>OY992533.1:74012727-74612727 GCA_963921185.1 Dasysyrphus tricinctus
GAAAATGTTAAAAGCTGTTTTATTAGATGATTGACAAATTTTCTTGGTTATTTCGTTAATACACAAGCATGTGTTATACCATTTAGGAAAGTGCATTAAATAGACAACTTTTTTAAGCAATCGGCCATTCATGTTCTTATACAATTATAATTTATTAGAGGTGGTCAAACTTTTTTGAAAATAATTGTTTGTACTGAAAAAAATATTTTAAAAAATTATAATAAAAAAATGCAATAACTACTATTAAATTTTACCACCCATCTATTACAACAGTTATTTAGAATATTACAAAAATATAAAAATAGTAAAAATTGTTCATCCATGGTCGTAGCGTTCACGTATTTGAGGAAAGTAGTACTTGTTAACAACTTTTGGAAAAAACATCATAACATAGTAACCACTGGGAAAATATTTTTTTATATTTTTTTCTGGAAAGGTCATAAGGCCTGCTACAACCAGTTCCAAGGTTATCCATTATTTATGGGACACCCTGTATATAAGGCTGGTTTAAAGGGCAACCATTATCATTTGCGTCTTTAAGAATAACCATCCGACTTAAGAAAACTGTACAAGAAAAAGTCTTACGGGGTAAAATCACACTTCACTGTGGCTCTCCGTATACAATGCCTTCAACTCGCTCATGTTTATTATGGCATCAGCATTATTGAATATAGTGTGAACCTGTTGGAACCATATTGTTCGTCGTCCTCTCCGTTGATGTTGATGAAGTTAAACAGCAATGTCATAGTTGATTTTCAAAAAGTACGGAGCGATGTTACTGCCGGCTGACAATACATACCAAACACGAATTTTCTGCGGATGTATTTTTTCCACTTGGTAAACCTCCTGTTGATTAGCATCGTCCCAAATTCTGCAATTTCAAAAGTTTACGTATACGTTCATCGGAAAATAGGTCATCGGAAATAGGTTTTTTTTGCTGAAGGGTCCCCTTCCAATTGCTCCATCATGATTAGGATATGCTCAGGAAACCATTAGGTGCAACCTATGAGTTGCACGCAGTGATTAAAAAAAAATCCCTAAAAACACTCCACCCTAACGACTGTGTACCTAAATTTTAAAAGGGGTGCATCGCACTATTAAAACCCTTTTACATAACCATCTCACCTTGAGCAGATCAACGAATATACCTACTAGAAAAATTGAGTAAAATGTATGGCCTCAAACAACCTAGCTTGGTGACCTTATAAGTGGTGCAGTGTGTCGTTTTGCATTTATAACTATTTATGGGAAGAAAATCTATGCTTCCGGTACGATAGTATGCATTAGAATTAGCGTATATTAAGTGTGCTAGATACAATGGAATTTCACAGACATTCAAAAATTCTGCAAAATTTTTCAAATTATCTTGGAACGAACGATGCACCTACAACCTGCCACATCTAACATCATTAAAAGTGATTGATAGATGGCTTCTCTTAATTAAAAATTCCAAACCACATCAAATTGTACTAAAAACAAACTATTGATCGCATGTATTCTCCATCAGTCTCTGGCAGATCATCACTTATGAGATCTTTAACTTTCTCCATTTTAAGAATTTCCTCACAGCCGGTCTATAGGTTAACTTACCTTATAGATGGCTAAAACTTGGAAAGAAAAATATTTTAATTGCCTGCAAGTTTCCATCTTCAGAAAACTTCTCTTCGTGGACCGTGCGGTGTAGTAACTTATAGCTGGCATGTTACCATGTATACACCTCATGACCTCTTGGATGGTTTCGCATTTCCTAGTTCTGAACTGAAGCAACCCTGATGCTGTGCGCAACCTGCAACATGTTTATAATGTTGTTTGTTATCGTGTCGAGCAAATCACCATCCAAATGAAATTAAATTCCTCATCGTTGTTCCATCGATTCGATACACCATCACGTCCTCCCGTGTGTCGGTCGTCGATGATTTCCCAAACATGGAATCAGATATCAGATACCCAACGCGAATCTCGACTCGTCTCGTCCTCCGTGTAGTAGCAGCGCGCAGAATCAAAATCTCAACCTACAATGTCTGGTGAACACACAAAAGTCAACAAGTTATTTTTTTTATTTTGTCTGTGGCTTCAGATGACATTGTTTATAGAAGAACCCGATGTATTCCGCAAAAAAAAAGACAAACATTGGCAAACATCTTCGGACATCGCCAATCCAGCATCCAGTGACCACGATATGGATGCCCATCCGAGATGCAATCGCGAGCATAAACAATCGGAGATAGATGCACTCATTGGGACATATCCAGATATATGCGTACAAGTGTGTCCCACGCCATCCTGGCCTCCTGCCAATCGCCGGGTAATTAATTAAGCGACATGGGGCCAGCGCAAGGTAATTAAAAATTAATTCTTCTTGTTCGTTTTTTTTTGGAATTCGCTCGACCCGATGACGCTGCGCTACAGTGATGCACGTTTTTCGGACTGATCCCTTGCTGAGCTGAGTGGAGCCCTTGGGTTCGATGGGTGTCTGGGTCGGTTGTTTTAACTTTTTTCATTCGCCTCCCAATATCCCTATCCCAATCGATGTTCATGATATTTTTCTATATCGGCACGTTGAGTTTGGATGTTTTATTGATGATTGGGTTCCCTGTCCACTGAGATGGCGCTGCGCTGTTGGCCTCTTTATGAGGTATAAATTGGACATTTTATTGGGCAGTGTTTGGAAGAGACACTAGGTATACAAATAAAAATGTTCTGATGGTGTATGCATATACAACTCTACAGCTCACTGCGTTGTGTTACAAGTTTGCATCCTGGTTATGATACATAGTTTGGGTTGCTCGTTATATTCTATTTTTGCAGCCTTGTTGACTAGTTAACGTTTAGTTTGTAGCTCATTAAGAGGAACATGCGCTGACTAGAAAACATAAAAAAATAAAATGGTAGGCAAAATCTAAATGTGTTGGTCAGACTAGCTGTGGGATTAGATCAGGTTTAGGATCAAGTCCCACAGGGTTTTTGGAATTTCAATTCAGGATTATCGAATAGTTAAACTATCGATTGTTAAGAGTTTGTTTTTATGCCTAACGAGACGAGTTAGTCAAATTGAATCTCAGAGGAAATAAAATTTTAACGAATTTAGAGACCAAATGGGTAGCTGATGAAAAGTGTGGTGTTTGAGTGCAGTGAAAACTGCTACCAGAATATTATCAAAACAACGAGAGGCATTTGTTTAAGTATTTTTTTTTTTGTTGAAATAAATTTCTTGCTTCCTTAAGATCTATGGGAATGGGATACAAAAGAACAAACCACACCACAAGCTATCCTAGTAAAAAATTTGCGAAAAATAATTTGGAGATTAATTCGGAAGCATAAAATCAAATCCTAAATCAAATTATTATAACCATATGAGCCGTGGCATTTTATTCTTTAACTATTGAAATGGAGCAAAACAGTTCGTTCTTGTTGATTCTCACTATTTCTAAGCAACTACTTAAAATTCATTGGTTCCATTTTGACTTCAAGCTTGAAAGGATATTTTGTGGGTTTTTCTTAAACATCCCTTTACATTGACGGCAGGTAGAAAGGACCGATTTTAATTTAAAGTTTAATATATGCTGTGGGTTAGACCGAGATTAATAATAAAATATTACCAAAACCTCAGCAAATATTGGAATCTTCTATAAAATCCACAGAGAGGAGAGAGAGACTGAGGGCTAGATTAATTTTATAGGCCCAGGCGGCTATTTAAGTGATGGTGATGATTTTAATCAAAACTTTTGGCAAATCATCAAAGTCTTGGATCTGATGATTCTGTCTGAGTCTATCTGCCTGGCTGTTTGACAGCCTAAACGGTTAGATCGATTTTCCTGAAACTTGGTTTATAGGGGTTTTTAGTGATTCCCCCCCCCCCCCCCTCACAAGCTTTTTTCACTTTTTCTTAGAACTAAAAATAACGGTAGATAAGGTACCTTACCTGCCCTGCAATTTTGCAAAATCTTACTTTTTTCAAAAATAGCTCCACAACTTTTCTTCAAATTCAAAATAATTACTTTAAGTGAAGACTACATTTTGATGAAAACCATTTTTAAAAATATGGTTTTTATGGTACCGAAGAACATTTTTTTTCATTTTAGATTTTATTGAAAACGGTTTAATTGATTTCGATACTTTTATCATGCAGAAGCCCTCAAAAAGTTTAAATAGTATCATCACCATCATCATCGTGTCCTATAACCCCGGCTGGGGCATAGGGCGTCAAAAAAACGTCTCCATCCTTCACGGTCTGCTGCAAGGTACTTTAGCTGTGGCCACGTCTTTTTCTGGGATTCTGCTTCCGCTAAGACAGTTGATTTCCATGTTGTTCTTGGTCTTCCAACCCGCCGTGCACCCTGAGGATTCCATTCAAAGGACTGCTTTGCAATTTCATCGTTTGGTTTCTTCAGTGTGTGGCAAATCCAACGCCATTTACGCTTTCTTATGTCGACGTCCATCAGCCGCTCTTGACTTGTCCTGCGCCACAATTCCTCATTTGATATTATTTGTGGCCAGCGAATCTTTAGGATGTGGCGAAGACAGCGTTTCACAAAAGCCTGCAATTTCTTCGAAATAGTAGACATGACTTTCCAGGTTAACAAGCATAAAACAGCACGAACTTGACATTGTACTCGAAGAATTTCAACTGAGTGCTTAAGGAGATTTGACTGGATTTCCAAATTGGGGACAGAGTACCGAAGCCAGCACGAGCTTTATTTATTCTACTTTTAACGTCCCAGATCCGTACCACCGTTTGCAGAAACAATACTGCCAAGGTAGTTGAACTGTTCCACTTCTCCAACTGGCGTCTCCTGTAGAATAATACGATGCTGTGTGGAGCGGGCTGTGAGCATTATTTTTGTCTTTTTGCTATTTATTCTAAGACCACTCGACTCTCCCTTCACTTGCAGTTTTTGGCACATCCCGTTCAGCCCACTGATGTTATTTGCCAGTAGACATTTATGTCATCGGCATAGTCTAAATGAATGAGCCTTCGAACGGTCTCCATTGAATGCCCTGTCGCTCAGCTGTACCAGCAGGAAGAGAATTGGCGATAGAACATCCTCTTTGTCTCACACCCTGTTGCACTACGAAGGAGTCAGATAGCTCCCATTGTGTAAAGCAAAACACCTTGCGTTTTTGTAGGACTCTTTTATAATGGCAACAATTTTTGGCGGAATTCCTCTACCAAGCAACGATCTCCATATACATCCTCGGTTTACTTGATCAAAGGCCTTCTCGAAATCCACGAACATGAGATAAAGCGGTGATTGAAATTCCATCGACTGCTCGAGGACGATACGCAGGGTGTTGATATGGTCGACACACGATCGACCACTGCGGAAGCCAGCTTGATGCCTCTTGAGTGTAGATTCAATTCTATCCTTTATTCGCTCGAGAATGATGGTTGCCATTAGTTTTGGGAAAACGGACAAAACGGTGATACCGGTGATAAGACCTACGCATTTCGTTTAGTTGGGGCACTTCAGCACTCTGCTCAACTGAATCCTTATTTAGCAGGGCACAAAATTGGTTCTTCCATCTACGTAGCTGATCCTCAATTGATACCAAAAGTCAGTGGCGATTTCTGGTCTTGAGTTCTGGGTTGGCTACGAATAATCCTTTGATCAAAGCTGAATGTAATAAAAGCAAAAAATTTTAATTTTGTTCCTCTTTAATGAGTTTTAATTCAACTCATTTAATTCAACTCATTTCTAACCTATGTACAAAAAATCCAGTCGTCACTCTATTTTCAAAAAAATTTCAAGAACCGGTTCCTAAAAATGTTCACTTTTTCTTATCTTCGACAACATTTCTTTCTCTATTGACACATTAGTCCAAATTATTACATATATTTAAACACTTTGAAAAATAAGGATGAAATTATTGTAAATATAGTAAAAAACATGCTTTTAAGCCTCTCAGCTACTAAAATTTTATGAAAATGTAACCTGTAAACTGTAACGCTCTAAAAAATTGAGGATTAATCTCTCTATATGGCGTTTTTCTTTTTTAACTCAGAGCAGATCAGATTCGGAAATTGAAAATTTTATTATCTGATTCAATTATTTTTGTGTTTTGAATCTGAATTGATCTGCTCTGAGCTAAAATAGAAAAACGCCAATAGACACCTTATTTTTAAAAATCAAAGCAGTATTTCTCATGCAGTTGGATCGACAATTTTTGATTTTATTTGGTTTCTACGGCTACCTTGGAAATTATCAAAATGTGAATTTTCTTATAATTAATTAATAAATTGAAAATCAACACTCAAGCTTTTGAGCAACGTACAGCAATGTTTCATATATCGATTTTTTTATTAGGATTGGTGAAATAGAATTTTGAAAAATTAAATCCATTTTGTGGACTTGGTTGATAAATATAAGCGATATAGTTTGCCGAAAGGGGGATTAATGTAGTAGTTTTTAATGTGAGACTTTTTTAAAAACACATTTTTGATATTTTACTTCCAATTGAGCATTATAATTTAGATATTTCTGATTTCTTAAGACAAATACTCATTCATAAATAAGGTGTATTTTAGTTCCTTAATATTCAAGTTATGTATTTTTCAGGTAAATGTGCTCGAAAAGCATCTATTTATATAGATACCCTAAGTTTGTTTTCCCCTAAAATTTCTTGTGAAGTTTTTTATAATTTTGTTTGGCTGAAAATAATTTAAATTATTATAATCCATTATTTGACACCTCATTTTGGAATATTAAAAAAAATTACCAATGTTGATAAGTTACATTTATACTGAATTCTTTCAATTATTTTCATATGCAAAAATTAAAAGTATTTTTTTGTGTACATTTTTTCTTAGCTTTTCCGTGGTTTTCAATGATGTATGATACATTGAAATAAAAGTATTTTTAATTGTTAATCGAAAAAAATCTGATTCATTAAAATCCGTTGGTAATTGAAAAAGTTATTAACGTTTTAGTGAGGCTGGAACAATGTACAACAAAGCATGTTTTAAATGTATTAAATTCAAATAATATTTATTTCCTGCTCTGGTGTTGGATATACAACTTTGTGATTACCTACATATATTTAGTCCTTATACTAAATTTAAATACTTGATTAAAATTTTTTTTCTATGTTCAATATTTATATGAAATTTTTAGATATTAATGCCATTAAGTAGGTGTAAAAAAACATTACTTCAAATTGTTTTTACATTTTTTTCATAGTTACCATGTAAAAAATAATATTTTTTTTTATAAATCTAACGATTATCTTACTGACAGTATTTTAAAGCCTTAATTATAAAGATTCATGCAGATTTGTTTGAGTCATCATTATATTAATGAAGCTATGCCGATCAGTTTTTTAATAAAAATGCAATTTGTTTGTAAAAAAATCATTTAAAAAAAATTTTAGCACCGCTCATGTAGGTTTGATAGTAAAACATTGTATAACATAATCTTAGAAGAGAAAATAAGCAAAAAATAAGCATTTTTTGTTTTTTCTAATTGTGAAATTTTTCATCAACTTTTGAATTTAGAATGCTGCAAATCGAATTGGAGGCAGACTTAATCACCCCTTTAGTATGAAAGTTTTTACCCCTTTCAAATCATTTTTTCACACAATGTAGCGTGTCATTTTGGCTTTATTTAAAGACCTTAACCTTGAAGATCGGATGAGTAGAATGGGAGTTATGATTTTTTCAAGTTAACCATATAAAATTCGAACTAAAACATTTGCTTTAAATAACTAGGTTCTCCACTGGTGGGTACTGGTCGGCAATCAACTCACATTTTTTTACCCAGGCGTTGGCTCTTTCAATAGAGCCAACCTGTGTAGGTATTTTTGTGGGTCTGTTCTTAAAGATAGAGTGACACCGCACATCAGGAATATATGTAGTTTGTATGAGATTTGTTGGCGCAAATTTGTGTAGCCAACACGGCCATTGAAAGAAAAATAAAGAGATTCCTACTTTGTATGGGATTAATATACCACGTAGGGGTTGCAGTGAATGGCTCGATTTAAATAGGTTTTGCTGGTTTTATAATGATTTAAACGGATTGGGGTGTTGTTTTTTTATCAACATAAAAGGATATTTTATTCTCAAGTTTTAATACAAACAAATTGTTTGTAGTACGTGTATTTAGGACGAAATTTTAGGGTTGGCGCAGCCAACCTAGCCAACTGAGAGGAATCGCCACTGCCAAAAGTGTGCCATCCACATCCATTACATGATTGGTGTTGCTTTTTTTCCCGATCTCGTCTTTGGCTATTTGGTACAATTCCCGGATATCTTCTCTTCTGGCAGCGGTTTCCGCATTATCTACGAGTCCATCTACCTTCATCCTCTTGTCACGTCTCACACAGCGATAAACCAACTTATGTGCAATGCGGTACTCTCTTCGCAAGTCAGCCTTTCGATGAATATCCGCTTCGGCATTTATTTGGATTTTCAACGATTTGCGAAGTTCGATCTTATCCTAGGTGTCTTGGGATATCCAAGAGTCTCTACGTCTCGTTCGCTTGGGTATAGTTTTGGATCCAGCCTTTTAATTTCACCCCTCATCTCATCAATTGTTGAACGTTGAATTCCGTTTAATGACGATGCTCTGTCGTTAAGGTTGGTGACATAGTTTCGACATATGTTGGGGTCATTTAAAGCATTCGTAATGAATCTTGAGCTCCTTGCTTAAATAGTATAGTGTAGCAAAATTTTCAAAAAGTACTTTTTGGATTTTTGAAAAGTTTGTAAACATCTTTTGAAAACTCAATATTTTGAAAACGACCCAGTTGATTTTGGTATGTGACGATTTTATAACATTTTTTCGAATATTTTACGAAAATATTTTTCTTTTATGCAGAAATAACGGTACCATCCATACAAATGTTAAAAAACCGCTCACTTGGTTTTCTTTGTATTTGAATTCCCGCTAAAATAAGACAATTCTCCCCATGTAACAGAAAAAATATTAAAAAAGGAGTCTTTAAATTGTTAATTTTAATTTAAGATAGTGATTCATTGTTTAGCATTTCAAATTTATATTTCTTAAGTAAAACATTTTTAAATATCGAGACTGTCGCACCAATATTGGGACGTCTGGCAGGCCTTAGTCCCCCATCGGATCCGTGCCTACCCAACTAGGAAAATTGCTTCTCATCCCTGACATTAAAGGGTTATTTGACGGGAAATAAATACCTCATTGGAGCATTACTGATTCCTAAAATATTTTCCGGTGCAAATTATATCAGCTTAATAGAAGCGATACACCAATGCTTCTTTAGTCTCTCTTTATTGCTTTTATGAAATGACGACGAAGCTTTCGCTTCTATAGTCATCCTGTAAAATTATTATACAATATCTATGTTAGTTTCTGTTACTTGCTTAGTGCAGCCACAAACCATTTCTGCTATACTAGTGAAAACACAGACCACTTCTGGTATACTAAGGAGTATAGCCACAAACCAGCAGTGTGGAGAAAGTGCATACGTTTTTTTTTATCGTAAATATATTCTTCCATGGCCAAGCGGTTAGCGCGGTGGACTTTCAGTGTGAGAGGACCATGGTTTGAAGAGGGAATGAAACCACCACAGAGCAAAGTAAAAACAATAGCAAGTGGCAAATTTCCTAAAGATATTTCGAAATAAAGACGGTTCTCAGGGATGTTAAATTTCTTCAGGCGCTGTATTCCTAAAGCAGCCGCGATGTAATTTCCTTTAACAGAGCTCCTCAAAGGCAAGAAAAAAAGTGCCATAAAACGGCTATCGAATTGTCGTCAGAAGCAGTCACCGCTTTTGAAAGCTGCAAAACTGAATTATATCAAGCTACTCTGCTATCATTCCCGAATCCCGATGCGAAGTACTCCTTATGTGTTGACGTGTCAAACTTTGCAGTAGGAGGCGTTTTGCAGCAATGGTATCATGGTGCCTTGCAACCTCTGTCATTTTATTCGGCCAAACTTGACCGTGCTTAACGCAAATACAGTACTTATGATAGAGAGCTTTCGGCAATATACCTCTCCATAAAGCATTTCCGCTCTTTCCTTGAAGCACAAACCTTCACCATATTAACGGATCATATGCCTCTAACCTTCACCTTTCCCACAGAAACCTTGTAATATTTATAACCTAAATAATATCTAATACATTTTAAGATTGCATTTCTGGTAAAAACTTTCAAATAAAATATCAACAAATAAATAATATAAAATAAAAATATAAATAAATAAATACAAATCAACTGTGAAATATTTTTTTTTTAATTTTTCCACCTTCTTCTATAAGACCTCTAAATTGAGTCCAGTAAGTGTTTTTCGGGTCAATTAAATTTACTCCATAAAGGTCCAATAGGAGCTTCGCCTCTTTAACTCTATGGACTATTATATAATGCTCATATGATTGCAAGAAACGATTATGAGAAGCTTCTTTGGATGACTATAGGGGCAAAATTGTTGGTTGGGTAAAGACGTCACTGCCCTGATGAGCATATCTGTGGTGGCAGCACTTTTATTGTCACTGCAAATTACAATTTTATTTCGCTTTCACTTTAACAGTCTATCTTCGGTTCACTTGTTATTTATTTAAAGTCGTTCGCGTCGAATCGGTGTTGTTACTTTTTGTTTGCTAGATCAGAAAGCCGAGCAATAATATTCTCGCCACACACATAACTGTTATAGGTGTTATAGCGCAGTGCAAAAGTTATTGGACTTTTTTTGCACAAGGTACAGACTTATGTCCATACAAAAATAATAGCACTCACTGAGACCTTTCCAGTGATATAGGTCCGAAAGTGTTACAACATATGGGACGAAACGCCCATTCTCCTTTGCCAAAGGCTTTCATAAATCTTAATTTATGCTGTGAATTGTCAGTCATATGTAATTATAATGGTTCAAGTTGTCAGTTAAGCTTAAAACGTATAAGCATCCCAATTGGCCAATTACTATTATAGTCTCTAACAGATTCAGATTCTTCTTATACCAGTTGTAGGTTATCTAAATAATCCAAAAACCTCCATCAGCACAATCAATTCCAACACTCTAGAGAGAGGGGACATAATGAGCCTCAAATAAATTATTCGTTTTATAAATCCTCAGCGATATTCACTATATCTCATGGGGGGTCCAATTCAAATATGTGAGAATGAGAGCCCACGACCATATACCTAGTATTATTAATTAACTTCACTTAATTAGCCCCAAAACAAACACTTTATTCAGTTTCGTTTTGATACATACATAAGTGTGTTTTACTTTAGGGTCTATCATAAAATGGAAGCTGCGCCACATACCACCCACCCCACAAACATCAGAGATGGTGATAGGTGCCATCTTGAAACCATTTAGAATATTTGAAGTATAAGAGAAATGCTACATGTGTGTACATCTGTCAAACAGGCATAGTATATCTATATTTTCCCTTTATTCAAAAAAAAAAAAACACTTCTGTCATGTTAATTGAAGGGCTCAATTAATCAAAGTCAATATGAGTAATAGTTCATGAATGTGTTTAAATGTGGGAGATTATATTCACTGCTCATCGTCATCGTGCTTGTTTACTAAGTTTTTCGAGTATTAGCACATCAGTCAACAAAATAGCTTTTAGAAAGAGTCCATGTTGATAGATTTGTTTTCAAGAAAAAATGATCCGAAAAATAAATGGAAAAATTTTATAAAAAAAAAAACTTGTTATTTCGTTTTTATTTTTAATTGTACATTTAAATACCAGTTTAGTACTAAACTTTCGAGATTAATATGAGTCTTCTCAAGCAATGATTGAAAAGTTCAAAAAAGAAACTTTTGTCGTTCGCCTTCCTTCAGAATCTTTTAATCTAAGCTTCAACATTTTTTTTTATTTGAATATAATAATAGTAATGGAAGACTTGAATGCCAAGAATGATAATGACAGTGATGGGCTCAGACGTGTTATGTGAGAGCATGGCAAATGTTGTCGATTTTCGCAACGCCAACCCCCATGTAATACGAGGGACCTTGTTTGAGCACATGAAGTCCCGCAATCTGAGTTGGCTATTGACAAAAACACACACAAATTGATCACATCGCCCAGTAAGCAGCAGACTTCAGGACATTCTTAACAGATGTGCTGACATGGGAATAGCCTGGGATAACCATTTAATCGTTTCTAACGTACAGTTGCAGTTTGGAGACACCAAGAAAATTCCTTAGTTTAATACCTAGAGAACCACCTATATACACGGTATTGTTCAAATGTTCTGAGTCCGAACCCATCTTTTCCACCTCAGGCGTTCCTCAGGAATGCCATCTTGGCCCACTTCTTTTTGTTCTTGCCATTAATGATGTTGATTGCATTACTTATAGACTAGAGAATTTGGCATAGTTCGTCAACAACTAGTGGACTACCTTTTACAAGGATTGAGAGCAATCAAAAAAGCACGGAATAAAATTCCATCGAAAACCATACTATGAAAGTCTGTTGGTTGGAAAAATGTGCGTGAAGTTAGCACCGCCATTTTTGATTTTCAAAAAAAGAAGTTGTGCTCAACTTGTGCTGCCTTGTGTCGTAAATATTAAAAAAAAAAATCGCAAATTTGCAAATTTTACGAATGAAATTTTTGCGAAATTTCATAACTACTAAAAAGTGAAAGTTGTGCTGTTTTGTGCGCAATTTGTGCAACCATATTCTAAAGAGATAAAAAAATTCGCATTTTTGTGACTTTTATGCCAAAAATGAATTAATAATTTTTTTTTCAGTTTTACATTTTTCTTAAAAACTATCATGTGCTATTTTCCGGCTCAGTTTGTGCTGCAATATTCCGAAGAGATAAAAAAAAATCGCATATTTGTAACTTTTACGGCCAAAAAGCAGTTTTGCGAAGCGTGAAGTTAGCACCGCCATTTGCGATTTTCAAAAAAAAAAAATTTTGCTGCATTGTGCTTAACTTGTGATGCCTTGTGCCGTAAATATTTCCAAAAAATTCACAAATTAGCAAATGTTACGAATGAAATTTTTACGAAATCTCAAAATTCTTAAAAGAAATAGTTGCGCTGCAGTGTGCTCAAAAAATGCTACTAAGAACCAAAAAGAAAAAAATTTAAATTTGCATAATTGCATTTATTATGGCCGAAACTAAACTTTGCGAAGGGCTGGTAGGGTGAAGCTTAACTTGTGCTGCCTTGTGCCGTAATATTTCCAAAAATTCGCAAATTTGCAAACGTTACGAATGAAATTTTTGCGAAATTTCAAAATTTCTTAAAAAAAATAATTGCGCTGCATTGTGCTCAAAAAATGTAAATAAGAACCAAAAAGAAAAAAA
This sequence comes from Dasysyrphus tricinctus, assembly GCA_963921185.1. NCBI lineage: Eukaryota > Metazoa > Arthropoda > Insecta > Diptera > Syrphidae > Dasysyrphus > Dasysyrphus tricinctus. Next base: position 74,025,971 of record OY992533.1, read on the forward strand.
AGAAAATTTGCATAATTGCATTTATTATGGCCGAAACTAAACTTTTGCGAATGGCTGTAGCGTGAAGCTAGCACGGCCTTTTTAATTTTTTAATTTTTAATTTTTACAAAATTTGCAAAATTTTCATTCGTAAAACTTGCAAATTTGCAAGTTGAGCATAGTACCTACAGCACAACATTTTTTTTGAAAATCGAACATGGTGGTGCTAACTTCACGAACATGTTGGAAAAGGAAGAAATAGTGCTGGACTCTCCGAAGAAACTTGGACAAGGATCGAAGAAAGAAAACACCTCAGGGTCATGTGGCTGCAGGGAGAAACAAGCTTCAGTCTACGTGACACATGAAGATGAGGGAAGTTCAACGTAGCGTGTGACGCAATAAGCGTTACTATACTAACTTATTGGCTAAGGAATCAGAAGAGGCTGCAAATAGGTATGACAGTAAAACCGTCTACAGAATTATTTAGTCCAGTTTTACACAGCGCATGTTTGCCTTGCATGCTTGGAGTGCGAAAGAGAAAGATAATGAAATAGAAATAGAAGAAACTAAACATGCATGGTAGGACTGTCCCTGCAACTTTTTGACGTTTCTCTTTGTCTTTATTCTTTTTGTTCTTATTTTGCTACATTTTTGTTCTGGATGTAGCTCAAACCTGCAGATAGCTGTCAAAATGATTCGCAATTCAAAAAACAATGCGCAGCTCGAACATGCTTCGTGTAAGAATGCGTGCATTACCGAATGCAAGTTCAAAAGGAAATAAGCAAGAGTTGCGCATTAATTTCATGCGCTGTGTGAAACTGGACTTAAGAAGTGTAAGGTATCTACTACTCTAAACAGCATTTGGTAGAAGACACAGACGGATATCTGCTAGTTTCGAATGAGGATCAAATCCAAAAGCGGAAGGAGTACTTTTATGTGATTTTTAACCACATTTTCGTCAGTGAAGTTAACCCAACGCACAATTACCTGTCTGTAGTAAAAAAAATCCCAAGTACGCACTGTAGAGCAGACATTTTTACTGCAATCAAATTACTGAAGAACATAATGGCAGTTGGAGTTTTCAGTATTTCCACAGAGCCCTTACGAGCAACACCAACAAACTTATGAAACCAAGAGTTTTTCTGAAAAGCAAGAAAAAGGAAGAACAACAAAGAAGTTGAACTTGACGGTATTTCTACTGAGCTCTTAAGAGCAGTAACGACAACATCGAGAGAGTTCCTGCACACACTCAATGAGAGAGCTTGGGAAACCAAGAGTTTTCCTGACGAGCGTAAAAAAGGAATGATTGTCAATGTCAACCTTCCAAGGAAAAGAGATTTTACAGAGTGCAAAAATGGAGAGAGGAATGGTGTCCTGCCTGCAGTTACCAAGGTAAAAGCAAGAATTGTTCTAGAACGAATAAAAGACCACCTTAAAGAAACACTCAACGCCGAACATGTGTGTAGACCACATCAACGCCTTGCCGATCATCATAGAATTTACTATACTTACTTATCTGGCTCGCGATGCATGGAGGGTCTCCGCCTGACATATTGCGGTCTGTCATCGGTTGTGCTCCCTCGCACGCTCCCATCAGTCATCGAGACAAAGCGCAGCTCTTGCGTCTGTAACCACCTGGTCCCTATAGCGGAGGTTCGGTCTTCCCAGTCATCTCAAACCTGGGGGCTGGGATTCGAAGATTTTCTTGGCTTGAGCGTTGTTGTCCATTCGCTCGATGTGGCCGAGCCAGTGTAGCCGACGTGTTTTGGCTCTTTGGACTACATCCACATCTTGGTACAGCTCGTACAATTTGCGATTGAATTTTATCATCCATATTCTCCCTCTTCGCATATAGGACCAAATATCCGCCGAAGAATTTTTCTCTCGAAAGTGCCCAGTATCAATTCCTTTTTTACTAATCGTCCAGCACTCGGCGCCGTAGAGTAGAACTGGTAAAATTATCGGTTTGTATAGCGTGCACTTTGTCTTTCGGGAAAGGAGTTTTGAACCCATTCGTTTGGCCAAACCGAAGAAGCAGTGGTTCGCTAGGGTAATTCTTCGTCGGACTTCCACTAAGGTGTCGTTCGTGGAATTGATGTTTGTTCCGAGGTAGGTGAACTCCTTGACTACCTCGAAATTACTGCTACCAACAGTGACGTTTTGTCTTATGCGATGGACAGATGGGGCTTTGTTTGTTGAAAGCATATGCTTTGTTTTGTCCTCATTCACCTCAAGACCAACGTGTTTCGGCTGTTCGTCAATAGCTGTGAATACTTCTAGCATGGCTTGCTTGGAGCAGTCTCCCGTTCCCTCATAGCTGTTTTGGAGATGATGAACCAAACTGTGAAGCAGCAACTGTAACTGATAACTGGTCTCATGAGTTGATTAAATTATAAATTTTGTTTGCGGTTTAACCCAGTTTTTTTTCAGCAGTGGGTAGAAGCAGTGGAAAGTTAAATTGCCTTTTATGAGTCAAGCTCCTGAATATGGGTTAAATGTCAGTAGCTCGCTGAAATCGATTCCTAGGTACTTGGTGCTGTCCTTAGCTGGTAATCTGGTTCCATCTGACAGTGTTTGAATGATGCTCCCGCTCCTTCAAGCTAACTAACTTCGTCTGCCCCTGGTCTTCTGGAGCAGAAAAGCTCCAATTTGCATAAGTTGATCCGGATACTCTATTTGGCGTAAAAATCGAAAAGTTTGCGGATATGAGCCTTGACTTCTCGGGCAACTATCAATGCAGACAATGATAAGCAATATATGCAGTGCGTCATCGGCATAGAGAAGGTTCTTGAACTCGAATGAGATTAGTTGGTGCAGAGGTCATGATATTGTAGAGAAGTGTTCTAAGATCTTAATCTAAAAGCCTTAAAACAACTCCAGATCCTATGTTCTTCACTGTCAATTGCTAACTCTCCAGTTGTACAGAAACATTCTTGAAAGAAAGAAAATAAAGCTTACTTAAATTTGTTAAGAAGGGATATTGGCCTGTAGTTGCTGAAAATGTTCCTAGTACTAGTTAAGTTTGTCTTTCTTCTTCAAATTGTAGCTCATTTATTTATGAAAGGGTTGAGTCCAAAATAGAGAGTGAGGTGAGGTTATGTTGCCGTCTTCTTGTAATTTAATTCGACATTGCCATAATGTAGCTTGGCCTCTAAGGTGTGTGGTTAAAGTTCAATGAGGTTTTCGAATTAAACGTCCACACGCCACACCACATTTACCGGAGTCAATTTTGGGAAAATAAAAAATCATAATGAACCAACTAATGACAAAGTAGGTTACTGTAAGTGAACTCCTATAGACTGGAAGACTTCATTTTTCTTGATCAGATTATACAGATGTAGAAAGTCCCTTTGGCATCATAAGAAGCTATAATTTGCTTCTTCAAGAGGAGATAGAAGAAGTAGCTATGGAAGCCACTTCAACGTATAATCATCATGATGAAGTCGAAAACTTGTCTATTCCACTCGTTATAAAACACCAACAAGCTTTATTCCATTTGCAAGAACATCGATCTCTTGAAAAAAGAAGAAAGTATTAAATAAATTCCCAACACCATAAATCCTTAAATCATTCTGTCTTCGTTCGATTCACCTCCATTTTATAAATTGTATGTAAACCTCTTGTCCAAATAACCTTTCACAACACCTTTTTATAAGATATAACTGCAAATAGTATTTCCAATGAGCGCAATAACCATCCACCCGTCTAACAAACAACTCCTTATTCACTCATGACAACTCCTCTATATTTCCCAATCATGGAATGAAAAAAAAAATATCTATACTTAACTAACATAGGTACACAATACAACATACATACATTTGAACATTATATACCCTTAATCAAATACTTTTTCAGACATAAGAACTCTGCTCAGAGCAAATAAAAAATATATTAAATCTGCGTAGCACGTTTGCATAGAAAGATTTATTACACTTCTTGAACGTTAGAACCTAGCCGCAGCATATACAGTATCCACCATACTCTCCAGTTTCCATTCAGAGATTGAACAGGATACAACTACAGGAGTATAACTATACTATACGACCAAAACGACGAGACGCGACGCACGGTACACGGATACTCTGAAGTGATGATGCTCCCCTTCATTTTGATGCTTTTTCGCCGTATTCTATGCGAGACCATAAGTATCTTTCTCATAGAAGATAAAAGCAAAACATAAAATATCGTCTATCCTGATGCTGGAGAATGAGAAATCAGACAAATAAAGGAGGTGTATACTGGTATACGAGAAGTTTACAATCGCCTTTTGTAAATATTGATTAATATTTCGTTTGGAAATTATTTATATTTGACAATTGCGAGGGAAAATATTTATTTAAAAGAACTTTTGCTCTTTCTAAACATTGACTTTTGTTCTAAGGCATCAAGAGCTAAAAGTTTTAAATATAAATTCAAAAACAACAGTAGAATATAAGAGGATAAGGATTTAAATAGCGAATAGAATGCATATAAACAGCTGTTATACTAGAAATAAGTTTGTAAATAAATGTAATCGTAACTAACTAATGTGCCAACAATGATTAAAATTATTTGCTTTTATCACAAAGTGCATAGTTGAATAGCTAAGCCGCCCCACCCCTACTAAGCCAAAAACTAGCCTACTATAACGAAATAAACCCTTTGTGATTGAAATTCTTGTTAGGTCTTTTGAGGTATCCTCCAACTGTATCTTTTAGTATGCCATGGACAGATCTATTTTAGGAAACACCTAAGCCCCATGAACTTCAGCAAAAACTTCTTCTATAGTTGGATCTTTGCCGAAGAAAGCTTAGTACAAGCGACATCCTGCGACTAAAGAATTGCCAAACACAAATTAAGTGCTTATCAGGCTCATCACTACGTGTAGTGTTAGTAGTTAGTAAGCAAGAAACTACTTAAGACATACACGTTACAAAATAAAATTAAAAACAATAATTATAAAATAACAAATGCAATGACATTGAAAATAAAATGCACGACTGGATCGCACGTACTTGCTCTTATGTTCAAGTTGTGTGGAACTTAAGAACTTTAAAAAATATTCAAGTAATTATAGAAAAAGTATAAAAAAGCATTAAAATCGTTTTTTAATTGTTTAAACAGCCTGATAAATAACTTAGAGCGCAAAAAAAAGTATGCCATTTGATTACTTAAAAAAATATCAATATATGCAAAAAAAAATTTTAAATCGTTGGAGCCGTTTTCTTAAAAATTAATTTTTTATATATAAAATTTTTGTAACATTTTTCAAAACAAAATTTGGTATGCCAATTTTGAGTATATATTAATATACATTTAAAACTGAAATTTCAAAACAATTCATCAACCCGTTTTTGAAATATTGAATTTTCAAAAAAAAATTTTGAATCTTTTTTTAAAAATCCAAAATTTATTTTTTAAAAAATTTTGGTATGCAGTATTATTTATATTCTAACAAAGCTTTTGTTGAAAAATTTTTATTGAAATCGGATGAGCGGTTAATGAGAAAACCAAAAATCAAAAAAACCGTTATATGACAGTTACCGTTAATAAATGTTTTTAGTGATTTTTTTTCTTACTAAAAGGTATATCATATCTGCAATGATACACAGATTTTTTTTTTTATCAAAATCGTTGGAGCCGTTTTTGAGATAAATAAGCTTTACCTTAACGGTTGTATGGCAAGTACCGTTATTTTTTGAGCTAAAAAGAAATTTCAATTTCCCCTCTGGAGAGTTACAAAAAAACCTTAAGTTCAAAATTTGAAGAAAATCGCTTCAGTGGCTTAGGCTGTAGGTTGAGGTACGGACAGACAGACAGACAGACAGACAGACAGAATTGTGCCACCCACTTTTTTCGTGTTCTCTATCATCGTAATGTCATGTTTGATTGTTATCTCGAAATTTTTTTTTTTTTAGTAAATCAGGTGCATCAATAACGCCCGTCAAAAGTTGATGAATAAATACAATATCATAATTAATTCTCCTTTGTGCCAAATCTGAAGAAGCTTAATCCGGTGTTCGTAAGGAGGAAGATTATAAGGATCGGACCACGGTAGTCCTTTCAAGGCGAAATGTATAAAATTACGCTGTACTGCTTCTAGTCTATTCTTATTGGCATCGTAAAAAGGAGTCCATAGTATTTTAATCTCTGAACACTTAAAGCCAATGCGGGGATTTAAGGGGACTTTGGATATGTTATAGAGGTTGCAATTCTGCGTTGAATCCAATTTTAATATTTCATGAATTAATTTTTGTCAATGTACGATTTGTGCTATTTTTCTTGGTCTGTATGTTAGGGTATGTTAAACGATGGTCTTAGGAATTTCAGGATCCTTATGTTACCCTCGCGCACTACAACAGTCTTGTTCGCCCTCATCTTGAATACGCATCACAGGTGTAGATACATTTATCAAACTAAAATATTTGTTTTGGTACAACCTTAACCATATGATACATGCTTTAAGGGTAGTTTTTAATGCTGAATTTAATGAAACCATTCTTAAATTCTGTTCTTAAATAAATAGTTATTTTAGTAAATAGTTTTCGAAAAAATTGTTTTCAAACTCAAAGTTTTGAAAAAAAATTCTTTGTTTTTTTTTTGCGTAGTTTTATATAAATTAAATTATTATCTTCATATTTAACAAAATCGTTAAGGTCGTATTCATCGGTGTCCTTTGGTCAATGAGCACAGCCGTGATCGGCGCAATAACCACACATTGCTATTCAGTGGTGTTTTTCCCGAAAAAAGATTAACCTTCGAGATTTTCGGTAAACCAGACATAGGTTGTGTAAGGTTGGGTAAGGAGGGGAGTCCACAGCACAGAGGATGTTGCGTACAAGAGGCCTATTAGTCCATTGTGATCCCCTAACAAAAGACAGAGATGCTCCTAACCTATTGGTTCACACAGACTGGCTCGTTTGTGAACTAGCCTCTGCTTTCTATGAATTTTCCTGTTTGCCAATCAGACATGCGCTAGATCGTTCTTTTCTCCAACAACCCTGTTTCCAAAGTCACGGAGCCGATTTGTTTGGAAGTTTGAACAATCGCAGAGCAGGTGTTCAATGGTTTCTATTTCTTCGACATCCTGACAGCTCCTACAGAAATTGGGTGTGAATGCATCCAGTCTGGTGGCCATTGTGCCAATGGCGCAGTGACCCGTTAGTTCACCTATCAAGATTCTAATATTCTCTTTACTCAGCGATAAAATATACTAACTTTCCTTTTCATTAATTCTAGGACAACTTCTAGAGATAACGTACTAGTTCCTGGACATCCAGGAGTTATCGATTTGCCCTTTCGTTATGAGGTCTTTTCTACTTTTAATCACACCGATCGGGACGTCTGATCCCTTTTCTAATTGACTACTACTGTTTCTATTTGATACTGACCCTTATCTTGCGAGTTCATCTTCTATATCATTCCCTTTTTTATTGTTATGTCCAGGAACCCAGCAAAGTTTGACTTGGTAAGTGTTACAAACGGTATTCCTCGGAACTTTGCTACTGTCATGGATCTTATAGTCTCACTGCCTATTGCTTTGATAGCAGCTTGGCTATCCACGAAAAATGTGGTCTACGAAGAGCTCATTTTTTTCTTGTGTACCATTGGACCTAATAGGGACTTTTTTAATTTGACATAGTGGCTAAATTTTCACAAGCCGTTTATGGAAATTGCTCTTCTTGAATCCTTGACTACATGTGTGGTTGCCCATGATTCGTGAAAGCTGATCAAACTCAGGAATGCTGAAGGTATAAAAGCCATGAAAGCGATATTTGGTCAGAGTTTCACCGATGTTCATTAAAGTGGAAGGATGAAGTTTGCTCACTTGTAAGTTTAGCCAAGACGACAAAAATCCAGGACACCAATTCGCAAATAAACCCTAACAAACTATTTCACTGTCTCGCTTGCGTTTTGAGAAGTAATGGTGAGCCTTCTACTTACATGAGGCATGAATTAGTTGCAAAACCCCCAACTCTCTCTCATGGTACAATTCTGCGAAAAGGTACAACGACTACTCTTCTCACTGTCTTAGAAAAGTTTTCAGCCTGTGAGCAAACTTATTTGACATGTAGCTCTGTTTCAAGGTCGATGAAGATTTTCATCTTTACTACAAGGCATATTTTTATACAACGGGAACAACGAGAGATTTTTCATCGTTCTTCTATCTTCTATTTTCTACTGATCTGTTTTGATTTTGGTTTCTGTTCTTTGACCAAAGAACCGCCATGAATACGACCGAGGGAGGGGATTTGACAGTTGCTCATCGATATTGTTGTTTTTGTCTGTATGAACAAATTCAGGATGTTTTTGATCAAATTTACGGTTTGAATTAGACAAATACTCAAAAAAAAGAATTGTTTAGGAAAAAAATGGTTTTTATAATTTTCAATTTTTTCAAAAACTAAGGGAATTAAAACCAATTGGTTTTCAAAATTCGACCCAGAATTGATATGAGCACTGAAAATAAAAATTAATTTTTATATAATTACGTTAAGCTTAAAAAAAAATCAGTATACTTTTTTTTCAACATTTTTGTCAAAACTTTGAGTTTGAAAATATTTTTTCGAAAGCTATGTACTAAAATGACATAATTTAAAAACAGAATTTAAGGATGACATTATGGCTTTCAAAAATGGTATAGAAAAATATTGTAAGGGTTGCCATTATTTTTTAATAATTTTTATTTCCATTTCAACTCATTTTCAAAACAAAATTTCCCCGCCCAACTAAATGGGTGGAGCTACGAAGTGGCCCAATATCTTAAATCATTATTTTATAATGTGCCAACAATGATTTAAATTATTTGCTTTTATCACAAAGTGCACAATCATGTTTCATATAGGCACTAAGCCGCCCCACTACAAGGGCTTATGCACTGTGCTACTCGAAAATCTAAAATTGTGTCTTAAATTATTATCTACGACCCAAATGCAAAATAGTTGGCTTACTCGTCGTTTAGCAAATTAGTCCTTTTCATGTACCTGCTATTCCTGATCCCGAGCAGTTGTTGTTTAATTTTTTTTTGTCAATGTAATAAAGTACAATTAAATAAATAAATTATATCCAACAGTAACTAAATTTAAAAAAGCACATAACACCTTTTGTGCCTTTGCCTTTCTCTTAAACAAAGATGAGGCATTAGTCTAACAAATCTCTTTGGGATGCAAATAATAAGTTGGCCTATGATGTTTTAAATAGAGTTTTAGTTAAGCGTTATGACATGTGATTGTTTTGTTGTATATTGATCTCTTGTCATACGACTTTTCACAAGGATTCCCTTACTGTCCCGAATATATTGAATCTCGAATTTTAATACTTTTTTGGGGCTGACATAATCTCGAATGACAATCAAAAAACAAAAAAACAAATTTTCATCTCGAATTACAAAATATCGAATGAAAAGATTTCAAACGTGCCAAAATCTCGAAGGGCGCAGATTCTGGAAGATGATTTTTTTTAATCTCTTTCCAAGTTCAGTTTGATGACCAGAACCTTGGATCCCTGAGTAGGTACTGTTTTGGTATTAAAAATTACGCTTGATGGTATTCGAGATTTTGCCAATCGGGATTCTATCAATCGGGTTAGGATGCTGGAATTCAGCATTTAACCATTCGGGATATTTTTGCAAAATTCCATTTGAGATTTTGGCATTTAGAATTTTTTGCATTTTTGAAAATTTGGCAACTGGAATTTTGTACCCAACTCTGTCTAGGGCATTGTATCATTACGCCATATAGTCTGAAATATTTATTTCAATGTCGGGGAAAGTTTGTCGTTGGACCAATGTATTTTTAATCACACTATGACTGGCTTCTATTTTTAAGTTTGTAAATAATAATATAAAAGGTCAAAATACTTTCGGTTGCTGACCAAAACTCAGCCCTTCAAACAAAAGCGAAGATTTGTCAAGTGGACATCAAGAACATGAAAAATCCTCTTCATTCGAATTCGTGTGTGTTCCTTTCATAAACATGTTCTTTTCTTTATGAATCTCATAAATTTTTAACTCCAAAACAGTGTAACGTGTCAAAGAGCTTTCATCCTGATTAGTATGCAAAAATATTAGATTTCAACACGCACCCTCTCTCAAGATTTGAACTCCACCATTAAAACTTAACACAAACAAAAAATAACATTAAAATGTCTGCTACAAAAACGGTCTTTGTACCCTGCATTCGTTGTGTATCTAAATTCAAAAAATAATTGTCACAGAATTGTGAAATTCGTCACACGCGCTATATCCGTTCACTGACACGCACTCTCGTATTTTTATATTCGCCACCATCACCACCACCGCTGCCACTGCTCCGATCACGATTTTCACAAAACACAACAAAGAAAGTCAAAATGTCATTTTCAATGCTTGACTTAGAGAAGTTCTTTTATTTGTCGAGCTTAAAAGAGTCTTAAACTGACACAATTGAATGCTCTTAGCGTTTCGAAATCATGTGTCATAATTCACTTGACATCTCCTTGACATAATCACGTATAGGCAATTTATTAACAATTCCCTGTCATGTTCATCGAATTCAAAATAACGATACAATACAACCATCATCATCATCGAGAGAGAAAAAAACACCAACAACAACAAGTCGACAAGCCTGACCCTTCTTTCGGTTTGTGTGGTATTGGTAACTGGTGGCTAAGTTGATTTGGTTCATTCGAATTCGAACAACAACGGTAAACAGACGGATTGGTGGTGAATTCATTTCACAAGAATGCAAAGTGTCACGTTAACAAAATGCCGTTATCTGCGTGCCTATGTCTCTTTTTTTCGACTTCGTCTAATGTCCCATAAGGGACAGAGAACACAGAACACACACAAGAAACACAACCGATACTAACTTCGTATCATGTTTTTCATGACGTAATAAATTATCGAAACCATACGATTTGAATAAACGAGCAATTTCTATTGTACCTTAACCGGCAGCGCGCGATACCGGGACAGAAACGGACCTGAGATGCAAAGGAAAGCGATTTTATATTGACTATCTCTACCTGTTGAACTTCGCTTCGACCGAATGTCTGCTACAAATGGCCTGTGGGTTTATTCGATGTTATGTCGGTGCTGTGTTCGGTGTGGAGGAGAGAGAGACGAGAGTCAAACATCATATCTAGAAACAATTGTCAAATGTGTGTTCCCAAAAGTGAACAACATCAGCCGCATGAAAAGTGATTTGAATAACAGGATTTGTTTCGTTGCCATTTGTTTTAGTTGGCAGTTATTGAGCTTGTTATGGGATCGCCCTTATTGTGTATATGTTGTGGGATGCTGTTGAATTGGTCATTGAGGCTCATTTGGAGTCATTAGGGTGTTGTTTGGAGGTCAATTAAATCCTCCAGTCTGCCCTGCTCTGCACCTCAATCACCATTCACACTCGAGTGTCATTATTAATTAAATTCGAATTCGAATAATTTGACAGATCTGTTTCGATTTCTTTTTTTCTCCGTTTTATGTCATTTCGATGGACATTTGTTATGGAAATTTCTGGAGATAATGGTTAAAATATTTAAACTTATGAGTTCAATTTTGAATTTCTTGTATTTTGTTATTAGAGAAATCAATTTTCAGGTGGATTAATGAGCTTTATTCGTTGAGCTTTTCACAGGTTTGACTGTTTTCTTCGAAACAAAAAGTGATTAAGGAAATAGGAAACGACAATATCGTGGGTTAAATGAGGACGATCGTGAATGAAACATGCACTTGAATGGGCTCATTTAGTAAGAATTACTTTGATTATTGTCAACGATTTATGTTGTTAATTATTCGAATACAGCTAAAATGTCGAAGGTAATCTATTTTTTTGATGGAATCAAAATTATCATAAAGAACTTTATTTAGAAGTTGAAAATGAAAACGTCATTTGATACGCCCGATGTGATGACGTGACGTGACGCCGCCGACACGACGTGACTATTATTATTTTTAACGATGAAATTTTGTTTGGTTTTTCATTCGTCTATTAAAAGCAAACTGTTTTGTATTCAAAAATGAAATAGATTAACATCAGTTTTGGTCTTTTTATGAAGCATATTTTTATTGATGAGGTTATGCTCTTAGAATTTAATTATTGATATTAGTTACCTTGTTTGTTTTGGTTGTTTAGACGTCAACGTGGGAATTAGTTCTTGAGTGAAAGCTTGGAAGAACTGGCACTGCTTGATCACGTACTATATTTTAAATTTACCGACTTTGAGGTGGTCTCAAATTATTTAACTTTGTAAAAAAAAATGCATGGATTTAACGGTTTAAGACTTCTTTGTTTACAACTATTAAAAATATCATGTAATCGGAGCACCAGTGACCTTAAGATACCACCTGCCAAGATTAAAACGGTTATGTCTACCAGATTAGATTTAAGAAGTGCGGTTGGTTATCGTTCACAATACATAAATAATGCTTTGAGCAGGCGTTATCACATTCAATTATTCATGTTCATTCGGTGTTTAATGTCACCTCGCAGTATCTACTTATGGAAGAAGTATCGAGGACAATACAATATTTGAAATTAGAGTATTGTCAAATTACAGAAAAAATGCGGGGTACATGGTACATCACAAACGTTTTAAACAAGTTCGACTTTGCGACATAATATCTGATCATCGCGGTGCAGGGAACTAAGTCCCCGGGAACCAAGTCCACCGAGGGACTAAGTTCTCCTTTAATGGGAACTAGGTCCACTTCACCGAAGTGGACTTAGTACTCATAGAAGGTGGGAACTAAATTCCTCAAAAACTGAGTAGTTGTACTTCTCTTTAAATGTGGATTTAATTCCCACTTCCAAGTAAAAAATTCAAAGTTTCTTTAAATCCAGATTCTTTAAATGCAAAAGACAATTTGCATACACCCTGCCTCATACCTACCCCAAATCCTATAGTGAGCCCAAGCAGGGGGGTTTCAGAGGGGCAGCATGCCCCGCCATACATACCTCACTATTTATTCGTCATAATGCTTTGTCTTACATAAATACAGTGCTAGCACCTAGCATTACGACGAATAAACAGTAGGTTGTAGGTGCAAGGCTGGGTGTATGCAAAGTTTTCGCGCAATTTTGAATTTTTGTAATTTTTATCGTTGAAAGTTAGTTCCTTCTTCATATTTCAAAATGTGTACTTGGTTCTCATAAAGAAGTGGACTACTTTCTCACCTTGATTGGGAACTAAGTACACTTCCCTGAAGTGGATTTAGTTCCCATTAAATGAGAACTAAGTCCCTCGGTGGGCTTGGTTCCCCGGGACTTAGTTCCCTGCACCGATCATCGCGTGGTTCCTTTTCATAGATCAAAAGCATGACTCTTTTCAAGAACGGATGGGTAATTCCATGAAAAAGTGGACATGAAGATAGAAAAATGGAAAATTTATCTTGCCCCCTGTCTATTGATCGCTAGTTTTAACATTAGAAATAAAAAATATCCTACAAGTAACAAGCATACGGCTGAAAATAAAATAAAATTATAAAAGGCTTAGCCCTAAATTTTTAAATTAAAAACGTGAAATAACGTGAGTTACCGACTTTTTGTAACGTGAGTTACCATGTATTTTATTAAATTTGTCTAAAATATTTTCAATAATTTAAAATTTGTGTACAGATATATTTAGGCTGATAAATTCTTTTATCTAATTCACCAAATCAGTTAAGCTTTCTTGGTTTGTTTAATTTTTAGAAAATATCCACAGTACTGCTACAAAACCCGTGTCCGAATAGTGTAACGTGAGTTACCAACATGTTTTAGTATTTTTTTCTAAGAAAGAATATATTTTTCGCAAACATTTTATTTTTTCCTAACAGTCGAAATCATTAACATGTATAGAGTTTATATTTTGTTTTCTTTATATTTATATAAGTATGGAAATTTTAATGAAAGAGAACGTGAAACTCTCCCAAATGTAACGTGAGTTACCATGGAATTGCCCGGATGAAGATTTGTTTTTGTTTGCTTTGAGAGGAATGGTGCATATTCGGTTCAGTTTCAAATGATTTAATTTCAAGGTGAAGCTTTACAATTCTACTCTTTCCTACCTTTACGCTCCTGTTCCCATCCTAAACACCATTTCCCTATGCCACCAACTCCCATTAAAAACAAAACCAAAAGACGTACCCAGTATAGGTAATTACTTACAGTCATGCCTCCACCTAGCTGCACGACTGCAAATTAGAAATTCTACGTACAGCATTTTCTAAAAGCCAGTACATTACAATTAGTGATTACCTAATCTTACCAGCACAGAAATCCCCCATACAAATAGAAAGCAGTTTTGCTGTGATTTTTACCGGCTTCCATCCGAGATTTCTTACCAGTGTTACTGTAATTTTTTCTGGATTCGTCCAAGATATCTACCGTTTTATTGTGATTTTTTACAGGTTTACTGTGGTTTTTACCGGATTCTTCCGAGAATTTTACCAGTTCGGGAACGGGTCGTTATTCTGTATTCCAAAATTCTGTATGAGCAAAATTCTGTATTTGAATAAAAAATTCTGTATGAACATAACTCTGTATTCCATTATTCTGCTTTTCCATTATTCTGTAATCTAAAATTCTGTAAACCCAGAATTCTGTATTTCAAAATTCTGTAAATCCAAAATTCTATATTTTAAATGCTGTAAATTTAATATTCTGTATTTTAAAATTCTGTTCATCCATAATTCTGATTTGCGAAACTCTGTAAATCCAAAATTATAAATAAAAATGTTGTAATAATTTTAAACAGGATTGTCTCCGTTAAACAACTTTTATTCAATTAACAAAAATTACGAAGTATTGCAAAGATAAACGTTCAATAGATAGCACAAAAAAACAATAAAAACAATAAAACAACAACAAAAACAAAACAAAATGTATAACTATGTATATAATTTAATAAATGCTATATTATAAAGATGAAACATTTATTTGTTTGTTTGTTTTAACTATGTATGGGGTACTCTCTGGATATATTTAACCGATCCTTAAAATTCTTTAATAAATGGAAAGATAATGTCCGTGAGCAACATAGGCTAAATTTTATTTGGACACAAATTAATTGCAACGTTAAAATCTAAATGTTTGTACTTTTTTTGGGGTATTTGTGAGTTTTTGAATTTTATATTTCGAAATTTCAAAATTTATATTTGAGTTTGAAAGGTTATTCTAAGGGGAAGGCTTAACGGTTAAAACATTCAATTTGTAGGGATAAATGGGGTAAAAACAAAAATGGTATGAGATAACAAAAATTATTTTTCTGTATGATAGAGTTTACTAAGAGGATGTTGTCTTCATACATAGGGTGATATGGGGTAGAAATAAAAAATGAGTATATGATTTTAAAAAAAATTAAAGTTAGGAAGGTTATTATTAAATGCTTGGAGACATTTCAAAATTTAAACACTAAGGGCTTGTTTCACAATGTCTCAGTAAAGTTCTGATTAGATATCCGACACATAAATATTGGCACAGGGTAATAAGTCCACAGAAGAAAAATTCACAATTATTGTCTTATGTTTTGAGCCACCTGAATGGGTTATAAATTCACAAACTATTTTTAATTTTTTAGTTGTGAACATATGACCCTGCCTCAGAATTTATGTGTCGAATAACTAATCAGAACTTTAATCAGACTTTGTGAAACAGGCCCTTATAGTGTGAAATGGGGTATGCAAGATATGGGATCTGATTTTAAACGTACTTTTTTTATTTGAAAGGTTGTATGTAGAGGATATCATTCGAAAATTTTGCCTAAACGAGCAAGGCCGGGGCGGGCCAGCTAGTAACCTAATATAGATGAAGATTCTTGACTAACCTTTTTAAATACTCAGTCTCTTCTTTTTTTGATAGTAAAAAAAGTGCGCACTTTTGTTCCGAAATTCTGTAAATGATAAAAAAAAATAGTTTTGATAATGAAAAAAAGTGCGCACTTTTTTTCACTATCCAAATTTCTGTATTCCAAAATTCTGTAAATAATAAAAGAAAAATAGTTTTGATAATGAAAAAAAGTGCACACTTTTACAGAATTTTGGAATACAGAATTTTGAAATCCAAAATTTTGAAATACAGAATTTTAGATTTACAGAATTTTGGAATACAGAATTTTGAAAACTGAATTTTGGCACTTACAGAATTTTGGATTTACAGAATTTTGAAATACCGAATTTTGGATTACAGAATTTTGCAATCCGAATTTTGACACATAAAGAATTATGACCCCAACCCTTACCAGTTCATCCGTATTTTTTTTCGGATTCGCCCGTGATTTTTAGCAGTTTTACTGTGTTTTTACTGTATTTGTCCAATTGTACAGCGATTTTGACCAGTTTACAGTGTTTTTTTTTCGAATTTTACCGAGATTTGTATACGTTGTACTGAGATTTTAACAATTTTACTGTAGTTTTTACCAGATGTACTGAAATTGGTACTAGTTTTTCTGTGATTTTTAGCAGTTTTAACCCAAATTTTTACCAGTTTTGCTGTGATTTTACCAAATTTATTTGAGATTTTTACCAGTTATACTGAGATTTTTAATGTCACTGTGATTTTTTCCGTATTCGACAAAGATTTATACCGTTTTACTTGGATTTTTACCGGATTAATCCGAGATTTTTACCAGATCTACTGAGATTTTTACAAATTTAATTGTGATTTTTTCCGGATGCCTCCGAGATTTTTACCAGTTTGTGATTTTTACCAGATTCATCCAAGAATTTTAGAAATTTTACAAAGATTTTTACCGGACTCGTCCTAGGTTTTACCAGTTTACTGTGATTTTTAACGGACTCATCCGAGAATTTAAGCAATTTTTCTGAGATCTTACCACTTTTACTTTGTTTTTATCAGATACGTCTGAGATTTTTACTAGTTTTACCGTGATTGTAACCGGATTTGTTCCGTTCTACTGTCATATTTACCAGATTTTTACCAGTTTTAATGAGATTTTTACCAGGTTTTCTGTGGTTTTTACCGGACTAATCCGGGATTTTTACCAAATGTACTGAGATTTTAACCAGTCTAACTGTATTTTTCCAGATTTCTTTTATAAGAAGGGGCATTAATAATTCCACGAAGGTCCTTGCTTTGGAATTTTTGGGATGGGTTTAGCATTTGTTTTCTTTGTATACAGCCCCATAATTGGATGCCATATGTCCAAATGGGCTTCAGTACTTGCTTATATAATATTAGTTTGTTCTAGATAGATGGTGAGAGTTCTCTCCTAGTAACCATAACCAGTACATTTTTCTGTACTTCAAGTTTAGTTCTTTCTGTTCCTTTTATGTGCTCTTTCCATTTAAGCTTTGCATCAGGGTTGCCACTTCTCAGAAAATTTTTCGCAGTAGATTTGCAATAAAGTGCAGGAGATTCAATATTCTTGCAGTAGATCTTTTTTTATTTATTTTTTCAAAAAACTGATAAATAAATAAAATTTAACATTTGTTTTTCTTCAAAACATAAAAAGAAAAAAGAAAATAGCTATAAATTAAACATATCATATTATTATTAAGGCATGAAGGGTAATTTTGTTCGTAAAATCAAGTGCAGTAGATTTTATTTTAAGGCAGATTGATTTTTAATAAAAAAAAGGCAGTAGATCTACTGTAATTGCAGTAAAATGGCAGCCCTGCTTTGCATCCAAAGCCATTACAAGGTATTTGGCAGTATTGAAGTAAGGAACTGCAGTACTGTTTATAAGGATTGGAACATACTTTATGTTTTTGTTTGTAAAAATTGTATGCGTCGATTTGGTTTCGTTTAGTTTGACACGCCATTTTTGCATCCAATCACAAACGAGTACTTTATGGACTGCACTTTGCAATTTTCGTGTAGCCTTCGTAACGGATTTATTTGGCACCAATATTGCAGTATCATCAGCAAAGGTGGCCACGATTGCGTTGATGTCCACTGGAATACCTCTTGTTTACAGAGCTAGTCCTATGACAAATCCTTGTGGTACACCGGCTTCAATTTTCTTTAGTTCCGAGTCAGTTTAGTCGTACCGTACTCTAAAGAGTATTTCGTAGTACTGCCTGGGAAGAGCCCTATGCAGTTTGCACTCAAGTCCCACGTGCCAAACCTTGTCAAAGGCTTGGGCAACATCTAAAAATACAGCCGAGCATACTTGTTTACTTCTTTTTTGAAGGCTATTAAAGTCATATCTTTCAAACCTGGGCAGTTTTTAGATCGTACTCTAGTGATTGTTTGTTAGATAACTTATGTTGGCACATGATTCTTACTTCTTTGAGCGTGACAAAAGAAATTTTACATTTGTCGGTTCTATCAATAAACTGCAAGGAATCTGGAGCTGTATTTTCCGGGAATTGCTTGAAGCCATTCGCGAGATGTTCAGCGAAGAGATTCGCCTTTTGTTTTAGGTTTCCGATCCATTTACAATCTTGAGATTTTACTGGCGAGTTTTGTGCCTGGGGCCTTTTTAGGGGGAGACTGACGCAAATACAAAAACCAAAACTATGCGGGACTATATTAGAACGTACAATACTCGTAAGTGCGAAAACTTTAAACGGATGACTACGATTCACCAAACTATGAAAATGGAGGGCACTATATTGTAGCTTGGCTTTAAGTTGGCAACCCTAGGAGGAAAAGTGCTAAACAACCTATACATAAAAATGGAGTTGGATGATTCCTATTGGTAGATACATTAATAAAGAAGGCGTATGAATAAAATATTAATGATGGAGTCGTGGGGATAAATTTATACGAAAACGGGGTCGGAGTTAGGCACAATTAGGATCTAGGAAAATTAAAATGCCGGTGATGGTTGGTATTGGTTGAACAAACGTATTGATTAGGTAGGTAGATAGGTTAATATGGTGGACAAGGCCGCAAAGGGGAACATTTTGACGAACACAGGGTCGGAGTTCGACATAAAGAGGAATACCAGGAAATTTAAAGTGCCGGGTGATGATTGCTATTGTTAAGGCAAGACTTTGTTTAGGATGGAAAATAGGTAAATATGATGGACAGGGCCGCGAGGGGGTACATTTATACGAACACGGGGTCGCAGTTAGACATAAAGAGGAATATCAGGAAATTTAAAGTGCCGGGTGATAATTGTTATTGGTAAGGCAAGAGCATTGTTTAGGATGGAAAATAGGTAAATATCATTGACAGGGCCGCAAGGGGGTACATTTATACGAACACGGGGTCGGAGTTATATATTGTTTTGGATGTACATAAATAGGTAAATATGGTTGACAGGGAGGCAAAGGAGTATGAATATCTCAGGGTACGGAAATGCTCCTGGGGATCAATATATTGCCACTTCGTTGTTTCTTGAGCGATTTCGATGAAATTAACACAGGTGATGGCGAATACAGATTTTTAAAAGAAAAAAATATTTTCAAAACAGAGTGTTTCAAAAAGATGTCAATATATTGAAACTTCATTGTTCTTTGGTGGATTTGACTGAAACTGACATAGGTGATAGCTGATACATAATTAAAAAGGAAAAAAATATTTTCAACAGGGTGTTTCAAAAATAAGTCAACTTCGTTGTTCCTTGAGCGATTTCAATGAAATTTAAACAGGTGTTAGCTGATACAGATTTTAAAAAGAAAGAATGCTTTGCGTAGATGTTCGCGAGCGATGAAATAAACGTCAATTAAATCATTTCAGTTTTCGTGTGTGCTTGTGTTATTTTATGTGTGTTGTTCTTAAAAACTGGAGTCTCCCAATTTGGTACCAAATCAAAAAAAATCGACCAATCTTTCTTTTGATGGATATCAATACCACCGAGGAAAAGGCCTATTTTCATTCCATTTAAGTTGAATTTTTTAATTTTTTTGAATCATACTATCGCAACTTGTATTCTCATATAAAAATCAAGCACATTATGACTCAAAAAAATACAAATTAAGTGTGTTCAGCAAATTTTCGAGCTTTGTTTAAAGTGTTTTGCATTCAGCTTTTACGTTATGTCTTACAAAATTATAAGTAACACAAAATTTAACTTTTAAAGGACTTCACAGCTAGTTTGGTAGGTAATGCTTTAAGTATAAGAAAAAGATACAAAAATAAATTAATAAATTAAATAAATAAATAGAAGCTATTTGCTTCTTGTAGTGCTTTTCAAGAAGCAAATAGCTTCTATTTATTTATTTAATTTATTTTTGTATCTTTTTTTTATACTCAATAAATACTTTTTAACAAGAAAACTATATTTCTCTCTAACTCAAATTTTTTCAAAACTCCCTTTAACTGGAACTAGTTTTTATATCCCATTAAAATTTGATTTAGAGTATTGTGTAGATACCAAAATTTTCAAAAAATTATTTTTTGGATTTAAAAAATAAATTCAAATTTCAAAATTCGAAAACGACCGAGTAGATTTTTATTACTTGGTTCTTATCGATTTTTAAACACTTTTTAAGATATTTAAAAAATATTTCACTTTTAAGAAAAAGTAACGCTAGGTATGTCCCTATATACTATCCATACAAATGTTAAAAAATCGTGGAAGAAAATCTCATTTTTCTCGAAATGAATCCTACAAAAATTTCATAACTATACAAACATTTTTCTCTCACAATATGTATCCATGTTTTTATACATACATATTTTAAATACAAAGCATAAAAGCAAGTACGTGTGACCTAGTCGAGCGTTTTACTATACACAAATAAGTTGAAACATATTATTTTCAGAAAAAAAAACTTTTGAATTAATAAAAAAGTTTCGACATTTTTTTTTTTAATTCCAATTTTTTTCTCTAAAACGGCTTGATTTTTTTTTTAACTTCATTTTGATATATTCATTCAAAACTACTGAAGATGGCATACCAAAATGCTTTAAGAATTTGATTATATAAAAATAAAGAACAAAAAAATAGTCCGATGATTTTCAAATTTTGTTTCCATACATACATATTTGATCAGGAATCCATATGGTAATCTTGTTTTTCACTTGAAATTTCATGATTTAAAAATTGTCTCTCCCATATTTTTCATGTTCTTAACATACAATTTTTAAAACTCTATAAGCCTCTAGAACATGCCATTGGTAAACAAAATTCTATAGCTGACCATGGCCAATTTCTAAAACTAGTTGACTACACCAATTACTGACGAATATTGTTGTCAGGTTTTTTTCAGAATATCCCATTTTGTATATAACCTAACTTGTTTTTTAACAATAGCAATCACCATCCAGGATGACATTTTTTGCAACACTCTATTTTGAAAATATTTTTCTTTTTAAAATCTATATCAGCTATCACCTGTTTAAATTTAATTGAAATCGCTCAAGGAACAACGAAGTTGACTTTTTTTTTAAACACCCTGTTGAAAATATTTTTTTCCTTTTTAATTATGTATCAGCTATCACCTATGTCAGTTTCAGTGAAATCTACCAAGGAACAATGAAGTTTCAATATATTGACATCTTTTTGAAACACCCTGTTTTGAAAATATTTTTTTCTTTTTAAAATCTGTATCAGCTATCACCTGTTTAAATTTCATTGAAATCGCTCAAGGAACAACGAAGTTGACTTTTTTTTGAAACACCCTGTTGAAAATATTTGTTTTCTTTTTAATTATGTATCAGCTATCACCTATGTCAGTTTCAGTCAAATCGACCAAGGAACAACGGAGTTTCAATACATTGACACCTTTTTGAAACACCCTGTTTTGAAAATATTTTTTCTTTTAAAGACCTGTATTCGCTATCACCTGTGTTAATTTCATCGAAATCGCTCAAGAAACAACGAAGTTGCAATATATTGATCCCCAGGAGCATTTCCGTACCCTGAGATATTCATACTCCTTTGCCTCCCTGTCAACCATATTTACCTATTTATGTACATCCAAAACAATATATAACTCCGACCCCTTGTTCGTATAAATGTACCCCCTTGCGGCCCTGTCAATGATATTTACCTATTTTCCATCCTAAACAATGCTCTTGCCTTACCAATAACAATTATCACCCGGCACTTTAAATTTCCTGATATTCCTCTTTATGTCTAACTGCGACCCCGTGTTCGTATAAATGTACCCCCTCGCGGCCCTGTCCATCATATTTACCTATTTTCCATCCTAAACAAAGTCTTGCCTTAACAATAGCAATCATCACCCGGCACTTTAAATTTCCTGGTATTCCTCTTTATGTCGAACTCCGACCCTGTGTTCGTAAAATGTTCCCCTTTGCGGCCTTGTCCACCATATTAACCTATCTACCTACCTAATCAATACGTTTGTTCAACCAATACCAACCATCACCGGCATTTTAATTTTCCTAGATCCTAATTGTGCCTAACTCCGACCCCGTTTTCGTATAAATTTATCCCCACGACTCCATCATTAATATTTTATTCATACGCCTTCTTTATTAATGTATCTACCAATAGGAATCATCCAACTCCATTTTTATGTATAGGTTGTTTAGCACTTTTCCTCCTAGGGTTGCCAACTTAAAGCCAAGCTACAATATAGTGCCCTCCATTTTCATAGTTTGGTGAATCGTAGTCATCCGTTTAAAATTTTCGCACTTACGAGTATTATACGTTCTGGTATAGTCCCGCATATTTTCGGGCTTAATAGTCGTGTTATAGATTCCTTTTTAGGCACTTAGCTGCTTTCCATAAGGAGAAGCATCCGTCATCAGACTTTTCAGGAATTTACTAAGTGAATCATTTTTTAGCTCACAGATTCTTTTTTTTTAGTGCGTTGTTAAGACGGTTAAAAACTGCCTTATCATCTAGAAATCTCGTAGCTTGCCATTTTCTTCCAGCTCCTCTTTTTTCAATATCAGCTCCTTATTTCAACACGATATTTTTGTATTTTCTTTTTCTCTAGATGCAATTGAAAATGAGCATTGGGTTATATAGCTTCATAAGGAAAGACTTTAAAGTAAAGTTTTGTGCTTCTTCAGAAGGAACCTTTGGAAACCGGTGAGCATACATCCGCCTTAGACAAAAGGTGCATCACAGAATAGAGCTTCTAACTGAAGATGCTCAACAATTCTGGCTGTTATTTTGCCGTTTGACACCTAGTGAAGTTGAAAATGTCCGTTGGAATTTTGCGAGTTCGTCTGCGATAGTGCCCAAAACATGATTGCGTCAATTTGGGAGTTACTCTCCAAAAATTCAAATGTTGACAGTTAGAAGTCAAATCCCCGCGAGATATTCTCAGTACTGTGTGGACTTGCGAGTTTGCTTTCAAGAGATGCTAGAAGGCAACTTACAGAATGTTTACTCTCAAATGACTTTATGTGTTAGAGTGTTTTTTTTTTTATTTTTTTTTGTACATTTCTAAAGGAGTTAAATTCTACAGTGCTTTGCTTATTTACATTTCTCCGAGACTCTAATGATTTTAGATGTTTTCATTCTAATCATCAGCATTGTTATTTTCCTCGGTAAATGACTCTCATCCATTTTGACTGCCCTAAGAATGTAGTCAACCTGTATCTGTAGGGTTTAAATCAACAAAGGAGAAAGAGCCGTCGTATAAGAAATGTGATCTGCCGTACTATTTGTTAGTCTAATAATTCCTTGTGTCTCCAAACTTAAGCTGGCGTAGAATATAATGTTTTTAGCGATATTTTGCTTCATATTATACTCATCCAAATAGTATGTAACGCATTTTTTGATTTGGCTAACTTCTCTATCATGCGAGGGCGGTCCCAGAAGTTCCCGACCTAACAAGGAAAATACTAAAATTTTCACAAAATTAAACTTTATTTCTCTACATAATCCTCTTTAAGTCCAATCACGGCCGTAGCCAGCATCAAACGTATGGGTGAGCTGACGGTTGTTTTGGGTGAGTTCACATTTATTTTAAGGAAAATAATAATGATGGCTACAAAAAATAACTTTTTTACTAAAACAATAGGTAGGTATAAGCTACCTATACCTAACAAGTATTTAGCGGTAAAAAAATTGGAAATTTTTATCATGATTTCCTGGTGCTGGTACTGAAAAGAGCGTTAGAGCATTTCTGAAAATACCCAATAGAATTATTTGACAAATAGCAATATATTGCTCTTTCTTTCATTCACAAACGGAAAAACCGTCAGTTTTTCGAATCAGCGAAATTAAAAAAAAAAATTAATATCAAAATTAATCTTAAACTTCATTTAACGGCCTTTCCGATTGATGCCACAATGACAGTTCTTGCCCTGAAAAGAAGAAAAAAAAGCGTTTGGATCTGACTTCAGAATCGAAAATAAAATCGTACAAGTATCGAATCGGTCTTCCTGATTGCCATTCAAAAAGTTCGTAAAATAAGATACTTAGTTTTATTTTTGCCTTGCAGTTCTACATCTGACAGTCCTTAAGAAACGTTAACAAATTTTTAAAGTCCTTTTTAGTTTATATTTTGGCTCAAAATGAAGGCTTGGAAAATCTTAAAATATCTCTGAATTTTTTTGGGTGAGCTTAGCATATTTTTAGGTGAGCTGAGCTCACCCAAGCGTAGGCCTGACTACGGCCGTGAGTCCAATACATTTTCTCCATCAGTGTACATTTGCTTCGATACCCTCTTTATTGGACTGTTTCAAAAAAAAAAAGTTGTCTTGCAAACAGGCTCAAAAGTTTTATTTAAGCAAAACAAGACGTCTGTGAAAATTTGAGCTCTTTAAATTCATGTTTAGACATGCCTCATCGCAGATTTCGGTTTTCCATACGATTTGTATGGGAGAAAACACCTGTTTGTTCTTGGAATTTTATAACTTAATAATGACAAGTATTAAAACTAACGGCATAAGTTTTTCTTGTAGAAAATTGAACGTTCTTCAAAAAAGGTCTTGACATGTTTTATCATAAACCCAGCCGTTTCAAAGTTATAGTCAGTCAAACTCATTCCATAAAATTCCCATACATTTATTTAACGCAAAATTAGCATTTTTTTAGTAATTGAAGATATTATGGTAACTAATATCACTCTTATCGAAAAATGACTTAAGACCTTTTTTGTAGAGGACCAATTTTCCTTTCCAATGGTGCCTAACAATATTACTTCACTTCAACTAATACAGTTCGGCCATTCCTAAAATTTCGAAACCAAGCAACTCAATTTCAAATTAAGGAAAAAAATATATTTAAATATGCCAATATTTACAATATATATTAGAGTTAACGAAAAAATTGTAAATATAAAATTTTACTTGTTGTTGTAAAATAGGCAAGTGATCAAAAAAGCTCATACTTTATCTTTCGTATCTGGGCATTTTTGCCGCTATCAGTTCTCTATAAATTGTGATGCAAATGGCGATGTGCAGTTAGGTTTTTATAAGTGTTTTCAATACACTACTTAAATTCGGAACTATTTTTCTGATAGGAGTGCTGTAAGAATAGTATTACGCCTCAAAATGACTGAACATTTTATGTCTTCTCCGTTACCGAAAAATGACTAAAGTTGGTATAAATGGTGAACTATATTAGTGTTTGTAAAATTATTCCGCTTACAAAGCAAGACTTGAAAAAGGATTATGGTGGATTTTTTATAGATTTTTAAATCATGTCTTACTGTCTAAAACAGGGTAACGGAGAAGACAAAATTGCACTTTCTCATCCAAATTTCAAAGACTCACAGGAACTTTTTTTTTTTAAGTCTGAATTTCTTTGATCCCCTTGCTTAAAATGGATCAAGGTAACTAAAAAAAAATATGTGTTAAATTTCATTGAAATCGGTTAACGTTTACACGTGCTAGCGAGCACTTGAAGTTTTTCATATAAAAAACATGGTGTTTTGACAGTCTTTTACTCAATGGGCCCGTAAAAGTGTAAACGTTGATGGAAAAACTTTAAACTTGGCAAATATGCTAAATACCACAAGGAGTATACAAATATATTTTTTTATTTTTGTAAACAACAGTTACTCCATTTAAAATAGCAACAAATGCACAAAAACAACAATTTTTAATTAGATTTTTTGATGGGGTTAATATTATGAAAAACAACTGAAAATATTAATTTTTGATACTCCTTACGGTAGTTAATTTATGTGCCAAGTTTAAAGATTTTCCATCAACTTTTACAATTTTGCTGATATTTTGAGTAAAAACTGTGAAAACCCCATGTGTTTTGAATGAAAAATTTCAAGTACTCGCTAGCACGTGTTAACGTTAACCAATTTCAATGAAAATTTACACACATTTTTTCAATTGCCTGAATCACTTTTATCATTGATGAGAATAATTTAAAAATACGAATTTCAATATAACTGAACAAAAAAGAAATCTTTAATCGTACGTGTCTTCTCCGTTACCATTAGCTGTCTTCTCCGTTACCATCTTTCATATTTTTTTCTGTTAGTAAAATAAAACTTGGCATTAAACCAAGGATGGTTTTTGATAAATGTTGGTTTTATGAAAGTGTGCAAAAAAAATCAACTTCATATCTTAATGGACGGCGCAGAATTTTAAACTTCAAGGCAATGGTCGGAAATCTCTAAATCGTACGTGTCTTCTCCGTTACCGTCTATTTTTTTGAATAAACTTACTAAATTTCTCAATTTTTTGGTGAAACTTCTGTGTCGTGTACTTTGTGATGAATTCTTAAAAACCACTGAGTTTCATAAAAAAATATAAATTTCTTAACAAGAAAAACATTACTACAAGCGTCCGATTGTCTTCTCCGTTACTTTGGAATGGCCGAGTTATATTACAATAATTAGTCGCTTTTAAATTAATTTTAAGTGGGAAATTACATAGAAATTCCCTAATTAAACTCGGCAGAAAATTTTTTGAAACAGAAACTAAAATATACTTTTCCAAAGGTTTTTGGGGTGCTGAACTCGAATCGGAAGTCAGAAATATTCTATTATATCACGTTTATGAGATATTGCCGTTTGAAAACTGAAAATAGAAGTTTTTCGCTGCAAAAAAACTTTTTTTTTTTTCCATACGGCAATATCTCACAAATGTGACGTAGTAGAATATTTCTGACTTCTGATTCGAGTTCAGCACCCCAAAAACCTTTGGAAAAGTATATTTTAGTTTCTGTTTCAAAAAATTTTCTGCCGAGTTTAATTAGGGAATTTCTATGTAATTTCCCACTAAAAATTAATTTAAAAGCGACAAATTATTGTAATATAACTGTATTAGTTGAAGTGAAGTAATATTGTTAGGCACCATTGAAAAGGAAAATTGGTCCTCTACAAAAAAGGTCTTAAGTCATTTTTCGATAAGAGTGATATTAGTTACCATAATATCTTCAATTACTAAAAAAATGCTAATTTTGCGTTAAGTAAATGTATGGGAATTTTATGGAATGAGTTTGACTGACTGTAACTTTAAAACGGCTGGGTTTATGATAAAACATGTCGAAACCTTTTTTGAAGAACGTTCAATTTTCTACAAGAAAAACTTATGCCGTTAGTTTTAATACTTGTCATTATTAAGTTATAAAATTCCAAACACAAACAGGTGTTTTCTCCCATACAAATCGTATAGAAAACCGAAATCTGCGATGAGGCATGTCTAAACATGAATTTTAAGAACTCAAATTTTCACAGACGTCTTTTTTTGCTTAACCGAAACTTTTCAGTCTGTTTGCAAGAAAATCAAAAGCAAACATTTTTTTTTGAAACAGTCTACTCTTTATAGTAGAAAGCGGTGAACTCCTCAAAATCGCGATCAAATGCAGACTCAACATCTTCACTATTGGCGAATCTCTTACCACTTAGCCATCTGGTGGATTTGATTTGTGATAAAGAAATTCAATCTTTAATTCATGGATTTTTGCCAAATCTCACGTGTGAGCTGAAATCACACGTGTGAGTTGGTGTGTGTATTGATGAAACAAATCTTTTTGCTTCGTGAAATGCAGCCGTTACTTTCTTTATTTTCACCACTCGATACTGCAATAAGTTTGCATGCTACTCTCCGTTTATTGTTCCTCCTTTTTAGAGAAAATCCAAATTATTAGATACACACGCATCGCAAAAAACTGAAGCCAAGTCCTTGCACGCAAGTGAGACAGTGCGCGGTCTGCACCATCTTCGGAGCACATGCTCCCCTCCTAGTTAAATATTTTGACTGCGGTTTCGTCTCAGGACCTACGCATCATCCATCGTAACAAGGTATACAAGAATTTGAGGGTTTATTTCGATTAATTTAAGCCCAATACTCGTTTGAACATCGTTGCAAACCTGTTTTTGTTCGTAATTGCGGCAGCCATCTTGCGCACAGCTATTTCAGATACAAATCGACTATTAATATGCAATGCAGCATTTTTTAAAATGCCTGACATACCTATACCTGCCAGCTCACGCACCTTCAGTCGGATCATCCGATACCACTTTATGGACTTTTTCAACCATTTCCGGAGTGTTCACCTTACTTCATCAATCGCTGCGATGTTGATCTTGGCTGTTCGTACAACCTCGTTTAAGTTTTGTCACCCAATATTTTATGGTTATAAACGCTAGAGCCGACTCTCCCAGAATACATTTCATCTCTACTATACGATTTGGGATGAACCAAACCCCTTCAAATGAAAATATTCCATCACATCTGATAATGATAGCGTTCCCTTTAAATGGCTACCAAACAAACAATGAACAACGTGCTGCCATGAAGTTCTTACCTTAAACTTTCTACGACTGCAGTAGTTGTCGGTTGTCGAGTTATATGAAAGTTCCAAGATGTTTCCAAACATTTGACTTTCTGTTTTTTAGAGACAACTTAAAAAAAAAACATGAAAATGGCCCAAACATCGCTAGAGTATGTAGTTGCCAGAATCAACTCAATCTCATTTAATGGAGAGTTTAATATTGCTAACTGCTAAGCATGAGAAGGTACTTCTAGAGAGCATATGTAGCTATAGTACTTATCTACCTATTCCATTTATTAACTAATAAACAAAATAAGAAATAATACGTATTTAACTTATCACAAAAACTCATCAAAATCAAATGATGGATGTTATATGTCTGACAAAAAAAGGTACTCCATCCATTTTAACTGCCCTCAAAAGACCCTAAGTGATCACCCCCAATTCAAAACTATATATACAAGCTCTTGATGGACACAAGTCATAAACATCCCATTAGACCACAATCGTTTCCATTTAATCTGAATAACCTTTAAATTTGTCTCGTTCTCCTTTTAACATAAGTCTGAAAGAAAATTCGACAGGTTGGGTTTGTTTTTCATTTTACCACTCAGAATTCCTTGAAATGGAAAACATTTATATTGCTCTACAAAAACCAACAGACAGCAGGAGTAGTCGTTGTCGTATATAGTCGTAGTAGCAGAGCAGAGAGGCAACATCAAACCTAACAAAATGGATCCGGTATTCCCATGACAAATGCGAAGTGAGTGAGTTAAAACTACCATCAAATAATTTTCTTCTATTCCTTTTGTATATTTTGTCTCTTGGAAGGAATATTGAAATCGAACACTTTCGTCTCCAATTTTCTTCCTCCACATAAACATTGAATTTATGCGACGACGACGAGGCTGAATTCAGCCACTAGGTGGCCTTCTTCTAACCGATTGATGAAACTGACACTGACAGTCGAGTTTCCAGTATATTTTGCCAACCAAAAACTTCAGTAAATGAATAGACGGTAAAGTTTCAAACTCCTCATCATTAACACCGGTAAATAATTAACTTTGTATCTTGTATTATATGCGTTCTCAAGGGGTGGCTATGCTGCATCTGCTTTGTTTGTAGAAATATGTTGAAACAAAGGGGGTGGAAGGGATCACTTTTTAGGAAAATCCCCCCTTTGCCAAGACTATATAATACCTTCACCAAAAGCAATAACACTTTGTCTAAGTTCAAGTGAGGTATTGAATTGCTACCTACTTGAAAATTTATTTAGACTATTACTTATTCCGTTTAGTTAAGCCCAAATGGGTTAACTCTTCTGTATTCAAAGTGTTGAAATATGATATTTTTTTGTTGTTGGCAGGAATGGGCACCCAAAATAGACATCATAAGCGGCTTTAGTTTATTTGCCTGCTGCGTCTCTGGTGGGCATATTCAAAAATTCTTCGAATTAGTCAAGGAGTTCCGTTGAAAATTTACGGTTTCGTCTTTTTTGAATAAAAATTTCTATAAATCGGAAGAAATTTTTATTTGTTTATTTTCTTTCCTTAGGTTAAATAGTCAAATTTCAAAAGAAGATGTTGGTATTTTTTCAATATTATGTAATTTACATTAAAAAGGAAAGAATTGATTTATTTGAAAAAATCATAAAGGCATCATAAGTGAAGACCTTTTTCATAAGGTATAAGAGATAAGCATAAGATTTTTTTTGGGACTTGATCAGGGGATACATCAATACATTAGTGTTTTGGTTTGAAATATGCTGGAATGCAAAAGCTTCAAGTTTTATTGACCCTCAACTGAAATTTGAGAACCAACAATTCTGAAGCAGGAATAGAACTTTTAAGGCTTTCTCTGATTAACCGACCGTTAAACCCAACTTCTTTGCTTGCTTCTGAATGCTCTCAAAAGTGCCACTGGACAAAACAATTATATTCAATACCATCGGCATATGCAAGGGATTGAACGGAAATGGACCATTCGAAAATTGTGGCTCTAGAATAATTGACCCTATAGTTTTGCATATTTTTTTCTAACGAAGTCGAATGATAGTGCATTACCTCTGTCTAAAACCTTTGTTGACATCAAAAGTATTGGTGAGATCTTTGCCGACCTTAGTGTGGAGATTCTCAGGGATGCCAAATGTTGTTCATCTTTACTGATACTGTTATACGCTACGCAGCCTTTGAGATCAATGAGATGGAAGTCTGTTGAAAGTTCTGGCTTGTTCCTGGGGTTTTCCAAAATAAGCCGTAATGTTCATATTTGGGCAATGGTAGACTTTTCTGGCAGAAAAAATCCTGGAGGAAATGTTAAGAAGGCTGATGATTTTGCAGTTGGTGCTGTTCAGTTGCTCTACTGAAGGATATGATTCAATACAAACATATTTGAAGAGATCAACTGCTACTCAATACATAACATAGATCATAGTCTAGCGTTCTTTAGAGCTCTTGACAAGGTGATCATATCCGTCTATAGGCACTGCTGCACTGGACAATTTTGTATGTTCCTTGCTTAGAAGCAACTTCCAACCAGGGGTTTCATTATGGTGGCTTTCTTCACTTCTGAGGTTGCATATGACATAGGACTTCTCGAGAAATTGGAAAGGAATAGAACTGCAGGTGAAATCTCGCTATTGCTGAAGCCGTCTGATGTCATAAAAATCCACCGCGTTTCCTTGCATTTGCTACAACAAGGCAGTTGCCCGAGTCAACCTTTGTTAAAAATTATCGCATGAAGCCGTAAAAAAGAAATTATAAATTAAAGTCTTTCGTGTTGCGATCTTAAGACAAAAATAAAATGATGTGCTTCGCGCAATCTTAGTGAATACCATGAACAAAAATTTTTATTTTGTCTTGGTCTATGGAATTGGAATTTTTTTTTGTTGAACTAACCACTTTATGGACTAGAAACTAGATAACTTGTTAATTGAACTACAATTTTATTTTGTAGACCTTGCTTTGACAACTCCTTGCTGAGGTATCGGACTTTGAATGGAAAAGGATAGTTTTGTATTTGATCATCAGTACTCAGCAACCAATTATCATACAGAAAATTATAAATGTAGATTTTGAAAACTTGAATACAATTTTTTGCCATAATTTTTGCTTAGCAATTTTACAAAATCTCATAACTATCAAAAAAGTTTACACAACTTTTCTTAAAAACAATAATTCAATGAATTTCTTCTAGTAAATCTCAGTAAAACTCTCGGGAACTGTTTGTAAGACCGACTGAAATATCCCCATAACGCAGAGAGCACCCAAAGCAGTTTTTCCTGCTATGTCCTGTGATGCCGGTTGTGAAATGTCATTATCAGTTCCGACTCCATCAGCTCCTCCTCCTCCTTCGATAAGCTTAGCGTTTCTGAACAAATGTTTGCAATTTCTATGTGGGTTGAAGTGTCGAAAAATGATGATGGTAGCCCTAGCACCAAGTCTAATAAGTTGTAAAATGCAACCAAACCAAACGCTGACCGTTTTGTTTGACGTGTGCAAGAATACCTACATATGAGGCCGTGAGAGCCATAGTGGCCTAACTGCATTTTTCATTATTTTCAGTAGAGCAAAAATAAGGAAAAAATCATTTTCAAACAATTCTAGTTTAAAAAATTTTCAAATACTTACCGTTTTAAAATAAAAAAAACATAGCTTTGATTTTTTTTTGCAATATGATCAAAAAATAAATAGTTTTTGATTTTGTATTAATGGTTTTTCAAAAAACCTTTATAACTGCTCAGATAGGCCACTCTTGCACGAATTGCTTTGTGGTTGGCCTCTTAGTGCAAAAAGTCCTATAACTATGGCATGGAGCAGTCAATTCAAAAAAATTAAATGCAGGAATATTGTTTAATAAAATACAGATTTAATTTTTGTAAGAAACTCAATTTCAATAAAATTGCAGTTAGGCCACTATGGCTCTCACTGCCTCTATATGAAGACCATTTGGTCGAATACATCGAGTACACTTTTGGTGCGGTTGCAGTCAAGTATCATTACAGGCTTATTTTGATAACCGGAAGTGGCTTTCTCACAGTTATTTTGTATAGATAGTAAAACAACTTACTGCTTTGGTTTTGAAAAAAAACTCACTAACGCCATTTTTTCAAAAAATCCAAAGATGGATGAGTGGACTGGGCGATATCTACTGCTAGTATACCTTTCGTGTATACCCATTTGACTGCTTTTTCAGATAGGTTTGTGGTTGGAGGGGTAGTTTTTGTACATACCCGTTGCGTTCGACTGGTTTATGTAAAACCGGTTTGACAACTAAAAAGGAGTAAATGGAAATCCCTATTGAAGGCAGATCTACGAGTACTTACATGTGGCAATTTACACCGATTAAGAAGAAAAAATTGATGATCTGTTAGTTGAATTTCAACTTCACTGTTTTCAAAAATATTTGCAAATCAATCATACTTACGTTCATGTGTACCGACTTTTTCCGTATTGTAAAAAAGTCAGCAGTTATTTAAGTTTAATCCGATCTTCATTTTGCTTTGGATGATGAAAGCATCAGTCTTATGGTACTATTGGACTTTTCAAAGGCTTGTGATTGTATTGATCATACTAATCTCATTTCTTAACTTCAAGACAGTTTAAAGTTTTCCAACCCATGTATTCGTATTCTTTTTAATAACTTGCAAATTAGAGTATAAACTGTTGAGGTTCACAGCGGTACTTGTGCGCAGCGCCATTCTTTGTATACTCTGGGGTACCACAGGGGTCTGTTTTGGGACCACTTTTATTCTCAATATTTAACAATGATTTTCCAGATGTTATTAAAGATTACTGAGTTAACATGCCATGCATACATGACGTTTTAATCTACACATATCAACCACTAAGATTGTCCGCTATAAAGAATTATATCTAGGTCTTCGAGGTCTAAGTTACTATTCCCGTTTGATCGTACCTTATATGAAGTTGCGCTTAGTTAAAACTCTTTAAATGTCCTTTTTCATGTTTAACTATTCAGCGTATCTTTGTTTAAATTCGGAATGCAAGAGTAAGTCAAATGTTGCTTTTAATGATTGTTTAAATTTAATTTATAACAAACCTTTTGTATTTTAGTTTCTGTAATCTTAAAACATTTAATCTAGGAATTCCTATTGCCAGTTATTATAAGTTAAGAAATATTTTAAACTTCATAATATTATCCATGGCAGGTGCCCGGAAAATTTATATGACACACTGCAGTTCGCGCAGTCACGTTGACGACTAAAACCCATTTTACCGCGTAACTCACATACAAAAGTTGAGAGTTTTCTATGTCTCAGCGATTCTACTGGGGAATACTTTCCCAAAGGAGTTACAAGAAATAGCCAAGACAGTTACCTGAACGTAGGCACTGGTTTTTGATGTTTCTAGATTCCGATTTAAATCCAGATATTTGGTCGCGGGTAATTTGACTTGTGATGATTCGGCTTTTATAACTGGTCCTAACTCTTAATATTCTGACGTCTGGTTAGGGACGGTATCAAAAGGTTCTACGCTCTTAACGTCATTTCAAGAAATTGCAAATCTAATAAGCATTTTTCAAATGCAAGAATTGAAATAAAGAAAAATAAGAGTAGCTTTAGAAATAATATTTAAATTAAGAGCAACTTTACAAATATTTAAACATTTTCATCTTTTGTTCTTGCTCTATTGTTAAGAGCAGAATGGCAATAGGAAGCAAGTTTAAATGAATTTAAGCTTTCGGTAAGTACGTGTTTTATATCTTCGATCAGCAAATCTTTAGTGATAACACCTAATTTCTTTCAAAATGGGACATGTACCAAGAAAGTGCATTATAATTTCAATATCAATGTCACGAACCACATGTGTTACCGTTTAAAAAAAAGAAAGATTTCTTCTGCATTGGCGCCAAAGATCCCCTTAGTTCTGATTTCATAGAAGTTAATCATTTTCCCGATAGTGGTTTCTTGCCTTAGAATACATATCTACATATATAAGTAATTATCATTTTTTTCTAAAAATAGTAAACAAGAAAAACCTAAAATCTTTTTCAAAAAACCGTCGAAGGGATGCCTACCTACCTAACCAAGTTATTTCTAATATCTATCCAATATAGCTCGTTTCCACTTAAAAACCAAAAATACACATTTTAACAAGAAAACCGTCAAACACAAAATTCCACTTCAAAACCAATATTGGATGTGTGTATCTGCAATCAGCACCCCTGCTGCATGCATATTGCTTGCACAAAGAATTTCTCTAGATGAAGTGAATTCTAATTTTTCCGAACATTTGATCCTTTTCAGATTTCAGTGGATCGTATTTCAAAGGAAAGTTGTTAATGTAAACATATATGTATCCTCCATCAGAGCATTGAGAGTGCACAAAACTCGTCAACCTCGTCTGCATAAAATGTACCATATATCCTCTCCTCCCTCACTAAAACCTTAACCACATATGAATTTGAAATTCAATGAATGGAATTCCCCCGTCAATGACTTGTTGAGTCGTCGTAGTCGTAATCGTTGTTGCATCGTGTCTGATGTGTACTGAAAGTACACAGTTTTTTTATTTTGTGTAATGGAAATAAGATATTTTTAACATTCAACCCAGAATAGCACCCTCTCTTTCATCCTTGGTGAGATATGACGACAGAACACGAACACCAACAGCCCAGCCCATCATGTCGGAGGATACCATTCTTAATGGAGAAGACATCTCTGGAGAAATAATAATTATTATCAAGTTTGACTTTTAACCCATAAATGGTTTCCTCTGGGATCATCCCCCCCATACACTCGCAGCATCTGGCAGCGATTTTTGAAGACTCACGTCACGTCATCTCCATCCTTCCATTAACTGACAGGTCACAGAAATGCATCGAATGTATATTTACACACTCATATTTATTTCATGCGAACAGATGATGATAGGGTCTTTTCATAGATAGTCAAGTTCTAGCATTTCTCTAGGTCGTTATCGTTTTGCTTGAAAAATAATAATTATTGTCATCCCTTATTAGGGGGTGTTAAGAAAACACAGACACACTCTCATCACAATGTTTTTGCAGAGCTGTACGTACGATGGATGAGGTTTGATGAAAAAAAATTAAATTCAAAAATAAAACCAGCAACAAGGATATTCACTTTACCAGAGCTAAGTGCGGCTTGCTCTGTTGTCCTCCCGTGTTGCTGTCAGAATGTACTACAGTATGTTGTATGTCTTCAATGAGTAACGGTGTGCGGATTCATCTGCTTAGGGTCGTGATAATCTCATGCGATGGAAATAGATACCTTTTAGCTGATTTTCTTCCGTTACATTTTGGAAACATTTAATTAGAAGTAGCGAAACATACATAAATAATATAGGAAGCAGCTGTGGAATGTCAACTTGTTAAATGTGTTTCATGCCCCTCTACGAGTACATACCTACTTTAGATTAGTTAAACCTAATAAAATTCTAATATAATTATGAATGTTCTATTTTACAATAATTCTTAATAAGTCTCTCTTTAATGTTTCAAAAGATTCTAAATTTTCAAACTGAAAAATAGCTTGAGTTTCAGACTATTATGCTATGGATTATCGTATCCCAGTCTATGGATCTATATAATTCAGGGTTTTACGATTAAGTTTCACATCAAAGATAAAATAAAGGATTTTATGAGAAAGAGCGCTCTATACCTACTTTGTCTACCAAAAGTTTTCAGAACAGAGAAGAAAGGATATTTGCCTTTCACTCTGACTGTAATGAATTTCAATTAGCTGTCGTTTCTTTTAATCTCCTTAAGGCCTTCCGTAGGAGCATGATGGATTGCGTAATTTTGTTAAAAATTTAAGAATCTTTCATTTAATTTTGATTACTAATATTTTTTCTACAATCCATTTCAAAATGTAGTAAATATAATTTTCTGTCAAAATTTTCAAAATTAAAATTGTCAAATTCGGCTAAGCTTCCGAGTTATACCTAACATATTAGCTGTGTGACGTCAAGTTTATTCAAACAATAAAATCGTTTGACCTCCCCTAGGATACAAAAATTCAACTTTTCTTTTTTTATAGCAAACCTCTAAAAACAAAAAAGTCCTTAAGAATTTTTTGCGTGGGGTGGACTAACGATTTTTTTTATGGATTTTTATTTGAAGCTGGTGGACAAACAAACCCAATCAGCCCCAACTCCCTATGATTTCATTTTTGTTTTTCGAAGTTTGCTATAAAAAATAAAAGTCAAATACTTTGTATCCTGGGTGGTGGACAAACGATTTTATTGGTTTGACAAACGTGGACTAATGATGGACAAACGAACCCAATAAAAAAAACATTGAGGTGGCGTTCTGACTTAGTACAGCTAAACGTACTGAAAGGTGGGCGTGACTGAGAACATTCTCTCTGAAACGCAAAGTTGAACTTAGCAGCATTTTTTATACAAATGTCAAATAAGTTAAAAGTAATAAAAATTTAAAAAAAACCTATTTTTATCTTTTAAAAAGGCTTAAATTTCTTTTTGAAAATTAGATATATCTTGTGGGCATAATATTCGTATATTCACACTAAGGCTTGGAACGCAATGCATTTGCGATTTTAAACGCACGATTATTTAGTCACAAAAAATAAAACACATGAGCCACAAAGTGAATGAACGCACATGCGACAAAAAAATTGTATCGAGTTGCGACCATTTTTTTAGTCGTGGTGACAGAAAATCGCAAGTGCGTTTCCTTTTTCCTTTAGAACATTTTAAGAATTTTGCGTAGGTACTTAGATTATGTAGTATTTACTTACTTATCCGGCTCACAATCCATGAAGTGTCGCAGCCTGAGACATGGCAGCGTTCCATCCTCTACGATCCCGAGCACGCTCCTTCCAGTCATGCACACTAAGCTTTTTGGCATCCGCGATGGTTTGGTCTTTAAACTGGAGGTTCGGTCTTCTTAGCTTTCTTGATCCTTTGGGCTAAGATTTAAAGACTCTCTTGGCTGGAGCAGTATATTATTGTCCATTCGTTCGGTGTGGCCGAGCCAATGTTGGCGACATGTTTTGATTTTCTGGACTACTTCCACATCTTGATATAGCTCACAGATTTTGCGGTTGTATCTTCTCCTCCAATCGCCTTAATCGCCTTCCTTGCATACAATATCAAATATCCGTCGAAGAATTTTTCATTCGAAGGAGTCCAATGTCAGCTCTCCCTTTTTGCTTATCGCCCAACAATCGGTGGCATAAAGCGGCACTGGCAGTATAAGGGTTTAGAGCGTACACTTCGTCTTTACTTTGGGATATCTGTTTTATCTGTTTTTCCAAACCGAAGTAGCACCAGCTTGCTAGGGTAATTCTTCATCGGATCTCCACTTAGATGTTTTTCGTAGGATTAATGTTTACTCCGAGGTAGATGAGCTCGTACCTAAACTACTTCAAAGTTAGTTGCTATCAACAGAAATGTCTTGTTCTAGCTATGGGTTGACAGATCTTTCATTGTTTGTTGATAGCATGTATTTGGTCTTCTCCTCGGTTACTTGAAGACCAACAAGTTTCGCTTGTTCTTCAACTGCCCATAAAGCCTTTAACGGAATACCTTAGAAGTTTGACAGATCGGTTGAAAAAGTGTCTTTGATAAAGAACTAAATTAAAAAAAATCACAATATTGCACCTCCTTGCCGAATCCCTGTGCATGTTTGGCAGAGTTCAGATGAGCTTTTCCCTAGTTGTTGCTGTTGTTGCATCGCGTATTTTTAATGCCACGTGA
Organism: Dasysyrphus tricinctus; assembly: GCA_963921185.1. Lineage (NCBI taxonomy): Eukaryota > Metazoa > Arthropoda > Insecta > Diptera > Syrphidae > Dasysyrphus > Dasysyrphus tricinctus. Next base: position 74,064,121 of record OY992533.1, read on the forward strand.
CACAACTGCATCACTTTTCCTGGGATCTCAAATTCAGCCATAGCCGTATACAGAGCTCCTGACGATAAATGCTATCATATTCGGTTTTGAGGTTGATGAATAGATGGTATGATGAATCTCGACTTGAAATTGAGGCTGGCCACGATACCAGAAAAGTCTCGGTATCGGTATCGGAAACCGAATCGATACAGAGACGATGCACCAAAGCATCCGACATGATACCGAGACAATACCGAGCCGACACCGTACTTTTTGGACCGAAATTTACCAATATACTCTCAGTAGTATCGTTTGGTATCGACAGAAAAAATGGATTTTTGAAAATTATTTTTAAATTATCACAAACAAACACTTCTTGAATAATTTGGTCTCTTGGAAACAGCTCTAACAATTTGGATGAAATTTTCAGTTTTTTCTCTTCCGTTTAGGCAATGATTTTAATTAGAACCACCTATAGGCCAGGAAAAATGGGTTCCGAGGTTGAAAAAATTGATTCATGAAATATTTAAATTGGAATCGACGCAGAATTGCAACCTCTATTACATATCCAAAGTCCCCAAAAATCCCCGCATTGGCTTTATCTGTAGATGCATTTGAAGAGTTGCAGACGGGGAGAACTTGGAGGTCTATCAAACTAAAATATTTGTTTTGGTACAACCTAACCGTATGATACATGCTTTAAGGGTAGTTTTTAACGCTGAACCTAATGAAACCAAATTCAAAATGATACAACCACCTAAAAAAAAGTTTACAGTCCTTTTTATGTAATAATGACTTTTTTTCAGGTACAACAGGTAAATTATTACCGAAAACCCTTTGTAAATAGAGGTATGTTAATGAAACTTGGAATAAATCTTCCATATGTCACACGAACTAAGAATCAAGATAGTTCCTAAGAATATCAATGTTTCTAGGAGACGAAATAAATAAAAAGCAAATTGAAGGAAATTCGACAGTCGTTGCAACAGTCCGATCGACAGCCTGTGTGACAGTCTTAACGTGAATGGCCCGCTTTAGACATCCCTTTAAAAGACCTCATTCAAAAATTTATAAAAAAAAAATCGAATTTTTTGCCTCGATTTATTACCATGGCAACTCCCATATAAAAACATCATAAAACTGAACGTCTTAATATTTAATTTTTATTTTTTTTTAATAAATTTATTGAATGAGATCTTTTAAAGGGATGAATTAAGAACAAAAATCAGCAAAAAAAATTAGAATAGCTGCAGCAATTCGAGAGAAAAAAAATAAAACGTGAAAAGACCGAAAATCCCATACAAATTTGTATGGGAAAAGTATGGGCTCAGACTTAGAGCCACGTGTAAATGGCCTCGGACAAAATTTTTTTTGGCCATTTTTTTTTTGGGGCATAAAATTTTTATTTAGAGGGTGTCTGATATTTAAAAACGATTTTGGGAAATAACCAAGCGAGTTTAACTAAAAGATCAAGATCATGTTTTTTTTGCGACTGAGACTACCGAAACTAGACGAGACCGATACCGATACTAAGACGAGACTTTGTTATACGAAACAGCTACGAGACTGAGTCTTACGGGACCGAGATCAATACAGAGACGATATTGAAATTTTTCGATTTTGACGATACCGAGAAGATACTTACAAAAGTATCGTTAGTATCGTTTGGTTTGGTACCGTAGCCAGCATATTGATAGTTCGGGGAACTATCAAGTATTTATGATTTTTAAATCGTTATGACCAGTCTCGGGGATATATTTACAAAAAAAAAAAATATTTCATTGTTCTTATCTACAATTGATGCCATTTCAACCCATATATAATGTTTTATCTTAATCGACGCTAGTTTATTTTTCGGCATTCTACTTTTTGTTCAATATTCAAAACAATGTGTATAAAGAGTTTGGAAACCAGATTTTGCAAGGTTACACCTGGAGTCATTTAGCCTTAATTTTGTCTATATAACGGTTATTTCAGTTTTCGCACCTTACTCTCGTAGTTAAGCCAAACAATATTGGAGGAGCAAACCATTCCAAACTACGTTCTACATATACATATTGGAACGTATCAGTTTATATTCACAAAATACGATTGTTGCCAAGTTCCAAATAAAACCAATCAGCAGTTTAGATGTAAATTCTCAAACCTATACAATGCATACCTAAACCTTAATACATTCATACTTGTTTGTACAGACAGACAAACCATAGCAGACAAACCTAACCTGCGGGAGTCACTTTTCCAACTTATCGATAACTGTAATGTCGTATTCAATTAAAATTCAAGTTAAATTTCTTAATGCATAAATTACCGTATAGAATTATATTTTAAATGAACTCTTTTTTCTTACGAAACTTATGCTGCCCTGCCCGGTGTTCCTAAGCTCAAACTTACATAAACCATAGTCCATTTAAAATTCTCCGTTGAATTGCTTGTCAATAAAATTCTTTGTTTATTAAAAAAGGCATTTATTACACAATAATTCAAGTCATTAATACGCTTGATCTAGTAAATCAGAGCAAAGAGATAAAAGTATTAAAGCGAACATCCCATCTAAGCCAACTCTCAGTCTAGCATTCCAATAAAATTTATTTAAATGCTTCTGTTCCAAATTAAAGTCTATCAAATCTGAATTGCATTCCTAATTCAAAAAAACATTTTTATGTTTATAAATTAAGTCGAACTTTTGAGATAACTGCATCCTTTTTTTTATATAAATCCAGATTACGCATAATTTTAATTTGATTAGGGTCATCAATAATATATAAATAAATCATTGGCCTGTCATTCATACCGATAAGACTACGCTAGAGACCGGTTAGTTCACTCACAAAGAAACAACAACAAAAAAAAAACTAAATAAACAAAAGAGTAGAAAAGAAACAAGAAGATGATAAGAAAGATCCTTATCATTATGGTTTCGGTGATTTTTAAAAATTTTGTTTGAACAAAATGTTGAGAAAAAATAACACTCCATCTGCTTTGATGTGTTAATGAATGTCTTTTACGATAATAAGTAGGAAAATAAATAATCACCAATTACACACAAACTGATGTGATATCAATGAAAGTGCACGTTTTGTGTAGATAGCAATTGCGAGTGGCGAGGAACAATAACCAACCAACCAAACCAACCAACCATCATTGGTGATGAACATTTATGAGAATGAATTGATAATAAGAATTTGAATGAGATACAAAATTAATTAGAAAGTAGCATGTAATTTTTCTCTTAAATTTCTTATCATTTTCTCTCCATGACTCTCTGTAACTATAAGAGTCATGAGGAAGGGAGCTCATTTTTGTTGTCATGAGATATCTGCTACTTTAGTGTTGAAGTTGAAGCTCATGAAAGTTTTGAATGATACATGTACTTGTACCTACCTTATATCTCATCAGTAGGAAAAAAGAATCATGATATTTTGAAAGAAGTAGGTGCAACATTTTGACTACACAACTAATATTAAGGCTTTAACATAAGGTGCATCCTAGATCTTACATACCTAGAAATATAACATACCTATAATATTTAATGAAAATATGAGGAGCCGGTGATTCACTTTTAGCTCTTAAACAATCATTTAGAATTCATTCGATTAGTTTTAGAAAACCATCTAGAAGCTCAAAGTTTAAAAAATAAAAATAAAACAATATTTAAATGCTGGTATACATATGTAAGTATGTAGGTATTTACAATAGGGTGATATTGCTAAAAACAATGTCATCCTGGATGGGCCCAAAATTGCCTCAAAATAAAGACAACAACAAATTGCCTTATTTTTTCACATTTTTATTTTCACCCCCTATAGTCGCTATAGGGGTTAATTAAATTCCATATTTTTACTTTCGATGTAGAAACTATAGGGCAAGTTTTGGATTCGTGCAAACAAAAATATTGAGATAACAATCAAACATGATATAACGATGCAAAAAGTGAGTGACAAATTCTGTCCGTCTGTTTGTATCTGGATCTACAGCATAAATCAATGATGCGATTTTCTTCAAATTTTGAACTTAAGATTTTTTTTCAACTCTCCAGAGGGGAAATTTAAATTTTTTTTAGCTCCAAAAATACTGGTAGGACTTGCCATACAACCGTTAAGAAAAATCTTATTTATCTGAAAAACGGCTCAAACGATTTCGATAAAAAATCACTGCGTTATTAAAGGCATGGTGTACATTTTGATAGAAAAAAATACCAAAAAATGTTATTAACGGTACCTGACATATAGCGGCTTTTTTATTTCGATTATCTTCAGTGGCATAGCGAGCACTTTGGGGGCCCCGTATCAAACATTTTTTAGGGGCCCCCGTTTTCCTAACAGCGGCTCAGCCTCAGATATAAACTTTTTTACTTGTATCAGCATACCAGATAAGTTCAATTTAATATTTGATTTTGCACGGTAAAAGGGACAAAAAACTGTTTTTATAAATATGTATCTTGAAAACGGTTAATTTGTTCAAAAGATTTAAATCCAAACTCATGAAATTATACGAAAGAAAGATTATAACACTTTTTTGTGCGAGAAAACAAATTTTGAGTGTTGAAAATATATCAATAATAATTTTGTAACGTTTGTGCACGTTTTTCCCAAAATCTTTTGCTCTATAATGAAATAGTTTAATAATCTTTCTTGTGTAGAATTCTATGAGCTTAAAATTTAAATCAGCTTGATTTATGAAAAAATAATAGTTTTCTAGATTATGTATTTCCAAAATTATTTGTTTGTCACTTTACGGTCAAAATCAAAAGTCAAATTTATAACGCTATAACTTTTGGACTTCAATGATAGCTCATTATTAAGATAATAAAACTGTATGAAAGTTTCTGGTTCCTCAATTATTCGTTGTAAGATGAAATTCGAATGAGTTATTAGAAAACATATGCACAACTCACTCCCTCTAATGATAAAACAGTCTTTTTCTCACCTCTTCCACCAACAACTTTATTTTATAATAAGGAGATGAATCCGAATAAGATTTGTACAAAAAATGTTGTCCATCGAAAAATGAAGTTTTGATAAGTTTTTTTTTAACTTAACTGGTCATGAAGGTAAAGTAAAACGGAGCTCTCCATCGAAGTTCAGTTTTATAAGAATTATTTCCTAATTTTACCATTTTTTCGTCTAATTCTCCTGGGCCCTGACCAGTAGTCTGTTTTTTATTACACCTAGGATCGCCCTGAACTCCCCCTGAAGGAGATCTAGGTTTCTTGCTGGGGCGAACTGGGGTAAAGAATAAATCTTTTGAGTGACATGAGCTCCAAAGCATTTTTTACTTTAATAATAGCAAATAGAAATAGAAAATGGAAGCTGTAGTTTGTTTCTATTGATTTGTAAAAAAAATGTTGATTCTTGCTGATTTCACAATAAAAATCCTTTTGTGTTTTTTTTTTTCAATTCTCTAGGTTAACTTCAACGAGCGAACCTATTAAAATTGTGTATCGAGTGCATATCAGTGAAAACTTTCTTCCACACGTTAAGTACTCTGAATCTCGGAGCCCCTATATCTCGGGGGCCCCGTATCATTGATACGGCTGATACCGCGGTAGCTACGCTACTGATTATCTTATTAACGACTGAACGGATTTCCAATTCAAATTTTATAAAAAGCTTCTTTAAAATGTCAATAATATTGCAAATCAATATTTTGACAAAAAATAAATTTTGGATTTTTAAAAATATGTAGGTACATATGTATATGAATTATTTTTTTTGAAAATTCAATTTTTCAAAAAAGGATCGTTGAATTTTTTTTCAAACTAGGTTTTTAAATGTATTTTAACATTTTCTAAAAATATTCATCCCAAATTTTTTTTTTTAAATATTACCAAAATTAGTTTTCAAGAAAACCGCTGCAACGATTTCAATTTTTACTTTTTTTTAATATATGAATTTCTATATTTTCAAGTCATGAAATGGCATACTTGAGTTTGAGCGCTAAGTTATTTTACTAGTTGTTTCTGCAATTTATAGAATTAATACTTTTTTATTTTTACTTGCGAAAATAGGTACTATGTATAAGGCAAGTTTTGGATACGTGGAAAAAAAAAATTTGAGATAACAATCAAACACGATATTACGATGATAGAGAACACCAAAAAAGTGGGTGGCACAATTCTGTCTGTCTGTCTGTCTGTTCGTCTACAGCCTAAACGGCTCGATCGATTTTCTTCAAACTTGGTACATAGTGGTTTTTGGTGATTATGCCCACACGTTTTTTTAATTTTTTTCTTAGAACCAAAAATAACGGTACCTGCCTTACATTTTTTTTTGGCAAATTTACATAATCGTATTTTACTCAGAAACGGCTCGACAACTTTTCTTAAAAAAAATTCAATAAATTTATTTTAGTAAAGGCTTTCTTTGGGTGGAAAACCGTTTTTCAAAAATGGTTATTAATGGTACCTCCCAAAGAAACATTTTTTTTAATTATTGATTTTCTTCAAAATGGTATGACCGATTTCAATTATTTTTTTTATACAGAAGCTTCCAAAAAATGTTAATAGTTTTGTGTACCAACATTTTTGCAAAAATATTTTTTGGATCTTTAAAAAATATTTCAAATTTCTTTTGGAAAATCAAATATTTCGAAAATGGCATCATAGATTTTTTTGAAATTCGATATTTAAGATTTTTTTAGTACTTTCTAAAATATTTTTAGAAAAAATTTTACATTTATGAAAAAATAACGGTACCTTCCATACAAAAGTGAAAAAACCACAAAGGAAAATATTTTTTTGCTTAAAAACGACTCCTACGATTTTGATTAAACTTTTTTCATATGCTTAAATTAGTACGATCTACCATCAAAAATTATAAAATCTTACACATAGCAACTATTAGTAGTACCTGTCATAGAACGTATTTTTTTATTTTGAGTTTTCTCGTTACCGGCTTAACGGATTTAAATTCATTTTTTTTATATACAAATTTCAGATAAGATTAAATAATATTGCATATCAAAATTTTCAAAAAAAAAAGTTTTTGAATTTTTAAAAAAAGTTTCAATTTTTTTTTTGAAAATTTGATATCTCAAATACGGGTTGACAATTTTTTTCAAATTTTGTTTTTATATACACATAAATATATATTTTAAGTCTGCATACCAAAATTTGTTCTTAAAAATGTTTTAAGAATTTTATATATAAAAATTTTATATTTACAAAAAAAACCGCTCCAACGATTTTAAACTTTTGTTCCCATACAATCATATTCCATCATGAATTAAGATGGCATACTTTTTTTTCACCTCAAGCTGTCAAAAGAGTTGTTTTAGCTAATTTAAATGTCGTATTTCATGCTTCTCTACATTTTTCTCTCATAATTTCCATGTTTGTATATACAATTTTCTTAAACTCGCAGTGTCTTGAACATAAGAGCAAGTACGTGCGACCCAGTCGTGCATTTTATTTTACTTTTGTACTCGAAAAACACAAATTAGCGTATGGCTCTCCTTTGGCAGAAAAAATCCACATTAAACCAGTTTAGCAAGTGTGATTTAGTATCTTCTTATGCTTCATTCGTGTGTGATCGCTTTCCTTTAGCTCCTGTGGTTTCTGAGTTATTCGCGTGGTCCAACTTGCCATATGATCCAACTAGCCCCACTCTACCCTACTCATTGGCATGCGATTTCTTCGAGTCAGAATTTTGTGTTTATTTCAAGCCGATTAAGTGATTAGTTTTAGAGAAATCTAATTTCAAAAATAAAATTTTAGAAAAAAAGCCTTAAAATTATTCATGGAAAATTTTGAGAAAATTAAAATGAAGAAACAAATTTTAAGGCTTTTTTTCTAAAATTTTATTTTTGAAATTAGATTTCTCTAAAACTAATCACTTAATCAGCTTGAAATAAACACAAAATTCAAGAACGGAATTATTGCTTTCTAAAAAGGTAAACATTTTAGTGTGACATTTTTTAGATTTTTAAAATTTTTTTCTATTCTATGACAAAATGCTTTGTCTACAACTAAAAATAAGTTACCAGGTAAGATTTTGTGGTTTCAAAATGTCGAATCCTGGTTAATACCACACAAATCTGCATCATTACTTTTAGGATCTATTTTAGTCAAATCTGCCGCGTCCTTAAGACCACCGTGGATGACTTTGCTATTTTGAAACACCCTCTTTTGAAAATATTTGTTTTTAGTTTTGTATCATCTGTGTCAATTTTTTGTTTTATTATGTTTTCTACAATCGTCAAATATATGTGTAAGCTATTTATTCTTTTAATTATAAGATAATATAGTTTTTAATAATTTGTATTTTGTGCATTTTTAGTCAAATGTAAATAAATAAGCGACTTATTTATGGAAAACCAATTAAGTTCAATTCGAGATGGCGCCCAACACTATATTGCTTAGATGTTGAAAGCTTTATCTTGATCTCCTTATATGACCCCCTCTAAAAATTAAGGACACAAAACTTCTAATTAGTGTTTTTCAACTCAGCACTTCTTGTGTTTATTCCAATTAGACTGTATTTGTTGCTCTCTTCATTCAAATATAAACATATCCTTATGGGAAGATAACTTCCTAAAACTAATGCAAATATCTCAAAGCAATCAAATGGACTATGAGAGTTTTCAATGATTATCAACTGTTCCAATTGAAAGTAGCCCTCGAAATAAAACTTCACTTTATGTTCAAGAACTTTTATTTCCTAAGTTATTTATAGTAGAAAATAATCATATATTTAGTTTATCATTATGTTTACAATTTTTTAATTATTATTTAACTTACATTTAGTTTTTTTTCTTTCTTTTATTTTTCTTTGATATTGGTTTTCTCGCTAGATAAGTTTTTTTTTTAACTTAAGATCGATGCGTCGTCGTGGCGGAAACTAAATGCGTTGAGTGACGTTCTGCACATGCATTTAGTATTTTAATTTTAAAGATGGCTGCCAAATGCATCCGTTTCGGTTGCATTGTTGCCAGATTTGACAACACTCCCCCCTGTAAATGCGGTTTCTGGGATCGGCTTTCCATCATCGTCAAATCGACCAACGTCCAGTACGGCAAGCTTTGCAGTAGGTCGGGTGTAAACTCCGGTTGTAGTTTTCACTAATACGCTTCTTATCAGGCCATCTTTGCCCGGTATGGTCTGCAGGATGGTTCCTTTTGGCCAGGTATTTCTTGGGTTATTGGGGTCTGCTATGATGACGATATCTCCCTCTCTAATCGGTTTTGTCATTGAGAACCATTTTGTGCGTCTTGTGAGATCTGGTAGGTACTCACTGACCCACCGTTGCCAAAAACGGTTCGCGAACTGTGAGCATATCAACCAGTTTCTTCTCAATAATGTACCATCATCGTTAAGCTCTCCAAATGTTTTCTCACCATTTGAGGACCCCAATAAAAAATGATTGGGAGTCAAAGCTTCCTCATTATAATCACCTAAAGGAATGTAAGTAAGCGGCCTAGTATTAATTATTCTCTCTACCTCTGCAAGCATAGATAACAAAAGCTCGTCTGAAGGGTTTCGTGTTGGTGTTATGAAACTTAAAGTTCTTTTCACTGATCTAATCAGCCTCTCCCAGCTGCCACCCATGTGGGGTGAGGACGGTGGAATAAACTTCCATTTCAGATTAGGTCCCGTAAATTTGTTGGCTAGTTTATCCTGGTCAATGTGCTCTATAGCTTCCTTCAACTCATTACTGGCTCCAGGAAATTGGTTCCATTGTCGCTGTTAATTTCTAAGGGCCAGCCTCTTCGACATATGAATCTCTTGAGTGCCATTATGCAAGAATCCGTAGTAAGTGAATGTGCCACTTCGATATGAACTGCACGTACCGTCATACATGTGATGAGAACTCCCCAACGCTTTTCAGAACGTCTACCCACTGTGACAAACATTGGGCCGAAGTAATCGATTCCAATGAAGGAAAAGGGTCTAGTAAATGCCATTAGCCTCCCAGATGGTAAGTCACCCATCATTGGTGGGTGAGGAAGACACTTTATATTCTTACAAAATTGGCATTTCTTCTTTATTATTTTTGGTAGAAGGGCTCTTAGTCTTGGGATGAAATACTTCTGCCGTAGTTCATTGATGACAGTCTCGTTGTTCTGATGGCAAAAACGTTCATGATAGGATAGCACGATGAGGTCAGTTATGTGATGTTGATTTGGTAAAATTATTGGGCGCTTAGTGTTAAGTGGTATCCCGTACGCTGCATCGATTCTACCTTTCACTCTCAGGACTGTGTTATCGTCTAAGTATGGCGTGAGTTTATAAATTGGGCTTGTGCGTTCGACTCCTACTCTTTTGGCCTTAACGTCTGTTTGATCCATTTTAAGAACTAGGATTTCATCGGAAAAGACTTCATTTTGACAGCATTTAAGAAGATAGTTCTCAGCTTTGTAAAGATCAAGCCAAATCAGGAATTTTTCTGTGTTCATTTCCAATGTTTTGCATCTGAGATTTCTGATATATCGAAACATTTGTGCTGTTACGCGAAGCAATCGCTCCCATTTACTGAAATTCGTTGCATCAATTATTTTCGGGAGTATATCAACGTGATGTACATTGAGAAATCTTATTTCTTCTGTTGTTGGTTTTGTATTCGAGAATTCGCCCGGCCATTGGCAAATGGAATTGTGCAAGAAGCTTGGTCCTTGGTACCACCGACTGTTTGAGTCGAAGTCTTGATGGCATTGCCATTTTGTAGCTTCATCAGCAACGTTATCTTTGCTTTTAATCCATCTCCAATGTCTTGGTTCGGTTTCTTCCAAAATCTCTCCTACCCGAAAAGCAACGAACTGCTTATATTTTCTGTGATCAGAGTTTATCCAGTTTAAAACGGTTTTAGAGTCGGACCAGAAATATTTTTCGTTCACCTGTAGTGTGTGGCTGTTTGAAATTGATTTAGCTAGCCTCACTCCCAGCACGGCCGCTTCTAATTTCAGTCTGGGAATTGACATTATTTTCAGCGGGGCTACTTTGGTCTTGGCTGCAACTAGAACAATTTCCACAGAGTCTCCGTCTGAAAACCGAAAATAAACGACCGCGGCGTAGGCTGCTTCGCTGGCGTCTACAAATACGTGCATCTGTACAGTCAGACTCTCAGTAAACGAAAGGTTCTTCAGATATCGTCTCTCGATGATAATGTTTTTTACCTCTGGTATCAGATTTTTCCACTTGCACCATTTATCCAAATGTTGCTGGTGAATCCTTTCATCCCAGGTTACCGCCGAAAGCCATACTTCTTGAAGCAAGATTTTTAGTAGAATCAGAAAATTCGCAATTAAGCCTAAGGGGTCGAAGACTGACATTAAAACTTTCAAAAGTTCTCTTTTTGTCGGCCATGTGTTTTCAGCCAGTATGTCGGGCTTTGATACACGAGATTTAATGGCAAACGAGAACGTGTCAGTTGAGGGACGCCACCACATTCCAAGTATTTTCTCATGACTGGATAATAAGTTCCAATCAATAAACTTCTTCTCTTTACAGGCGGATTTTTCTCCAAGGCTTTGCAGAACCTTTTCGGAGTTCGATAAAAAGTTCCTTATTTCGAAACCTGCCTGAGAATGAATAAAAATAACATTGTTCGCGAGTTCTATTGCTTCTTCTTCTGAGTTGACGCTATCTAAGAAGTCGTCGACATAGTGGTTATCAGTGATTGCCTTGACTGCTCTTGGATATTCGTTTAGGAAGCTTCCAGCATTTGTGTTCTTAACATACTGTGCACAGAAAGGGGAACAGGTCGATCCAAAAGTCATTACCTGCATGACATACTCTTCAATTTCATCGGACTCTTTATTTCTCCACAAGAAGCGTTGGGCATTTTGATCTGCAGTTTTTATCCAAACCTGATGAAACATCTCCTTTATGTCCGCGCATATAGCTATTTTGCGCTCTCTGAACTTCATTAACACCGAAATAAGGGGTGGCACGATATCTGGACCCGAAAGAAGCATTGCATTGAGAGAGACCCCATTGACTGCAGCAGCTGCATCCCACACCATTCTAACTTTCTCTGGTTTGTTTTGGTTGACGACTGGGAATATGGGTAAATACCAAGTCGGATATGATTGTGCTTTCGCTTCATCTTTACTCAACTTTCGTGCATATTGCTTTCGAACGTATTCTTGTATCTGCTCGTCCATATTCTCTTTTAGTGTCGGTTTGCAAGACAACCTTTTTTCCAAATGTTTAAGTCTTCGCTCGGCCATTGGACGACTATCGGGCATTTGTGCTACTGTTCCCCTCCACAACAGAGGAACTACAAAATTATTTGCCTCTGCTCGTCTTGTCATATTTTGAGATATTATTGACATTGCCTTTTCATCGTCGGCTGAGCGCAAAATCTTTTTTGTATTGAGGCCTTCTGAATCTATTGCAACGAACTCTTTAAATTGTGTGCTAAACTTTACTTCTTCAAGGTCCTGGCATCGCAGTTGTGAAAGTTTTGGTAACTCTGATGCATTTGTTCATTTTTTGACAGGCTACGTGCGCAGGGCCCGTAGACCGTCCACCCTAATCGAGTTTTCGATGCAACCGGTTCATTTGCTCTTCCTTCATGTGACCGAAGTGGAATACACAGTTTCCATTGATCTAAGCATAGAAGAAGCTGTGGCTTTGCATTGCTGTACGATTGGATGGGAAGATTTTTTAAGTGATTGTGTCTTCGACACAATTCTTCAGTACTGACACTTTCTTTAGGTAGATCAAGGGACTTGACCGTATGTAAATTGGAGACTTCATATTTTCTGCTTGAAGATTTAGATGATATCTGAAGATTTATCACCTTGGAGTTGCTCTCAATGCGGTGTGTGTTGGAAGTCCATCTTAGACAAAGTGGTTGAGATTCTCCCACAACATTTAACTGCGTTGCTATCTCCTCATCTATCAATGAAATCGACGAGCCATCGTCCAAAAAGGCGTAAGTATCTATCTTCTTTTCTCCATTATACAGTGTCACTGGAACAATTCTGAATAGAATGCAACACTTTGCCAACCTGTGATAACAATTCTCACGCATTTTGTGGAGGAGCCTATGATGTTTGAAAGTGCATCCATCCACGCCACATTCTTTTAACAAACGACAACGGTTTCTACCATGTCGGCGAAGGCACGTTCTACAAAAGAAAAATCTACTGATAGCATTCCATTTGTCATTCAGACTCACTTAAAAACTTTTGGCAATGTTCGAGTGAATTACATTTAAGACCACAAAGTGGACACTTCGTAGTCGCTGAAGTTGATGACTGTGATGTTGATGGCGGCGACGATGTTCGTGGCGATTGTGGTTCAGCTCTTTGATGCAAATTCAATGATGACTTATGAGAATTGCGTTCAGCTCGAGTTGAAAAGTTGATGGCGTTAAAAGGCATTACCTCGGATGCGGAGTGCGCAATGTTCTCGAGCCAATCACTGAAAGTTAAAAGATTCACAGCAACTAAGTTTTTCCGAAATTCTCCCCAGTTTAAACGAATAGGGGGTGGTAATCTTTCCGTGAGTTCACGAAGAAGTGATGGATTCGATAAGTGATAATTCAATCCACTTCCTATCATAACTGCACAAGCATTTTGTACGGACAGAGAAAACCGTATTAACGTTTGGAGCTTTTCCATGCGGGGTATTGGTTCTTTTCTTATGGTTTCTATGAGGCTGTCAATTATAGCTTCAGGACGGCCATAGAGCATTTGAAGTGATTTCATAGCTGCTGGAACTTGGTCTGGTAGAAAGAGTCTGACTCCAACTGTTCTCAATGCGTCATCCTTCAAGCAATGTTGTAGTCGACTTAAGTTGTCTGTGTTGGTATACCCGCATGAAACTGTGGTATTATTAAACCAGCTTATAAATCTTGGCCATTCCTCAACTCGCCCACTGAAAGTTACGACTTCCTTCGACATAAGTTGCCTCGCCGCCAGTTGCTGTTTATTTGGTGTTAGCGTTTCACAAGATTTGGTAAAACTGAATTGATTTGCTGTTGGCTTGTCGGTTTGGGGTGCATTGAAGTTGTTCGAAGTGGCGGTAGCTGAATGAAGGGCACTATGCTGCTGCATGGTTGACATTAGGGGTTGATTGTTGACTGGCTTGTGACAAAACGTGCTATTCCATCCATATGTTTCCCGTTGTCCCGTGAATGGATTAGATTGTGCCGCCGCTGACGATTTTTGCTCGATTGCTGAATGCTTCACTGTGTAGCTGTCCTGAGTGAAGTTATTATCATCGGGTTCGATTTCCAACTCTTTCATTAGGGCATATTTTTTCTTGATATATTCCATATCACGCTGAGCTTGCAGTTCCCTTTCTTCTTCTAGTTGTTGCAGCAACAGGGAAGATCTTTTGTTGACATGCATAGTTGACGGTTGCTTTCTATTTTCAGCTGTGCTGATAAGCGCCGATGTTTTCTGTCGCAAATTTGAGAATGGAACGTCATTGGAATTCACTAATGATTCTTTTAAACACTTTGGTGGGTTTTCCTGTTGTTTTGGAAGTTCTGAAGATTGTTGGGGAGCAGGCTCCGGTGGTGCTTCGAGGCTTTTGGTTGCGACAGTTGACGGTGATAAGGGCTGGGTACCGAGAGTGAGATTGGTATCGCTTTTAACCTTTTCGATTGACGAAGTTCGGCATTTGACACAATTCCACTCGTGGTCTTCAATCTCGTGATTAACTCCTACGCAAATGTAGTGGTACCACTCGTCACACGTGTCGCTTTGAACCATTTCATCATCATCTTCATTTTCACATGCTTTGCAGTTGATTGGCATGTTTTTTTTTTTTATTTGTAACGTTTCACAAAGGCAGAGAGAATAATTTATAACAATAGTGGCTTTGACTTACCTTGCATTCCTTTGGAATATATGTATGGGTTTGCTGGAATTATTGTTCTTCAGCCGTGGTGATTTGTTGCAGTCGATGGCGTTGGTTTGAAGCTTGTCTGTGTGGTTTTTTAGGAGTTCCTCCTGACTCCGTTAAAACTGCTCTGTCCAGCTTCAGATGATTCGCTTCGTTGCAATGACGGTGAAACTTTCGATCACGAATGTCGATAAATGAAATAAAAGAATGTTCCAATTGAAAGTAGCCCTCGAAATAAAACTTCGCTTTATGTTCAAGAACTTTTATTTCCTAAGTTATTTATAGTAGAAAATAATCATATATTTAGTTTATCATTATGTTTACAATTTTTTAATTATTATTTAACTTACATTTAGTTTTTTTTCTTTCTTTTATTTTTCTTTGATATTGGTTTTCTCGCTAGATAAGTTTTTTTTCTAACTTAAGATCGATGCGTCGTCGTGGCGGAAACTAAATGCGTTGAGTGACGTTCTGCACATGCATTTAGTATTTTAATTTTAAAGATGGCTGCCAAATGCATCCGTTTCGGTTGCATTGTTGCCAGATTTGACAACAATCAACAAAAATCATTTAGTAGATTTTTTACAATATTCTTTCAGATAGTTTATGTGAATTTATCACAAGTCAAAAATCTATCACAAAATAGATTGCATGACAAAATTCTCATTTTCAAACTTTTGCATAAAATATTTATCATGCGAAATAATTATCTTCATATTTTCATTGCATGACATTTGGAAATATCACAGAATCCCTTTTCTATATGAATGTTATCAAAATAACAAAAAATATCACGAAAGACTTTTATGATTGTTTCTATCTCAAACGATTTCTTCTATCATACATAAATGAGAGTTGCAAAATATTTCAACAGAACAAAAACAAACCATTCTCTTCTCCGTTATCTTCAGAAAAATCCCACATGTACCACTGCGCATGATATCTCTCGCATGTCTCACACAAAACCAATAAACTCTCATGCGATATCCCAACTAAAAGAGCACATCAAAGCACCTGATGTCGAATAGCGGCAGTTGAAGAACGACCGCGATCCGAATAGGGTGTGTTTTTTTCGTCTCTCCAAAACACGAACAGAAATTCTATCGTGTGCGCAATTTTCCTGGAATAATATTAATTTTGTGTGTTGAAATAAAAAAAATACACCGCACCGGCTCCAGCCGATGATAAATAATTCACCGAAGACCGAAGGATTAATCGAGATACATTGCGGTCGCGTCAGTTGTTGTTACGTGCGGACAGAGTATCCGTGTCCACCTGACACCTATAATGAATGTTTAACTACGTCGATTACTTAAGCGCCATCAAGACCAAATCAAAACAAAAACAAACAAAACAAAAAGTAGAGGCACAAGTAGGCAGAGTTAAGGAATTCCAATAAAGGATACAATTTAATAATAATTGCACACGACCGGCAATTGTTATATCAAAAAGGGTGGGTTGTTCGGTTGTTGGTTGATAGTTGCCATTATCATTGCCATTGCTTCTTGGTTATATTTTTGTTGTCGATTGTCACCGTATTCGACAGGTTGAAAACGAATAAAACTGTCTGTGGGTATTCGTTCGTTGCCAATAGAGTGAGTGTTTAGAGTTCCATTTCCAACATAACATCAACCCTCAGAGGATGAAAAAGTTGCTTCAATTAATATTCGATGCATTACCTTCGATTCGGTGTTTTTGTTTTGTTTAGTAAAGAGGTGTCACCTCCGCGATTATCCCACGTTATTGCTTTTCGTTTAAGATTGTTGATTCGCCCTATAAAAAGTGTGTGTTTTGATTCCCCATTCAAGTCCTTTTGATTTATCAGGCAAATATAGTTGTAGGGTGTTCTGTTTTTTTTTTTGTTGAAAATTATCCATTTCTGTTTCATTTTAAATTTAATTGACATCCGTGTGTCAGAGTGCAAGAAGTGGATGTAAGAAATAAGATAAAAAATTTAAGTGAAAAAAATTAAGAAAGAAAAAAAAATATTTATACACTTTGTGTGATTAATGTGATTTTCTACGTTTTTGTGTTGTGTCAGTGTCTTGTGTTAAATCGCACAGCCGAGTGATTAACGGTGGATGTATTAAAATAGATTTGTCAAAACTTTGGGATTATACTTAAAGAAGAAGAAGAAGAGACACAAATAACAAGAAAGGACGAACGAGGCATTTTTTTTGTGGATTCGGGAAGAAGTAATATATGTAGCAGCTGGGATTTGTTTAATGTTTTATTCAAAATAAGGTAAGTTTTTTTTTTTTGTTTAAAGTGTTTTTGGACACAATTTGAGTTTGAAAAAATAGAACACTGTTGGAAAGGAATCAATGAAATGGGGGAATGAATAAATCTATCATTATTTTTAAATAGATTTTTCAATGTCATTCTTTGGGGAAACAGTTTTATTTTTATTCGATTAAGGAAATGATATATGAAAAGTCTTCTTGTCATAATGTAGTTTCCAGAATAGATGGCGAGCAGGGATGGTTTTTGTTAAGGATTTAATAGAGTGCTGATTTGGAATTATGTTTTATATACCTACTGGTACTTAAATAGAGGCTTCATCGTTTTATCTCAGGGAACTATAGGTAACTATAGTAAAGTAAGGAAAGTACCCATAATAGCTATACAAAATATGAAATTTACACCACTGAAAAAATGCCTAATTTCTTGTATGTTAGGAACACACTTGTGATTTTCTGTTGTTGCGTCTGAAAAAATTGATCAAAACCCAGTATTATAGTTTCGTATATTACGTGATATTATGTGATATTATGTTCATGCACAAATTGTGAACTAGTTTTTAGGATAGGTACATGCGATTTTTTATCGCAGTGACTTAAAAACGTGGTCGTAGCTGTATAAAATTAAGTTTGTTGGTTTCATGTGCCTTAATTCAAATTCAGGTTAGGAATGAACTTGCGATTTTCTGTCGCACGATTATTTATTAGAACATGACCCAAAAAAATCCTACTAAGCTGCGATCGCTTTTTGTAGTTGCTTTGAAAGAAAATCATGCGTTCCTTGCCTTAAACTCATGTGTTTTTTTTTTTGCGACTGAATAATTCTGTGATATAAAAATAGCTAGTGCGTTCCTAAAGCATAGGGCTGAGACCACACCTATGATTTTTTGTCATTTGTTTTGAGTTTTGACCATGCACGCACTTATTTTTTTTATTTGTCGCGTGATTATTTTATAGCAAAAACTACAACATTATAACTTTTAATTTGAATGCATGCAGCATATAGTTCAAAGTTATTATTGTTAAGATTAATAAAATGTATTTTGTTGATGACAATTTGCCCAGATACGCTTTTGTGGTTTTTCTTTATATGCTATAAAAATTGCTATCAAAACAAATTATTCTAATGCACGCACATGCGAAAACATAAACAAGAGGTGTCACAAGTATATGAGTGCAGGCTTAGATATTAATATGATTCCATTTTGATCTCTTTAGTTTTTGACAAAAAAAAAGTTTAATTGGTATTTTTAAATAAGTGCAATAATTTTAAAGCCACATTTATATGCTTTTGTTTACATTCAGATTTAAAGTCGTGACTCATTTCCTGTGGCTAAATGCTAAGGTACTATTTCTTGATGTGACCAAGATTTTTCATTAATTTAAATTCACTTTGCAACTTGTAAGCTTAGTTATAAATGTGTTGATTTTTATGCATTATTTGATTCATACTCACGTGAGACAATCACATCGCCAAATTAAAAATGAGACAAACTTAAGCATTTTAAGCGTTGGAATAATTTCTTATGTCATCATCTGCGTTTATTCACATTGAAATTCATATGCTCTATGCGAATTATCGCTAGATTAAAATCGCGTAGACATACCTAGATATAAAAAATAAATATTTTGAAGTCCCATTTAGGTTCATTTTCTGAATAAAACTAAAATATTTAAATTCAAAATTAATTTTTAAGTTTCTTTTCAGCAAATGGCTCTTAAACACACTTATTTGATCAAGATAAAAATAAGAAATCATGTAAGGTAACCGGATACTAGGACATTTACCCTTTAAATAATTGCCGAATATATGTAAATGGTGTACATAGGTACACTTTAGCCTACCTATACAAAATATAATGGTCCAAAAGATTTAAAATGCCCCTAAGTTGACGAACAGTATTCGATATCATTAATCGATAATTTTATAATTTGAAAGTGTATAGGACCAGTGATAGACATGCTTCATTGAAACTAAAGAAAAAAAGTGGAGTACTGCATGACCACGAACTCATGCTTATCGAAGCAAGACTTATCGATACAAATCGATATGTTTGGGTAAACTTCCTTATCCACATCTTAAAATAGTAATATGTGCTATCTCGGGTTGAGGGGAAAATTTATATTTGTTCATTTAACTGAGGGAAATTTTATTATATTTTATTTAAAAAAGGGTAAAGTCACATTGCTTGATTGCCTTTACGCATAATGAAGTGTTTCATGCACAACAACAACTGATGATAAACTATATTTTTCTTGATAAGAAGGGTATTTCCATGCATTTATTCATGTCTGCATTAAAAAAAAAAATAAGCTGTTTATACACATTTAATAAATGTATTTATTTCTCTAAATTAAAATAAATAACTGCTTGTAGAAAATTGAAATAAAATAAGGATTTTCGGAATGAAGAAAATTTCATGAAGAACAAACTTCCTAATCTTTTTCTATTTGCAAACATTAATTTTTGAACGAAAAAATAAATGCCCAAAATTTTATTTAAAAATATTTTGGAAGTTCTGTATTTATCAATGGTTTCTCGTTATTTTGGAATAATAAACCGGCCCTCTATGCAATGTCCCAGCTACACTGCTTGGTTTTTGAAGGAAAACTTTCTTTTATGACTCCAACTGTTTTGAATATTTTTGGTTAAAATGAATAAAATACCTATCTACACTTTTTAAATGAAAATCTAAACGTTTTATCTGAGACTTTGGAATACATTTTGCAGTTTGAAAAAAGAAAATAAATCCAAGGATATACCTATTCGCTCCTTCAAACACATGAACTTATCTTTGTGTCTGAAACTTCAAATTTTCATTTGGAAAATCTTAATTTAATTTCAAGACAAGAAAGTATATTTAACCAATTAAGAACTGTTGTTTTTGTTTACCTACTTGATTTTATGATGATTACCTACTCAATGTTTATAGAAACAGCATAATTTGTTTCTTTAATTGGGTTCTAAAACTTCTGTCATTTGGTTTGGGAAAAGGAAAACGGCGTGATGAATCAATTCAAAAATTAACAGGAATTTTAAAGAAATACCTACTACAAAATTTCATACTAAGATTAATCCTGCAATTGAAATTTGCAGAAGACATTATTAAAAAGTCGTTCTTCTGTACTTTTTTTAGGCTAACAATGAAAAAATAAAGTGTCATAAAATGTCATGTTTCATTATTAATTGTTTTGATATTGGTAATCAAAGATAAAACTATGTACATATCTATTTTAATTAAAAGTCCGATATCCCAGGTAATGCAAAATATTAAAACAACAACAAAAAATCAATTTAAGTCGAAAAATTAAGCTTTCTGCTCAGTATATTTGAATGGCTAAACAAAACCATAATTCCATAAAAGTTACACTTCAAAAAAATACCAACAAAAAAGAAAATTTTTGTCTCGTGTCTTTTTTTGTGAATTCCAAATGACGGTACCGACCTTAAAAAAAATGAGAAAAATCTTGTTTCATTATTTTTTTTAATATTCCAATATAATATTCCAAAAATAAGGCAATTTCCTCCACAAACGTTACATTTCTATTTCCGTGAATTTTTCACAGAAACAAAAAACAACAGAAAATATTTCTTGGACTCACAGATAAATCTCTAACAGCCCTATTATTGACACGATTCAAAACTAGTTTTAACGTAAAACTAGTTCTATATAGTCTGGGAGCCCACCGCAAGATTACCTATCTCATCACGGCCACGCAAAAATTGGATGCCAACCGATAGCTTTAGTCCAAACATTTACAAAACTGCTGGTCGGACAAGCTTTATCTGGTCGCAATGGTTAGAAAATGCACTTTTCAGGTTGCATTTTCCGCTAAATGTACCAATAATATAAGCAACTTATATAAATGGGGTATCAAATGAAAGCTAGGACTGTCCTCTACACGATAACAATGTTCGGACAGAGTTTTTTCTTGGCTGTTGCCACGAGTCCGACCACTTTTCTAAAATTAGAGATTTTGTGCATCCTTAGATGAAAATGAAAAAAAAGTGGTTAAGGCCACTTTCCTAACCATTTGAAATGATTTTATTCAGTTTTCCCTGATGTAAGACGCAGTGTTAAAAGAAGACCATTTTTTAAAAAAAATAGTCAGACTCGTCGTAACAGCCAAAAAAAGTGAGTCCGACCAATGTTATCGTGTAGAGGACAGTCCTAGCTTTCATTTGATACCCCATTTATATAAGTTGCTTATATTATTGGTACATTTAGCGGAAAATGCAACCTGAAAAGTGCATTTTCTAACCATTGCGACCAGATAAAGCTTGTCCGACCAGCAGTTTTGTAAATGTTTGGACTAGAGCTATCGGTTGGCATCCAATTTTTGCGTGGCCGCGATGAGATAGGTAATTTTACGGTGGGCTCCCAGACTATATAGAACTAGTTTTACGTTAAAACTAGTTTTGAATCGTGTCAATAATAGGGCTGTAAGAGATAAATAAAATATCTAAAAAATAGTTGTTCTAGGGTTCTAGCATTTGAAAGGTATAGGTATAGGTATCCATTAAAAGGATAATAAGAAATACTTACCTACCTAGCTTGAATTTTGAATACACAAAAAGTTATGCAAACTTTAACTCACCAAAAATTTGATATAAGAATATGATTACAAAAAAAAACAAATATCACACTGATTTTATCTGGATTGGATGTAACCCGGATCAGTCTTACTTCAATTATTCACACTTGGTACCCCCACAATTTTTCCTTAAAATATTCAATAAGTAACTTCAGATGGCCAAACATTTTCCAAAAAATGGTTACGTTTTAATGGTATCTCCCAAAGAACCATTTTTATTTTATTTTCTTGAAAATGGTATGGCTCTTACAAAATATACCTAAATAGTATTGTGTACCAAAATTATCGAACAAATATATTTCTATATTTTTAAAAATTTTCCAAATTTTTTTATTGGAGTCAATATTTCGAAAATGACATTTTTACTATTTTTGAAGGCAATAGTTTTTTAACCCTCTTAAAAATAAAATCAAAATATTTTACTTTTGTGCAAAAATACACACAAATTTTGAAAACACGTTCTCATTTTCCTCGAAAACGTCTCCTACAGTTATGTAAAAATTTATGCAGTCTGCTACTAAAACTAAAAAAAATTACCTCACGCATTTTTAACATTAGGTACCTTACCTACCTACCACATAACAAGTGTTTTTCTGATTTTGAATTTTCTAATTATCGGTTGAACGAATTTTAGTTAAAATTTATATGCTAAAACCTATACAAAATTTAAATAAAGTTTTCATTATATGAAAATTTTCAATTACATAATATATATATAGTCTAGTCATATAAGCCTTTAAAATCAGCCAAATTACGGAATAAATGACGAAAAGCTGAATTTTGGTATATAGCCTCCTAATGGTATTCTAAGGAAACTGTAAGAAGTCCTCATCGATATGAGCGCCGCTACCAATTTTAGGGGGGTCAAAGGCCCCCCAAATGGTTTTTAAGAAATATCACCAGAACGGTAACACTTACAAAAAAATTTTAATAACAAGGTTGTAGCTTAGAAAGCTTTCTACAAAAAATGTTAAGAATAATTTTTGCATAAAAGTAACCGTTTTGGAGATAATTTAATTAATGAATTACGGATTTTATGTTTCTGTATAAAATGTACTTTTTTACACTACTTAAAAAAAAAAAAAATTATTTTAGTATCACGAGTTCAAAGGAGTAACGTGATCATTATACACTCAATATTATCAAAATTATCATGTTTTTGTACGGTTTGGATATCCAACTATACGATCCAACAGTTTTTTTTCCAGTGCCCGCAAATTTTTTTGCTCTTTCTGGCAAGAATTCTTGCATTTGGCCTCTGTGTGTGTCGTTGGAAAAGTATTTTTAGGAATTTGTTCTGGTGCATTCTAGTATGGATAAAATAGGTATATTTAGTATGGACAAAATTTATGAAAACTGGTCTTACCAATGACGAAATTATATACCTACGTCATTGCAAAAGTATTTGCATTACCTACCTACAATATCTTTCTTAGCAGTTCCATTCAAATCACTGTGCGAAAAGAGTTATTCATAAACTAATAAAATATTGTGGTCCATTAAAAATATTTTTTTTTAGTATAGGTATGGACGAAAAAAAGTGTGAACGCAAGTTCAACCAATAACAACGGGACACATGTAGTTGCAAAGGTAATCTTATGTAGGTACTACAATAGTCAATAAGGCAGATTATTTCAAATCACTATGTGAAAAAAGTTGTTCGCTAATTATTACCCCTGCTCCATAAGTTTTGTCTGTAGCAAAATTCACTAAAGCAGCGAATAACTTTTTCACACTGTGATTTTGAGTATGGGTAAGCTGTTATGGTAACTAATATTGCTCATAAAATTACCTTTTCAAAGACATACGCATTTGGTTAGATCAGTTGGTATGCATTTTTTCCACACTAAAATTCACCAAAACACGACCTTGGTTAGCGAATAAATTTTTTTCATACAGTAATTTGAAATGAGCTATGAGTGACTATTGAAGCGAATAAAAATACTTTTCCAACGACATACGTCTTGTTGTTATTGGTTCCTAGACCACCTTCCATGCATTTTTGCCAATTGTCCCAAATAATTGATTGAGCTTCACATTATGCAGGTATGTATCAACAGACCAGCTATTATGAAAAGATCAATTGCACTTTGCGACAGATGCATATTAGCTGTGACTATAAGTAACGGTAGTTTTGGTTTAAAAGCAAACTCTTTTTGTCAGTGGCGGAAAAACCCCCTGCAGGCGCAAAGTAACCCCGGTGTACGGTAGTTAATTATTGGCACGCTAAGGCCTGGGAGACATTTAATTCGTCAAATTTCATTTTGGTCTAAGATTTATTTTAAGAAATATGTTTTAAGAATGGACTTCTGCACCAACAAAATCAATTAATCTTGGAACCTTCAGATGTGTCGTCACTTAAAATAGTTAACAAATTTTTAATGTCACTCGCCGGTGGTATTTGCCCACTCCTAAGAAAAGAAAACATAAGAATATTAAACAATATACGGTTGGAGAGTAGGTACGTACATTCTTTTACTCTTAGTTAAATATTTTCATTTGGAATGAGTTGCAGAGTCAGAAAACATGTTTAAAAGAATTGAACCAACAATTTGTTTCCTTAAGTTAGTCTGTATGCTCCTTTAGATAAAAAAAATATTAAATACCTATAACTCAGCAAGTTAAAGGATCAAGCATCAAGATATAGTGAAGGCTTTCAGGATGGTAATGCAAGTCGTTCTTATAACCTTTTTAAGTTGATCGATACTATGTAAACATCTACCAAATTTGTCCAAACACATAATATAAACATATCAGAAGTGCATTAATCATAAAATCCTTTCCGAGCTGAAGAACTCGTTTATGTATTAATTTTTTGTGTAGAATGATATGCGCAAGACTTTTTTGTTCCCATAAGCATAATTTTTTGGTTTTTGGAAAACATTTATTTAAGGCTTTACAAGATGCTGAGTATATTTTAAACCTCCTTTTTACACTTGTTTTCGAAATGGAGTTTTATTAGAAAGTATACAATTTTGTCTATTTAAAATTTTTGTAAACCATAATATTCAACCTATTTTTGTACTAGAACATTGATTTGAAAGTACATTTAAGTATCAACTTTATATGGCTTCGTCTCCATGAAATAACTCCTTAAAAATATCTCCCAAACTGAAAATGAAATAACTCCCCCAATTAGGGAGTTATTTTTAGTTTGAGGAGTTATTTCATTGGGGAGTAATTTCACGGAACCGAATTTGGTTTCTGTTCCCTAAAAAATTGTCTTCTATGCCTGCAATCTTTTGAAGGAAACTATAGCCAATACCCATTTGAAAACACATAATAAAGCTTATCGAAAAAAAAACTACTCCTCATATTCTTAAAAATCCATTTTCATCTATAAGAATCTTCAAATCCCGCATTCAAATCAAAAAAACCATTCAAACTAAAAAGCTCTCATTATTGTATATCGGCCAAACCTTCTTTAAAACTCATAAATTTATTTATAGCTTTTGTCGCTCTTTAAAACTTTTCCATAAAACTTATAGGAGTATACCTGCTTATAATCAAAAATCCTAAAACCTCCCAAAAACTTATCTATAAATGTAATTTATATACCTCCATCAACCCAACATGATTCTGGTCCATTCTATTTCTCACCTAATATGGGTCACAGAGAGACCAAATCACACACATAATAACTTTCCTAATGAAACGCATCCATTTGAAACTACTATAACTAACTCTATTTATCTAATAAATGTAGTTGCTTTGAAAAACGTGATAAATGATATGCCACGCTGCTGCTGGTCGGTTGGTTGGCTGGTCCGGTCGGTCGATCTGATGGCTCTTCGGTCTGATGCACCTTTTTTGGGTTTCATAATAATAATATACCCAAATCCACCTACCATCCGCCATCATAATACCTATATCAGGTAAGTTAGGTTAGGTGTATAGAAGAGGCACAGGTGAGTCGTGAGTGTGAGTTTATGTTGGTAGGAATAATACTCGACACTCATTTATACACGGATTGCCTTGTTTTGTGGCTACATTAGTCTAAATTTATTACTGGCGACGACAAATTTGAATTTTATTGGTTTTAAGATTAGGCTCGTATTTTTTTTTGTTTTTTTTTTTGTGTTTGAAAGTTTTATCAAAGCCAGTCATCATCATTGTCACCTATCCATTTGGTTTTTCTTTTTGTTTTTTTTTTCTTTTTGTCTCTTAACTCTTTTTAAGTGTCTTTGACTTAATTGGTTTACAGATATTGATATCCCTAAAGGAATATAAATTGTATCCCACAGAGTTAAAAGGATGTCCCATCTCGATGTATAGACAGGTGGGGGAAAGGGATACAAAACGCTTTTGTTTGATCTGGAAAATGTGTGTTTTCAAATACTTAAACTCAAATTTGAAAATAAACAAAAAAAAAAAAAGAATACATAGATACTTTTGTATCTTTTCCTGTATTTCCCCCTTCCATACGGCATCAAAATGTACCTTTTTTTGAAAATGCCTTCAACCTCACAATTGGTAGCATTAATGGGTGTAATGTGATTTCAATTCTGATTGACAGCCCCTTCGATATTTATACTCCATTCATGTAAACACAATGCGTATATGCGGTGTATCTGACGGATATCTACATGGAAATGGAAAAGTAGCGAGTAAAAAAAAAAAAAACAATTTTCCATTGCCTTCCCATACAACAAGAACAACAACTGTGAAATGTGAAATGTAATGGTGCGGTGGAGTAGGCACCTATCTCTGGAAAAAAAGTTAAAGTTGATTGTTAATTGAAATCGAGATGTTTTGTGGATCTCTCTGATGGCTAGACAGGGGGGATGATATTTATCTCAATATACATCGAGACCGACTTTGACTACGACTATACGACGATGACGATGGAACAAGCTGTATCGGATAGGCGGATCATCGTTTGCATATTAGGTATAACAAAGAATTTGAACTCACAATCATCATTCATGGAGATAATAATTATCATCATCATCATCTCCAATGTATCTTTTGTCTACGACCATAGATGCATGATCGATTAGTTTTTTTTCTTCTTTTATTTTTTATGAATTTCAAGGATTGCTGGAAAGTTTGATTGTAGAAGACAGATTTTTTGTATATTGATGAACATGAATTGCTTCTATTGATTCGTCTTTGTGTTGTCTGCGGTTTGGTTTTAGAGTAGGTATCGCTGTAGTACTCAATGTTATGAGTGAATAGAAACACAGTTATTAATTAATCAATGTGATATATTGATCTCTCGCTTGCAATAAGGAGGAGACACTTCTCTATGGTTTAACATTTTTTTTTGTATGTGATAGATATCACATTGTTTGATGTATGAGGAGACGCCTCAGTAATTTAGTTAGTTAATGTGGTAGAGTGATATGGGAACATGAAGAGAGTTATCAGGAAGGTTAGGTTATTTATGTAATTTGATATCTATAAGAGGTTTCATGCTGGAGGAAGAAACAAACACATTTTCTCAGCTAATGTAGGTAAGAATCGTATGAATGTTAAAATACTAATGAAATATGGCGTTGCAAAATGAATTTCATCATAAATAATTAAGTAGGTACATGAAGGGTCACAGCCTTGAGATACGGCACTCTTTCATCCTCTACGATCCTAAGCACGCTGCTTCCATGTTATCTAGGCCAAGTCTTTTGGCATCTGCAATGGCTTGGTCTTTAAACCGGAGATTCGCTCTTTTTCGTTCTCTCGAACAACGGGAATGAGATTAAAGGGCTCTTTTGGCTTGATCATCATTGTCCATTCGCTCGATGTAGGCGAGTCAATTTAGTCGAAGTGATTTGATCTACTTGTTAGAGCTCATAGATCTCCGATTGTATCTTCTCCTCCATTTGCCCTTCTCCCGCACTTGACCCAATATCCTTCAAAGATTTTTTTGGTTCGAAAGAGCCCAGTATCAGTTCCCCCTTTCTATTCTTCACCCAATACTCAGTGCCATTAACCAGAATTCTGTCAGTTTAAGAGTTTTATAGAGCGTGTGCACATCGTCTTACGTGTGAGGAGTTTTGAAGACAGTTAATGTACCAATCCAATCGGATCTCCATTAGAATTTTGCTCGTGGGATTAAAGTTTACTCCCAGATATAGAATAGAATAGAATAGAATAGAATAGAATAGAATAGAATAGAATAGAATAGAATAGAATAGAATAGAATAGAATAGAATAGAATAGAAAAGACTTTATTATATACAATTTTTTTTTACATTTACAATATTTGCTTACAGTCATTAATGACCTGGTTGAGAACCGTCGGTCAGATTGACAGAATTCATATTTAATTTAATATTAACAGTGCGTTGCATAATTTGTATAATTCAGTTAATAAAAATAAATAAAAAAAGGAGAATTTAAACAAAATAAAAAGAGAATTGAATGAAAATGGAAAATTAAACTTAAAAGCTTTCTGTTAAAATTCTATTTCTGTACACCAATGCAGTTCGAATAAATCTATACAGCTTCTCCCAGCCTAGAGCCCCATTCAGTATGTGTAATACTTCTTCATTTTCCAATCGGTCCTTTCCGAAAAAGTTGCGGTGGATTTCTTTAAGAATTGGGCATAAGCCTAGAAAGTGAGCGATATTTTCTCTTTCATGCATGTTACAGATTTCACAATGCAGAGGAAGATCCGGCCTATGAGGAATGAAGTTCAGAGGAAGTATTTCCCCTCTGGCTCGCAGAATTAAGGAAATCATTTCTGAGGAGTTTTTGTCGTTGAAGTAGTTTAATTCACCCAGATTAAATTCAAGCTTGCTATAAAATTCTCTATATTGCGATGCTTTGGCCTGGTTGATATACTCCAGTCGGTACTTTTCGTCTAATTTGGAAATAAGGTAGTAAAGACTTCTCTTAAAACCCGTTAGATCATCCATATCCAAATCTATCGGTTAATCCACGGAATTGAAAAGATCAGTCCACGTTCGCGCAAAATTAAGCTGGTTCTGGATGAGATATTTTAAAACTCGATGGACTAGCCTAGATGGATTCATTTGAAGTATTTTGAGCACGTAATCGAAATGGATCTTGAGGGAGTCAATAAACATCGGTGGCATCCCTGTTTCAATATGCAGCATATAATTTGGTGTCGTAGAAGGAAGAGCAAAAACTCTCTTTATGAAGAAACGCAAAGATTTTTCAACATCCTCATATTGTTTGTAGCCCCACACTTGCGAAGAGTAAAGCATAATGGATTTTGATACAGCTTGAAACAATTTGTATTTTGACGAGTGGTTAATAGCTTTGTTTTGTATGCATTTCTTCCATGATACACAAATGGCAGCCTTGGCTTCTTGAAGTTTTAATTTAACGTGTTTTTTCATGCAAAGGTTACTTGATATGGTCACTCCGAGGTACTTGTACTCTTTAACCACTTCAACGTCTTGTCCCTGATAGATCCATTTTTCATTTCTGGCGAATCTTCCATGTCCTTTTCTAAATATCATTACCTTTGATTTATTTAAGTTTACCGTTAAGTTCCAGGTATCGCAATATCTTTCTAAATTGACCATCATTTGCTGTAGATGACTAGGAGATTCTGATAAAAGAACGATGTCATCAGCGTATAATAAACCCGGAACGTTCTCTTCGGCAATAGTCACCCCTCCTCTCACGTGGTCCATTAAATCTTCAATAGATATAGATGTACTCCTTAACTACTTAGAAGTTATTACTCCTAGCTGGTTGACAGATCTTTCATTGTTTGTTGATAACATATTGTATTTGGCTTTGACCTCGTTTACTTCTAAGCCAACAAGTTTCGCCTGTTCTTCAATTACCCTGGAAGACTCTTTAACGGCCTATAAGGAACGTGAGGATGAGTTTTGAAAGCAATTATTACTGTGCCATACCGAATAAGCATCAATTTGCTAGGGTCATTTTTCGTCGGATCTTCACTATATTGTTCGTGTGGGATTAAAGTTTACTCCAAGGTATATATGAGCTCCTTTATTACTTCGTAGCTAGTTGACAGATCTTCCATTGTTTGCTTATATAATGCGTTTACTTCAAAACCAACATGTTCGCATGTTCTTCAATAATTGCCGTGAAAGACTCTATAACAGCCTGTTGGGAGCGTCTGATAATGTTGACCAGGCGTAGATACAGGAGGAGGGAGGCAAATATTGGGTGCAATTCATTCCAATTTTATAAAATGTATTCTTAGCCGCCAAATAAGAGGACTATAAAGTAACCATTATATAGGGTAGGGAGGTTAAGCGATATTATAGCACTTTTTCCATACTGTGGCAAATAGATTTATGATTAAATTTTGAGTAGGAACGCACGGGTGTCACGATATCATTTGATATTTTTTGATGAGACAACTGATGTTTTTAGCACCACTACTAGCTGAGACATTTGAGGAACTAGCTAATGCGAAAAATACGATTCCGATTTAGAATATTGAGAAAGAGAAACCAGAAAACTTATTAATGCAAAAGATAAGTCGGATGGAACTTCTACAACTTAGGAGTTGTCTTTAACTGGCAACACTATTGGCCAAATAATCTTGTCCCAGCTAAAGAAGAGCCCGAAACCTACAATCAAAGGGTGTATTGTGTTGGAGTAGGAACAGATGGATGTGCCGTTGTGCTTTTCGAAGTTTGATATGTGCTATCTGACTGCATCCACAAACTGAATAACTCCATTTCTCGAAGCTACAAAGTACCCACTCATTTCATCCAAAACGCTCACATCGCTTCAAGAGACTAGGCGGGTGGAGCAACATGAAGGTGTACTCCAATTATTTTTTGTAGAATTCGTCAAGATTGTGGAAATTCTGGAAACAATTTTTCAGTGGCGTGATTCGGAATAGCTGGCAAGGTTTTTTTTCATTTTGTACAACTACTAGAATTTAATGGAAGTGGATAAAGATAACGATATGCACCTGATATCTACGGCATACCCTGAAAATTTGAAATATCTGTTGGAAATAGAGCCATCTGTGTTAGCGACTGCCTTGCAAAACTATTTGCTTTTTGCTCTAGATCGAAATATTCTAATAGCTACGCTCTTCTCCGGAACACTGCATTTTTGGAATTGTTCAGAGGAGCTTTTTCCCTAGTTGCATTTACTTTTTTGCTTAAGGTGGCACTATAATCCGGGGTAGACCAGGGCTCCAACCAATAAGCTTCTTCCAGTCTCTTCGGTCTCTAGCTTACTGTTCTCCAGTTTCGCATGTCAAATTGGTTACGGTCCTTTTCCATTTGTGTTCACCACTTTTGACGCTGTTCTTCTGGTTAGATTCAAAGACATCCTAGTTGTACATTGCATCGCGTATTTTCCAATCTCACGCGACACTACTGGATCAGTTCTTCTGGGCTCCCAAGTTCAGAAATTGCCCTCATATAGAGCCCTTGACGATGAATGTTATCATTGGCAGATTTAAAGTCGATGCATAGATGGTGACTCAGGACTTGAAATTCATTTTTCTTTTCCAGGGTTTGCCTGAGGAGAATGAAGGTATGGTTTATGTTTGATCTACCTAGATTGAAACCACACTGGTGCTATCCAATTATAGTGTTGCCGAACGGTTTAAGAGGCTCAAACAGTAGTTGGATCGGATCTTGCTTACAACGCCAATGTTTATCAGGTATAGACTCGATAGGACATAGGATCGCCTCTTTTGTAGTAGAGACATTATGGATCTGATAGACCAATCATCAGGCATGCTGCCTTCTACCCAAACTTGGTTAATGAAATGTTGCATGCACCCTTTCAACCCATCTCCTTCATGCTAGACCATCAGATCTAGCGGCGGCAGTGACGGCAGTCTTACTGTTCTTGAGCTTCTTTATAGCTAAATCGAATGTCTACCTCTTCTATACTGGGAAGTGGAACTGCTTCTTCATTGACTTGACGTGGATTCTCTTCTTGTCTTGTTCCTCGCTCAACTTGATGCCCATTAAGCAGCTGCTGGAAATTCTGCTTGAATATATCTACTATTACCTGTTGTTTCGGGAGCCTTCGTGCCAGTATTAGAGCCAGCGGCTAGTTGCTTGGCTTTTTATAACTTTCGGGTGTTTTTTTCGACTGCGAGATTCTTCAAACTCTTTGAGCTGAGAGGTTGCATATACCCTCTTCTTTCTACGCTGGTTTTTTCTACTTTCTTATCATTGCTCGATACTTATTTCTCACTGCACTTGTTCTACGCTGCATCATATTCGCATATGCATCTTTTGTCACCTTTTTCAGCTTCTTTTTCGGGGGTGATTTTGGCCTTTTTGATAATATATTGATATTGTGATAATTGGACCAATAGATACCCGAAAGTTTTTTTCCCAAGGATACAAATTTCCAGGGGGGGGGGGGGGGGGTTGGTTGGTAAATCATGGACTCCGTCTGACAGAAAACAGCTTAGTATTTAATAAATAAATAAATAAAATAAATGCTGTGACCACTGGTTGTTGGCGTCTGTTGCAGCTGAATGCACAGTGGAAGGATTCTTGCTAAGGTGCCATCTGTAGGCTCTGGCAATTCCAGGTAAAATGATCAACGTCGAATTTCTTCTGCCACAACAAGGAAATGGTCAGATTTGAAGTTTGCTCGTCAAAAAGTATGCATGTCTTAGGTATTAGAGGCTTGCCATTTGATCATCGTCAGATTGCTTGGTGAACTGGTGACCTCTGTTTAGTTTAGTTTTAGTTGTGTCAGCTGTCAGTGCTGTGGCAGTCGTAGAACAGCCATCGGAATGGGCTAACGTATCTGGACAGACCTACAAGTGGAACCCAGTGTTACTTATCATCGAATTACGAGCTTCTGAAAGCCTGTTATCATTTGCCTCTTCATGGAGAGGGTGTCTACCAACTAATCCTGCAAAGGTGTCTTCCTTTCCAACTCAGGCATTGATGTCCCCCAGCAAAATTTTTATATCGTACTTAGGGTGGGCTCTTTAAGTTTTGTTCAGGAGGTCATAAACCTTATCCTTTAAAGGACTAAAACTCCAATGTAAGAGACTTTTGAAGAAAAAAATTTTATATTACGAAAAATGGCTTTGATGCAGATCAGTGAAAGGCAATCACTTATCAGCTTAAAGTAGATAACTTAGCTTTTTCTGATTTCTAACCTGTGCAGTGTCTTATCACAGCTGTAATATATGTCGCACTTTCTTCTTTTCATCATATATACCTGATCCTGTTCATATTATCTCCTGGATTGCGGCGAGGAGATGCATAATGGATTGGCAAGGAACGCACTTGTGATTTTTCGTCAGGCACAATAATAGAACACATGAGTTAAAACGTGAGTGAACGCACAAAACAACAAAATCCTACTAAGCTGCGGTCAATTTTTTAAGTCGCTGTGACAAAAAATCACAAGCGCGTTCCTACTTTCCATACTACCTTACGGCACGCAGGCCGGTTTTGTAAAGGTTCTCATGCTCCAAATACATACTCTCAAGTTGTTATCTGTTTTGAAATGAAGGTTCTTGTTGCCATCTGAGGGTTAACAATATCCGAAGCTTCTCGTATCTCTCTTATAACGGACATTTTTAACGTGGTAGGGAAGTTAACCCAACGGCACTTTCCCCAATCCCTGACGACTAGGTCCTAATTAAGCCTTATAGGACAGCAAGCCTGACAATCCAATACCAGTAGCCCACTACGGGGATAAGAGAGCTGTCGTTGGCCCTTAAAGGGTTCATCCGACATCCGACACTCCAACATCTCTTTTTGCTGGCAAGTACTGAAAAACCTTAACGATCTAATCTCTAAGCCTAGGAACGCACTTGCGATTTTCTGTCGCACGATTATTTAGTCGCAAGAAAATTGAAAACATGAGATTAAATATGAATAAACGCAAATAAACCAAAAAAATCTTACTTAGCTGTGATGTGATTCATTTTTAAAGTCGCAGCGATAGAAAATCGCTAGTGCGAGATATCGGTTGAAAACTTTTTATATTTTGAGCCGCTGAAACAAGGTTTCATAGAAATTTCCACGAAATCTCAATAAAAACTCGGGATTTCAACGAAATCTCAACGAAATTCTGCTCCACCAATTTGAAATTTCGAAAATTTTTAGCTGAAATCTCGGAATTCGTTTCAGTGGGAACAAAGCATTAGTATGCTACAGTAGCTCATGTAAAATCTCTGTTTCTTAGACTATTGTTGACACCGTTGATTCTCTATGTTGAATTCATCCACCGCACAACACCCTTCTGAAATAGGCTCGTTCAAGATTTCAGCCGAATTATACAGCCAGTCATTTTGACAGAAAACTATATAGTGTTGGTTATTGTCGCCGTCACCATGTTGAAAACACTACTACCTACCTGATTACTCACTTCCTAAAACAACACCCAACAAACGAAAGGATAAACAATATTGGACTCTAAATGCAACCCTGCGGAATACCTTATTTCATTTATAAACAATTTCAAGTATCTATTCAGCATTAAAAAAATTAGGTTCCACTGGTCGGAGCTCGAGATACCGTCAACCCGGGTGACTTTGGCCTGGTTGGGTGACTTTGGCTTTTGAATGGATACTTTTTGAAAAAATTGTTTAAATATGAAGGAATTTTTTAATTTTTTTCCAACTTCTTTGTAAATTTTTAAAATTTAATGAATTAAAATATGATCATACTAGCTTTAGTTTATTAAAATTAGAAAATCAGATATACTAAAATTTATTTTTCTTAAAAATGTAAAAACAAAAATCACCTTAAAATGTTGGATAGTTTTAATATGTTGCAGAAATATGATTGCAAAATGGCTTTAACTCCAATATATGTATTGTTTTGCAAATCTAATTCTCTTCATTCTACATCTGTAACTATAAAATAAACAATTAATTTTTATTTTTTTATAAAAAATGCCAAATGGTGGGGTGACTTGGGCCGGCATTTTGGGTGACTTTGGCCGGGTGGCCAAAGACGTGCTGGATACAGCTTCATAAAAAAAGACGTTGCACTGGTGAACAAGAGTGATCTGGTGAAAAAACTTCCCTGTTCCAACAGTAGATCGCCGAGAGACTGCTTTTTCCAATATCTTTCCAAGGATATGAAAATTTAAATTAATATTTATAAGTATTTAAAAAAAAAATATTAAAAACAAACAAATCAGTGGTAGCCATTAAAAAATAATACCTAGTATATAAAAAAAAATCTCTTCTTTCCTTTGGGTTGGGTAAGATTGACTTGCTGCTTGTAGTTTATATGAAAATGTATAAAACGTCCGCCCGGCCAAAGTCACCCTCAATGGCAGGGTGACTTTGGCCACCCATATTTTAGCATCTACATAAAAAACTACTCCGTAGTATTGTTCAAGATTTATCATACCTATAGAGTGAGTGAAGTAGGTAAAAATGTAGAAATCTTCATTTGAAAAAAAAAAAAATATTGCAAAAGTTATTCACATTTTAATATGAAAAATGGCCCAAGTCACCCGGGTTGACGGTACTTATTTTTTTGTGAAAAATCACGTATCCAAGGCGCAAAATCTTTCTTGAAGGTATCACTGATCACTGACTACATGGACTCTATTTAACGAAATCAATAAATTATAAGTGTCCCTTTTGAAAAAGACACTTTTACTTGGCTTGGCATACCTAGAGCGTCAAAAAAGCCTTTATTTAAAAGCATCTGTCTTTTATCTTTTAATAAAATTTCGACTTTGTCATTTCAATGACATAATTTTAGTGCGACACAGACAATGCTATAAGAATGTCGCAATTTATCAAAATTTACTGACAAACCTTAATCAGTCTATTTCGCGCAATAAAACATTCTACGCCACGGGCGGCCGGCGGTAATGTGTTAAGGTTAAAGAATAGAAACAAATTAAAAGAAATGTTGTTCTTGAGAAACCATAAATTACCTTGCTCTACATTCTTGTGCTGTGAAGTCGCAAACATTGGTCTGCAAAACTGAGTTGAAATCACATAAACAACAACAAATTAAACTTTAGCCAATCCTGGGAGACAAATTGAAAAAGTTTCTCGTCTCACAGTTTAAAGCATCAGGAGCACCTCTAACTCTATCATCGCACCATCAGATCCAGCGAAACACTTAAATTCCAGAACACCATCATAGAACCATTCCGGCCCTCCTGCATACCTAGTTCTCCATTTTCTGCGTTGGATATCCCTTGGGCTTATGGGCTTGTGTTTTCTGTTTTCGTCCTTTTGCTCCATGATGGTTTCTTACAACCCGCTGTCTAGTTAAAAATTAAATGTTTAACCAGACATCAAAATGCTTTCTGATGGAGGAAAATGGAGGAAAGAAATTTTTGTATGTTCTTCGTTATGGAGCTGGAGCTGAGCGTCATCATCGTCGTCGTCGTCGTCGTAGTCGTACCTCCATCTCTGTCACGAAGTCTCTCTCATCTTCGTCCTTATTTATTTAATATTTTTTTTGTTATCAAGGACTTTATTTAATTATCACGAAAAAAAGTTTCCTGTACATAAATGCTAAGTAGCCCTTTGTATAAATACAAGACGGTCGTATAGCAGGAACCAACAGCAGTCAACAGCAGCGTGAGAAACTTAAACGATGGAAAAATTATGTCGTCCTGTCAACTAGAAAAGTTAAAATTTTTTTTGATTGGTACATTTTCAACGTCACCATCGTCGTCGTCGTCGTTGTTGTTAGTAGCAGGACATAATATCTTGACAAAGAATTTAAACATTCTTCCTTATAACCTACCTAATACATGACGTACCTTTCCACCTTGAGGTTGAGAGGTCACTAGTGCACTTTTCTTCTATATTGTACTGCGACTGAAGGTAAAGGGACAGTTTGTGCTTGGTATTTTCTGGGTCAATTGGTTGGGTTTTCCTGATGTGCCCTCATCGTCCTTTAAGTTTTTTTTTTTGTACGTATAACTTTCAAAATACAAAAAAAAAAAATACCAAAAAGGAAGCTATGTTTCGTGATTGAAAAGAATTAAGGAAAAAATTAGGGGAGCGTATACACATTCGTGTTTGCTTTTAAATTTTTGTTAAAAAGTTTATTGAGAAGCTAAAAGTCTTTCCTGGATTTATTTGTCTTTTATATGTTTGTTGTTGTTGTTGGTGCTTTTTTCTGATTTTTATTTGTTGCTTTCTGTCTCGACTTTTGAACTGCTGGTTGTGTAGGTACTGTGTGTTGTCAAAAAGTTTATGCTTGAGTGTGAACTCTGTTCGAGCGGTTAATTTTCTTGAATATTAAAATTAAATTAAAAAGACACTTTCAAAGTTATTTATTGGAGCATTTAGATAAAAAGTTATGACTTTTTATATATTATTTTTTTTTTTATTATTTTAACGACGAAGATGGTGAAGACTGAGTTTTCTCGGTATACCACACACCACAAAAATATAAAAAAAATAATGCTGGCATTTTGGTATTTTAAAGGTTTTTATTTTTTAATGATGACATGATTTGATGTGTTGGGGGTAATTGTATACTTAATTTTGAAATCATTTTTTGACACACAAAATTTAAACAAAGTTTTATAACTTGAAGGAGAATACTTTCTTACCAACTTGTTTGCAAGCAATAAGTATATCTTGAAAATGTACTAGACAAAGAGCACACAGCAGATTTTGGGTTGAAGGGCTGCAAAAAAAGTTAAATTGCAAGGGCGTACGGATAATTTTAATCAGTGGGGGCAAACTCATTAAAAAAAAATTAAAAAAAAATTAGTACAAAAATCGAGCTGTGATATGAATTCAAAAAAAGACAAAATGTCTGAAGTATGAAATAATTTCTGTTTTTTCCCCCCTTGCGTACGGCCTTGTAAAGGTGTCGAAAGCCTTAAAATAAAGGTCTTGCAAGACATAACCGTGTCCTTAGTGATTAAACAGTGCATCGTAAGCAATGTTTAATCACCCCCCCTCCCCCCCAAAAAAAAAAAAAAATACAAAAAAGTAATTTATGGGTTTTGATATTGTACCTACTTGAAAAAAAAACAACCACCGTATCGTACTTATAGAAATACTAAAAACGGAATGAAAGAAATAATTCATTTCTCAAATAACTCTTTCAGGCCTGAGGAATCTGTCAGTTGTCAGTTATATAATTCTGTGGTGTTTGGTAGAAACATGATAACTCCATTTTAAAATTTGCGTCTTTGCGTCCACTTTACATCGACCTACAACCTAAACGGGTGAACCGATTTTCTTCAAATTTGAAACGTAATTTTTCAAAGGTTATGTTCATAAGTATTCCAAATTTGAAGATAATCTGTGGCCTCGTTTACACTCTAGCTTGGTTTAAAGTGGGCGTAAAGACGCTAATTTTAAAATGGAGTTATCAGGTTTCTACCAAACACCACAGATATATTCCTTTTATCTAAATGCTGCCTTTTTAAGATGCGAACTTTTCTCTTAGGAAGGCGGAATAGACTAAACATAGTTCTGGGGTGATGCACCATCAGTTTCTCACAAGTAGTTGGCGCATCTACATAGGTACATAAACTAGTCAACAAAAATTGAAAGAACAAGATTTTGTTCAAGTTTTTTGAATAGCAGCTTACTTACTTACTTAAGGTTGCGCTACAGTCCGGGGTCGACCAAGGCCTCAACCAACAAGCTTCTTCCAGCCGGCTTGGTTTCTAGCTAGCTGTCTCCAGTTTCGCACGCCAAGTTGGTTGAGGTCCTCTTCCACTTGCGTGTGCCACTTTTTACGCTGTTCACCTCTACTGCGCTTTCCCACGGGATTAGATACAAAGACTTTCCGGGCCGGAGCATTGGTGTCCATTCGCTCTAGGTGACCCAGATATCTCAGTCGTTGGCTTTTCACTTTTGTGGCTAGGTTGGTGTCGCTGTACAGCCCGTACAGTTCGCTGTTGTATCTTCTTCTCCATTCCCCATCTATGCAGACAGGACCAAAAATCACTCGGAGACTGACATCACGCTTTGTTCGTCCGATTATGTCAATATCGTCAACGTAAGCGAGTAATTTGACGGACTTTTGAAAGATTGTGCCTCTAGTGTTGGCGTGAGAGTTTTGCACTTTTCTCTCAACAACGATGCTGAAGATGTCACATGACAGCGCGTCGCCTCGGCTGAAACCTTTTTTGACATCAAAAGTGTCGGTGAGGTCTTTGCTGACCTTGATGGAGCAGCGTGCATTCTCCATCGTCATCATGCACAAACGGATGAGTTTGGCAGGGATGCCAAAACTAGACATTGCTCGTCTCTATAGATGTTGTCATACGCGGCCTTAAAATCGATGAAAAGGTGGTGGGTATCGATTTGAAACTCCTGGGTTTTCTCCAAGATCTGCCGTAGTGTGAATATTTGGTCGATGGTGGACTTCCCTTGCCACACTGATATTGACCTATCAGGTTGTTCACGAATGGCTTCAGGCGTTCCCGAAGTATGGCAGAGAATATCTTGTAGGTGATATTAAGATGACTGAGGCCTTTGTAGTTGGTGCAGTCCAGAGGATCGCCTTTCTCGAGGATCGAGCAAACAATGCTGAGGTTCCATTCATCGGGCATGCTTTCCTCCGACCATATTTTACAGATGAACTGGTGCATACTCCTAACAAATTCATCGCCAGCCGCTTTGAAAAGCTCAGCCGCAAGGCCATCAGCTCCAGAAGGTTTATTGGACTTAAGTTTAGATATAGCTAACTTCACTTCGTCGAGATCGGATGGACGGAATTGTTCGCCTAGGTTCGTCCAGGTTGAATGGTGCAATGTGCATGGTAGCGGAATTCGGCTCGTCATCGCCGTTATATAATTTGCAGAAAAGATTTTTCCATATCCTCAGCACCGATCTACTACGATGATCCCCTGATCATCCTTGCAGGCTTCGGTCCGGGCCTTGTAACCCTGGGAGGTTGTTTTTACTTTTTGGTAAGACTTCCTGGTTTCATTCCTGCAATGGCATCCCTCTTATTCCTCGATCGCACGCTTCTCATGCTCTTTCTTTCTTAGAAGCTTGTGTCCCTCTCTCCTCTTCTGCTCGTAGAGCTCGCGAGCAGCTCTGGTCCTTGCAGCACTGCTTTGTATGCCTGTTGTTTGGCTGCATGTACTTGCCGGCATTCTTCGTCGAACCAGGGGTTTTGCTGTGGTTGTCGTGCAAAGCCCAGCACGTCAGAGGTGGCATCTCTGATGGCTTCCTGGCAATTCTCACACTGGTTCTCGATACTTGCAGTTGGTTGGACCTGGCGATTTCTTGCGATTGTAGCTGTTCGACGTTAAACTTCCTTACGGTATTTCCCTGCTTTGGCTTTCGTCTGGATATCCGCAGCATTACCTTGGCTACAACGAGGTAGTCGTCCGAGTCAACGTTGGCTCCTCGGAACGTTCGGACATCCTTGATACTGGAGGAGTGCCTTGCGTCGATCGCAATGTGGTCAATGTGGTTGGCGGTTGATTGACCATGAATTCGCCAGGTCTCCTTGTATATATCGAGATGCGGGAACTGTGTACTAGCTACCACAATGTTTCATCCCAAAGCAAAGTCGATTAGCCTGAGTCCGGTATCTGAGGTGGTGTCGTGCAGGCTATATCTTCCGATTGTGCCACCAAAGACGTCTCTTTTTCCTAGCTTGGCATTAAAATCACCCAAGACAATTTTAATGTCGTAGCTAGGGCATTGCTCATATGTCTTGTCCAGGAGCTCTTAGAACTCATCCTTGATGTCGTCATCCTTCTCCTCTGAGGTGGCATGCGCGCATATGAGGCTAATGTTTGCGAATTCAGCCTTGATGCGAATCGTCGTGAGGCATTCGTTCAGATAGTTGAAACTCAAATTTTGTTGCCTTAGTCTGCCTCTAACGACGAATCCATATCCAAAGAGACGCTATCCTGTTACCGACCAGTCACCGTAGTAGATATCGCAGTCTTTCAGTTTTCTTTTGCCCGGGCCATGCCGTCGCACTTCTTGGATGGCGGTGATGTCTGCTTTGTAGCAGTCTAGGGCTTCCGCTTAATGTTCGGCTGCATTTGGTCTATAGGGAGACAGAACATTCCACGTGTAGATCCGAAGTTCGTTATCCTTTTTTCGTTTGCTAGGTTCGTCAACAGTAAATCCATGCGTATCCGAGGCTTGTTGTTGCTTCGTAACTTAATAGCTTTACGTGGCCGGAAAGTCACCCCGCACGACCCCAACCTGGATACCAACCAACTACATACCACCGAAATATGGATCTCGAATCCATCCATCAACTAAAAATTACACTTACGATCATAAACAAAAGTATAGTACTTGAGTTTTCATTTGAAATCAGCATTTATCCGGGTGTTACAACACTAATGGTAAGTTATTAGAAATAAATTGTATTTCTTAGCTACTACATCAAGTCATCAAAAGTTTTCATTAATAATGACTTTTCTATTCTTTAATTTCCCAAGATTAAACGTCTTGGAAAGTCAAAACTCATTCCCAACTTGCATTCAATAGGAAAAACTCTATAGCTCTCCCCAAAATTTCAACCAAAAGTCATCTTTCAAATCAAGAAAACTAAAATCAACATTTCAAAACAAATGCAACAAACCGCCACACACATAGATTACTACAAATTCATTAATCTATAACTTGTGTGCATAGTTTCAAAAATAATACCCATCAAGAGTCCGCGTTCGCCATCAGCAGCAGCATAAATAGATGATATGGTAACTTTTGAAAGGCGCACTCTTAGCAACTCCTTATGGTACTGCGTTGCGCTGACAGAAAATTCATTTATCAGTCTCGCATAGTCAGTAAGGCAGGCAGACAGGCAAAGGCAAAGGCAGCCACAGCCACCATTAGTGGCCACAAACTTCCATTACCCACATCATTTGTTATCGTGTTCGGGAAAATCTGTGTCTTTTCCCGCATTTTGACTTTTATCACAAAACCATACATTCACCCAGTCAAGCAATGAGAAGAGAGCAACAGTATGATATCCAGCGGAATTGTATTATTAAAAAAATGAATGGTATATGTTTGGTCTTCCGGATAAAAATACGTTATTCGTTTCCATTGCATATGTCTAGCCAATGTGTCTCCAAATGTCCTTTTTTAAAATTAATGTATATTCCTCCAGCTTCTTTTCAGCATCCCATTTATTCATTTATTGTTGCGGTTCAACCGAACCAAAACCGACACTATCTCAGCATTTCATCTCTCGGAGAAAACGTTAAAAATGTTAAAATCTGAAATAAAAACCTCCTGCAAATGGACGACTAAATGAGAGAATGTGATAAGATAGCATCAAAAGTCCGACCCAAAAGTGAAAAAAAGTAAAAAAGAAATAAAAACAGTTCACGGAATGACAGAAAGTAATTAAAAACATGTTCATGAGGTCAGAGATGACACCGCTTGATATCTCTAGATAATCTCTAGTCCCTGAAATGGGTTAAGGTTGTTCACAGCACTCCGCATATTATACTCAAGTCAAGTCACACAGGAGATATCCGATACGGAATCATCATATCCCATCGGCGAGTTGCGAGTTGGATACAGTTTTTTCTCTCCTTTCATACCGCGCACACAGTATACGCAGACACACGAGCCAGCGAGCCAGCGACCGACGACCTGAAAAGGACTTTTTGTTATCTCCTGGGCCTGTATCACTTTTGTTTAAAGTCGTATTATAGCTATGAGAGAAAAGATATGCCTACATAGGTAGACCTATACCCACAAACTTCCTCTATACAAAAAGTCAGAATGAAGATCCCAGTAAGCCGATAAAAGTATTCAGATTTTTCAACCCCCCATCATGACAGAGGCTTTGCATTCAGCGATTCAGCAGTTAAGCCAGTTGCATGCATTCCGTATTCCGTGGGCTGTTTTATTGTGTCACGCAGCACAATCAGCAGGCGCTATCGCGTGGCCATATCGAATTTAACACGATAACACTTAAAGCCACAACGACGATGAGTGTAGTATGGCGAGTGAATAAGCAAGGCATTCAGCGATAATATACACAATGAACGTGCCATAGCCTTGTCACTTTTAGTTTGGAGTTAGCAAAGGGTTGCCATCATCACACAGGATTGTGTTAATTATTAAAGTTTCTTGAAATCTACTCTATGGTTCTTTGGAACTAGAATCGTCTCCCCTTTTTAAATTGAGGAAACGTAAATGCATACAAAATGCTATATACCTCTCTGTTTGAAACTGAGCTATTTTGGGCTAAAATGAAAAAAACTAGCACCAACATTTTTCAAGCTGATACCTATAGTTCACTTAATATGATGGTAAAATTCTTGATTTGTTTTTTTTCAAATTTAGTATCACAACCGATTTACACTTGAGTTTCTTTAGATAATAATAGAAAATCCATTATTTCAGCTTTAGCTCAATAGCTGAGAGCAAATAATGATTTAACTATTTTTGTGTAGCTATTTAACTTTTAGAATTAAATTTTGAGCATATACCTTAGGTTTTTCAGTTCATTATACATAATTAAAAAAATGTCTTTGTTTAATTAAATCACATTTTCAAGCCAATAATTTCTTAAGCTAAGAAAGTAGCTCAGTTCATATTTAGATCTATTTGGATCAAATTATTGAGGTTTGACTGTTTTTTTTTAAGCTGTGCTTCAAAAACAAGATCAAAAAAAATAGGTAATTCATTAAAGCGATTTTGCCTCATTGTGAATTGTTCCATTCAATGGTGGCGGCAATTGAGCTATTTTGGGTTGAATGTTTTGAAAATATCGTTTGACAGAGTTTTGAAATGATTGAAATACTTACTCTCCGTTACAGAATTTTTTAATTGAATGACTTTGCCACCAGGCTTAAGAATGCAAGTTTGAGCTACTTTTGGTATTTTTAAAGTATTCGTATCTGTAATATTCCGGAAATTGATTTTCAAATTGCTTATGTAGATATTTTTGCTACAAAAAATGAGCAAATTAGTGCACTTTTTGGTATATTTCCAGTTTCTTTATTAATATTTTATTTCACTTCGAAAATTATCTTTTGGAATAAACGATTCTTACCCTTAAGACAATTAAGTGAAAAAGAGCTAATTTGAGCTATTTTAATCTTTTTTTTGTCAAAAAAGCAATTTCAGAATGAATTAGGTATCAAATAAATCGATGAAATTGAGCAAAAAAATAGATATTTTTAGCAATTTCGTGTGTTTTTGGAGTTTCCACTTCAAGATCTTTTTAAAAAAATTGATAGCTATTAGAGAAATATTTGAGAAAATAAACTTTATCCTTGCAAACTATGTGCTACTAATTTTTAATATTTATTGGTGTTTTTTGGGCTAATCAGATTTATGAATTTATATTTTGAGCTATTTTTGATAAATCTAGCCTTTATTATAATTTTAATTGAATGACTTTGCCACTAGACTAAAGAGAGCTCATTTGAGCTATTTTTGGTATTTTTGGAGATTTCGTATTTAAAAAAACATAATTAATTTTTCCGCGAGCTCATTTTTAGAATGAATAATTGAGCAAAACGTCAATATTT
Source organism: Dasysyrphus tricinctus (assembly GCA_963921185.1). NCBI lineage: Eukaryota > Metazoa > Arthropoda > Insecta > Diptera > Syrphidae > Dasysyrphus > Dasysyrphus tricinctus. The sequence goes on from OY992533.1 coordinate 74,108,068, forward strand.
TTGAGCATTTTTTCAGTTTGGAGGTTTTATTGAAAGATTTTTTGGAAACATTAATATTTTAGCAGTTTTCAGTTCTTTTCCTATTTTAAAATGTCTATTAAACTATTTTGAGCTAATCATAAATATAACCTAACAATTTGAGCCATTATTGCTATATCTTTATCAATTACGGGTGATTTTTTAGCTGGTTTGGTTTTGGCAACACTGGTTTTGACAGCTGACGTGTGTTTAGTACCTTGTGTCACTGTCAAACAGCTTCAGTTTGGTTTGCAATTTAACCATGGATCGTCTTACAAATGAACAACGCTTGCAAATTATTGAATTTTACTATCAAAATTCGTGCTTTTTTATCGAAAAATTGTGTTCAGCGATGAGGCTCATTTTTGGTTGAATGGGTACGTAAATAAGCATAATTGCCGCATTTGGAGTGAAGATCAGCCAGAAGCATTGCAACAGCTACCAATGCATCCCGAAAAAGCCACTGTTTGGTGCGGTTTATGGGCCGGCGGCATTATTGGGCCATATTTCTTCAAAGATGATGCGAATCGCAGCGTTACTGTCAATGGTGAACGCTACCGAGCGATGATAACAAACTTTTTTTTGCCCGAAATGGAAGTTCTTGACTTGCATGATATGTGGTTTCAACAAGACAGTGCCACATGCCACACAGCACGCGAAACAATGGCGCAATTGCGAGGCGAGTTTGGTGAACAGTTAATTTCACATTTCGGGCCGGTCAATTGGCCGCCTAGATCGTGCGATTTGACACCATTAGATTATTTTTTGTGGGGGTATGTCAAGGCTAATGTCTATAGGGACAAGCCCGCTTCGATTGACGCACTGGAAGCCAACATCCATGCATTCATTCGTGAGATACCGGCCGATATGTGTGAAAGAGTATGCCAAAATTGGACTCAGCGGATGGGCTACCTGAGACGCAGCCGCGGTCAACATTTGCATGAAATTATCTTTAAACATTAAATTGCAAGGTTCAAACTATCGATTCAAATAAATATTTCATTAATTTTTTCGAATTTTTTGTGTTTTTTTTTTTTTTAAAGTTCTAAACCTCTTAAAAAATTACCCGTTATTTAGGTACTTTCTGAGATTTTATAAATAAAAAATAATATATCTTTCCAAAAAGCATTTTCTTAATGAACAACTTTAATACTCAAGAAAACTGAGCAAATAAGAGATATTTTGGGCTATTTTGTGTGTTTTTGGAGTTTTCACGTCAAAATCTCTTTGAAACGTGGATATTTTATGAATATTTCATAAAGGAGCTAGATTTGAGCAATTTTTGGAATTTTCGTATTTAAAATAATATATATCTTTATGAAAACATAGTTTCAGAAACAATTATTTTAATATGAACAAATCTGAGCAAAAAGGTGATTTTTTTAGTTTTGGAGTATTCACGGTGAATCTCTATGAAACATTGATATTTATATAGTTTTCAATTAGAGCAACTTTTGGGGAGATTTAAGAGATTTCGTTTTTAAAATAAAATAAATTTATGCAAGACACATATTTTAATAATAAAATTTTCAATTCTAACGAAAATTGAGCAAAAAGTGATAATTGCGCTACATTTTTTAGCTTAGGAGCTTAGGAGTTTGAGACCTCTTTAAAACATTGATATTTAAGAAGTTTTTCAGATAAACTTTTTCCTTGCAAACTTTGTGCTCATATGCTAAATTTTTAAGTTCTATATTTTGGTCTATTTTGGGCTAATTTTCTAATATCTTCAAAGTCTTAAAATATAATTGTGAATTCCTTGTAATTTTTCAAATTGAGTTCTATTCCCATTTTGGAAATGCTGGAAACCCTAAGCCAAAGTCCCACTGGCATTGCACCCCTTTGTGGCCTAAAAATAGCACCATATAAGAACCAAAACATAATATAGCAATGCGAAACAAAGTGCATGCAATTAATTAATGCAAAGCGCGCTTTGAAATTGTCTTCATTTTGTGTTTTTTTTTTTAATGTGCATCTTTTGTTTTTTTCTTTTTTTTGAGAAATTATTATTTAAAAAATTTCTTATAGCTAATCGGGTTCGGCTTAAGTATTTTTTTTTTCTTTTGTATTTAATATGTAAGTGGCGATGACTTTGGCGACGAGGACGTTCGTTGTTGGCGCAAAAATTGCGATAACGCATATGTGAGAAGGAAATGTTAACTTCTTTTGCATGCCATGGTGTAAGCAGTATCATAAGTGCATGTGGTTTTTACTTGGAAATTAGTTGTAAAGGATTGAGGCATGATTGGAGAGACCAATTATATTATTAGAATGTAACGGGAAGCGATTTCTTGAGAACTTAATTCACATCACAAGATTATTTTTTTTTATTTTTATTTTCCAATTATTTTGGGAGAACTTTCGAGATTCATTGTATTTAGGCTGGGTTTGAAAAATTCTGGAATTGTTAATTTACATACGAGTTGGTATGTTTCTCCTTGTAACCCTTATACGCTTCCTAGATATGGGGTTGAAACGTTAAAATCTACATTTGACAAAATACCATTGTTTCTGCAGAGTTTTTCCGTAATTGTTCCCCCTAATGTATTATGTTAATTTGGTGAAAGAAACAAGAACCTCCATCATTCTTCGAACTAAGGAGAGCCAAAAGCTAGCATGCCAAAGCGAATGCACCCTGTGGCTTACAGACTCGCAACAGGCATGACATGAATGTGCAAATGTTTGGTTTTTGAGTTTATTTTACTTGGTTTAATAAATTTTTCGAAATTCTATGTCCACTTAAAAAATACAGAATAACGAGGAAAATGCAATATTTCTTGCAATGTCGGTTAGGTCATTGGGTAAATGTGGAGTTTCTCACCTTAGAGACCATTCACGATTTACTTACTAAAGCTTTCATGATTGCACGCATATTTCCTGCTTGTTGCATTAATTGGCAAATATTTTAAGCTTTACTGCCATTCTTCAGTTTTATAACAAACAATGAGTAGGCACACAATGATAGAAATTATGGCATTTTTACAAACGTGTAAATTCAACTTGAGACTTAGCGGGGAGAGTTAAAACACCTGGAATTATGAAGCTACTGCCAAATTGCTGAAAATCAGTTCACCAATGACAAACTTTTATATGTTTTTTACTCAAGAAATTCAAAACTTTGACAATGAATGTTAAGTTTTTATAATGCCATAAAAATCTAGTTTTTTAGGAGGCTCTAGAAAGTTTTACATTGATGCTAACAAGGGCCTAACATGGGTGAATGTTAAACTTTCTAGGGCCTCGATAAAAAACTAGGTGGGTAGGTGGTATTTTTCACTTTGATCTTATTTTTTTAAGCATGTTTTTGTGTTGAGATACTGCAAAATTTACCCAACAAGTTTTTGCTATGCAAGGACCTCATGAGTATCTGTCAAGTTATTCTCGTCTTGACTTCTCCTACGGAAAACTTTTCAGAGCCTTGGCTAAACTTGGCATTAACTAACCATTTTTCTAGGTGGGCTCGTTTCCTTTTGTATTTTTCATGGTTCCCAAATTTGAGTCGGCATTAGAAAGTCACATCGTATACCTCAAGAATGTATGGCAAGGAATTTATGGCCAATTTGGAGCCATACCGCCATAATACAAGTTCCTAGCATGCTTGGTTCCTATGAGATACACGAGGTGAAGTGATCTGCTCACTCACTGTATAGTTAGTAAGTCAATCAATTGCACACTTATTTTTGGCAAGATTAAAAATTTTGGGAACAGAAAGGCAAAAAAAAACTTCAAATTCCTGTCATGTTCCAAGCCTAGGCGAAAGTTGCCCCGCTAACTTCACAGACGTCCTTTTTATTATGATCCAGTGACCACATATGAAGTGCTTAGATCCCATTCCCATAATTTTTGTATTAAATTTTCCTACCTATCATTAATTTGGTAAAACAAATAAAGATACAATAAGGTACCCTACTCAAAATGGCGCCCAACATGAGTTTTTCGTAAAACTTTTAATTATGGATTAAATAACCCAACTACCAAAATTATTTCGCATTTCAGACATTTAAGTGTTATTTGTCACTTTAGTGCTTCTGTTACCTTTCTAACGGGAAGTAAATACCTGATAGGGATAGCAGTTTAACTGATTTCTTTGCTCTTATAAAATTATCAAAGAGCTTTCACTTGAAAAGTCATCCTGTAAAATTGTTATACAACCTTTATATTAGTTTGTGTTGCATCGTTTCTAAAGTGCTTGTATTAGTGAATATGGTGAGGCTTAAAGCTATAAATTGCCATTTTATAATTTATATTTAGCTTGGCATCTGAGAACATACTTCTACTGCTGTCAGCCAATGTTTGCAATATTCGCAATGAATCTAATTCCGATTAAATGCGATGTATTGAATATATATGAGATTGGCAGGGTGGTTCGTAAGCAGGACTATTGGGGCAAAGGGACTTGGGCGCAACTCCTAGATCTACGTACAGAAAAGTTTATTTTTTTAATTTTATATTAACCTTTCTTACACTCTTATAATTAACTCCATTAAAGTACAACAGGAGTAAAAGAAGGTCGCCTATTTTACTCTATGGAGTATTATGCAATGCTTTTATGAGTGGTATTAATGGAAACGAAAAGCAGATATGAATGAATAAAGGAGTGAGATTATAAGCTAGAAATGTTCCTGATTCCCGGGACTGTAAGTATGGATTATTACTTAGAAACGGCGCCCAACGTGAGTTGCTTACAACCTTTAAATTATGAAGTAAAAATACTTCGGATTCCCGAGAGTGAGTGTATAGATAATGTTATATCTTAGCAACACTTTAAAGTGTACGATAAATACACTACAGTAGTGTGCACCTTGTAAGTGGTAAGTGCGTTAAACTGTCATGCCGAAGTGTGGGTTCGATTCCCCGCCGTGCCACCTAAAAAAATAAATGTTTTATCCGAGGTACTGCCTCTTGCGAGGAACTGAAAAATCCTCCAAGGGTATATTTGTCATGAGTAAGTGCTTCTCATCTAGCCGTTCGTACCCGGGGAAAAACTGTAGGTCCCCTCCATTCCTGCCAACAACACGCACACAAGAATGGTTGAGAGTTGTAAGTCAATAGGCCTTGATTCTCCACGAGCTGTTGCGCCACCCAATTTATTTTATTTTATTCATACCCTCTCGTATACTCTTATAATAAACTCCATTAAAGTGTAATAGGAGTGACGAAAAGGTTACCTGTTTAACTGTATGGAGTATTATGCCATGATGTTATGAGTGGTATGAATGAAAACAAAAAGAAGCTGTGAATGAATATAGCTGGGAATGTTCCTGACTCTCACGACATTTGTTTTAGGAGAACATCTTTTATACTCTTATAATTAACTCCATTAATGTGCAATAGGAGTAAAAGAAGGTCGCCTATTTTACTCTATGGAATATTATGCAATGCTTTTATGAGTGGGATGAATGGAAACAAAAAGCAGCTATGAATGAATATAGGAGTCAAATCATTCGTTTGGAATGTTCCTAATTCCCGAGACTGTGTTTATGGATTATAACTTAAAAATGGCGCCCAACGTGAGTTGTTTATAAACTTTAAAATATGAACTTATAAATATTTCAGATTCCCGAGACTGAATTTTTAGATAATGTTGTATCTCAGCAACACTTTGTAATGTACAATGAATGCACTACATCAGCAATATTTTAAAAATAATATTTGCCTTAAGCTATCACTCACGTCATATTTACATCTGCTCATAACGCTTGTAAAATAGTAGCCAAACATTTCATGTCATCATTCATTTCATAACTAACCATTTATTTATCACAATTGATTATTACTTAAAAATGGCGCCCAACGTGAGCTGTTCATATTTTTTAAACTATGAAATTATGCCAATCCGTAAGTCGTGTAAGTCCCGCAAATCAATATTTAATCTCTATTCCAAGGGCAATACAGCTGCTGCTTCCATTAAATTAGATTTTTATGCCCAGAAAATATGACATCTGAGCAAGAGGATATAACTCATTCACAAAATATAAGTTTTCTTTTCAAATAAATCAGAAATTCAAGATGAATTTTGTGTTTTCTCTTCGTTTTCCCTCTATTTAACAATCACTTAAGAAAAAGTGCACATTCCCGTTATATGATTTAATGGACTTAAAATGTATGATATGGACTATAATCAACCAACCCGTATATTTTTATCCCATGAGCACTCCATTAAGTGAGAGGGTTAAAGGAAGTAGATACGTATATTAAATTCAACCACCAATGAGCAAGGAATCAAAATGCCAAACATCTAAAGTCTCTCTCACAGATAAAAGGGTTCTAAAAAATTACAAACATAAATGTTGCTGCTGCTGCTGTTTCTATTGCATTTCAAGTCTTGGCGAAAATTTGTTTAACTAAGTGGCACATGGGAACATCGACATCTGAGTAAAGTGTCATTTAAGGCTTTGTGGCACACAAAACATAGAGATACTCAACTCATATACAGCAGCATCATCATCATCATCAGAAGCAGTAGAAGCAGCAGGAGCAGAAGCAGAAAACTCTAGACCGGCATGAGATTGTAGTACTAAAAGATACAAAGTTGAATCTGCTGGCTGGGTTTTGTACTTTATTTTCTGCAAGGAGGTATAGAATAGAAAAGATACTTCTGAAGATATTCTCAAGAGTATATTTCGCATTTAACCATTTAATAACCACATTTAGGTGATGTGAGTGGCGGATGCGGTGAAAAACCCAGACAAATCTCAAGCCCAGCATAAAAATGTCACCACTTTCTAAGAAAGTTTAAATACTTTCCGCAGCACACACTGACACTATATCTGTCTTCCCATAAAAGATATAGATACAAAAACCCACAAAAACAAACCTCAAAGATGCATAGCTACACTCAGAAGAGAGTCGATTACTTAAGTGGCACAAATGTTATGGCAAAAGGATAAACAACTAAGACTGTTAGATACGCGCAGCTTAGAGAGTGTAGTAGCAGTGATGTGGCTGCGGCTATAAAAATCGCGGTTACTCCAGCTGGTGGAGACTTAAAGAGAGCTGCGATAATTTGTGAAGATAATGCGGGAATTGTATATTATGCACTTCTTTAAAAAAGATTCAGATAAAGCTACACACAGATGCGCGTGGAAGTGGGAAACATGTCGAATGTGGTTTTAAGTCGCCTGTAATAGAGCTTAAGTGCATTTGGCAGTCGAGAGTAACAATAAGATAAAGTTTTATTGGATTCCATTATTTTTTTTTTTTTAGTTGGTCCCAGTTGGTTGTGGTCATGATAATGGTTCTGGGGTATCTGTATATCTTCTGTATTATGTGGAATGCAAAAAGCTCATATCTAGCTACCTAATGGAAACGAGTGGGAGAAAGGTGATTTGAGTGGAATGCAGTAGCCAGCATGATGGCCGGATAGTTAAATGGTTATTTTAATTCAGTTTTTCATTACAAATATTTATTTTAATGGCACGAAAATGGTTCACAATATAGGCTTTAATGAGGCTTAATTTCGCTTTTCGATGAAGATAAGGGAAATTCTTGTTTGTGCAATAGTTATGTGGAAGTCCTTGGCAAAGTATCTCATGTCCTCGTAAAACAGTTAATGCTATCATTTTTATTTTTATTTTCATTTTTGAGAGAAAAAAGAATAAATATGGCATTTGGACATTTTTATTTACCTCAAGCCTACATCAAATTAAGAAAACAATTTAAAATTAACAAACTTTTAAATAGTAAAAAGAAACACACTTAAAACAGGTTTTTAAATTAATTCTTTAAATGTTAACATGGGAAGTTCGTTAATTTTTAATTCAAAATAAGCTGATGATGGACTTCGTTTATGGGTCAATGAAGAGTCGTTTATTAGTAAAAATTTTTCGTTGCTGCAATTAATTTGTTAATGATTTATTCATTGAATCAATGAATTTATAGGTAAATATTTGTTTTGTTTCACAATTTATTGGCAATAGCTCTTTACGGTACACGTTAAAAACACAGAAGGAATTTGTGATGATTTTATTTCCTTATTCCTTTAGGTAGTGCAATTCCCACTTGATTCTTGTCAAGAAACCTATTAATAAACGGAATGCAAAATAAAAATCCATGTTGAGTGTTGACAAGAAGCTTATCATAATTCAATATCAGATGATGACTTTACATGGGAACATTTTTTTTATCACTTTTTTTTTTAAACTAACGAAAACCGTTTTTTTTATTTCCATAGGTATTTTAAAGACCTTTTTTTGATTTGTAAATCAATAAATTACTTTAAGAGCTTGATCACAATGTATAATCAAATTAAATGCACGACTGGGTCGCACGTACTTGCTCTTATGTTCAAGACACTGCGGATTTAAGAAAATTGTATATAAAAACATGGAAATTATGAGAGAAAAATGTAGAGAAGCATGAAATACGACATTTAAATTGGCTTAAACAACTCTTTTGACAGTTTGAGGTCAAAAAAAGAATGCCATCTTACAGTCAGAGAAAAACGTCAGGTAAATAATTAACCTGGGCCTTGTTGAATTCACGAGGTGCACAATCCCATACAAAGTTACTGACATATCAGAAATTTAACTGATTTTAGTTACCTTTTATTCAGTGTAAAATCAACCTGGTGGACTTTCTTGTCATATTCAGGTTGATTTAAGAAGATGAACTGTTATTTTAACAGAAAATTCTTGTAAACAAGAAATTTTAACAAGAATATAGTGTTAGTTTTAACCGGGGTCGTGCTTTTCTAACACTGTATGTTATGAATTCCTCTTTTACCACATATCGGGTTGAATTAACATTTAATGTGGTTATTTTTACCTGTTGTATTTTACCTGACCTCATGTTAAAAAAGCACTCTGCCAGTTCATTCCCATGTGACACCAGTGCTTAAACGTACACACACAGACAATTTAAGTAAAACGATTTTAATTTAACCTGGCCTCCTGTTAAAGTAGCACTCTGCCAGTTCATTAAAACGTGACACTAGTGTTTAAACACACACACAAGCCATCCAATGAGTTTCAACTTAGATATTGATATTTGGAACCAGTTTTTTGTGAAGTGGATGAGTGCTATCTCCGTGTGTGAAAGGTTCCCAGTTCAAAACTGAAGTAAGTATCACAGATTATTTTAAAATTAAAATATATAAATAATAAATTTCTAGGGAGCGGGTCGGAATTCTGGTTTTCAAAATTCTGTTTGGTCAAAGTTCTGTTTTTTTTTTGTAAATTCTGTCTGGTCAAAATTCTGTTTGGCCAAAATTCTGTATTTCAAAATTCTGTAAATGCAAAATTCTATATATCAAAATTCTGTGTGTACAAAATTCTGTATTTCAAAATTCTGCCTGGTCTAAATTCTGTTTTCCAAAATTCTGCTTATGAAAATTAAAATTCTGTCTATGACTTCTCGGGTTTTTCACAACTTTGTGTACACTTTCTTCAAGCTTTGTAACAACTCGGGATTTACATTTAAACTTAATACGATGACAACAAGCCCAATTGTATGTACCAATTTTAGTCATTTTTTCCAAATAATACGAAAAACCGTCGATAAATAATTTATCTTTTCCTTTATTTGACTTAATAATTGATACATTCATTTTGGAAGAGTAACACGCACTTTTTAATAAGATCAAAGATCAACAACAAGCACGTGGAAATACTTACTGATCACGTTGATGCAATTATGTATTATATGACTCAATCACGAAAACATAATTCATACAGAGAACGAGAGAAAACTAGAGAGAACGATAAAATATGTATAACAATATCATAATCATATGTTTATGATTTCAATCAAGCAATGATGAATGTGTACCTATGGTTCTCTTGGAATATGAAAATTGTGTTTTGTAGGTTCTACATATTTGGTTATAACTATACTGTTTATAGATAGTATTTAATAAATTAAAAATCGTTTTAATTATATAATATATTCTTACCACGTTTGATAAATGTATTTTCCATTACAAGAAATCTATTTTTCATAAAAAGTGCGCACTTTTTTACATTATCAAAACGATTTCTCTTTTACAACAGATTTACAGAATTTTTAAATACAGAATTATGAAAAACAGAATTTTGAAAAACAGAATTTTGAAAAACAGAATTTTGAAAAACAGAATTTTGAAATACAGAATTTTGGACAAACAGAATTTTGAAAACCAGAATTTTGGTCATGCAGAATTTTGTACAGCCAGAATTTCGAAAAACAGAATTTTGACATGCAGAATTTTGAAAGCAGAATTATGACCCATACAGAATTTCGACCCCAACCCAAATTTCTATTTGTTCTTTTCGAATAATGCTTAACGAGTTGAGCGATAGGTAGCGCAAGAGACGGCTCTTGGACGTATAGATTCATGGCTTATACCAGATTTACACGATTGGAAAACTGCCAGTATAATAAAAAAAGCAAAAACAAAAGAATGAACAGATTCATTCTTTTTATTATTATAGTGGCAGTTTTCCAGTCGTGTAAATCCGGCATTAGATACAGGGTTGATATAAACATTGAAACCTGTTAAAATAACTATAGGTTTTCAGGTTAAACTAACCAGATTTTCATGTTAAATTTACAGGGCATTGAATATTGTGCCATGTTAAATTAACTATATTTGCAGGTAAAATTTACAGGATTACAGTTTTAAATTTACAAATCAGGTATCTTGTTAAATAGTTAACCTGATTTACCGAGTTGAAAAATAACAACCTCAAAATCAGCTATGGTTGACCAGAAATCGGTTGCTAATACCTGCTTTTTTCTCTGAGTGTAGTTATTGATTGAATATGATTGTATCGAAAAACAAAAAATTAAAATCGTTGGAGCGGTTTTTTAAAAAATAAATTTTTTATATATAAAATTCTTAAAACATTTTTAAGAATATACAAAAAAAATTAAAAAAAAAGTTGTCAACCTGTTTTTGAGGTATCGAATTTTCAAAAAAAAATTTGAAACTTTTTTTAAAAGTCCAAAAACTTTTTTTTTTAATTTTGATATTCAATATTATTTAACCTTATCTGAAATTTGTTTATAAAAAAATTCATCTTAATCCGTTTCGCCAAAAACGAGAAAATTCAAACTAAAAAAATACGTTCTATCACAGGTACTATTAATAGTTGCTAAGTGTCAAATTTTATAATTTTTGGTAGTAGATCGTACTAATTTTAGTATAAGAAAAAAGTTTAATCAAAATCGTAGGAGTCATTTTTAAGCAAACAAATATTTTCCCTTGCGGTTTTTTAACTTTTGTTATTTTTTCATAGATGTAAAATTTTTTCTAATAATATTTTAGAAAGTACTAAAAAACTCTTAAATATCGAGTTTCAAAAAAATCAATAATGTCGTTTTCGAAATATTTGATCTTCCAAAAAAAATGTTGGAACATTTTTTAAAAATCCAAAAAATATTTTTTCAAAAATGTTGGTAGACAAAACTATTTATATTTTTTGGAAACTTCAGTATAAAAAAAATAATTAAAATTGGTCGTATCGTTTTGAATAAAATTAAAAAAATGGTTCTTTGGGAGGTTCCATTAATAACCATTTTTGAAAAATGGTTTTAAACCCATAGGAAGCCTTTACTAAAGTTAATTAATTGAATTTTTTTTTAAGAAAAGTTGTCGAGCCATTTTTGAGAAAAATACGATTATGTAAAATTGTTAAAAAAATGTATGGCAGGTACCGTTTTTTTTGGTACTAAAAAAAAATGAAAAAAAAGTGTGGGCATAATCACCAAAAACCACTATGTACCAAGTTTGAAGAAAATCGATCGAGCCGTTTAGGCTGTAGAGGAACAGACAGACAGACAGACAAAATTGTGCCACCCACTTTTTTGGTGTTCTCTATCATCGTAATATCATGTTTGATTGTTATCTTAAATTTTTTTTGCACGAATCCAAAACTTGCCTTATAGTACCAATAATCGCAAGTAAAAAAGTTCGAAAAACTCTTATTCGGTACCTGCCATATAACGGTTTTTTTATTTTCTATTTTCTTCTTAACTGCTGAACATATTTCAATAATTTTTTTAAACACAAGCTCCCTTAAATTCTCAATAATATTGCTTATCAAGATTTTGAAAAAAGTAAATTTTGAATTTTTTAAAAAATATTAAAAATTTTGTTTTGAAGATTCAATATTTTGAAAAAGGGGTTGATGAATTTTTTAGAAAATAGTTTCATGAATGAATATTCATAAATACTCAAAACTGGCATCCAAAAATTTTGTTTCAAAAATAGGAACTAAAATTTTATAAACCTACTTATAAGAAATTAGTTTTTAAGAAAACCACTCCAACCATTTTATTTTTTTCCATATATTCCTATTTTTTTAAGTAATAAAATGGGATACTTGATTTTGAGCGCTAAGCTATTTTACTAGTTGTTTATACAATTTAAACAACAATTTGAATGCTTTTTATGTATTTTTCTATATTTTTTTATATTATTTATATATTTTTTCTGTAATGAATTGCATATTTAAGAGTTCTTAGATTCCAAGCAACTTTTATTCTCTAACAATTTCCATGTCTTTATTTACATTTTTGTAAGCCCTCAGCCTTTTTTTTTTGTTTTACACCAGTGTAAGGATCAAAGGAACGAAAATTACCGGCCCAAGTCTTCTTCCTTGTGGAACTCCAGAATTTATTTTTAGAACTCCGAATAATTAACAATTTCATTTGGTATTAGGATTCGGGAATAAACATTAAAATGGGCATATTCATAGCTGTTGCCATACAAATCTGGAGTTTATCATATTGAAACTGCATCAGATAAACTCCAGTTTTGTCTACCAACAGCTTCAACAACATCTATGAACATGTCCCAATATTTATTGTCTGGAGAACTTTTTGAAATTTAAACTTCTCTTCAATCCATTCTGCAAACGACTTTTAATAATTAAATTAAATTGAAAATTAAATTAAATTAAATTGAAAATTCGAAAAAAAACCGAAATTAGTAAAATTTGTTCATAATTCTAAACAAAAATATTGATACTTTATTTAAACAATTTTTCAAAAAAATTGACCATTTTTGTAATTAAAAACCAGCTATACGTTTAAAGTGATTTAAGTTAACAATGACTTAAGCTAACGCATCTAAATAAATAATAAATGAAAAATATGAATTATGTAGCTACATCACAAAAGTGTCCATATCCTTAAAAATAAACATATTTTTCTTTACTATGTCATGTCTATAGGTTGGTTCCTATAAGAATGTACTTGTAGGTAGATTCATATTTCATAACGTTTTTATTGATTTTTCCTTGAATTGTTTTTTAAGTGGCTGAATCTTCTACATTGTTTATGGAATTCTTATAACCCACGTCCATTCCCACATTATAAATCATTTGTTTTATTTTTTTTTTGTTGGTTCAAAAGAAAAGAAAATTCTCGAATTTCGAAGAAAAAACCTATTTTCCAAGTAGGCAAGCATAAATCCTTATTATCTTAATCAGTATTTAGTCTAGATATCTCATATATCTGATGGTATTCTGAATAACCTACTTATCCAACATCTGCTTATACAATATTATGATGATGAATATTTTTATTTATTTTTCTTTAAGGTAAAGTAGCTATTTTTTAATATCTCTGTAGCTATACACACGCATAAAGTATGGTATTTTCGTTAATATAATGCTATTCATACATCAACACTATACGAATACAATGACATCAACAACACGAACAAAAAAAAAACTAAAAAAAAAAGAAGAAAATTCCTGATATTATCCCTCCAACTATGTCAAGTAGTTTTCTATTTGGTTCTTCATCGTCATCGTTGTCAGCTAGCTTCTTGGTCGTCGTCGTCGTCTATTTTTCGCTTCATTTTCTGTACCTATTCTCAATAATTTTCTACTTCAAACTTATATCTTCTATGGAGCACTTGTGCAAACACATTGGTTTCGACACATAGTCTGACGACACAACACACAAACTATACCTACACATTATATATGTTGGTACACAAAACACACTGTTTGAACAAGGACTTCTGATATAAACAAGACAAAACAACAACAACAACAAAAATATCTAAAAGAGGAAACAACAAAACAAAATTGCTACACTCTGCCTGCCTTAATGCTTATCTTTGCAGGGGGATGACAAGGCGGATGTGTTTGGGGTTTGGTGATGGGGGGGCATTATTCGAGCACAATCATCAACATCATCTATAAAAGAGGTTTCCCGGCTGTTATCCCCTGCACTCATCTGTGCCACTAAACGGGGGTGAATAAATAATCCTAGCCAACACAAAAGCCAGTTCTAAAGAGATAGTAACTGGGTATTAAGATACACCACACTAGTGGTGCCATCTACCGGTGGTGGCCAGTGGTTTGGTGGCAATGGTATAGTGCTTTACCATTTCCACCCCCAAGGGATAGGATACTCACACACACACACACACAAGGACATAAGCCGAGTCAAAGTGCATTGAAATTTTCCCTGAAACACAAAAACTGAGACTCAAAAAAAAAAGGAGGTGCGCTTCATGCTGGAGAGTGGAGGGTGTGACTGCAGCAATCAAGGGGTGGGGGGGATGCAATGGATTATAGAATGAAAGGTAAAGTGGACCAGGCAAACAGAAACACAAGTTTCCAACAATTCTATCTTTTCCCAGACATCAACTATACACCAATACCTCGAACCTCACTTGTCCCTGCTTTAAAACTATTCAGATAACAATTTTTAAGGACGTTGTTGTTGGAATTCTTGCATTTATCGCCTTTTATCATTGAATTTTCAAAGATACATACAACCTACAACAATTTTTCACATGCATTTAACTTTCCTTTACTTTCTTTTGTTTATCTTCTTCGAGGAAAAGTCTAAGACAGAGACAGAGAGCTATAAGAAAGTATCTAAATAATGTATGCTGTTCATATAAGTTAAGGATGCGCCACTAAGGAGTTGCACAACATGAGTAAAGATATAGATACAGCGTATATCCATTATCATGATGTGTGTGTGGTAGGTATATCTATTCTCTGGCTCTACATGCCGCCTCCACATCCATCTTCACCAATGGATATGGAGGAAAAACAAATGAAGAAAAAAAAGGCAAAAAAGATACAAAAATATCTGGTGACACATTGCATCCTAGGAAGTGTCAGGTTTAAAATTCACACTGAAGCCATCCGAGGGGAGTTGTTAAAAGATATTTTTTTGCTTGTTGCTTACCTCAATATCTATGGGTATTTTTTAACTGTTTTTCGTCTTTGCTTAGAGGAAAAAAAAAAAAAAAAAAAAACAGGAGAAGAGTTTAAAAAAAGTTTTTTTTTTTTTAAGGATACACAACCTTTTGAGGCTACTACCATCAGGATGAACTTTTTTGCTGCCGATGATGATTTAAAGTGAAGTTATTTAAATTTGATGTAAGACCTTGCGATAGCGGGACCTTGGTTTTAAGTTATTTTTAATACATACAATTGTGACTTTTTTCGCATTTGCCACTACCTATACAGGTTTGTTTATCAATAATTAATTTTTTGTTTCAAATCCATCAGGGATACAAAGTTCTTTTTTTCTCTTTTTGTCGATAAAATGTTAACAATGTCTAATAATCACATTTTATGGACCATCAATCATCCATGATGTTGTGTCAAATAATTGAGTATTATTGTTTTTGAACGATGATTACCTTTTGTGTGTGTCGATTATTTTATGGTGAATTTCTTCAAACGCAGAAGGATATAAGTCTTTGGATTATTGCTAACTTAACTACTTGGTTTTTTACTTTTGATTCTATACTACTTACTTATTTACTCTTGATTGCCTTATTACTTACTTACTTACTTACGTACTTATTTACTTACTTACCTGCTTATCACTTATTACTTACTTACTTACTTACTTACTTACATACTTACTTTTATTACTTTCTTACTTTTTTATTCACATACTTTACTCTACTTATGTACTAACTAGCTTCCTTAACTACTTCCTTTTCAGTTTTTTGTATTTAATTATTTACTTACATTTTTAGGTTACTAATTACTTGCTTACTTATCTACCTCCTTACTTAGTTACTTACTTACCTTTTCACTTAATTGTTTACTTACTTAAGTGATAACTCACTGAGTTAGTAACTTACTTGCTTACATATTTTTTTAATTTCTTTATTTCTCAATTACTCATTCCATCACTTATTTACTTACGTACTTACTTTCTTAATTACTAACTAACTTCTTCACTTATTTATATAATCTTTTCATTAAATTATAAGCATTCTAAGTAAAGGTACTTACTTACTTATTTGCTTATCTACTTTTAACTGACTTACTTAATTTTTCAATTACTTACTCACTTACTTACTAACTAACTTACTTACTTTCTTACTTACAGACTTACGTACTTACTTTTTTTTTCCAATAAGTGCTTACTTACTTACTAACTTACTAACTTACTGACTTACCTTCTTACCTTTTCACTTATTTGCTTAATTATTTTTTTTTGTTGACTAACTCACTTGATTGACACAATGTGCATTTAAGGTGAGTAAAATGCACATTGTGTCTTCAATTCCTCTTCAAATACTTTGAATATTGAATACTTGTCTGCGCCAGCTTTTCTTCGAGACTGGTTAGTTGCATGGGGTGCTATGCGCTTTAACGTGTGAGTCATCCACTTTTCCTTCGTATATTGAATTGATGGTAGTTGGCTCCTGGCCTGTTCTCATTTGGGGCTCTGCTTCTGCCGTTGCTCTTCGCATGGACAAAAATCTCTCAAAATTATAAACACGCTCAAATTTTTTGACGCAAACCGGCCCAGTTCAATTTATAGCCGAAAGAAAGAAGCCGTAGTCACGTTTCAAGACTTGTATCCATATTGAAGTACTGACCCCAAGTTAGAGCGGAATTAAACAGCCACCGCTTGGTCTAAGTGCTCGAAACATTCCTTTCTCACACATTTTAAAGCATTCTGAAAGAAGTAGTTTTCGGCTTTCTGATTTTGTTGTTAACTGTAACTTTGGCTTCTGTGCCACCGTCAGGCAGCAAGATGATACTTCCCGGTTGCAGGAAAGCTCAATATTGTTTGAACCTCTTGTCCATAAATTTTAATTTTTAATTGAAGAATTTTAAGATACTGTCAGTTCAGTCTTCAGTATCAGTTGAGCTCATCCGTCTCTGCTTAACATTTCTGGTAGATAAAATTGCTCATTAGCAAACACCAGTTTCTTCCACATCGAGAGCATTGATTCGATATTTTCTAGCATGGATTAATTTTTCTGCTGATAGAATGCACATTTTTTCTTTGAGCGATCAGTTTGGCTTCTCGGAAAATTTGACAGTAAAATTGCGAAGTCAGTATAATGCACTGTGTATTGCATGAACACTAAAGAGAGAGATCTCCAGGATGTTTATCTGAGATCGGGATGTATTTAGTACATTTAGGGGATGCATTCACAAACCATGCTTAACCGAGCAAACAGGAGAGAAGTGTCATCCATTAGTCAAGAGAAAATTATTCCCTGGACAAGTTAATCCCTTCCCTACCTCATGGTAAGTGAAAACCAAAAAGATGTCATCAAAGCAAAAGAAGAAGTCATTGAGGGGAAAACTTTATCAACCACTAAAAAATTCAAATCTGTAGAAACAGACAAATATTTCCACTTCTGAAACTGTATGAGCCAGATCCACCGGATGACCTTCTAAGAAATGAATTGAAATAAGCACAAAGTGGTACTCCCGGTTTCTTGATAAGAAAATACTTCCTCCATTAAGAAGCTATAAAAAGAGCAACAAAATAGTCAGTACGGGTTGTTTGCAAGACCAAGAATAGAGATATAAGAAAGGCCAATAGAATCTTCGATTCCTAAAGGCAAGAAGTAAAAAGACCTATGATTGTCGAATCAAGCATCGCCAATGCAGAAGCCAGAGTACTTCGGGCAATCCTTCTTATGCTAATTTATCATTAGTGATTGATGGCCTTCACTTCACAATTGGTCTACTTTTGGTTCTGAGACCAAGCTTTCTGGTATCCGCTATGGCTTTTTCTTGAGGGCAGAGGTTCGGTCTACTTTGTTATTGGCTGGGATATTCAAAGAGTCTATTGGCTGGAGCGTTATTGTCCAACTGCTCGATGCGGCCAAGTCAATGTATTCGATGTGTTTTGATTTTCTGGACTTCTTTCACATCTTGCTACAGCTCACAGAGTTTTCGGTTGTATCTTCTCTCCATTCGCCTTCTTTGCACACAGGAAAAATTATCCGTCGAAGAATTTTTCTTTCGAAGGAGCCCCATAGCGGCTCTCCATTTCTACTTATCGCCCAACACTCGGTGATATAACGCCAGGACTGGTAGTATTAAGGTGCATTTCATCTTTAGTGTGAGGAGTTGGTGAACCCATTTTGTGCTGCGCCAAACCGATGTAGCACCGATTTTCTAGGGTAATTTTTTGTCGGTTCTCCACTAATAATAGTCCAGTCAAATAAGACATTGACCCGGACATTTGAAACAACAAGCTGAAAATTGGTGAATATTTTGAGAATGAAGTCTTGAATGAAATATATAAAATCCCAAAGAATCCGACTTGGGGAAAATCCGCCATCTTGGAAAAACTGCCGCCATATTGAGTTTTTTTGTTTTTCGAGTATATAGCTTAGGAACCAGTACCCTATTACGGTGGTTTTAACACCAAATGAAAGCATATACGTTTATTTATTTAGTAAAACACTTAAATATTGAAACATTGAAGATATTGTAATGCCTTTCATATTTGAACTATAACGACTCTGAATAGCAAACAAACGGGCAGTATATTGTTCCGATGTTTTTAAGTCTTGCAGCTTAGGCAACGCACTTTGACGACAGAACGATGTCCACAGAAATCTCTCCAGAAAGAAAGTTTTTATATGTAGGTACGTGTGTTCTTCACATCATCACTGAGCTGGGAGACCTCTTTTTCTTGGAATATCAAAATTGCCAGTGACAGTTGTGTTAGAAAATGAGCGCGGATAGCTCGAGCGTAAGCATCACCAATCATCATATGGGTCACCGTATTTTTGGCATACAGTGCCTCCCAGAGTTCTTCCAAACCACTTCCAGTCATGATGACATGAGGAGGTGAAAACCACCGAGATGCACAACGACGTGTGACAACTGGCTGCCTTCTCCAGCGGAAAGAACGATTTCTAGTGCCTTCGCATAGAGAGGCTTATCAAAGGTCACCACACATACCGACTGCTTTCTTTCTAAGAGCATCTTTACGGCGGCGTAAAGAAAGTATGTGTTAATAGTGGTAGGTTTTGATGGACTGAGGTTGACGAACGGCAACGGAAGAACTTTAGTTGCTTCAAAAGTATGTTGATGGTTAGCTGTCACAGAGCCCATGAATCCATTCCAACCTAGTCCTGATGTTCTGAGTACTGGAATCCTCAAATTTATAGAATGTCAGTGAGATGCATTTCATCATGTACTGATGAGGGCTCCGGAATGGCGGCGCTGACATCTTGTGCAACGATGGATGAAGCACGGAGTCTCATGGTGTTCTTGTAGGGAACCAAATCGAGTGATCCTAAAGACGCCAGTTCTGCTATGGAGGGTGCTTTGCAGCTTCTTATGACCACGCGTCGCTTTGCTGCACGGCACGGCTCCTACTGGAGCTATGTACCTACCGTATTCCTTTCATAGCATGAAAGGTCCCGTAATCATCCAACGTTCTCACGTTATGATCCGCGTTGTCAAAAACAAACTGCACGAAGGCACCCGCGTCCACGTATGGCTGTGCGTTTTGTCCAACACAGGCTTCAAAAAGCATCGTTTCAGCATGCGGCACGCAAACACCACACACAAACAGCTTTGACCCATAACGTCTATGAAGAGAAGATGGTTAAATCTTGGCGTATCGTATTCTCCATCAATATTTTTCGATTTTGGGCAGTTGGACTATGGTATTTTGGAGGAAGTTCATGGTGCACATTGGCCAGATTGATAGCGTTTCAGTACTCTTCTGCTAAATGCACCGAGTTTGACACAATAAAAGTTGGTTTCGGCTGAGGATTGTGACCGAACATATTAAATGT
Organism: Dasysyrphus tricinctus; assembly: GCA_963921185.1. Classification (NCBI taxonomy): domain Eukaryota; kingdom Metazoa; phylum Arthropoda; class Insecta; order Diptera; family Syrphidae; genus Dasysyrphus; species Dasysyrphus tricinctus. Next base: position 74,128,067 of record OY992533.1, read on the forward strand.
CTATTGAGATCCTCTTTCTTAAGCTCCATTTTCTCAGTTCATCACCAAGCAAGAAAGAATAAAATTGGTGTCACTGACAATACATCTCCTTGCAATACTTCATATACAGTGATTCCTCTGTCGTACCAAGCGATTTTTTAGCTGCATTAGTGATTTATACTTTCTATGGCCTTTCAAAGTGAAATAATAGTGATTTTGTGGCGTTTGGTACACCAAAAATTATTCAAGGATGATTCGAACTAGCTGCCTCTTAAACGTATACCCAATTCTAGACTTCATCTTTTCGAGAATGGTTGTTGCCATCAACTTCAAAAATACAGATAAAACGGTGACACTACCTCGTGGCATAATGGTAAGTATGTTGGACTCATGTCGAAAGTCTGGGTTCGATTCCCAGCAGCTGCCACCTTGAAACAGATATATCTATTTTTTCCGAGGTGCTGCCTCTTGCGAGGAACTGATTAACTGACAAATCCTCCAAGAGTAGGTAAGGTATACTGGTCATGAATAAGTGCTTCTCATCTAGCCCTCCGGAATCAGAAAAAAATTGTAGGTCCCCTCCATTCCTGCGAACAACACGCTCACTGGAATGGTTGAGAGAGTTTTAAGTCACTAGGCCCTGGTTCTCCACGAGCTGTTGTGCCACCAAATTTTTGTATCATGACAGTTATTGCAGCTTTTGAAGTTGAATTTCTTCACAAATTTAGCAATAGCTCCATCCTTCCATTTCCTGGGAAAGGTTTCCTTCACGAAAATAACCTGAATAATTGGATTTAAATAAAGCCCGATGCGTCGAGATCTGCGTTCAGGAGCTCAGCAGGCATGTGATCCAATGTAGCTGACTTCTTTTTTGTTTTAGAATAAGAGTCCGTGAACTGATATTTAGTGTGTTGGACGGTCACGCAAAGATCTGGTTATCGACTACCAACTTTTAGACCTAAAAAGAAACATAATTATGTCAAGAGTCAAGGGTATTGTTTCTTGCCAGAAAATGACAAGAGTATCTCTAGTAGACATACAGACTCAACACCCTCAGAAATACTTGAGAATTCTTCGCCATAAGGCCCTGGTTTTTCATAAGCTGTCACGTAAGGAAAATTTATTTTATATTTAGGGCCGCTGTTCGCATGTCCATCATCAGTGCACAAAATTCCCATTTTCATAAAATATTTTTAGTCTATCTTAAGACTTGGTGAAATCCAACTTAAGGGTTTACCTCCCCTTGGTGTTGGAATTCTTGAAATAGATGAGAAGTGAGTAAAGGTACGAGTATAGATAAGATACACAACGAAAAAGTTACATTGACAATTTTTTTTTATTGACACTTGTCGAACACCAAAATGGGAGTAGCAAAATCGAAAAAGAAGTGTGAGGATTTTGAACAACCTAAAATCTATCTTTCACTTCAAGATGGATCGTTGAATTACATTTTTAGAGAGGGGTTGATGGATTTATAAATTTGTTATTTAAACTTATAGTAGAGTTATGCGTAGCGTATAGCCTATAAAGTATAAACAAGAATGATTATGTACCTTACTCTTCATTTTGAAGGGTTCACATTTTGCCAAAGAAAATACAGAAAATTAAGGGATTTGATATTGAGGCTATGTATAAAGGTTTGCAATGCATAGTTACATAGAAGCAGAAGAAGAAGAAGAGTAAAAAAGGACTTTGTTGGTTTTTAATTAAAATGTTAAATTAATCTTTGAATAAAATCAACTAGGCTTATTGTTTAGAAGGACAAAATAAGAATTTAAGTGTAAAAGAACTTTGAAAGCTGTCAAAACAATGAAAGGTGATAGATGATGAATTAGGGTTTTTCTCGCTGTGGTGGTTGTTATGCTATGGAACATTGGAGGTGCTGGTATGGTTGAGTGAGATTTGCGGTTTCTAAGAGGAATAGACAGACAGAAAGAGAGAGCAATCAATTGTTTTAGCTTTACTTTTGTTTCTTGTTGAAACGAATTACAATAAGATGTGGATAAATGGGATTTGAGATGCAATCGCTTCGATAAAAGGCTCTTAGGACTGGATCTAAAATTGGATTTCATTGTTGTCCTTTTTCTTAGCAAAACATCAAAAACTTTATTTATTTCTATAAATTTGCTGACATCATTTTATTTTTCAAAAGAAAACTTTAACTTAATTTAATAAAATTCGAAATTGCTGAAAGTCTCTACCAGCATTTCGAAGATAGGTGCCTACATGTACTTTAATGAATACATTCAAAGGATTTCGAAGCTTAAGGACTTACATTTTTGTACAATATTTCCATCAGGATGTGTATACGAGTTGTAGTATAGTCCTGATACCAATCATTCATCCTGCATCCACCATTCAAAGTCATACCACACATACATTCGATAGCAATTACAAAATGCAGCCATTAAAAGCTTCCGATTGCAATCCTTCAGGCTTCAGGCAGAGGCATATAAAGGACCTATTTTGAGGGGTTGATTTACCTGAGTTGGGCGAGTCGTCAGTCACGTAATATTTGGATTGCGGGTATATAGGTACTATATGTCTGAAATGGAAATCAATTTATTGCAAATGCCATGCGGGGCTTGTATCCAGACAAAGGGCACAACAATGAAAGATTTATCCATGCGGGAGTTTATAACGGACTATGAATGTAATATTGGGAGTGGGTGGGAAAGAGTTTTTATGGCATAAACGGCAAGGCCGCCAGCGCACGGCTGCAGAGAGAGAGTCACACAGAACAAATATTGATACCTATTAATCATGAAGCGCCATCGGCAAATGTAGGATATTTTGTATAAGTGAAAGGATATGCGATGCTATATAGATTGCCGACACAATCGACAAAAGACAAACTGAACATATCTACCTCTAGATATTAAACAAACAATATAAAGGATTATATACACAGATAGGTAGGTAGGTATTTTATTCAACTGAAAATTTATACAGTATAATGAATATTTAGAGTTTTCAATTATTTCACACAAGCCCTATGGGAATTAATGAACACATCGCGGTACTTTATTATTATTTACTTATACTCACAGAATGAGGCCGGATATTCATTCATTCATTCATAGGTTGGTTGGTTGCTATATTGCTACATACACATCAGAGTGTATCTGTGTCTATAAAAAAACATGCCTTCGAGGAGATGAAAGTAAAACAATGGATTTCAATTTCGAGCAAAAGTTTGGAAGGTAGACGGCTCAGTCACGCAGTAAGCTATGGTGTATTGTGTATAGATATAGGACATTCTTTTTTTTGGCATCAAGCTTATCCTTTTGAAAAAAGCGAAACGCGATTTCATGTTATGGCTACAATAATAATTTATTTATGGAAGTTCTTTTATTTTTAGTTAAATATTAATCGATATTATACACGAGGGGATGAGATATATATTATGATAAAAATATTTTCAGAAAATAGAAAAGTACCGCGATGCTTAGAGGGTAGATACATTTTTTTTCATTTGTATGAGTATCTATAGATTTTTGTCGAAAAATGCTTTTGGGTAATATACATTTTAAAATAAATCTAAATAATGTTTTTTTGAAGGAATAAGTGAAACCATTAAGGTTTTTCTGTGAATTTTGTCATTTTACTTGCGATTTTTTAGTAAATTCAAAAGCAGTGCCCGACTTCAGATTAATATTATCTCCACAACAATAACAAAACTTGCTATGAATTACGAAACATCTTTTCATTCAAATGACCTTTTCAGCTGACTAAGTAGTGCGAGGAGTAGTCTTACCAACCCAATTTGTTGAACTCTATTTTTCATGAATAGACTACACAATTTCGTTCTTTAGTGTCTCACTCTGAAGCAGACATATCATCGTTCTCGATTCTCAAAGGCCACCTACCAAACAAAAGTCCTACAGGGTTAAATCTCAGGTCTGTCCCGACCAAGCAACATCACAAAAAATAGTAGAAATAGGTTACCAATAAGTCAGTTGTTAAATATCTTGTGTTGCACAAAGTCTTATCTTAGTGGGACCAAGTACTTATAAAGTCGGCTACCATATAACTCGGTAAAGCTCTCCGTTGATAAGAAAATTTCTTCCATTTTCGGCGTCGTCGTCTTGGAATTAAAATTGGCCAATAATCCCGGCTTCCTAACGGAACGGTTTTAATTAGGACACGACGTTCGCCAATGCTAGAGTTTCTGCGCCTGTGACTAAAGTACGTACATTGTTTGCCATCATCAACGCACTCAATTTAAGATATACAATACAAGGACGACATGGCTGACGTTTTTTTTGCTTGCATGTAGTTTGAAGATCGAAGACATTGTGTCAGTTACAAAGGTGCCAGCTCATGTCCGAGTCCGGCAGTTTGTCGTTTGCTCAATGCTTTTAATGGAGAACTGAAACGCAAGCAGATATATTCCATTGAGAAGTTTTGGGAAAAACAGTTTGCACAAATGTCCCACTGCTGAATCTTCAGCAAAAGAACGTTTAAGACAATGAAGTCGTTTGACGATGGAAATTCCACCATATTCAGTCAGGATCAAACATTGCGCGCTTGCGGTGGCTTCTTCTAGAATAATGGCAACGTTGTTGGAAGGCAGTTATACGATGAGTAATGAGCTACAATTTAAGAAATTCTGCATAGGTGTTGAAAACTGCAAAAAATTATCGTCTGGGTGAATGCAAAATGTCAAGAGTATTTTAAGCATTCCATTAAACAATAGAAGATTTGGGGAAAAATGCGAAACGCTTCGGAAAAGAAATTATGTTATTGGCCGCTGATTTTCGTCACATTTAAACTATTGTATTTCTGGCGATACGTAAAGAACCTGCATTTTACAATCAGATTACTAACCAACCAAAACAAATTGCAAGGTTGATGGTGAATAAACTCATAAATAACGTCCTTAAAGGCACAATAGTCAAAGACAAGTTCAAAGGCGAGGAAGTTATCTTTTTTTGAGAATTCCGGTTGTACCGAGTAGAGCCATGTGACGCCAAGTCAATCGTTGCAAGTGTGTGGCCTTTAATTGGTCTTTGCATGAAAAATTGTACGGGACATGTCACGAAGCCGTCTGCAAATAAAATGCATTGATATCAGTTTAATTCAAAAAGAGTTTATTTCTTTCAAAAGAGGGGCTGGAATTTTGAAAGGGACATTAATGTCAATTTTTGGCGATACGAAGTTCACCTGTAGGCATTATTAAATCTTATCCCATATCACGGAATTTGAGATCATTTGAGTATTTAGCCAGACTGTTTAAAAAAACCGTTTTTCACTTAGAATTTTGAATTTTTTAAACGGTCCGGTAGAGCGAACTATACACTCAAATGGTCTCAGATTCCATGATATGTGATCCGAGGAGCTTCTCAAGGAAGGACTGAAAACCAATTTCGGCTAAAACGATTATCCTCGAAGTTGCATTCATATTTTTTTTTCGATGCACTGTTTCTCGCAAAGGCCCCAGTTGTGGACTGCAAGACCTTGATTTTTTGAATAGCTTTTAATGAAGCTTTCGACGCCTATACTTCTTTTTTTGCTATCGATCACACCCAAAATCTGCTGTGGGCTCGGTCTAATAGTCAATTTTTGTATAGATTGAATTCGAGGCAAAACTACTCAATAAGCTAGAAAGCACTCGAAACTACTGGCAAAGTACATACTTCAAAAGCTAGTCAAGTACTTGACTGCTCAAGTACTGTGGTACATACTTAAGTACTTAATACATGGTACTTGTCCCAAATACTTGAAAATACTGGTAGGTAAGTAAGTACTAGCATTTTTAAAAGTACCAGCATACTGAAGTACAAGTAACAAGTACCTTGTATTTGTATTGTAGTTTTGATATTCTCAGGTACTTAACAGAGGTCTTTTTTATATAAATAATGCATTAAATATTTAAAATGCTTAGCGCTTTAGCTAAAAGAGCAAGAGTATGTATGACTTAAGAAGTTCATTTTATTTTCTGAGAAATTGAGGGCGAAAAATTATATTGAGCCCCACGTAAAGTATTATCCTGTTACGCCACTGATATCGAATATCTCTTATGTTGTATAATTTATTTTAATTTACAAATTCAAGTAGGTACTCCTAATCCAAAACACGAAGTCCTTTTTCATAGAAATATAATTAAGTACCTATAAGTTGAACTGTCTCTGTTTGATTTCTTGTTCCATTTGGAGCTTATCAATAATAAAATAAAATGTTTGTCTAGCTCCTTCCACTTTGAATATTTCTTCCTATAAGTCGAAGCAATTCCCAATAAATTTGTTCTTAATTGAGTCATTTGTGGAGCCAATCGCGATTATAATAAATAAACCGAAGTGAATTCCCGTAATCATAACTTCCAAATCTTTATTCCCCGCACTGTCTGGTGTAATTTTCCCGAAAACCAGAAAAACTTCTACAAACGATAAAATCATCTGACCTGTAGGTGTCAATAATTATTTGCCAAAGCTATGACTGACCAAATCGAGTAATGCATATAAGATTTCTTTAGTGGTGCGCCAACCCGATTCCTGACCAGACCAGACATCGTTATAATAAAACCACTTAACTGAGGCTTAACAATTCCATTTGGCGGCTAAAAATGGAGGGCGGACGGGCGCGCGTTCAGGTCCCAGAACCTGGACAGATCCAAGTATGAAAATTATAGTTTTGTAACCATCGTCACATTTGTTAGGACCAAATTCGAATCGGATTATACACTTACACAGTTTAAAATCGAGAAACGCAGTGTAAAACGCGTGTGTCCAGCTTACAGTGTCTGTGTCGAGTCCAGAGATAGGTGCTGTAGCAACACCTCTAAAGTGCCCATAGATTACGATAATTGCTCGGTTTCGGAGCACGTTAAAGTTTCAAACCCACGTGTGTATGATGGCTGATGATGGGGAATGAGGATGGCTGGTGTGTCCAAATATCGATTCCCGCAGTTTGAATATACGCACAGAATCGACGAACTAAGCTTTTTATTTTGGTCATGAATGTCCAAGTCGAACTTGTATTGCAATTTTTAGACAGTTTTATGATTCCAAAAATATCGTGACATAGCATTTTACGCGGTGGTTCATTTGCGGATTGCTAACTGTCTCCTCAGGGTTGCCAGCCATAGCAATAAAGTTATGGAAATTATTTTGTATAAGCACCGAAGGTGTGTGCATATGTTTACATAATGATATCTATCTTCAATGGGATTTTAGATTGGTAGGGGCTAATGGCGTTTATGAATCATTTGGTCGACGGACGATTTGTTTGAATTTTTGGGACGTAGTTTGTGCAGCAATTGGATGGTTATGATGATGATGTGAGTTGATTCTATCTGTAGGTAAAGGTACCTATAGTGGCAGTGGGTGGAATTTATAAGTTGAATCTTGAATTTGTTTAACTCCGCCATAGTCGGTATTATTTACGGATCTATTAAAATTCCTGATATTTCAATATCAGACGCGAAAGAGAGAGTATAATAACCATAAATATTTTTGGAGCTTACTTTATGACTGCTTTTAACGGCTTTTAGTATGTATAAAGGGGGCTTGATTTTATTTTTTGTTATCTTTTCACAGCGACATAATAGTCATTTAGAAGTTCATAAAAATATTCAACCTTAAAAAAAAAATACAAACAAAGTAAAAAAGATTGATCTGATCATTGATGGGAATTTTTGACAAAGTGCTACAACGTCATTTATTGCTTGAGTCTATGAACACAATATGTTTTTTTTTGTACATATATGGATGTGGGTATATGGATGTGCATTAAATAAATCAAAAAATATTCATTAAAATTTAATCGACTAGACAAAATATTTTACAAATCATCTGCATCTATAGACAGTAGACACACAAATCTATTTACATATTCTCTTTACAAATATTTATTACACTCTCGTTTTCCAGTTGAATTTTCATTATTTTTAGTCGCAGGAATATGTGTATAGGGGAATATGTGTTTGCAGACTATTCACAGGCTGTATGATAGAAAAATGGCGAGTAATATTTACAGTCAGTCGATGATGCAGGGGGTTGTTGGTGGATTTTTTTTTTCATAACAGCACCATGTAAATATTTTTTAATAAATTAAATCTATTTGTCTATATTTTTGGAATAATTTATGTATGTTGGGGGATTTATTATATTGTGCGAGTGAGTTCAGAGATTACGTATCATATTGAAGGTTTTCAATCGTAGAATTTTCTTAGGGCACACAGTCAAAGTGATAAAACTCAATTCCCAAAATATTCAATACAATACAACTAAAAGGCAAAACTAGGAAAAGGAACACACTTGCGATTTTCTGTCGCAGCGATTAAAAAAAGCGATCGCAGCTTAGTAGGAGTTTTTGGTTTCATTTGCATTCAGTCACATTTAAACTTATGTATTCAAATTTTTTCGTGACTAAATAATCGTGCGACAGAATACCTCAATTGCGTTCCAAGCCTAAGAACACACTTGCGATTTCGATAATGGGATTATTCAGTCCCAAGAAATCGAACATATGAGTTTAAATGAGAGTAAATGCACTGAGAATTCCCAACGATTAAGTCTAAGAACACACTTGAGATTTTCTGTCGCAACGACTAAGAAGTGATTGCTGCTTAATAGGATTTCTTTTGGTTCATGTGTATTCAAGCCATGTGTTCTATTGTCTGTGACTGAATAATCGAGCAACAAAACATCGCAAGTGCGTTCCTAGCCTAAGGCTGGAAACGCACTTGTGATTTTCTGTCGCTGCGACTAAAAAAACTTTTGCTACTCAATACATACAATTTCTTGGTCGCATGTGCGTTCATTCACGTTTTGGCTCATGTGTTCTATTTTTTGTGACTAAATACCTAATCGAGCGATTAAAATCGCAAGTGCATTCCTAGCCTAAAAGCCGAACAATTATTCAATTTTTCTGATTATGCGAATGTCGAAAGTTAAAATGAATCAAAGGCACTTACATGTTGGTGCTCACGCACTTGCGATTAAAAATAGGGTGGCTAAAAAATCGTAGTCGAAACTAGAAAAAGTCACGCACTCACTTGTGATTTTCAACTGTACTATTATTTAGTTACAAGATATGAGACATATGTTGATTTTAGTGTGAGGCTAGGACCACATTTGCGATTATCAATCGGTGCGACTGATAAATCAGTTTTGCAAGAGATTTTGGCCATGCACTCTTGTGCAATTATCTATCGCGCGATTCTTTATTCGTACAAAATATAACGTGTCGCCAGTGTATGCTGTGCATTTCTATTTAATTTTATTAGATTTATTTAATTTTGTGACTGAAAAAACGCTTGAAAAATAGATCTGGTTCCATTTTTTCAATCGCTGCAATTTCAAAGTCACATATGTGTGCACTCACATTTAACACCATGTGTCTCATTTCTTGCGGCTAAATAATCGTACAGGTCAAAATCAGGAGTGCGTGCATAATTTTTCTAATGGCTACTACTATTTGTTAGTCGCATTATTTTAAATCGCAAGTGTAAAAACAAATATCGACAATCGCATCGCCAGAAAAAAAGAAAATTTTTTCAACTTTTAATCGCCGTGATTTCTCAATAGCATGTATGTTTATCCTCATTTAAATTCATGCGTTTTATATCTGGCAACTAAGTAGTAACACGATTGAAATCGCAAGTGCTATCCTAGCCTAAATTCAACATGCGTCTTAAAAATCACAGCGAATAAAAATGAAGCAAGCTGCTTTTTTTATGCGTTTTTTCAGTCGCAAAATTTAATAGTTTGACCGAAAGATAATCGCAAGTGAGTGCATGGCTAAGGCTATTTCTTAATCGCAATTACAGAAAATCACAATTAAGTTCCTAGGCTAAGGCTAAAAACGCACTTGCAGTGTTGTGTCTTGTGATTGTTATTTAGTCACAAAAAATAGAACTCGTGAATTTAAATGTGCGTTTGCATGATGCCAAGCAATCATAAAGGGTAGCGAATACTTTTTTTTAGTCGCAGTGGCAACACAAAATCGCAAGTGTGTTCCTAGTCGAATTGTCAACAAAATTTTTAATATTAATCGCTGCGATTGTTTTGACTCCATGTGCATGCGTTCACATTAAAAGCTGTATGTTGTCTTTTTATTGCGATTAATTAAAGAATCGCGTGACAGATAACTGCAAGTGAGTGCATGGCAATAATTTTGTGTGGTAACGATTTTTAATGACATTGACTAAAAATCGCAAGTGTGACCTTAGCCTTTAGAAATATTATTTAATCTGTGATTTTCCAGAATGTTTGGCTGTGGTTGTCAATTTGAAGTTCTTTATTTCTCTCGAAGATCTTCCGAAATGAGAATATTTTTCCAATAGTGGAGTTTCTTGAACCAGGTTGTTGACGAATGTCTTCGAGGTTCAAAAATTACGACAAAAAAGATTTTGTTAGCGATGATAAGGAACCAGATGCATCTGTTGTACCTACTTAATAACTTAAGTCATCGGATCTGTTACGTCCGTGGGGTTCTCCTTGCGGGGCATAGGGCCTCCACTACTCCTAGCAATGGTTTTCGATGGAGGTGGGTTTCGTGATACTGATTGCTCTCAATTCTTGTGAAAGGTGGTCCCCTATTCAGTATCCCGTATCGGTATTGAAATTGGACATTCGAGTGTTTCGAACGTAATCTATACGGTAGCAACCATCAAATGGTGTTCCCAGGCCATTCCAATATCCGCACCTCTTCTGTTTCAAACGTCCTCCAGAGTCCAGACTGCTCCTAAATCGGCGACTTGGTTGGAAGTTGCTTGTCTGTTCGTCGACATCAAACTGTCTTTGTGACACGTTTTGTGCTCAAACATGGTGCCTTCTATTACAAGGGTGTTGGCATTACAGAAATCAACAAATCGTTCCCCTCTGTCATTGCGATCACCATCAACACACATTCTTTCCCATAACATGCCTGAGCCCGTCATTGTCATTGCCAATCTTGGTTTTCAAGTCTTCCATTACCATTATTATGTCTTCACGTGGTGTACTATCATAAGCATCACTCAGTCGGTTATAAAAGGCCTCCCTCTCCTCAACAGATGAGAGCTCTGTTGGGGTTGGGGCGTAACAATGTATGATGGTGATACGACGAACTCTAGTCTGAAACCTAGCCTTCAGGATCCTGTAATCTAAAAGCTCCCAGAAAATGAAGTTCTTGAGAGCTGTTTTCGAAATTAGCAATCCAACACCAGATTCACGATAGATCCCAGGTGCATTTTCGGAGTAGAATAGTACAGTGTTACGAGTTGGAGACTTATACTTCCCCGAGCTCAGCCATCTAACTTCACTAATTCTTTCTCTAATTGGAGGAATCTGGTATTTTGAGAACCTTCACTTTCGTTGTCAAGAAGCATGTTCACATTCCAGAAACCATAATCTTTGTCCAAGTACAATAGCCAAAAGTCATCAACGTTTTATCATACCATCCACTAGATAACTCTGGAGTCTCAAAACAAAAGAAAGAGCAGAGAAAGCTATGGTCAAGTTCTATTCCTGCAACTGGATTTTTGGAAAATCCTGGGCAACGACCCCAAAAATTGTCAGGTGGATATACACTGTAGTATAGTTAGACCGATGCTTACCTACGGTAATCTAGTTTGATGGAACGCGACTGAGAAAGCAACAAAACTGAAAACTCTGACAAAAGTTCAAAGATTAGCATGCGTAGGTATAACGTGGCGTTGAAAACCACCCCCACAGCGGTACTGGAAGCGATACTCAACCTGAGACTCCTATAGGTCTATATATTGCCTTGCGGCTATGCCAGACCAACTGCTGGAAACAAAGCACAACGGGCCATACTAAGATTCTTCAGAGATATGGGAATTAATGTTTGCACAAACTACAAAGCCCCCCATTTAAACTTCAACAGACGCTTCACTTCCTATTTTCCTAATAGAGAGGAATGGTAAAACAACCAACTTTTCAGAAATGAATCAACAATAACTGCATTCACTGATGGTTCTCAGATGAAACGCTTGAGTTGGAGCAGGAATTTTCTCGGAAACTCTGAGACTAGCGAGCTCCTTCAGACTTCCGAACTTTTGCAGCGTCTTCCAAGCTAAGATCTCGACAGTGACCAAAGCAGCTGCGCAAATATCAATAACAGCGATACCACGAGCTGATATCACCCTCATTATTGAAAGCCAAGCAGCAATAAAAGCAATTTCTGCCACGAAGAATTTTGAGTTCTTGGCATGCAGCATGGCACAGTGATGTACAGGGAAACGAAAAAGCTGCGATGAGCTGGCAAGAACGTCGTTTGATTCAAACTTAGCCGAACGACATATTAAAGTACCAACCTGTAGCATCAAGCAGGATATTGGTAACAACATATTAGAAAAAAAAAAAAAACCTATGAGAGATGGAACCTGCTCGAAACTTGTGGCACAACTAGAAACTAATGGCAAAGTTTCAATAAGCAGAAGATAGATAAAATCATGCAAATGAACAAGAAACATTCGTCATTCCTTTTTCAGAATAATCACCGTACACAACCTAGTGGGATATCACAAAAAGAAAATGAGGCTCAGTACCGATAATCTTTGCAGAGGATACCTGCACATGAGGATACCTCTCACTTCCCTTGTCACTATCCAGCAGTCTGTCATTAAAGAAAGAATCACCTAGGGAGTCATTTCTATGATGACTTAGAGGAACTTTCTAGAATTTCGACTTCTGAACTTCGGCAATGCCTCTAAATGGCTTGACTGCTAACAGAAATCAAACATAGGTTTTTACATTAAGTGGGATACAACTTCCCAGGGAATCACAACGGATCTTCATAGATCTAAGTATGATGGTAACAAGATCAACTGTCAGCCCTTCCACCTAACCTAACGTATCATATCGGTTTTGTTAGCGGAATTGATTTCAGTATACCAAGAATGCTAACCTCCGTAACCTATCCTTGAGAGCGAGGCATTTTGCACTTGTAATATAAGCCTATTTGCGCATATATGGATACGCAGATAGGTGCCCGAAGACCACCACGAGGAGGCAAAACAAGTATTTCGCCTTGACTGATTGTTGCGCAACTGGCCCATACCAATTTCTGGGGAATCAATAGTTTCTCGATCTGGCACAATGCAGGTTGCCTCTGATGAAGTTGGTGCATTTTTTCCATAGGGTCTCCTTTCTTGAGGTTCCAATTATCGGGTAGCATTGTTGGACTTAAGTTTAGATACAAGCACCAATCTTCACTTCTTCTTAGTTAGGTGGACAGAATTGTTGGCCTTCATTTAGAGCTATCCATGAGACCAGAGAGGAATTTTGGTCTCCCTTAAATAAGACTGAGATTATATTAAATTTAGAGCATTCGAGACGAGAAGGAGAAAAGACCGTAGTTTTAAGACTGAAATAAATCAACAGTCTTCTTACTGATTACTTACAGAAGTCTCGTCGTGTTTTATCTCGGGGCTTATCCTATCAAAATCATCAAATTGTTTAATCTTCCTGACAGTATAATTCGGTTCGTCATCACCGTTTAAATATTTTCTTAGAAATTATTTCCCATGTCTTCAACTACTATGTTCCATTGTAATGATAAGAAGCCTAGACAGGGTGACTCCTTAGAATGGCCGTTGAACCTTGAAAAAAACCTATCCTCATATTGTCTCCAACTCCTATCGTCAAAATGTATTGATATTTTTGTATTTGACATTTTTGGTTTGTATTTTCTAAACAAAAATATCAATATGTACCAATTTCATATCAAATCATTGTTTATTAATTCAATTTCCTTTTGCTCAACACAAAACCAAATCGTAATTGAATGACAATTTCCGCCCTTCATATCACTGCTCTGGCCACCCACACGCACACAATATTCACACAGAATATTATAATAATAACAGTTTTGTGACAATAACTCACGAATGTCAAATAAAAAACCACCGAGTGTCAGTCAAGTGATAAGGAAATATTTAACTTTAACCACATCATCATCTTCCCTTTTATAAGCATGACAGCCACATAGAGTGTGTTCATGTGCACTTCTACTAGTCTATAAGTCTAGAGTGTCATAAGGGTACTCTCTTACAACAAAGAAAAGAAAAAGGGCGTAACGGATGTTTGAAAAAGAAATCACAGAAAATGCAACTCTCATAAGTCATCATAATATACAACAACAACAACTACTGTCATCCAAGATGACCGGCACACTTTGATAAGAAGAAAAAAAATTAGAAAAATATGAGATGCAGTGTAGAAGAAGAAGAAGAAGTGCAAAGTAAATAAATCCAAAATGTGTATTTAGCTTGCTTGCTCGCATACACTGTGCGAACGGTGACACTATCACTATGCCATGACTATGGACAAACACATCAATGTGAAAAATGTACATATAAACTCTTCAAATTGAAGTTCAAAAGGTCAAATGCTATTAGACCACGATTGAAGAGAGATATCACACCACACATCCGCTCAGCACTCTGACATGACAAGGGTAAATGATAAAACATTTACTATCATCTAACAGTTACGGTGTGACAGGTCTCTTGCTGTCAATTCGGATGACGGATGAAGTGATAAAGAGTCAAAAGTTGGTCGCAAGAAATTGATTTCGATTGTGTCATTTGGAATAAAAAAGTTTATCTATGTGTATTCTTCGCAGTTGTCAGTATTGAGAGCGACCTTCTTTGAAAAGTTTTCTTTTTTTTTTGTCTTTGTTTTTCTTTTCATCCTAAGTGGCCCTCTTTTGTATTGTTATTTTCTTATCTTGTGTGAGAATTCGTCTGTCAGCTGGAGGTTGTCAATGGAAATATTAAATTTGCATAATAGAATTCGTAATCGAGTTCAATCGAGAAAGCGTTGAAATGTTGTTGAAAGACAGACATTTCGATTAGGTTTGTATATAGAATAAATGAAATCAGATAACACTTTGACAAACGATGTTTTTTTCTTTTTTAAAGTTTTGTTTTCAAAGTCATAAAGTTGAGGGTTAGAGCCACTTGAGGTACCTTTTGAAATAATAAATAGGTAAATAAAGAGCACAGACTAAAAGAATGTACGTATATTAATCGTCTACAAACTGTACCTTCCTTCTTTTATGAAGATTTTGAATACCCTGAATGAAAATCCAAGCCCAGAATTAACTCAGGTTTTTGATATATGTATTCCAATAAATTTGAGGGACAGTTTTTCAATGTTGAGTTCACTCAAAGTAAATTAATTCTGCAAATAAATTAAGCGCGAGTTTCTCAACAGTTTTAATTTTTTTAACTATCATAACCAAGATGGCACCACAACGGAAATCACTCTTTCCTATGATCTCTCTGATCGGGCAGAAATATATGTTGAGTAAGTCCCTGAGTTAACTCAGCAAATTAGGTAAGTTTGCTCAAACTCACCAAATTATGTGAAATTTCTAAAACTCACCAAATTAAGTGAATTAACTCAGAGTTTAACTGGGATTTAAATTGATGTTTCAGGAGTAAACTCTGGTCTAACCCCGAAACATGATCTTTTAAGAAAATTCCCAGAACTAACATTTCCAACACCTTGCCCCAACTATCTTTTTTAAAGATACAGCTATTCCAAATCGTTTATAGGATTAACTGCGTATTAATAAATAAGCTCTTTGCAGTATTTTTTGTATACATTTTTACTTGACACAATGCGGCCTTCTTACAAAATATTTTCCGTCGGACGTAGTTGTATGATGTCCAGGATATGATTCACCATCTTTTTTAAACAGCAATCCATCATTCATCTCCTGATCGTGACTTTAATTTTTATTATTATGTCGAAACCAAAAGAAATGTTTTTTTGGGAGTGTTCTGTTAAGTCTTCAATGTCAATGATACTTAAAAGTCAATGAACAATGACAATAAATCGATGACAATGGTGAATTTATTTTTATCTGATAAATCAAAGCTGATGGTAAACACTGTGTATGTAAGTTGTTGAATAGTTATTTTCGTCACGTTTTATTTCTTAATTTAAAAGCGCCGTTTTCGGTAGAACCGCTTTAAAACGGATTAAAAATGTTAATAGTTTCTTGGAAAAACAAAGCAATTGCACAGCGGCGACTGATTTTATCTGGGAAGGAAATCAAATTAACTGAATGACTTTAAATTATCTACCTTTATCCATTGATACCCACTTCTTACAGAATAACAAAACGGTGTCTTTCCGCGAGGCATAATTTGGGTCACTGGGGCTAGGGCTTGGGAATCGAAACTGTCATTTCCACCTTTATGCATAAGAAATTTCATCAAGTTGTTTGGTTAGTTGTAAATTGTGTGTGTCTGGCAAGCAGACGCATACGACAGAAGTGAAACTTGTTACGCTTTTCTGTCCAAACAAAATGATGGCAATATGTCACTCTCCCTCATTCCCTAATTTCTCACTTACAAAAAATGAAACAAATAATATAAGATTGTAGTTCTAGAAGATGAACTTATTAAATTTTTACCATCACCATAAGCAGTAGGTACCTAACCTACCTACGATAAAAACTAAATTTTTTTATTTTCGATTTTTTCTCATTATCGGCTAAGATTTAAATTAATTTTTTTATACAAAGGCTTCTTAAAGTTCATATGATTACAAATTGTAGAATTACTGATTTTTAAAAATTACATTTTTATCATTTTTTTGAAAATAAGTTGTTTCAAAAACGGGTTGTTGATTTTAAAAATTTTATTAATAACAGCACATTAATAAATATATATATAAATATAAATATAAACATAAATATAGTTATAAATATAAATATAAATATAAATTCAATATTAATATTAAATGTAATTAGTATAAATAAATGGACAGTGAAAATATGATCTTTGTAAACATACACTTAAAAATTATATAAATTTCATTTTGCGAGCTAAATGAAAGTAGCAGCAATAGGTTAAGAGATCACTGGGACTAAGGCTTATTTTGTTGACATAAAAATTAAAAAATACTAAATAAAATTCCTAAAAAGGCAAACAAAATGCATTTTAAAATAAATAGAATTTTGACAAAATAATCAATTTAGGCAGCGTTAAGCTACCAACAGTCTTTTTAAGTTCTCAGGTAACAGTTTCTACGACTGTCTCTTAAAATCGCCTTGAAGAAGCTAAAACATCCATTCCCTTCAACAATTTTGGGAACTTTGGAATTGCCGTCTCCATTCATTACAGTATTTATGCGCAACAGTTTTAAGTCCAATATTTGCATTTTAAACCAAAAGTATTTATCAAATTTTCGTTATATGAGAACACTTGCCCATTTAATATTCCTTGATGAAAATAATAGCTTTGCTCCAGAGATTGATGGGCGAAAATTTGGTAGTCTAGCAAATTTTCATGATATGGATATGGAAATTAAATTTCCGAAAAGTTGTTGAACTGTTTGGTGGCAACTTTTGACAAGAGACCTGAAATTATTTGACAAACCAAAAAATTTCTGCTCAAAGTCTTGAACATAATTTGTCAGAAAAGGTAAAGGTTTTACTCTCTGGCTATAGCGCTCTCTTTCGCTCTCTCAAAATAACCCGATTTTTAAAGTATGGAAAAGGAATTGGATACAAACTGATAAGAAATAGTAACATTGGCAGTTTTAATCAATGTTTGGAACAAAACCAATGTAAGATAACAAAAATTACACTAAAAAACCTTTTGTTTTTATTTTATGATTTTTGTTTGATCTTAAAAAAAATGAAAAAACGCAAAAGAAAGGCAAAATAGGCAAACAAAGCGAAAAAAGTTGCTAAAGGTTAAAAAGGCAAAATAAAATATATATTTTTGGAATCAGGAGCACATGAAAAGTATTTGTATAAGTTCGATACTTTCATACGAAAAAAGCCAAAGTAGGCATAATCCAGTCACTGGCTATAAGACACTAGTTTCCCCGGTCCTGATGTGTGCCCAACGTACAAAACTCGGACATTTAAATGTTTTTTGTTGCTATAGCTCAACTAATAAAATTGCTTTTCATATTACCCATCTGACGGGAATTAAAGACATTTTCGAGTATATCCCATTCTTTAATTGTTTGATAGTGTTTATTATATCAGCGTTATAGAAGCAATGAACCAATGCTTTTTTAATCACTCTATTGTGCTTCAATAAGTCATCCTGTAAAATGGTTATACAAACTTTATGTAAGTTTGTGTTGGTATCGTTTCTATATTGCTTGTATTAGTGAATATGATGAAACACATTCATGTTTTAATATTTTTCTTATTACTTTTAAAAATATTCTTTGGTGTAACGCAAATAACTCCATTATAGTGGAATAAGAGTTAAAAAAGGTCACCTTTTTTTCTTTATGGAGTATTAAACAATGTTTTTTTCGTGTGGGATGAATAGTAATGAAAAGCTGATATGGATGAATATAGGACAAAAAATGTTAGTTGATTTGGCTAGAGGCATCATGATAAGATATGAAAAATGCTTTAGGCAGTTTTTGGATGATTTTTGGTCGTCTGCAGTCTATGAGTGGAGAAGAAGATACAACAATGAACTGTTGGGTGACACCTATCTAGCCAACAAAATAAAAGTCGAGGAGCTCAGGAGGTTGAATAATGTAATGCGGATTGAACCCAATGCCTTAGGCTGCAAAATCTTAGAATTCACCTCGATAGACGGTACAGCAGTGGAAGACAGTGACTTAAAAGTATCACAAGAATGTGAATGAGGCCCCTAACCAACTTGGCTTGCAGAGCTTTTGGCTACTATTTTGTATCGATCATCTCACTTACCATATAAATATAGTTCGGAAACTGTAAAATTTTCGATCTTGAAGAAATTACACGATATTAGGGCATATCTGTCGTTTTTACCTGACAGGTTGGGCTTTAGTATACTATTAGTTGATGTCCTAACTTAAGAAGGACGGGAAAAGGGTTGCTACTTTACAAGTTCTAGTCCCGGAATGTTGCATAAATTGAGAACCAGGGGTCAGACAATGATATGGTATCTCTAATTGGATTCAACACCCTTGTAACCAAAGGACCACATTCTTTTTTTTTTATAGAAAAACCTAGTTTGGTTTTTTAAAAACTCACTTTCAAAATGCCACATTTGCATTGTAATTCAGTTTTCCCATAAAGATATAGTTTGTACTCCATCTGTCAAGTCATAAAATGTCAAATTCATTTTGAAGGATTGCTACGCATATCAATGGATTTAAAAAAAAAACTGAAAAATCAGAAATTCTTGTTGTTTTTGTTTACTTCTAGGGAAAAAGGTAATTTAAGGATAGTTGGGTAGAATTGAGGTCGAAATATGTATTGTCGTCAAAAACAAGTGCGTTCCATCTGTTGAATTTATATTGTTTAATTGTATAGAACGTTGGCTACGATGTCGATGGATTTAAAAAATTTCTAAGTCGGTGATCAAATTGGCCAAAAAACTGTATTTTTTTGACGTTCGCTAGTCACATCTCATTTCAATGATGGAGTAGTGGAAGAAGTGGGAGAAAGATCTGATAGCTGAAACGTAAAAAAAAAAAATCAAATCTTTTAAGAAATCAGAAATGTTCAGAGTTGTTTTACTGCTCCAGAAAAATAGGTGATTTTAGGGTGATTCGGTGACATTTGGATCATTATACACTATTACGTCAAAATAAAGAATTTCTTCGATCTGTCAAGTCATGAACTGTCGTGTTCCATTGACAGATGTCAACGGATTAAAAAAAATCGTACAAAAATCAGAAATTTTTACAGTTCACAGAAAAGAAAAGTAAATCGATTTGATTGACATGACAAAAAAAAATATTGAAGCCATTTAAAGTATGTACATAAATATGTGCTCAAACCAACTAACAATTTTGCCCTTATAATCATCCAAAGAAGCTTCTCATAATCATTTATTGCAATCATATAGCCATTATATAATAGTTCATAGAGTTAAAAAGGCGCACTTTTTAAGCTCCTTTTGGACCTTTATGGAGTAAATTCAGTTGCCCCAATAACAGATACCCCAATAACAGATACTGATACTGACGCAATTTAGAAGTCTTATAGAAGAAGGTGAGAAATAAAAAAAATATTTCACAATTGATTTAGATTTATTTTTTTATATTTATTTTTATTTCATTTTATTTTATTTTATTTTATTTTATTTTATTTTATTTTATTTTATTTTATTTTATTTTATTTTATTTTATTTTATTTTATTTTATTTTATTTTATTTTATTTTATTTTATTTTATTTTATTTTATTTTATTTTATTTTATTTTATTTTATTTTATTTTATTTTATTTTATTTTATTTTATTTTATGTTATTTTATTTTATTCTATTTTATTTTATTTTACTTTATTTTATTTATTTGCTGATATTTTATTTGAAAGTTTTTATCTGAAATGCAATCTTAGAAGTTAGTAGATATCATTTAAGTTATAAAAATTCCAAGGTTTCTGTGGATTCGAACCATGGTCCTCTCGCACTGAAAGTCCACCACGCTAACCGTTCGGCAATTGAAGAATATATTTACGATGAAAAAAACGTATGCACTTTATCCACACTGCTGGTTTGTGGCTATACTCTTAAGTATACCAGAAGTGGTTTGTGGCTGCACTTAGCAAGTAACAAAAACTGACGTAGAGATTGTATAATAATTTTACAGGATGACTATAGAAGCAAAAGCTCCGTCGTCATTTCATAAGAGCAATATAGAGAGACTAAAGAAACATTGGTATCTCGCTTCTATCAAGCTGATATAATTTACACCAGAAAATATTTAAGGAATCAGGTATTTACTCCCCGTCAGAAGGGTAATAGGAGTGCTATAGAAACAAATAACACTATAATGTCTGAAATGCGAAGCAATTTTGTTAGTTGGGAAATGTATAGTTAAAATTGCATTTTTCTTTTTTAACTGAACAGTTCGTGAATGGAAAGAACCATATTTTACAAGTCCCAGCTGATTTAATTCAATCATGAAAATCACCAAAAAATACGATTCGCGATCGAATCAAAAATAAAATTCCCTTTTTTAATTTTTCACGAGAGAAAAAATCATATTTTATCGTTCGCCAAACTCCAAACTTTATTATCTTGGTACAAAATTGTCTGAAAGAGGAACTTGTTGGTTGAATCCCAGGTTGTATTTGGAATTTAGTGCCTCCAGTATCTAAGAATTGATTTTTTTCTTGATAAATTTAGATTTACTCTGCAACCATTGAGAAACAGGCCTTATTTTTCGGTGAAATGTGTAGGTAACTTTACATTTAAATGATCTACATTTGAATAAACTCTCCATAAAGATAATCAATTTACATAATCCTACATACAAATATGATTTTTCATAATGTTTTGAAAATAAATCCATCAGCGAAATGGTTACCAACCTATAATTGTAATTGCTTCCAATTATGTAGGTATTTCATTCAACATCAATTATATTGCATTTATCCTACCGCTTATCCTCAGTAGGTATATACGAGTATGGAGTATGTATGTAGGTATATGTATGTATTCCATCTTTTCAAGTAGTTACTCGTGACTCGCCTCATATATCATTTTTGAATTTCAATATAATTACAATTATCTCAAGAGGACAATGGAAAACCTATTATGAACATACACGACGATGACGACGCGAATATCACACAAGATACAACCACCCATATACCGCCCCCCTTCCCATTCATCTTTCCCTCTTTCTTTACACCGCGCTAAGTCGTAATGTTGTTCTCCACAACCCCCCAACCAAAATATGAAACACAAATAGTAAAAAAAAAAGCCAAGAAAAAGAAAACACACACCTCGTGCACACTTGGTCTCATAAAAACATCTCATACATCATACACTGCATGAATTTTTATTTATTTTATTTATGAGCGAAAATAAGTGTCGAAAACACCCACGTACTTTAAAAAAAAATTGAAACAATGGGAGAACATCATAGTACCTACACAGCAACAACAATAACACGAAAAAAAAAATAAGAAAAATTATGCAAAACGCAACAAACAACAAGGAATAGGTAAAATAAAAAAAAAAATTAAACTAAATCCTCCTGCAGACAGACAGACAACACAAAACATTACCCCCGCTTTGCTTCGGCTCCCATCACACATAGGTACTGATAGTCGTCCTCGTCGGTCGTCCTGGTTCCATCCTGTGTGTATACATCAGACACTCGTAGGTATATCTAGAGAAGGTCCCAAAACGAATTCAAAGCGGAAGAGCAACACAATGAGTTAAGCGCAATAAATAACAATTTAAAATGAGTACACTTATAATGGGCTTCACATATGCACGTTATGGTGGCTAACGTGCCCCAGGATAACAATTACGTACTTAAGGATATTTACATGTACTGCTGTTTGCTATGGATGTACATATACATACTACATACGGATACTATAGGGACTCTATGGGTTTCTCTTCTAGTCCTATAACCCCAAACCCTATGATGGCTCCTGCTCCTGATGGGCTGCTCTCTCTAGCTACTATACTACTTCACCTCTGTGCGCTGTAATTTAAATACCACAGATTGTGGCAAAGTGGGCAGAGAGGGTTGATGTGGGTGGTGTTGGGCGTTTAGGTTGGGTTGGGGTTGAATGGTGTTAGAGTATAGTGGAATCGTCGTGTCTGACACTTTGGGAATTTAACCCCCTTGAGCTTTTTACACGTACCAAACCAACATATCCTCTATACCCACCATGTTTGTATGTACCTACATTTTTTTTAGCTCTCCAATTTTTTTTTCTTTTAAATTACTCCATTAGGTGCGGCACACACAAGGATGATGAGTTCCACTTTTATGTGAATTTTTAATGTAGACAGCAAAATGATGATGAAGGGGTTGTGTTTTACTCTTTTAAGGGTGAAAAAAGTGGACTCTCTTTTGCTTAAATAAAAATTTCTGCATACATTTACGAGTATGTTTTTTCCCATTTAGTATTTTTTAATTAAGTTACTAAAAACGTGCTTAGCGTTTATGTGGCGAAAGATGTCTGTCATCTTTCTTTTTTTTTCCTTTTTATATGCAAAAATGAAGAGGCAAAACGGGACACGACAACGATGACGAAGAGTGAACTTATATGATGAGCAAAAATAGAAAAAAATGGTTCCTTTATACCCACAAAAGCAAATAGAGAGGTATAGAAATACACACACACAATGTGTGTGTTTGTGTGTGTGTAAAGTATAGGTACTTGTAAATGTTAATTATGGCTAATTCTTCACCGTCAACAAGTTATGCCAATTATTCGCTTTACCTCACCTTATTTGCTGGGCTTCCTTTCCCAAGGGCGTTTTAATTTCATTCAAACATGAAAGCGCTATTTCGTAGGAAGAAAAAAACAACTCCTGGAAATTTGATCCTTTTCCATATATACTTACATACATCCTCGTACCTATTACCATCAACAGCAACAATACAACACACTTAGCTTTAACTCCGGATGATTGGAATTTAACACGACACCCACCAGGTTTGAACTCTGGCTTGATTATAATCGTAGTTGTTGTTGTTGTTTTTGTAAGAAAAAAAAAAATAGTCCATCAGGACGAAATGGATATAAACTTTTGTATTCCTTTTAAACCTACATATACTCTATACTACCCCAACCATACCTATCTATATCCTGGCAAAAAATGTGTATTAGAAACATTTCATGTGAAGAAATAGTAACACTTAAATGTCAGCAGTAAGTCCTTAGAGAGTTATTATAGAGCTTGAAATACTTTTAGCCCATCAGCCAGGGAAGCAGTCAGAAGTGTATTTTGTTTTCAAGGGCATTGGACTCTTTTCTGCTGATTAAAAACAAACAAACAGAAAAATAAAGAAAAATCTAACGATGTTGTTTATGACTATTGAAGAAGGCAATATGTTGAGCGTGTATACAACTTTATAGATATAAAAATAAGTTCAAGAAGATTATAGTTGTAATTCACGTTTCCACGAAAGCCTGACGCACGAAACGGTCTGACCGCTGACCTAACAAATTAAGAAAAGCTAAAGCAGACCAATTACAATAAAAACACCATAAATATTAATGTTAAGATCTTTAAAGTAAACTGAGACTGAATGTATTTTTTGAAAGCTTTAACTTTGGCTAGAGTAACAAGATGAATAAAATAACAATAAAGTTAAATACAAAGTATAATTGATAAAGAGTTTATGTCTGTAGAAAAGTGCCTTTTTTAAACTATAAGTAAATTTAAATGGCTACAATTTATTGGGTTTGTAATAAAAATCAAAGCGATTGTAAACTTTACAAACATTAATGTATTTCAATAATTTGAAGGTAAGTTGAATTTAGATGGGATATGCGAACCCTGTGGATAGCATAGAAGTAGTGGCAGAAAATGAATGGGAAGATGAAAATGAGGGGGGGGAGAGAGTTCTTATAATGGGGACTTTGACTAAGGTCCAAGGGGTACTGATGAATATATTATCAAGACATGCTACGCATATGACATAAGCAAAATGACCTTAAGGACCCGAGATTAAGAAAATCACTGTTAAAACTCTCATCTACTCTTTATTTTTTATCTGATGATTCTTATGATCTCGAGTGGGGACTATAACTTTCCCGCTCCGCCTTAAGGCCTTTCCTACGGAGTTTGCTGGGTTGGCCTACACAGACCTTCTGGTACATGGCAGTATCGGCTAAGTTGCAGTCATGCTGTATTTTGTCCAAAATCATTGTATATCCAATCTATAGTATTCTCATGAAACACGATTTTGTAGGTAGACATTTGGTCGATAGGTTTGCTGTGATCGCCTTACCGAGATCCCTTAACAAAAATTAGTATGACATTTGGACGCATAGATGGCCACGAGCTTTTTTTCTTCATGAGAATACTATAGAATTTATATACAATGCCAAAATGTTTTTCCTTTAATGTGGAGGTTTTCTCAGATTTTCTTGCTTCTTTTTCGCTTACGCTTTGTCACTAAATTTGTTGGCATTGCTTAAAGTGAGCATTTTTCGATTGCAGACATTTTAGAGTAGGTGTTCCATCATTTCATTCACTTTTTTGATGTCGTCCTCACTAAATGCTTCGCTTTTGGCCATGGATCCAAAATGCTTAAACTGTTTGAAATTGGGAGGCACTGTTCAATTTAAATGAATGTCCAGAATAGGCCTACTGTGTATGGCTCAAATAATGGGGGGCATAGGTATTCGTTCTCTTTGGCCCTAATGTGGTATCTATTTCCTCCTAGAGCATCCATCCATAAATCAAGTGCTCGCTGTTCAAAGATATACGATCTTCATCTATATGATAGCTTTTTCGTCACCAAAGAATCTTTTGGGTCCCTCACTTAAACCTCAAGCAACAAGACAAGAACAAGAAAATAAAGAGCAAAGGTCTCATGACGTTTCCCTGATGCACACCAACTTTGATTGAGAACTCTTCGGTGACTCTTGCATCTGACCTTTCTTTTGACTTCCACGTTAATGTCCATGATCACCTGTATGTAGACTTCCGGAAATCCTGGTGGACTATATCGACTTATTTTTCAAAATCAACCAACACCATATGCGAATCCCTTGAGGAATACCGATATTTTTCCATTCTGATTCTTATACTCTGGATTGAATCTGCAGTTGATTTATCTGAAACAAACTAGCACTGCTCGTCGGATAGACGTGTTTTTTCTCACAAACGGCCACCCAATATCCACTCAATGATTTTCATGGTTTGAGACATCAGTTTGATTGACCGGTATCGCGTATCACCCTTCCCCTTGTAGATTGGGAGAAGTTAACTTTCCCTCCACTGATTTGGTCATCACTGATAAGTGTGGAGAAAAGAATCTAGGCTCGATGTGTCTCACCATTTTCCAGAACTCAAAGGATATCACGTGTTGCTCGATCATTTATACCCTTTTGGAGTTTTTTCACCGCAACACTAACTTCTTTGACTGCGTGATGTAGGGGACTTATTTGTTGTAATGCATACGAGGGTGGGTCTATAAGTCCCTGAAAACTTACATTTTGTATCCCCTTGCAATCTCAAATCCAACAATAAGGTTGTCAAAAGGATATTTCAAATAAATGTAAAGATAAGAATTGAATTTCCTGAAAATTACGGTTTTAATCAAAAGCGCTCGAAAAGGTTTCAACAAAATGGAAAAAAACAAATTTCGGTTGCTGATAAAAACTAGTTTTTGCGCAATTGCGCAATCGTGACAATTTAAAGTTTAAAGGGTGAAAAGCATGATATAATAGACAAAATGCGATACACAACATGATTCACATTCAAAAGCTTCTAAAATTTTGGCGACTCAAACAGTTTTATCATGCACACCGGAAAGAACTTTTTCAACAGTGAAACGTCTAAAAACTTGCCTAAGAGATTCTACCAATGAAGGTAAACTTTTAGGGTTGGAGTTAATGTCAGTTCCTCGACAAATTGAGACTAGCACCGAGGAAGTTATCGTATGGGAAGAATCTGAGTGAGTTTTGCGCAAAAAATTAAATGGTTGACGATGAAATTCGCATGCAAAAGAAAAATCAAATTTTTCAAAACAATTTTCCCCCTATTCTGTGTATATATTATATAATATTTTAGACGCAAAATGTTTGCCTTTCCCTACGCCACCCATTATGACTCAATGAATTAACCCCTTTTTAATAATAATTATAGGCCTGAAAATGGAAAAGAATAAATTTTGGATGCAAAAACAATTTGCATGCAAATAATGCTGTGAGGTGAATGTATTTTTTTTTTTGGAAGTGTACAAATTTTTTATTCACCACACTTTATCTCACGCGAAACAATTGCCTAATTGTTTTGTAGTTTTATGACAGCAATGGTTCCTTTTTGCATGAAACTGAAAACCAATCATGCAAAAAAGTAATTTTGTATTTCACCTCATAAATTTTTGACATGCGAAAATATTTGCGTAGATTTTTCGCACAGGAACTGTAAACTTTTTTTGCACCACCAAGCTTTTTTCTTACTCAAATGAAGTGAATAAATAGAGAAATATCACATACCCACCCCCCCTCCCCCCTAAATACTTTTTTGGCTACGGCCTGGATTATTTTCCATCTATTTGAACAATCCACTATTGTTTTATTCAATTTCGCTGCAGACGCGTCAGCACATATGAAGCATAGCGTTCTGTGTTCACCCACCGCCACCATTGAAGTCAACACAATGGAAATGGTCGATTAAATCCACGGTCTAATATTGGATTATCGGCGACCGACGGTGAGTGAAGGTGAAGCAACTCGGCCATGTGATAAGTCCGTAGTCTCGACTTATCACATGGCTTAGAATTAACAGATTTACATGAATTTTTGGACATTCAAAAGCTTTCCGCAAGACGGGTGCCTTTTTTTTTTTTCTTTCAATAGATAATAAACGAAACCATTTAAATATTTCAAATGAGTATTTGGCCTCTTTCAATGGTAATCCAGGAGAGAGCATCGATTTATGACTGTTCATGACACATATGAGCTCAATAGCACACATCAGAGACCAAAGAATGGTCAAAACATTGGACTTCTTTACGTGAATCCAAACCAAAGTGGGTTTATCGGCCAACAGGGTAATGGAGACAGTTATTTGGGATGCACGAGGTGTCATCCATATCGATTACCTTCTGAAAGGTAAGACGATTACCGATGCTTATCAAGCGAACTTGTTGGATGGGTTTGACATTGATTTAAAGAGAAAAAACCCATTTGACGAGCAAAAATGTTCTTTTTCATCAAGACAAAGCTCACGCGCACAAGTTCAAAATTGTATGAGTTACGATATGAGTTACTCTCCTAACCAGCTTATTCCTCCGGATTTGTCTCCCTGCGACTATTCCTTATTTTTCCCAAAATGAAGAAATGGCTTGGTGGAAAAAAATTTGCTGAGATTTTTCAAAAAAACAAGTGCATATTATTGTGGGACTTTCGAAAAAATAAACTATTTTTTGAGGGACTATAAGCTTAGAAAACGTTGAAAACGTCTATCGAGCTAAAAATAGATTATGTCAAGGAATAAGAACTTTTTTCCGAAAAAGGCATTCCTACTTTTAATTTTAAGGGGCTTACTAACCCCCCATTGTTTTGGAAACTATTCACACTACATTTATGAAACTTGGTATCAAATTTCCCTGTTTTTGAACAGTGAATTTAGAGCAACAAGGTATTCAATTTCTATTCAATAAGTTTCTATATATGAATGTTTTGTTTTCCTTTCACATTTGTTCCAGGCTCAAGACGTCTTAAGGACCATATTATTAATATTTGTATCATATTTTGCATGTTTCTTAAAATAATTAATAAATCAAAACTTCTTTGAGCTTTATATAACATTTTGTTCTTTTTTTTGTTTCAGGTAAGAATGCAGTTCAATAAAAGAAAAAAAAACATCTGGTATGTTCCTACCTATAATCCTAAATATATCTTATCGCAAGTATCTACTAAGTATACCTTATTATTTTTGACAGTGGAAGAGAATTAAAATAATTAAACAAATTGAATGGAAATAGAATAAGTACCGGTTTCAAACCGATTTCAAAACATATCAAAAACATTTTCATACCAGTGTCAAACCAGCTTTAAACCATTTTTAAATCGTTATCAAACCGGTTACAAACCAGACGTAAACCATTTTCAAATCGGTTTTAAACCAATTTCCAAATATCTTAAAACCAGTTTAAATTTAATTTCAAATCATTCAAACAGTTGGAAACCAGTTTTAAGCCAGGTTTACACTTTATTCAAACAAATTTGAAACTAGTTTGAAACCAGTTTCGAACTAGCTTCAAACTAGTTTCAAACCAGTTTAAACTAGTTTAAAACTACCTGGTTTGAATACCGTTCAAAAAAGCTACACACCAATTTCAAACAATTTTTATTTCAGTTTCAAATGATTTTTTAACCTGTTTTAAGCCATTTTGAAACCAGTTTCAACCTATTTTTCACCCAGTTTAGTTAATAAATTAACTGTATTACCCATAATACTGAAGTCTTCACTACTCTGGTTTTTAGCAGTGATATTTGGGAGAACATTGCTTAGGAACTTAATTGGAAATTTGAACGTACTGGATGACAGTTCTCTTTATAAAATACAAACGTCGGGTGTCGGGTCCTCTGTATCTCGTGGGCCACGTAGCATCGATGCAGCTAATATCTGTGTTAGCTACGCCCTTGTATCTATTTTCAATTGTTATGGCAATACGAATACAAACAGAACATTTTATTGCCTTAAGTCACAAGGAGAAAGGCATTATTGGGAATAAGGAATATACACGGTGGCGTATACGTGATATAAATCGCCCGTGAACATTTTATGAATTGAAGCTGAACTTTAAATTCCCCAAAAATTTACTGTTTTGAAAACTTTGGCTTTTAATGAGGAAAAATACAATGCGATTAAGGCCTCAAAATTCACCCCAAAAATATTTCAAAATTGTTGATGTAATAATTTTCCAAAGAATTGAGTCCGCTGAATTCAAATCAGTTTGCATCTTAATTTTCCAATATAACGAATTCTCTGCCTCAATCATTCTTCATATTATGCTCAACCGATGCCAATAACTTAAATTCATTGTACTAAATCTTCAAAGGGGTCAATTTTCGATTTTCTCTTTTTGTTGTATTTAATGAATATTTTTTTTTCTATGAAATTAAGCCTCTCATTCCTTTAGAAACATGCCTTCTTCATTCTTTCAGAGAGAAAAAAAAAATTATGCAAACGTCCTTCTCTAAGTACTCCTCTAAATAGACTATACGTGTCCAATATAGAATATAGAATTTCTGTCATCCCAAAGGACTAAAGTACCAATGTCCCAATAAAGAGATTCACTCATGCAAAACATGAAAGAAGTGAACCACCTCAATTTCATGACACAACCATTCGAAAAATTCTATACCACAACCCCAATAACAACAAATATCTACAGAAAAAACAAGACATCTCTCTGCTCTCCTCGTCTTCAAATATCTACTCTCCCCATGTCCCATCCCCACCATCCCATCAAGAAAAAAAAAAACCAACAAAGACATTTCACTTATTTTTCTTTTCCCGATAAATTGCACGCGTGGAATAAATTACTTCATTAGTGCTCCGCTAGAGTTTGGAGTTCGAAGTTCATCGTTTGTCGTTGTCTTTGTCGTTTTGTTATACTCTCGTTCCCAGCCATTTCCGTTTTTTCTTCAATTTTTTCTCAAAAGCAATTTCCCAGAGATAACGTACCGAATTAAATGATTCAAAACGAAAATTGTAATTTGAATTCAACAACCATCAACTTAATTTGAAAACAACCTTAAAGTTCCTTCCTGATGACTGGCCTCACAGATATAATATTCAGTGCCATTAGAGATAGAGATACCTGCGGATGGTACGTTTTTTGACAGGATATCACCCGTAGCTGGATGAATTGCAAAAAAGGACGACATCATTCAAGGTGTATTTAAATAATACAAAACTAAGGCGACCGTGACACGACAATGATATCACCGATCAGTGTTTTTGGTTTCTTTTGTTTGGGGAAGGGTACAGGGAGTAGGGAGCATGAACTTCTGACTTTCGGTATCGGTTTTGCATATTTAATGTCCCGCAGTCAGTCGTTTGACCACAAAATTTTATTCAAAGCCGCAACCACAACAGAAAACCAAACAAGAAGGAAGAAAAATTATGGTCGATGGTGTAATTAAGTTTGGCGCACAGATGTAGGCAGAAGTACCCCTTGTCCTCATCCCAGGGTCCTCATCATCCTTCACCAGAGAAAACTTTGTATGGCTAGCCCATGCCTATGCCGATGCCAATACCATGTCCATGCCCGTTCCCGCCCCATGAGGTGAGTGAGTGAGCTCTGAAGCCGAAAATTGTTTTCAATTAACGTGACAGATTTGCCTGTGGATTAATTTTGTGCTTGACTGCGAGGTGCAGTGCGGTTAGATTGGAAACGGCTTTTTTTTCGGGGGCAAAGCAGACAAAACATTCTCGTGGAAACGGAATTCAAAATAAAGATTGAGGTATAAGGGGGGCTCATCAAAGAACGATAAACGACTTCACATAGAACACATAAATCCAAGAAATAAAAAGGTAGACGAAAATAAATTACATACTCGAAGACTGGAGTTAGCATTCGATTCGGTAGTACGGAATAATGTGTTCAGGGAGGCACGGTTCGGTGGCGGCGGGGCAGCCGGCGGCGATGGCAGCCGTAGACGTAGAGGTATTTCATTTTTCACTCAAATTCAGGGAATTTTTGGTGGTTTTCCATGATGGCTTCTCGGTTTGAAGAATGAGTGGAATTAGTTCTAATTTAGAACTACTGATTAATAGGGATGGGTTTTATATAGCGAAACTAATTTGATGGATGGAAATCAATCAGCTAATGAGTCAAGGAAGACTTGCCTTTTTGTATATAAAATAAATTCTGGTATAATGAAATATCAGCATCATTTTAAAAGAACTAAGCTATAGCTTTACAAATGAGTTACATGAGTTTAGAGAATGAACAAGGACCAGAAAAAAGGGCTGAAGATGAAAACCTAATATTTATCAGGAGCTTAGTATATTACTTTTAAGAAATATCTATTACATTTTATGAAAAATACATCAGTTATTTAATTTACTTAATAACGCTTTTAGTCCCGGATAGACCACAGCCACAAGCTAAGAAAATATTATAAGTTTGGAGGCAGGTTTCTCCTCCTTGTTCAACCTTTTAAGAACTTCAAAAGAAGTAGGTAGTGATCGTTGTAATCTAGTAACGAAATTTCAATTTATTATTAAATAAAATATCTGTATGCTGTACCATAAGAAATCTTTTGTTAACGAGAAAGAAGCTTAAACTGATTTTTGTCTTTAGGTATTATTTTGACTCGCGGCTTAGCTATAGCTCTTGAAACATTTTTATAGAAGGACAATGTTACTTTGGTCTTTGAAAACCTGTAGTCTGCTCTTCAGTCAGTAATTGTTCTCAAATATTTGCTACTTCAATATGTACTTAGGTATTAAGGGCAGGAACTTACTTACTTACTTACTTAAGGTGGCGCTACAGTCCGGGGTGGACCAGGGCCTCAACCAACAAACTTCTTCCAGCCGGCTCGGTTTCTAGCTAGCTGTCTCCAGTTTCGCACGCCAAGTTGGTTGAGGTCCTCTTCCACTTGCGTGCGCCACCTTTTACGCTGTCCACCTCTACTGCGTTGTCCCACGGGGTTGGATTCAAAGACTTTCCGGGCCGGAGCATTGGTGTCCATTCGCTCTAGATGACCCAGCCATCTCAGTCGTTGGCTTTTCACTTTTGTGGCTAGGTCGGTGTCGCTGTACAGCCCATACAGTTCGTTGTTGTATCTTCTTCTCCATTCCCCATCTATGCAGACGGGACCAAAAATCACCCGGAGAATTTTCCTCTCAAAACAGCCTAACGCGTTCTCATCCACTGTTAGCAGTGTCCATGCCTCTGCACCATACATCAGGACCGGGATGATAAGCGTCTTATACAGGGACAGTTTAGTTGCTCGAGAGAGGGCTTTGCTTCTCAATTGCCTTCTTAGCCCAAAGAAACAGCGATTGGCAAGAGTAATTCTTCGTTTGATCTCAGCACTGGTGTCGTTCGCTGAGTTTATAGCGGATCCTAGGTAGACAAAGTCTCTGACTACCTCAAAATTATAGCTGTCTATAGTGACGTTCTGTCCGAGACGTCGGTGTTGGGTGTCCTTTCTTGTGGACAGCATATATTTTGTTTGCTTTCATTCACCGTTAACCCCATCTTCTTGGCTTCCTTCTCAATGCTCACAAAAGCACCACTGACATCACGCTTTGTTCGTCCGATTATGTCAATGTCGTCAGCGTAAGCGAGTAATTGGACGGACTTTTGAAAGATTGTGCCTCTGGTGTTGACGTGAGAGTTTTGCACTATTCTTTCAAGAACGATGTTGAAGAAGTCGCATGACAGCGCGTCGCCTTGCCTAAAACCTTTTTTGACATCAAAGGTGTCGGTGAGGTCTTTGCCGACCTTGATGGAGCAGCGTGTATTCTCCATCGTCATCCTGCACAAACGGACAAGTTTGGCAGGGATGCCTAAACTAGACATTGCTCTATATAGCTAGTCTCTATAGATGCTGTCATACGCGGCCTTGAAATCGATAAAAAGGTGGTGGTTATCGATTTGGAACTCCTGGGTTTTCTCCAAGATCTGCCGTAGTGCGAATATTTGGTCGATGGTGGACTTCCCTGGCCTAAAGCCACACTGATATGGACCTATCAGGTTGTTGACGAATGGCTTCAGGCGTTCACAAAGTACGGCAGAGAAGATCTTGTAGGCGATATTAAGAAGACTGATGCCTCTGTAGTTGGTGCAGTCCAGAGGATCGCCTTTCTTGAGGATCGGGCAAACAATACTGAGGTTCCATTCATCGGGCAAGCTTTCTTCCGACCATATTTTACAGATGAGCTGGTGCATACTCCTAACCAATTCATCGCCAGCCGCTTTGAATAGCTCAGCCGCAAGGCCATCAGCTCCAGCAGCTTTATTGGACTTAAGTTTAGATATGGCTATCCTCACTTCGTCAAGATCGGGTGGACGGAATTGTTGGCCTACGTCGTCCAGGTTGAATGGTGCAATTTGCATGGTAGCGGAATTCGGTTCGTCATCGCCGTTATACAATTTGCAGAAATGATTTTTTCCATATCCTCAGCACCGACTGCGTTTCCACCACGATGTTCCCCTGATCGTCCTTGCAGGCTTCGGTTCGGGGTTTGTAACCTTGGGAGGTTCTTTTTACTTTTTGGTAAAACTTCCGAACTTCATTCCTGCAGTGGCATCCCTCTAATTCCTCGATCGCGCGCTTCTCATGCTCTTTCTTTTTCTTTCTGAGAAGCTTGTGTTCCTCTTTCCTCTTCTGCTCGTAGAGCTCGCGAGCAGCTCTGGTCCTTCTGTGCAGCGCCGCTTTGTATGCCTGTTGTTTGGCTGCATGTACTTGCCGGCATTCCTCGTCGAACCAGGGGTTTTGCTGTGGTGGTCGTGCGAAGCCCAGCACGTCAGAGGCGGCATCTCTGATGGCTTCCTGGCAGTTTTTCCACTGGTTCTCGATGTTTGCAGTTGGCGGCAAAGGACTAGTTAAGTGGGCGCGAGAGACTCGATCGGAAAAGGACCTGGCGATTTCTTGCGACTGTAGCCGTCCGACGTTGAACTTCCTGACAGTATTTCCCTGTTTTGGCTTTGGTCTGGATATCCGTAGCATTACCTTTGCTACAACGAGGTAGTGGTCCGAGTCAACGTTGGCTCCTCGGAACGTTCGGACATCCTTGATACTGGAGGAGTGCCTTGCGTCGATCGCAATGTGGTCAATTTGGTTGGCGGTTGATTGACCAGGAATTCGCCATGTCCCCTTATGAATATCGAGATGCGGGAACTGCGTACTAGCTACCACAACGTTTCGCCCCGCAGCAAAGTCGATTAGCCGGAGTCCGTTATCGGAGGTGGTGTCGTGCAGGCTGTATCTTCCAATTGTGCCACCAAAGACGTCTTCTCTTCCTAGTTTGGCATTAAAATCACCCAAGACAATTTTAATGTCATAGCTAGGGCATTGCTCATATGTCTTGTCCAGGAGCTTGTAGAACTCGTCCTTGGTATCGTCATCTTTCTCCTCTGTGGGGGCATGCGCGCATATCAGGCTGATGTTGGCGAATTTAGCCTTGATGCGAACTGTCGTGAGGCGCTCGTTCACATAATTGAAACTCAAGACCTCTTGCCTCAGTCTGCCTCTAACAACAAATCCACATCCAAAAAGACGCTGCCCTTGTGGTCGGTAACAGTCACCGTAGTATATATCGCAGTCTTTCAGTTTTCTTTTGCCCGGCCCATCCCATCGCACTTCTTGGATGGCGGTAATGTCTGCTTTGTAGCAGTCTAGGGCCTCCGCTAAATGTTCGGCTGCACGTGGTCTATAGAGAGACAGAACATTCCACGTGCAGGAAAGGGCAGGACAGGAAATTAAGTCTGAAAACAACGGCTTTCTAGAAGAGAATTTTTTGCAGATGCAAAGTATCGAAACCAAAGTTTTAAGCAATAAAATTATTCTTCATACGCATTTTTCTACCCAGGCCCCATATGAAACTTCGTTGGACTATGACTGACCTTAAATATTTTTATTTTTTGTTAATTTGTGAATTCCCTTAGGATGCAAAGGTTTTCAGTGCGATAACGATATCAGCCTAGTTTCAGGGTTAAATTCGGGCTTACGCACCAAATTTGGTGAATTGACTGTGAGATCAGATGATCTTTCTGTTGAAAAACAGAACAAATGCCAACTTAACTAAAAAAATCAAACAGCAAGGAGTTTTCAACACTTTGAAATATTTTGTTAAAGTCAAAGTTATATGTGGATATCTTGAAATAGCCGGCGGAGTTAGTGGATATAAATTGCGTCAATATCTATATGTGTTTTTAGAAAACTGACGACGACGAGCCTAGATGATTCTCTGACAATATTATGCCTTCTTCAACTTGCCAATTTCATGAGATTCAAAAGTCTGAAAAAAACCCTTTTCTATTAGGATATTTTCAAAAGTCTGAGAGTAGCATACAAGCTTTAATTTTCCTTACGGTTTTGATAATTCAAATTCTAATCCGACCTCAGAATTTTTCTAAGACGTTAAGTTTTTTTTAGCTGATCTAACCTATAGAAGTGTATAGGTTGTTGTTCATATTTTGTTCATATTTTGGTTTGAAAACATTTTTTTTTTCAAAAAACTTCTCTTGTGTGGGACATTTTCAAATAAAGCAAGCCATCTAAAAGGTCGGAAATTAGTAAAAATAGGTCAACTAGTTCTTAAAATTAGTCAGTCTTAGAAAATTTTTAATTAATGGTTCAAGTTTTTCACCGTCACGCATATGATTATGGCACCTCATTTGTTGCAAAAAATTGCAAAAAAAACCAAAAATGAGGTGCCATAAATTGGCCTTTTAGATGGCATTATTCTTATTTATTTTTAAAAATATCCCACAAACGATGTTCCAAAAACCTCAAAGAGTTTGAATTGATTTTAAATGTTCTATATGGCTGACCAATTTTTAAAATTAATTGACCTTTTTTGACCAATTACTGATCTAATAGCGAGTATCTATTAGATCAGTAATTGGTCAAAAAAGCATATTTTTTCTTTAAATATCCGGCATAGATATAAACTGCTAAAATACCAGCGTCCTTGAAGTATTGGAATAGTTTTATGGGATCTCCTCTATAGTTCTTCTTAAGTTTAAATCAAACGTACATAATGAATGTTAGTCTTTTATACATACCTCTGGTCTTAGGTACGTGTTTCTGTTTTAAAATATGTGCTTGTTTTTTAATTTATAACTATCTAACTGAACTTCTTCTTGGACAGCTCAAACAACTCAGACAACTTTTTGAACTTTGCCACGAATGTACCGAACATTATCCATAATTTAGTGAATTAAAAAGTTACCTGCTATGATGATTTGCATTTCCATTTTAATGGCTTCGTGAATTAATAAGGTTGTCGAATTTTGGACTCACGTGATCCATGCGTGAGACAAATGCCTCCACAAAGAGCATTTTTCTATGGTTGTGCCTTACTGTTTTATAAATGATGCTGTAATTGCAGTGACTGTGAATGGCATGGATTTGAATGACATTCAATTTCACAAGGACGTCAGCTGGTCACCACCTGTGACATAACGCATGAAACAATTGATTCGCTAGGGACAATTTCCAAACCAAATTATCCCACGAAATTCTGATGTAAACTGTCCACCAAGATCATGCGAAAAACCGGAATAGACGAAAAGAAATCATTACCCTTGAAAGCGATTGAAGTTTTCATTCTACTGGTGAAACCAAACCAATATATAGTCGACGCGATGTTTCGTCTTTTTGGATAACTTAAAATTTTTTTTACAACATAATAGAGTTCGCGGTTTATCTTCTCCTTCATTCACCTTTCTCACACTAAGGACCTAATATCTCTCAAAATACTTATCTACTTCACAATCACTACGGAAGGTCATAAAGAGATCTAAATATTATACTTTTCGAGATTCTACGTTTGGCACCATTTTCAATTGATTTACAATAGACTTTCGATTTAGTGAATCTCGAAATAGTGAACTATCCACAATAATAAATGAACACACAACATTTCATATAAAAATGTATTTTGTATAAAAATGACGCGCAAGCATTTAACATAGCTTGAGAACACTGAAGAATTGGTTATGTTTTTTGTTAAAACCTGAGTGAAAGCCTTGTTTAATGCTAAATTAAATTTAAAAGCATTTACATCGACCGAAATGTGTATTTTTGATCAAATTCATCTTAAGAAAGACTTTTAAAATCCCCGCTCGAAGAACTGAACAGTCTCGAAAGAGTCTGGTTTTTATTACTTTACTATTTGGAGCGTCTACTGTCTTACTATCGTTTATTTTAAAGTTGAGCTCATTCAAAAACTACTGAGCCATCTTCACAGAAATTTTCATTTAATCATCAGCAGCAGGAAGCTATAGTAAGTTTTTTTTTGTCAAAGGGCCAGTGTATATATAATCAGTTTAATGCTTATTCAACTACCTTGAAACAATTGCCAACCTGATAAATGGCAGTGTGATTTTCCCGCCCAAGTCGTGTTTGTAGGCGGGAAAAACAAAAATGACATAAGCTTTTATTTTTCAAAAAATGTTTAATAAGGATAAAAGTATAAATATAAGAAAAGTAGACGTGGAAGAGGGAAAATTAAACCGTTTAAGCTTTTCTGTTGCTATGATGGGAACAAAATCAAAATTTTAGCAAAATCGGTTCAATAGCTTAGGATGAACTCAATTTCAAAATTAATTCAGATAGGTACTGTACTGGCCTGCAACGAAAATCGCATTCAAACCAAACCATAAATATCTTAGAAATTTATTTTCTTCTCAAAAAAGCAGTTTCTTCTTTACACACTAAACTATGCGAAGTTTCGAAACTTCTGCTGAGCCCACAGCAGATTTAGGGTGTGAGTGATAGAAAATAAAGGAAGTATAGGCGTCAAAAGCTTTATTAAAGCCTATTCAAAAAATCAAAGTCTTACAGTCCACAAAAGGGGCCTTTGCGAGAAACAGTGGATCGACAAAATAAAATGAATGCAACTTCGAGGATAATCGTTTTAGCCCAAATTGGTTTTCACTCCTCCCTAGATAAGCTCCTCGGATCACATATCAAGGAATCTGAGTCCATTTGAGTAAAGTGTAATTTTGCCTAAAAATTAAAATGGTACCCTACACAGATAGATGGGATAATATTTCTAAAAATTCAATTTCGCTTAAAGCTAAAAATGGCACCCAACGCAAATGAGCTAGAATCCGAAAAATAAAATATTGCCTAAAAATCAAAATGGCGCTCTGCATAGATGGGCTAGAATTTATAAAAATATTATTTTGATAAAAAAGATGGCGCCCAACGAAAATGGACTAGAATCCCGAAAAGAATAATTTTTACTAAAATTCAAAAAGGTGACGAACACAAATCGGCTAGAATACCGAAAAGTACAATTTTGACTGAAATTCAAAATGGTACCGAACGCAAATAGGGAGGGGGGGCACCTAATGAAAGTGGTCAAGAAACCCATAAAGAGTAATTTTGAATCCCTTAAAATATGGTTCGGTTTAATGTTCTTAGTGGCTCCAAACGCAAATGACCTCGATGGGCTAGAATCTACAAAAATATAATTTTGTCTTAAATTAAAAATGGCAACCTACAAAAATGTATTAGAATCCTAGAAGCATAATTTTGACTAAAATTCAAAAAGGTGGCAAATACAAATCCCGTAGAATACCGAAAAGTACAATTTAACCTAAGATTCAAAATGGTGCCTAGCGCTAATATTTTAGAATTACTGAAAATACAATCTTGTCTAAAACTTAAAGTAGTGCGCATCGAAATGGATTATAATTCCGAGAAGCATAATTTTGCCTTAAACGTCAAACGAAAATGGGTTAGAATTTCTTATCTAAAATTCAAAGTGGCGCCCAACGCTTAAAGGCTAGAATTCTGGAAAATATAATTTGGTAAAAAGTCAAAATGGTACCCAACTTAAATTGATTAGAATTCCGAAACGTACCTTTAATTTTATATCCTGAAATCTGTGCTTATCAATTTATGTATTTCGACTGCGAAATTCTGAATATATTTTCTCAAAAGTAAAATTCTCTGTAAATAGGGTCCACACAATAAAAGGGCTTCGAAGTCATCAAATATATTTTATTTTATGTCTTTAAAAACAACTATTTAATCAAAGGATTGAACTTTGACAGTGAGCGTTGTAAATAAAAAAAGATTCCATAAGAAAATAAGAACAACTCAACAAACTTCAATTGGTAATGACAGGTGATGAAAAATTAAATTTCTGCTAAAACAACAAAAATTACACAAGTGATGCTTAAATGTCAAATATTGACCTATATAGAGCGTTGTCTTTTCTTAACCAATAGTTTTTTTACTGATGCATAAAATTGAGATTTTTCTCAAAAAAAAAACGAATTTCATAATGCGTTTTTTTTTTATTTGTATTCACAACATCTTAAGGAGTTTTTCTGACATCAATCCATTTGTCCCTATGTAATCACACCATATATACCACCTACATATTTGACCGATATTTTTCAAATCTCTTGCATATTAGTCCTGTTATTTTATTCCTATAGTTAACTATTGAAAAAAGAACCATTTCCGAAAAAAGAATCTAACAGGTGCCGTAATTATTGAAGCTTTCGCAATCCTCTAAATCCCTTCAGAAAGAGCTATATTTTCTAACCTAAATTCATTAATTAGAGATGTTAATTGGATGAATCTATTCGAAGGTTATTTCTTTATAGCAAAAACCAACATAATAAATATAATATTGAAGCATATCTCCAGATAGAGATTCCCTATCAAGCTCAAAGCTCATAAGGAACACAACAAAAAAAATCCCACACAAAGAAAGGACAAAGTCCATAGATGGTTATAATATGAAACATTCCCCAAAGGCTATATTAAACTAGATATTTACCAAGTTTTTATTTTACTCCAGATAACCTGATTCTTTTCATATAAAACGCCTGTTCAAGTCCTTTAGCTTCTCTCTATGTCCTATTAATTATGGAAACATTTTAACAATATGAGAAAGTAAGAAGCAAAAAAAAAAAACAGGTCACACTTTATATCCTAGCGCTGCTGTGCGCTTATCCAACGAACTAAACAACTTTTGTTTGATATACTCAACCCATACCCAGCCAGTCTCGCACAACCTATATCTTCACCCTTCGTTCTTAATTAACTTTGACTCCTACACACAGATCCCATTAGTCTCCCTAATTAACTGAGGATGTCAACATAATTTTCCTCTTTTTCTCTGTTTTTTTGTTCTTCTTCCTCTATGGCCCTTTTAGCATGACAAAGATATAAAAAAAAAAGAATAACAAGAAAAATCCATGTGTCATGTCTTTTGATATGCAAAAAAGACAACAACAAAAAAACTATACCTATGCATAATAAACTGTATGTGTGTAGAGATAGAAAACGAGGCGTATTCTGTTTCCACCTTTTGTTAAATGAGTTATAATTTTATTGTCACTTTGCACACAAAAGTGTTTCACTTGTGTGTGACAATGACAATCTCTATTCATAAGGACAATCATTCGCTGTTCAT
Organism: Dasysyrphus tricinctus; assembly: GCA_963921185.1. Classification (NCBI taxonomy): domain Eukaryota; kingdom Metazoa; phylum Arthropoda; class Insecta; order Diptera; family Syrphidae; genus Dasysyrphus; species Dasysyrphus tricinctus. The sequence continues at coordinate 74,168,546 of OY992533.1, forward strand.
TGTTCTCCACAAATCATAAAATTTTTATAAAATATGCAAAAGTGCAACAGATGCATCTGAACTTATATGCATGAAGTTAGTTCTGTATGGCTGCTATATCTATACCTATTTATAGCTTGTGCTGGTGTTACTGCTGCTGCTCCTAAGGACACACAATCAGCCCAGTGAGTGTATGGCATGTTCATTAAAATAACAAAAAAACATACACAGAGTTTGTGTAAAAAAACATAAATAACATGAATTTAACGAGCAATAAATTTAATTTTTCACTTTGATTTCACTCAAACACAAAGTTCAAAATACAAAAAAAAAAGTTTAATACACGTCTGGGTCGCACAATCTTGCTCTTAAAAAAATTCAAACATAATGAATGTTTTTGAAAACGACTAAGAACTGATGGGATATAGAAAAACACTTATGAATTATGTTAAACCTAAACGTTTAAGGGCCAATTTGTTCACAATGGGTTAAGATATGTATTATTTTTTTAAAAGACTCGGATTAAATGGCGTTACTTCAACACAGAATGAAGATGCTATTTTGTAGAGATCCTCTCAACTTATCTAGATTTGTAGGTATATTTTTTTTCCAGAATCCTTAACTTACCCTTAAAGTGCCTGTGCCTAGCCTATACCTTTAACGAAAGTCAAAGCAATGTTTAGTCTTTTTTGCGAATTACCATCATCATCATCATCATCATGGCACCATTCGGTGTCAAGAGAAATTTGTTAATTTTGTTTGTGTTGTTTTTTTTTTGTTTAATTTTTTTCTGATATATGATCCAATTATAAAAAAAAAATAATATTAAAAAAAAAAACACTTCAAAACAGCGTGTTGTAATGCTGATTTTATTCGCAGCATGGTGCATTGTGTTCTGAAAAATTATGATACACAAAAGCAACAGAAAGAAAATCAAAAACCAATTGCAGTTGCAGTGCATAATATAACTCATTTCAACGTTGTTGGCCTGGCTGGTCTCGTCACTTTTTAACTTGCTGCGTGATGCTAGTTTTGTTGCTTTTTAAATTTGAACATACAGGGTGTTCCCGTATCTTTATTCAGTTTCGCATCTATTTTCAAGTTGAATATTTTTGTTATCCAACTTTTTCTTCTTAAGCAATTGCAAATGATGTTAATAGATTAAATTAAAAACAAAAATTAAAAGAATAATTTAAGGGATATTTTGTGTTGGGATTTGCTTATTAATGTGTTTGCATTTTAAGCTTACTACGCTGCTGATGCAAAACGAAATGTTTAATGGTTCTCCAACAAGACAACGAAAACCATATTTTATTGACAATTTCATCAGTTCAAAAATTAAAACAATTACAAATGCAATACAAAACACAAGGCAGCTATGTTGTGATGAAAGAAATGGCAAAATTTAGCACGAAAAAACACAAATAACATTGCCGCTCACAATAAATTTTTTGGATAAATTAGCGAAAATATATTGTAGACTGCTACAAATAATCTGCTGCAACAATCGATTTTGCCCCTTGAACAGGGAACTACGGAACGAAAAGTAAAACTAACCTTTTCGTTTATGATTTCGTTGAGTCATTTTCTATGAAATTTTTCGTTTCGCATCATCAGCGTACTAGATTTTAACCTTTGAGGAACAAATTAAATAAAAAGTCCAGCGTGGTAAAACCTATAATTATGGGACTGGGTATGAAATGTCGCAAATTAAAATCTCACATTTAAAAATCTTGCAATTAAAAATCTCGCTTTTCAAAATTTTGCCAGAACAATATCTCGCTTTTAACAATCTCACAATAGCATCTTGCGTCAGATTTGAGTTTGCGAGATTTTGATAAAAATTTCTATTTTTTGTAGGGAAATTAAATTTTGCGAGATTTCCAAATTTCTGCGAGGTAGATTGGAGTGTCTTGCCTACCTACTTTAAAGACCTTATTGTTGTTATTCAAAATAATAATTGCTTATATTCCAATTTCTTGTAAGAAACTATAAAACCTAAAGAAAAAGTTTTTCGTTTTTGTGTTTATTTTTTGGTTTATAGCAATTTAATATTTCAGTGCTAAACTGAAAGTGATGTTACTATGAGATTTGAGTTTGATAAATTTTGATTCGCGAGTTTTAAGTATGCGTGATTTTAAATTGCGATACTTCGATTAATATTTGCGAACATTTTTGGTGCAAAATGGAAATGCGAGTTTGTTAAAAGCGAGATTTTGTTTGCGAAATTATTAAAAGTAGATAGGATTATTATTTTTTGAGATTTTTAAAAAATACGAGATTTCGCTATTCGAGATTTTGCAAACAAAAATTGGAGGTTTTTTCAAATGGAAATATCTCAAAAATATGTCCTGATAGAATATTTCCGGCTTCAGATCCGAGTTTAGAGGACCAAAATTCTTTGGAAAAAATACTTTGATTTTGTTGAAAGAAAAATTTAAATTGATTGAAATTGAACACTGTATATCTAGTCAAAAGCCTAAATAACCTTACTTTAATTTTGCGCCTATGTATTTCTTGATTTCTTATAATAAATGAAAAATGTCCCCTCTTTTTTTCGCCCCCAAATCCCCCCTCCAACTCCGCTTCTGGAAAATATATTTTTCTTACAGTCCTTATAACCTCCTGCACCCTTTTCAATCGTTAAACTGCTGTTTACATTTTCTTTTTATAAATATGTAAAAAGCTTGCACTAGTAAAGATTATCAAGATGATAATTATTTAAGCTAAGTTGTGATTTTTCAATCACAGGTAAACCTGTGACTGTGATTTTCAACTCACTGTGAATTAAAACTGTGAATGTGATTTCTGAATTAAAAAAAACATTATGTTAGAAAATCGGAATAGATATCAACCTAAGTTATGGTCACTCATTTTTTTACACGCTTTATTATTGAAAAAAAAAACTGATTAGCATGAACCTATTTTACAATAAGAAAGTTTTAAACTCATTAGCCTAAAAACAAAGATTTGTCATATTTTTACATTCAAAATAAGTTAGGTATACATTTATACGAAAATAAAAATTTCAATTCCCAATTAAAAAATATCAACTCTCAAAAAAAGAAGGCGTGGCAGTGGGTGGATTTCTTAAAAGTTGTCTAGAAAAATTGAATGAGGCAGTGTGTGGATTTCTTAAAATCACTCCTGTGCATGTTTTTTTTTTACAAAATTTCAGCTAGGCTAACAGATTAACGGGAAAACTCAGATAATAATTTTTTACCTGTGTAACAAAAACATTCGAGAAAGCAATCAAACATGACATTGCGATGATAGAGAACACGAAAAAGATTGGGTGGCAAAATTCTGTCTATCTGCCCGTCTGTACCTTGACCTAGAGTCTAATACTACGTTTACATTAAACCAAATGAGGCGATTTCGTTGAAAATTCCCAAATTCGATGTGAAATCACCTCATTTCCAATACAAATTCACATTTCTAAATAAGAAAATTTCAACCAAATTTGCACAATATTAGGATGAAAATTAAGTCGAAACCTATGAACACACCCAATTGGAAACAGTTTGAAGAGCTCTGAAAAGATTTTCTATGAAAGTGTCAAAGTCCAAAGAAAGTTGAAGGACAAAAAAAAAACAATAACAAAAAGCGATTAACAGCCAGCTGAAATTCAAAAATTTAATGAACTGTGAAACGATATTATCAAATTACCGATGAGAACACTTTTTCTGTGATTTGCGAAACTGTACCTCTTTTCGGCTCTAATGAATACGTAGTGTATAAACCACTAACACTGAAGAGATTGTATTCAAATTAAGGTTTTTATTGGAATTAGAATTTTTGTTTTTTTAAGAAATATTTAACTTTTTCTTTTGAAATTTCAATATTTCAAAAACGGGTTAATGAATTTGGTTTAACAAAGTTTTAACATGTAAAATAATAAGTACTCAAAGTGTTGTCGTTCCATTTTTTTAAACGTTATCAAAATTTCGTCACCTCAGTATTTGAGTGATCTAAACAACAAAAACCTAGTTTCGAGAAAACGACGTTTGAAGTGTTAATACTATTAAATACGAATAAAAGAAAAACCTTCCGTACAATAACCATAAACTAATTTTAATAAAATATTGACAACTGTGTTCTACTTACACAATTGTTTTTGCTTCGATCAGTCCATTGCATTTTTTCTTATATCAAATCAAAAACAAATTATTGCATTTTATGAATCAATATTTAAAAAGAATTGTATGATATAAATCATTTATGCACTGAAATTGGTCTTTGCAAATAAGTTCAATTGTACGTATAGGTCATTTAACACATTTAAGAAATTTTAAAAAGATCATACAAAATTATGCCCTTCTCATACAAAATGTTTATGTGGCAGACGGGTTACGTACGAATGACCGACAAAAAAAATGTCGACTGGTTAAAATGTCGACTTTTATCGACTTTTTTGTAAGTTAAAATACCGACTTTGTTTTTACTGACTCATTAAAATATCGACAGTTTGAAATGTCGATTTGACAAAAAGACTGCCCTGATAGAAGTCGAGAAAAATATCGACTTGTCGGAATTTTTCCCATACAGAAAAGTCGATATAAAATATAAATCGGCATTTTAACCAGTCGACATTTTGACTTGTCGATATTTTGTCTGTCGGTCATTTGAAAGTAAACCAAATAACAGCGCTCTGTCTTAAATGTTTGCACGGAATAACTATAAACTCAAGAATCATAAATTCTTGTTTGATTTTTTAACAGGAATTTAACAGTTTTTGATACTGTGGAAAATTTAAGACTATGTTTAAGACACAAGTTCTTATTTGATTCTTATAATAATAAACTTATTAAGGCAGTTATAAGTTTTATATAACCTTTTGTTTAGCTTCAAGAAAGTTCAATAGAACTCATTTTTGTTGCCTACCTACATTAAACCTAATATTTCGAACTTTTAACTGCCTCATTTTCTGGATGTTTTATTATTGTATTAATATTAAAATACATTACCGACCCTGAATAAGAGGCAATAAGGTCGTCAAAATATATAGGCAACAAAAATTAAATTACAAAAAATGCGATTTATAGAACTATGACCATGCGTTATTAGATAATAATGATCAGATCATTCCCTAAACTATGATCTGATCAAAATGTCGACTTTCAAAATGTCGACTGTTGAAATCTCGATTCGTAAAATCTCGATCACAGTCGACATTTTTAGAATCGACATTTTGAAAATCGACATTCGAGATTTTTTCTGTCGAGATTTTAAAAGTCGACATAGCGTACCCAATCCGTGGCAGACAAATACTGACTTTTTATTCATAAAATGCGCTTAGATCATATTTGTTTCACTAATATCTTTTGCAATAATAGATACAGGACAGATTTAATTACACTAATAGAAAGATCTCCTTTTTGTTAATAATGAAACGTTCCTAACTAAAAAATGCTGAAAATGCGTATGTATCACTTAAATACTAGGGTGACGATTTGTATATACAAAAATAATTTTTAAGAAAACCGCTTCCACGATTTTAAATTTATTTTTTTACATTTATTTATATTTTTCAAGTTATCAAATAATGGCATACCGCATACTTCTTTTTGAACTCTCTATATCTTATGAGTTGTTTATACAATTAAGAGAATGATTTCAATACTTTTTATATTTATTTCTGTTTTTTTGTCTATATACTTTCATATTCTAAAAGTTTTTTAGTTCCAAGCAACTTGGACATAAGAGCAAGTATGTGCGATACAGTCGTGCATTTTATTATACTGTGCTTTAGGTTCTAGACTACAATTTTTAAGCTCTCTGATGGAGCAACGGATTATTAAGAACACATAAACATAAGTAATACAAAATTTCATCTGAAGAATATAACTCAAATATTAGAAAAGAAGGCCTGGCAGTGGGAGGCTTTCGTTAAATTTTATAAATGTTGTGCTTTAGGTTCTAGACTACTTATTACCAAAATGTTAACACTCTAAAGCAAAGAATTATGGAAAAAATTATAATTTAAAATAGAAGGCGTGGAAGAAGGAGGTTGAAAGAAAGTTCGCACTTGCCTTGTGAATCTCCATCAATTCAAAAATCTCCCAATTTGAATAGCAAACAAATATCAACCCCCAATAGGCTATTTATTGATTATGTCATAAAAAACAGGGCAATAAGGAACTAAGACGTTCATGGGTTTTTATTGTAAAAATCATCAGAGGGGTCATTGAAGATGAGCAAACCGTTGATTGCCAAAAGCACCCTATTTGGTTTTTTACATATAAGTCGAAAACGAAGCAAAATTTCGAGATAATTCTCAAAACCTTTTTAAAGAATAAAATTTACCATCAAAATGGATTTTGAAAAAAAAAATTAAAAAATTTTAAATGAGCTTAGTTTAAAAAAATCATTGCAAGAAAATGTGAAAAATGGAATTTTTTGTTTTTTTACTTATTTGCTTATAACTTTTTTACCAGCAGAGATAGGTATAGGCATTGCACCATAGAAACGAAAGATATTTAAATTTCCTTTAAAATGAATAATTCAAAAAATGGTTTGGATAAAAATCGACTGAAAAACAGTCGCTCAAATTAGGCTGATATTAAGTTTATAAAGCTTTATAAATGGTATTTTTAAAAATTAAAGGCAAATTTCAAATTTTTCACAGTTTTAGGGTTGCCATCTAGTTTTTTTTTTTAATTTAAAATAATTGCCAAAATCAACACACTTGCTCTTGCAAAGCTGCGTTTTGAAGAACAACATGTTAGCTTATACCTTCTCAAACATGAATAAAGTAGTATCAGGGGAGTTTTACCGTTGAAAGTCCTTGCCAGACGAGCTCAACATTTTCAAACTTCAAAGTAGGTATGTATTATAAGAAATTACGTCTAATGCTTTTTACAATAAAATCCCATGAACGTCTTAGTTCCTTTTTTATGACATAATCAATAGCCTACAAAGTGTGAAAGAAATCATGAAATTGCTTTCATTATTCATACATTCGTCTTGATCTGTGGATTTTTATTTCTCTTGTAGTTTTATTTTGGTCGTGATTTTGCTCACAGAAACAAATGAATAATGACCACAGTTCTTTTTGTGATTTGTGAATCGCTCATTTTCGATGTGATTTTAGAACTGCAGTTCTGAATAAACCTATGTAGTTTTTTATAGAATGTGAAACGAACAGAAGCAACAATAAAATCACATTTAAGGAACTCACAGCTTGTTCGTGATTGTGATTTTTTAATCACAAGTTGTAATTTTTTGCAATTCTCTCGATCATCCTGGTATCTTGCTTAAACCTGAGCTTACTTCAGAAACATGTTTTTGAGTCAATTTGAATCCTTTTTTAACCTCCATGTTTCGGTAAGTTAACTCAGCGACTATAATCTGAGGGATTTTTAACAACGAAAGATGAAGTTAAATGTCAACTAAAAAACTCTTTTTGCAAGTAAACTTACTGTTGGTTTATTTTGAGGATTACCTAACTCTCATTTAACTTAGAGTTAAAAAGTAGTTATATGTATTAAGAAACTTGCGTCAGGTGCCATTTCATTGATTTTTTAAAACTATACTCATCTTAAATTTAAAGTGTTAAGGCAGAATCACGACCATAGCAGGTTTCTTTATATATTTTTAAACTTCTAAGTGTTAAAACCTCATTTTCTTAGCGGACGTATTTTTTACTTCGTGTGAGAAATGACTACATTTATTCTATCAATAAACATCATTATATATCTTATATTATATTATGATATTGTGCGAACAAATTAAGATAGGTCAAAGCAGTAAAATTAATTCATCACACCCGTAATAATTTCGAAGTAAAATACTGGCCATTACTTTTCACAGTTTTGTTTGTCATTTCAAGATTATTACAGAAAATCAACTTTCAGAAAATATTAAAAAGAGTGTCATTATAGGTTCATGCTGTATCTTACACAATATGAACATTAGTTGTAAAATCCGCAAATCACCTGTTATTTGAAGTCACATCTGTAAACTGTAATTACGTTACTACTTACTAACAATGAATTAAATCCAACCACTGAACAAAATATTTTCAAATTCAATAACAATTTTGATAATTAAGAACATTGTATGAATAAATTAAAAAATCATGAGTAGGTACCTCCTTGTGTGTCACATCCATAACAATAGAAGACTCCATAAAGGTTGTATACGTTACTTTATAGTCTCGAGTCAATTAATGAATATTTTTCTATTTGTGTACACCCTGTAAAACATAATAATTAATGACGTGTTGCAGTGTGTCACTTTTGCTTCTGATGCTTTAATTTTCAAACAAACAGCAGGGGTTATATTTTCATAGCGAAATACTATTATTCAGAAATTGAAAACAACATAATATTAAGCGTGACACACACTGTCACTGAGAATTAAAAAAGATGATTTAAAATATTTGTTCGAAAAAAAAGGGCTACGAATTAAAACGAATAAAAATTGGTTTCTGTCAATTTCGAGGGCAAATGCAAATTATTTAAATTAAAAAATTTTTGTTCATGTTGTGTTTAATATTCTTCTCTTCGAAAAGTGAACAACAACAACAAAATTTAATTTATCGTCACACACAAGAGCATAATATCTCATCCAATAAATTAGTTTTGATACATATATGTATGTATGTATTTTCATTTAATTTTCAAAAGAAAATCTAAAACAAAAATTAAATGGAACTAAATGGAACAAAAAGCATAAGAGCTTCTCTCAGTTGGAGTCCTATGTCCTACAAATCTGATATGGTGGGCGGTGGATGGAGGGAAGGGGAGGTTTTTTTTTTGCGTTAAAAGGGGTAACCTTATAACTCACTGAGAAGTTGCTTAAGAAAAAAAATACAAAATAACGAAACAAAATTGAAAATTTATCACCGGACGTGACCGAATGAATGTTGGCTCCCCTACCGTCAGCACCGTATCCACCATGGAAATCGACTGTAGCAGTTTTTTTTTTTTTTTGTTCAACCATCGAGAGACTTTGATAAAGGTGGCGGCTCGTTAAAGAGCCAGAGGGCAAGTATAAACCATCCTAAACCGTACCGAAAATAAAGTACAACCGCCACCTAACATCGTCCATCTAAACCACTAGCCAGGGCATTCAGCATCTCTACTGATGAAGCAAATGTCTAAGGCAAGGAACAGGAGTTGAGGTATAGAAGCCTCTATAGCCCACCTTTACCTTCAATCCTCTATATTCTATACACAAACCAAAAGACCGAATGAGCCTTTTTACGAGCTCAAAGATGTACAGCAGTTAATGTATCCTAATGTGGTCAATTGCGTCCTTTTGTGGAGCATTGAATTGGAAATTGGAAAGATTTTGTGCGCTTTGATGGGATATGGTATGCTGCTGGAAGATAGAATATGGACAACAGCGACGTAAGACGCAACGCAACGGAGACGAGACGGAAGAATATAACAAAAAAAAGCCAAGATGGAGATGGAGAGTAGACTTGTGGCAATCATGGCAATTGCCATGACCAGTGTACACGACACAATAGATAAGGAGAACTGAGATGCTGAAGCCCAAGAATATATCCATAAATTCATGAGTGATGCGGTTGTTTCTTTTTTTTCTTTTCTTTCAATGCTATATTGGAGCTTGCGGAGGTATACCTACATAGGTTAGGTTCGGTACCATCCTCAACCATATAATATTCTTCTTTTGGATTTTTTTTTTATTATTTTTTAGCATGCGGTATTCAATCATTCTTCTTTTGGTATTCTTTTATTTATCAATTGTTAAAGAAGGAATTCTTTGTAGCAAATGAAGTATCCAGGGAAGGAGTTTTGTCAATTAGGCACCGAGAAGATGCATGAGTGATGGGTTTATGGAAGATATATTCAAAAGAATGTGGGTATGGCTAAATGATTATGTTCTTGAATCGTGCTGGGGTGGAATTTAAAGTGAGATATTATCATAGATGTATCTAGGTATGATGATCTATGATGAATTCTTCTTTTTTTATTTCTTGGTAACGAGAACTAAAAGTTTTAAATTTTATTGAAGAGCTCTAGACGTATCAGTGATGGTTAAAGAAATATTTCAGTAAAAAATTGAAAAATATTTTAATAAATGAAAATCTCACAAATTTAAATCTCGTGCGAGAACAAAAAATAGGAGTTTTTAGTTCGCAAGATTTTATGGTTGCAAAAATGTTAAAAGCAGGATTTTGTAATTGCGAGACTATGAAAAGTGAAACCTTGTAATTGCGAGATTTCATAATGCGGGATTTTAAATATGTGATTTCAATCTGCAACATTTCGTACCAAACTAGAAAATGTTAACTCACTCTAACCAAATGCAACTGTTGAATGTGGCAACACAACTTTTATTGGAACATGTTAATAAATTCTCCTAATAAGCAACTACAGAAAGTGTATAATGTATCTTTTCTGTTGGGACTAAGATCTTTTGGTATAGTTGCAGATTTATAAGAGAGTACAATCATTCATTAATAATCGTTTATTGAATTCAATTAAAAGATTACATTCATTGACTTCACTTTGAGAATATGGCTTCAAATCCTGCAACTACCATCGGCATTATCATCTTGACATTTTTTTTCTTCGAAATTACTAAGGTCAGACAAATAATAGGATGAAATGGCTGACGTTTTTTTTGCATCGCGTTTGAAGAACGAAATTGATTCCCAATTTGACAATGTAATTGACGTTGACTTAACGTTCATGAATCCATACAGAATTTGTATTTTTGTTCACCCGTGAACGTGCTTTTGAAGCATTTCACGAGCAACTCCCGTGCAAAATGTTTGTGAACAGTTGACAGTTTTGTGGTTTTATACGTCAAACATTCACAAGACACTCGCAAGTCTGTACCAGTGAGCAATGCCAAATAAATAACTTTCTCCACTGATGATTATTCACTTCACGAGGAAGTATGTTCTAGGCTAAAAACAGATGTGCAGCACGACTGCATGCATTGCTACGTACAACATCACACTTGAAACACTTGTGCAAACTCTTAAGGTGCGCATCCATTTGAGAGTAAAATGACGGAATGACGGAGCAGCTCTGAAGAAGCTCTCGAGATTAAAACTCGCAATTGGGCACAGTCATGAGATTAGTTCACCAGAGGGGAATACAGATATTTGAGAGTCACTTTCGAGAGTTTTCTAGTGAAAGTACTCTCTCAAATGGAAACGCACATTTAAATATTCATCATAAAAAGGACTCAATCACCCTTTTAGTATGAAATTTGTTGGTATTTATCAATAATTTTTATACCCAAATGTAGGGAGCTACCTCGAGGCCACACGGGCGAGTACTTGCAACCAAATTAGCTACATAACTGCACTGCCTGTCAAATTTGTAATTTTCATTCGTTGCTTATCTCCCAACTTGCTTCACAACTTGCTTCACTACTGGCTTCAAAAATTCCATGCTAGTTGATGAGTAAGTTACTTGGGGTTATATGTGTTATTGAACTAATGTGTATGTATTGCAACTTGCTTTGCCATTACTTGCCCCTGTGGGCTCGGGATTATTTAAACATTATTTAAATATCTTAATCTTGAAGCAAAGCTAGAACTTTTTGAAGCTAATTAAGGCAAGTTACACTAATATTCGGCGGTCTATATTCAGTTCAATTTTAAGGTGGAAAATTTAGATAAGTGCCCCTACCCTAAAAATTGTAGAGGAAGGTTGGAGCAATTACTTTTAAAAACACTACTTTACAAATTTGATAATCAAATCAATGTGGGACTCAATCTGCTCTCTTGTATGAAATTATTTGATTAATCTCAAAATATGTTATATGCAATAATGAACCCTGACATTTATATTTTAATAAAAAAAACCTTAACTTTGAAGATTGTACATCTAAAACCGAAGTTATAAGCTTTCCAATCGTTCGATTCGAAGGCTATTTTTGTGCATAGTGGATTTTTTTTTATTGAACCTGATCAGCGGCCGACGTACAACCACTCTTTGCTAAGCATTGTGCATCTCTGGGCTGCACGTGGCTCTTGATTTTGTCTGCTGCCATAAGAACCTTTATTATTCACATTCGGTGCATGAAAAAAAGCTGCATTTGTGTTTTAGTCATTAAAGTGAGGCTCAGCTGAGAGAGGTTAGGTAATTGCACCTATTGCTCCCCCCCCTGTATCTATGCCTGATTAGCGTAAGTACCTCTAACTAGCTACCTTCTCTGACGTAACTATCAAAAAATCATCATTGAACGCACCTTTAAAGAGTTTAGTGAACCTTAGTGACTACCTTGCGGTGCACCTGATTTCACCTTTATTGAATTTAAAGTGATTCCCCTAAAAAGAATTTGAGAAGTCCTTTCTATCAAATACTATTTGATCCATTATTGGACGAAAGTTGGGGAGAAACCACGAAATGGAATCTTGAACAAAATAAGACTATGATACCATTTGCCGAAAGCATTAGCTACTGAAGCCTATAAAGATACTATGAATTGCTGTCCATAGCTTTATTTTTACACAATTCAAGTTGTTATTGACTTTAGCTTAATTTAATTTTGCGCATGTTGAAGTAATATAGAATTAAAGTATAAAAACAGATCAACTGACAGTTCTTTTTTTAAATCAAAAAATAGCTGAAATAAAAACAAAGTTTTTCGGCTCGAATGTCTTGAGAACAATCACTGCTTTCGATTCTGGGCTAGTTTTATTCTACAGACAAATGAAGTAGGCTTTGTCAAAATAAAGGAAGGATTCACATATTTTTAAAGCAAACAAGAAATACTGTATAAAACTAAAACGAAATTTGCAAACGTGTTTTTTCGGTTCGAAATTCTTGAGAACAAACAAATAATTCAGTAATTATTGGTGACCCATAGATTGATAGAAAAAAAAATATAAAAGGCTTACCTTCTACCAAAACGTGTTGACATTTTATGATGATTAAGTGGCCTTTGAAATGGTTTACTTTTTTGCGAACATCCTATATAAGGGTATTAGTAGGGCTGGCCACGATACCAAACCAAACGATACTTTTTCAGTATCGTCTCGGTATTGTCCCGGTTTCGGTCGCGTATAAGTCAGTATCGTCTCAGTTGCGGTCTCGTAAGAAAAGGTCTCGTCTCGGTATCTGTCTAGTCTGGTTTTGGTCTGGTATCAGTTGCAAAAACACATTGTGTGTCCAACTTCTTTGCTGGTCAGATTTAACTGTTGTCCAAAGATTTTATTAATACAACTAACTTACTTTGAGTCATATGATTCAAGATTATCAAGAAGACATAGTTTCTTTGTTCTATAATATGGAGTTAAGCCATGTCTCCGCTAGACGTCTGTGAAATTAGCAGGGCAACTTTCACCCACTTAAGTGGGACCTTTACAGAAATTTGCAGTTTTTTGCATTTTATTAGCATTTCTATTCCACATTTTGCAGTTTGCCAATTAAGGGTGCAATCGAGTGACCTGCTAATTTCATTCTGTTAAGTAGGAAGGTCACTTCGTGTATCTCAGGAACCAAGCATGCTGGGAACTTGTTTTAAAGCTCCAAATTAGCATTTTTTTCCATTTCAACGATAGGCTGGATTCAAAATTTGAAGATCTTTATTTGCAAAAAGTTCATTTTGGGCCCTCATCACGTAAGGGTAACGATATTGTTTTCGATATCACATCGGCAGCTATGCTTCGGGTAAGCATACAAAACCTCTATCGTTCTAAGCGATATCAACTTCTGACGATTTGGATTTTACTTCACGTTCACGCACGGCCATGTGAGCTCAAGGCTATTTTGGGTGAGCTCACACTTTTTTATGAAAATCATAATAGTCGGAAAAAGTATTTTGACAAAAAAAATTTCGCATTTTTCTTTATATTTTTCTTTTTATTTATAGAAAAAAATCTGAAAAAACTGTATTATAATGTCATCAAAATGAGCTTCCAAAACAACATACAAAAGTTAGATTCATAATTATGGTTTTGAAAATAAAAATTGTTTTTCAAAAACTTATAGGGAAAAAAGTATTTTGACAAAATTAAAAAGGCTTGTAAATACCGATTGGAAAAATATAAGCTTATATTTGATGAAGAAGATTAGAGCTTTCAGATAATTTCACAAAATTTGTTGAAAAATAATTATTTCTAGATCTTCTAAGACCTCAAAAATAGCAAAAAAAACGATTTTTGGTCATTTTCTAACGGGAATTTCTTAGAAACCCGAACCGATAGCCATAAGCGGATAACGGATTTGAATTTGGCATCCAAAAGTGTACTAAATACTATCCTCACTGCCTGTACTAAAAAGTAGACCAGTCTTTAAAAGCCTTACACGTTTTTGAAATACAATTTTTATTTTCTAAACTATAATTATGAATCTTACTTTTTTTTTGAAGCTCATCTTGATACCATTATAATATATTTTTTTTTCAGATTTATTCTACCTATAAAACGAAATATATACAGAAAAATGCGAAATATTTTTTTTTGTCAAAATACTTTTTCCGACTATTGTATGTTGAATTCCTGGTTCAAGCATTTCTGAAAATATCCTGTAGAGTTATTTGACAAATAGCAATAGGTATACATATTGCTATCTCCTTCATTCATAAACTGCGAAATTCTCATTTTGTGGAATCTTGTATGTGGAATTTCGATATTTTAAGTTGATTTAGTATAAACGGTGAAATTTTCTGAAAATAAAATTAAATATAGAAGCCAGAATGACGTTTCTCGCCGTGAAAATATGAAAAAAAGGTTTTGGACCTTATTTCAAAATCGAAAAAAAAAAATCGTACACGTATCGAATCGGTTTCCTGATTGACATTCGAAACGCTCCTTTTAATTTTAAGCTATGAACACAAGGGCCAACCAATAAGTTTAAAATCTAAAAGGCTTTTATTGTTGAATGAATTTATTTTATGTTTTGAGTATTCCATATTTTTTCATAATCGGAACACACTTTTCACTGAAAAATAACTGATCAAGCGACTAGCAACAAAAGCACATAAGAGCACAAATTGTTGACGAAGAAATCAAAGTGTGTGGAATAAAACGGAAAAATTGGTATTGTGACATATAAGTGCATTTCAAATATTATTTCAAAGCAAACAAATATTTGTTCTCAAAATGAAAAATTGGAAAATCTTAAAATACCTTAAAAAATTTTTGGATGAGCTTAAATTATTTTCGGGTGAGCTGAGCTCAACCTAGCGTAGGCCTGGCTACGGCCGTGACTTCACGTAATTAAAAAAGCTGTCATTTATTAATGTCTTGTCGATAGCGAATGCACGATACCAATTGAGCTATCGTCGGTGTTATGTTTTGCTAGTTTTTAGTGCCTACAATGGTAAATTGTATCTGCAAAAAGTGTTTCGAATCATCATTTGATACTACAGAACCACAACAGATTCAATGAACTAAAAGTATTCATTTTTTTTTATTTTTGCAAAACATTTTACCTAGGTAAATATTTTTTTCACAAAAATACTCAATTTATCATACTACAAGTCCCTAGCACGCTTGGTACCTGAGAAACACGATGTGTTTGTAGATCACTCCATTACACTCTTATTTGGCGAACTGCAAAATATATGGGTATAGATGCAAACAAAACTGCAAATTCCTGTCAAGATCCCATTTCCGTGGGTGAAAATTGCCCTATACTGGAAGGTGTGGGTTCGATTCCCAGCCGTGCCACCTACAAACAGAAATGTTTTATCCGAGGTACTGCCTCTTGCGAGGAACTGACAAATCCTCCAAGAGTATACTTGTCATGAATAAGTGCTGCTCATTTAGCCGTTCGGACTCGGCAAAAAACTGTAGGTCCCCTCCATTCCTGCCAATAACACGCACACAGGAATTGTTGAGAGTTGTAAGTCACTAGGCCCTGGTTCTCCATGAGCTGTTGCGCCACCCAATTTATTTATTTTTATTGCCCTATACTAGCTTCACAGACATCTTTGTTAACACTTAAACATCAAAATCAGATTCATCATGAGAGACCAACAGCAAATTCTTAGCCCACAGGTTTACTTGTAAAGGAGTAATAACCTACCTGCACTTTAAAAAAGTTCCCTTATTCTTCTATTACGATTATTGCGGTAAACAAGAAATATTCAAAATGGAATTTTTCACAAGACTGCCACCTATTGGTCAACAAAAACTGTGTCATTTTACATTCTAATGATATGGATATAAATTTTAAACGACTGGAAAACTGCCAGTATGATGACCAAAGGTATGAACTTGAAAACAGAAAGAATACTGCCACTTTGTCAATCGTGTAAATCCAGCATAAAATCTATACAAAGTCTAGACAAACCATCAACAAATCTGAGAAACTGACAAAGAGCTAAAGTTTCCTTAAAAATATGTTTTAATATGAATTGAATGATGTCGTAGACAATTTGTACTAACTGAACATTTTTTTGGGTAAATATTTTTGTTTACAGAAATAATATCGTTGTCCTGCGTAAATGTTGCCTAAGTAAATTTTCCTCGAAACTTAAATACCTGTCTCTTGTAAATACGGCATATTTAATCAAATATTAAAATTTTAGTTCTTTTAAAATTCTTCGCTTTATTTTTAAATAATTCTTCTCGCTTAAACAAATTCATAGCAAATGCAAATGTCTCTCAAATACTTCCATTGAACGCCAATGACATGATGTTATGATATCAATAGGTAAAATGCGGTGAAAAGGAATATTTTATCCGAATTTCACCTAAAATGTAGAATGAAGAGTTCTTAAAATACAATTTTGACAAATACTGTAAGCTTTTTCTTATAGATCCCATGCAGTGTGATAATGATAACGAATAATTTTTTTTTAATCAAAAGAATTTTTGTTCACTCCATTCTCAATGTACTTAAGGTGTAGTAGGTGTAGGCGCTGCGCTCTGGTTGTAGGGTTGTATTAATTCACATATGATGGGACTCGAGTTTCGATTGGTATAATTTATTCAGAATCAGAACTTCATAATAAGTTTTCACAGAACCCACCACCAGCTTAGTGTCGGATTATTTTAGTCTGATATGGAAATTAATGTGGAGCCAGTATTGTTGCTCTTGAATTCGAATGTAACTCAAAGAAATATTTATACACATTATTTTAGATTTTAAAGACCTGAATTAATTGCATGAATATTGAGTATAGCTATGTTGGTATGATAATCCTGATTCAAAAACACAATACTGTGAGAGGAACTACATAAAAGTTCATTCTTTAAAGATTGTGAGACTAACGGAGTGACGAAATATCACACTTCACACGGCCGGCACAAGGAATTAATATTTTCTTTTTTATTTATTTTTTTGAACACTTCGATGTGGCTTGACATGGTATGTGACGGATTAATCTATCCACAGTCTTTTGTTGAGAAATTCCAATGGCAATTATGACATTATTATTATCTTGGCATCTTTAGTATCTTAAATATGGTGTGGAGGATGGTGGTGGTAAGATGATGGTGCGGTGTGCTTAGTGGTTGCTGCTGCTACTGTGGATTATTTTTAAGCTCTGTCATTGTGTTTATGTTCGTTTGCATCTATATAGATAGACACTGAATGAAAATTTCATAAAAGACAACATAGGTATGCAGATCACGGGTATTTCACGCGAAGGGATTAAAATTTGTATATTCCAACTGAGTTGAGGTTTTAAAGTTACCAACAGTAATTGATTATAAGCGGATTTTAAGGTGAAGAATTAAAAGCATGAAAAAATAGAAACAAAAAATAAAGAAATTGACTTTTCTTGTATCGTAAAGCTTAGCACATAAAATATGATTTACAAAAGATTTTCGTTTTATTTACAGAGAAAGTATAAGAGTGAGAGGGTGCTTTGTTATTTTAGCTTCTTAGTTCTGGGTGTATAAGAATTATCATAACGGAAATAGATTACACGATGTATACTAAGATGAATTTATGCGCACAAATTAGAATTCTATACATATGTAGAGGCTTATCAAAAACCGTTAAATCATCTTTATAATTTGAATTTGGAATTAATTTCAGGTTTTGAAAGGCTTAAATTTTATCGTACCGGAACGTGCGACTTTCATCAAATATGTTTTGTAAAGGTTTTGTGATAGTTAAATAACTTAAGAGTTTTTGTTTTTAATTTCTTGAAATATAATTTATATTTCCTTTAATAACAAATTAAAGAATTTTTGTTTTACCTTTCAACAATATTGTTACCACAACAGTTTAGGAAGGATAGGCTAACATAATCTCATAGCTGCTATTGAAAAAATGAAACCAATCGATATTCTTAGTCCAGACATTTACGAAACCACACCGGTATCGCATATGATTTTTGTGGTTGATTTTGTTATAAAATGCACTTTTCAAGATGCATTTTTGGCTAAGTATACAAATTCTATTAGGAGATTCTATAAATGATGAGTGCAAATGTAGGTAGATGAATAATAATTAGTCATCAGTTAGTCGTTAACTAGTGGTGATAATTATGAAAAAATGAGTAGATGAATAATTTATCATTAATTAGTTGCGAGAGTTCCAAATTTGGCGTTCTATGTTTTTTCTATGTTTTTGCAAAAAGTCGTAAAAACTTCTTAAACTTACTATGTAGATACCTACATATTGCTTATTTGATTCAATTTTTGTCGTGCGATGATTTCTATGTATTTTTTGATGATTTTTTTTCTAAGAGTAAAGTTAGCAAACAACTGCCATTAATTAATCTTTAATTATTTATGACAATTAAGAATTTGTCGTCTAATGTTTTCTATATGTTTGTGGGTGCTTGTTTACTTGACAACACTCGAAAGCAGTGAAAACTTCTTAAACTAAATATTTTATTAATATATTTTATATATAACTAGCTGGCTCGCCCCGGCTTCGCACGGGTATACAAATTTTAGCTACGTAGAAAAATTAAATTAATTTATCAACAACTACCTACAATAATAGTTTTTTTGATTGGTTACATAAAACTATCACCAACGATCATTGAAGTATTTAACGTCTATTATGTAGAAGAAGTTTGGCCTATTTGAAATTTGTTTGGCTAGAAATATTAATTAAGCCTTAAGCTTTATTTCTCTATCAAAATAATAAATGATTTTGTGTTCTAACTGCCTCAAAATTGAAGAAGAAAATTTTCAAGTTGAGTTCCAATGCAAACTATGACTGGAACCAAACAGAGAAATTAAAAAAAACGTAAGATTACCTATCTCATCGCGGCCATGCAAAAATTGGATGTCAACTGATAGCTTAAGTCAAAACATTTACGAAACTACTGGTCGGATAAGGCTGATGTTCTGGTCGCAATAGATAGAAAATGCATACTTTTCAGATTGCATTTTCGGCTAAATGTACCAATAATATAAGCAATTTCTATAAATGGGGTATCAAATGAAAGCTAGGGCTGTCCTCTTTGCGATACCAATGGTCGTACAGACTTTTTTGGCTGTTGCGACCAGTTTGACCAATTTTTAAAAAATGGTCTTTTCTTAACACTGCGTTTTACATTCGGGAAAACTGAGTAAAATCATATCAAATATTTGAGAAAGTGGCCTCAACCACTTTTTCTCATTTTCATCCAAGGATGCACAAAATCCCTAATTTTAGAAAAGTGGTCAGACTCGTGGCAACACCCAAAAAAGTTTGTCGGACCATTGGTATCGTGTAGAGGACAGCCTTACCTTTCATTAGATACCTCATTTGTAGAAGTTGCCTATATTATTGGTACATTTAGCGGAGAAAGCAACCTGAAAAGTGCATTTTCTAACTATTGCGACCAGAAAAGCTTTGTCCGACCAGTAGTTTCGTAAATGTTTGGACTAAAGCTATCAGTTGGCATCCAATTTTTGCGTGTCCGCGATGAGATAGGTAATCTTACGATGAAGATTACAAAATACCCCAAGCTTCTTGTCATATCATTTTCTTTATTTAAATGTTTGCAAATGCATTTGATCAATTCAACCGACAACGACAATACACAATTAAAACTAAAAAAAAAACTCATAAAGCCTCAGCAATAATTTTATAATATTTACTGACAGGAAATGCAGAGCAGAGAGAAAGTGCAGCGCCACTTATTGAAAATTTCTTAAATAACTTTTTAAACATTGCCAGTAATTTTTTGAATATAACCCATAAATTTGAGCTCAATCTGATTGTAGTTCTTTTTTTTTTTACACTATCAGATAATCGTTAATTAGCTGTGAAAAACTAAATTTAATCGTGTGATATTTAATAAAGTGCATTATTCAGGATGCATATTTGCTAAGTATACCTACCCATAAATTCCCTTTGGAGTTTCAATAAATGCTGAGTGCAAATACGTAGGTGAATAATTCGTCATATATAAGTCGTTAATTATTATTTGCGATAATTATGAACAAATAATAATAAAATAATAATAATTTATCGTTTATTAGTTGCAACAGTTTCAAATTTAACATTCTATGTTTTCTTTGTTCTTTTTCGAGAAGTGGTAAAAACTTCAAAAACTTAACGTTAATTGCTTATTCGCTGTTAATTAGTCGTTGATAAGTTGTGACATATTCAATTTAGCCGTGCTATGTTTTCTATGTATTTTGGGGTTATTTGTTTTCTATGATTGTCAAGCTAGCAAAGCAGCTGCCATTAACATATAATCTTTAATTAGCTGTGACAATTTAGAATCTGTCGTTCAATGTTTTTTTTGTGTTTGATAATTTGAAAAAACTCGAAAGTGGTGAAAACTTCTTAAATTTAATGTTTTATGACTTAATAATTTGCCATTTACTAGTCGTTCATTAGCTGTGAAAAATAGAATTTAATCGTGTGATTTTTTCTATGTTTTTTGTTGGCGCTTTGCTGGCTTGATATCAAAAGATTTCAAAGCATCTTTTGCTAAAAGGGGTAATAACTGCTAGTACCCAATGGTTAATGGCTTCATAATTTGTCATTAATTAGTCGTTAATTTGTTAAGTCAAATTCTAAATTTTCGTGCAGTGTTGTGTATGTTTGATATGCATATCAAGTAAAAGTTTCATATCGAAAAGCTGTTAGGTCGGTTTATTGCTCTCAATTAGTTGTAACAAATTCAGTTTTGTCCTGCAATGTTTTCTTGGATTTGAAAAATAGGAAGGTGGATGATCTGTCCCTAATTTTCTGTTGATTATTTATGAGTTATGACCATTTAAAATTGTTCGTTCTATATTTTCTATGTTTTTTTTTTTTTGAAAAGTGGTAAACACTATTAAAACTTAATATTTTCTGGCCTTATAATTTGCCGTTGATTAGTCGTTAATTATTTGAGACAAATTCAATTTTTTCGTGCAGTATTTTCTATGTTAGCAAAACAACGAAACGAAAATTGGGTAGTTGGATAGTTTGCCGTTAATTAGTCATTAATTATTTGTCTAAATTTCATAGTGGTAGTTTAATGTTTTCTTATTACAGTAGACGCTCGATATAGTGAAGTAATAAAAACCCGGCATGTTCACTCTTTCGAAATTGGTCACTTTTTTTAAAGGTTTTCTAGTCGTGAATTTGATCCAAAATGCATATTTTGCTTGATGTGAATGTTTTTACATTTATTTGAGCGCTAAGCAAAGCTTTCTTTAAGGTTTAATAAGAAAACAGAGACAGTTCCTCAGTGTCCTCAAGCAATCTTAAATGCTTGCGAGACATTTTTATACAAAATGCATTTTTATATAAATTTTGTGTGTTCACTATTGTGGATAGTTCACTAGTTTAAGATTCACTTAATCGAGGGTCTACTGTATTACTAACTTTATATATAAGTGGGAAAAAGTTCTTATGTTAATAGCTAGTGGCTCAATAATTTGCTATTAGTAAGTCGTTAATTTTTGTGACAAATTTAGTTTGGTCGTGCGATGTTTCCTATGTGTTCTTGAATTCATCAAGCTTCATCGGAAGCAACATTTTTGTAAATGTATAGTTTATCGTCAAATAGTTGTGACAATTTCGATTTTGACATTCTATGTTTTCTATGTTTTTAAAAGTTTTTACCACTTTTCTAGAGTATGCTCACTTGCTAGTTTGATATCAAGTTAGCAAAGTAAAGTTTCAAAAAGTGGTTATAATTTAAACAAAAAATATAGAAAACATAGAATGACAAATTCGACAGTGTAATAACTAATAAAGAACACCTAAAAATAATTCTCTTCTCCACTGAAATTTGATGAATGATGACGATTCAATAGCTTAACTCTTTGATGCCCGGTGGTTGGAGCCTGAAACCCCCTCTTCAAAGATTTTTCTTTCGGGTACCAATAGCGTTATTTCAAAATCAACTAATCAGCTGTTACTCTACGAAATTAGGAGAAATAATAATTCGATCAACAAAGGTTTAAATTTCATTTGTATCGCCTAATTTTAAATTGTTTGGAAATTTCATTTCGCTTTGTAAGCAAACTCACTTGAGTATACATTTCTTTTACCTAAGCCACAGTACATCATCGAATTTCAAAATTCGGTGATAAATATGTGAATTTCAAAGTTAACATACCCTCTACTGAACATGAACTGTAGAGCCAAGCCCATGTAAAAATATTCCAACCATTATTGTTCCTTCGATCACTCTTCCTCGCTCACCTTTATGTGTGTCACTTCATAAGGCAAAATATATGATATCCGATTAAAATCGATCCAAAATGTATTTAAATGCAAATCAATAAAATGTTAAGCCCCAACACCTATAGCCCTTGGACTTGAGCCCATGACTCATCGTGCTGTCATTTCACTCTTTACTTGTTTTGAATGCCATCACTCTATACCAATATCCCACCTCTGGATGCTGCGGGTTAAGCAAAGGCACATACGAACCAAAAAAAAAAGAATGAATATAAGTCCAAAGATTTAGAGAGATTCTGATGGACCCATTTGGAATAGTTTACGCCTGAAGGATATATCATTTTCATTTCGAAGAGGAGAGATCTCTTTTCAAGTCCACCCTCATCACAAAAAGTCAATATCCATCAGGATTTGATAGCCTTCGACTTCGTTGGAAGATATGGAAATCTTTGAAAATTCTTTTGTATAGGAACTCCATTCAACCCACTCTATATGGATCCTATATCCAAGTGCCCACTTGGAACTTATATAGCCCCGAACTCTATGGGTTATGTTAAGTTCCAATATTACAAACGCGTGCGGTTATGTGGAAGTGGAAATCTCGACGTCCGCTGCCTGTCCGTCAGTTGCTCTCTAGACTTAATTTTACTTATATATTTCCTTCTCGTTTCTATATTTTTCTGTGGTGTGTCGGTCGGTTTGACTTTATAATACCAATTTCAATCAACTGCGGGAGGCCATTATGCCCAGATCCATCCGTTGTCCTCATCATTTGGACGCGATGACGACGATGACGAGGACCATGATGATAATGATGATGATGATGATGCTGATGATGATGATGATGGTTGTCCATCGTGGTTGCCGCTGCTAATGCTACACTCGACTCTTCCGAGTTCTTTTGAAGTCACAAATAAAAAAAATTATTATCTATAAAAACATAACATCATCCTCGTAATGTGACGTTGTCTCGACAGCTATGGACGTCTCCTTATTCAATGTGGAAGGACATCAGCATGACCATGAACGCAACCCATAACTGGGAATTTGAAATGCATGACTGTTTTTGGATTCGGTATGGACTCTACTCTGGATGCTGCTTAGTACTATGGTCGTGTGTCTGTGGTCCTATTCACAATTCAGTTCGGTTGGGTTCGGTTTGGTTCAGCTTGGATGCGGAATTTCTCCATCTTTTTCAATTTTGTGAATGATTTATTCCGCTCAATCATTCGCCATCGATCAAAGCCATCTTGACATTTAAGGAGGGAATCAAAATGAGCAACAGAATTTAATCATGGTTATGGTGGCTATAAGGCAATGGAGCCAGAGGGGCTTCATATACTCTACCAAGCCACAGCCACCAAAGCAGATAGAAAAGTATTCAGTGTCGAACGACAACGACAAGCATCAGGCAATCAAGTGTTAAATATATTTATAATTTTTTTTTTTTTTTTTCAATTTTATTTATGTTTTTTTTACATTTTTTTTTGCTTTGTATTGTTTATGGAGTTGTCTTTTTACTTTGATAAATTGGACGTTCATCGTTAGTAATAAGATGCTTCGAAATTGTTGGAAGAGACCAGGAGTATAAATGTGCCTAAAACGAACCAAGGACAGTCATAAATCTGCACTGCGCTAATGAGAAGACAATAAATTTAGAGAAAGAATGAACATTTTTAGTTCTCATAAAATAAAATGTTTAAAATTCCAGCAGGCACGTATTGATTGGGATTTGGGAGATGCCCGGAGTGCTGAAGTTTGTATCTTCTAAATATAATTTAACTATGGGTACATTTCCAGTTCACTGTCAGTAAATGTTTTTGCTTTCTTATTGTAACTTTCAACAGATACAGAGTTTGAAAAATTTCATTTGTACTCCCGATAGGTGCTTTACCAACTTTTTCTTAAATGTTCCAACAATCTCCGACTAAATAATTATCTTCATAATATCATAAAAAATCCTAGGAAACAACTTAAAACTAAACATCCTCCCAATAGGCCTGAGCTAGATCGCGTTCCATCTTTGAATCCTGAAAGAACACGTGCATGTAAAGTTTACTATCAGTGAAATAAGTGACAGCTAACCAATGGTCTTTAGGGGTTTTGCATGCTTTTGGATTAACAAATATCAATACTGTCAAAACTGACTAAAACGCTGCTTATTCCAAGTTTACTGTTAGGATCTGGCTGAAAATTTAGCTTAAAGGACGGGCTTCATTAAAAGCTACCTGACATTTAATATATACCTGATAAAATCGTTTTCGAAACATCACAATTTTTCCATTACAAATAACTCAATTTTGTTCCTGTACATATTCCATCCATAAATCATCAAAAAAATACCCGCATGTAAAGTTTACTATCAGTGAAATAAAATTCAATAATAAAGGTTATTGTGGCCTTTACTCGAAGGAATGCGTTTCGCCCAGGCATGGTGGTAGGCTCATCAGTTAAATGCCACCATACCCAATCTAAGACGCAATGATTTTGTCGATAGTTAACGAAATTTGCATATAACACTCAGTGAAAGGACTCACTGAGAATTATATACGTGTCTAAGGAGCTTTGGTCAAAGTATTAGTGAAATAAGCACATCATATTGACATTTAATATGTATGGCTTATGAAAGTTTTTCTATGCTTTTGGTGGGCTTAATAAAAAAGTCACCTTATCAAAACTGATTTTAGTGAGATTATTATTTCAACTCTTCGCTTTGGGCCTGGCCAAAAATTTAAGCCAAAAGGATATGTTTTGTCAAAATTGTTTTAAAAACCTCAGAATTGTCCAGTATAAATAAATCCGTTCTGTTCCTAAAAATATTCCTTGCATAAACCTTAAAAAAAAAAAACATACCCGCATGTAAAGTTTACTATCAGTAAAATTATGAAGTACATGGTATTGACATTTAATATATGGATTAGCTATAGAAGTTTTTGTATGCTTTAAGTAGGCTACAAAAATTCACATTCTTAAAATATCTAAAACGCTTCTGTTGTGGCAAAGAATGTAGCCAAAATGATGGGTTTTATCAAAAACTATTAGAAGTTTGTATGAACCTCATGAAATCATTTTTAATATCCACATTTTTCCATACTAAAAAAGTCTCTTTTATTCCTGAAAATATTTCAACCATGAATTTTTGAATATGACCTGAAAAATTTCCAAATCATATTAACATTTAATATGCGTTTTATGAATGTTGTTACATGCCTTAGGTGGGTTTAATAATGAGTTCAATGCTATACTTACATAAAGTTTGCTCTTCAACTCTGCCCAAAAATTTAAGCAAAAAAAATGGTTTTTATCATAAGCTACCAGGCATTTCTTTTGTTTTCAACACATCCGAATTTTTTCTATGAGGTAAATCCTACAGATATTCCAACTATAAATCTTCAAAATAACACCTGTATGTAAAGTTTACTATCAGTGAAATTTGCATGTCATATTGGCATTTAATAAATAATTTATGAAAGTTTTTTATGAGCTTTGGGTGAGCTTAACAAAATGTAGCCTACAATGTTATACTTATTCCAAATTTGCCCGATCCTCAAGAAAGGCGATCCTCTGGACTGCACCTACTACAGAGGCATCATTCTTCTTAATATCGCCTACAAAATCTTCTCTTCCGTACTTTGTGATCGCCTGAAGCCATTCGTCAACAACCTGATAGGTCCATATCAGTGTGGCTTTAGGCCAGGGAAGTCCACCATCGAACAAATATTCGCACTTCGGCAGATCTTGGAGAAAACTCAGGAGTTTCAATTCGATACACACCACCTTTTCATCGATTTTAAGGCCGTGTATGACAGCATCTATAGAGACGAGCTATATAGAGCAATGTCTCGTTTTGGCATCCCTACCAAACTCGTCCGTTTGTGCAGGATGACAATGGAGAATGCACGCTGCTCCATCAAGGTCGGCAAAGACCTCACCGACACCTATGATGTCAAAAAAGGTTTTAGGCAAGGCGACGCGCTGTCATGCGACTTTTTCAACATCGGTCTTTAAAGAAAAGTGCAAGACTCTCACGTCAACACTAGAGGCACAATCTTTCAAAAGTCCGTCCAATAATTCGCTTACGCTGACGACATTGAAATAATCGGACGAACAAAGCGTGATGGAGAGGCATGGACACTGCTAACGGTGGATGAGAACGCGTTAGGCTGTTTTGAGAGGAAAATTTTTCGGGTGATTTTTGGTCGCGTCTGCATAGATGGGGAATGGAGAAGAAGATATGTGAAGTAACTGTAGTGAAAAGCCACCGTAAGATGGCTGGGTCACCTAGTACAGTAAAATTAGAATTGTAAATAGAAAAAAATAGCGGCAGGCGGAAATTTTGCAGGTCATTTTGGGGGTAGGTATACAACTAAAATCTAAGTTGGCAACCTCCTACCCCTTGCAGGGGCGGTGCCACGCCCACTTTTCTTAATTCCTGGTTTCTGAAGAAGCGGCTGCACCGATATGGATGAAATTTTAATAATTTGTTAATATTCATAATAGTCATAGAAAAAATTTGAAAATTGTTAAAGTATAATCCGCCCACTGCCACGCCCACATGCCCACTTTTCTTCTTTCTTTGTTTCTCTAAAATGGTTCCTACGATTTGCATGAAATTTTCCGAGTTTATTCTTATGAACGAGAAAAAAATTTAAAACAAATTTCATTTAAGTCTGCCCATTGCCACGCCCACTTTTTATGTCTTGATTTCTCAGAAACTGTTTTGGATAAGACTTTGAGAGATTTTTCATACTAGTGATAAATTTTCAAATCTTGTTTTTTCGAGCGAGACTTACAATTAGTATTATTCATCAGTGTTCAAAGGGGGGTGGGAAATCCAATTGTGTTGATTAAGCACATCACTCGTTTCCAAACCACCCTGGAGGTAGAGTTAACAGCACAGTGGTGTCCTTTGTAGGCCTAATCAACATAAAACCTTATTAATATTTTAATATTTTTATATATTTTTCTCTTTTTGAGAAGGACCTGGTAGTTCATTCTCATTCTCAATCAAAGGCCCAGCGTCACGTTTTTCAATTGAAATTTCATCGCCAAAACAATAGTCGTTTTCGTTTAGTAGAGAAATCTGACGACTATGGTCGCAGGTTTCCCCACTGCAATTCTTGCAAATTGGTGTACATTTCAGACCAGCTTTTCGGTAGCCACAAGCGTATCCACAATTTTTTCTACATTTAAATACTATTGGTCTAAGAAGGGGATTTAAATACATACACAATACATCTCGTACATAAGAATTAACTCTCAGAATTTCATACAAATCGTAGGAGGTGTTTCCGAGAAATAAAGACATGAGAAAAGTGGGCGTGACAGTGGGGGGATTTTACTAAAACCAATTTGACAATTTTTTTCTCGTCCATAAGAACAAACTCTTCAAATTTCATGGAAATCCTTGGAGCAGTTTATGAGAAACAACGAAAAAAGAAAAGTGGGCGTGGCAGTAAGCGGATTTTACTTTAACAATTTTCTTAATTTTTATTTGATCATATCATATACAAATTATGAAAATTCCATTCGTATCGGTCGAACCGTTTCTTCATAAACCATGATTGCAGAAAAGTGGGCTTGGTAGCGCCCCTGCAAGGGGTAGGAGGTCACCAACTTAAATTTAAGTTGTATACCCACCCCCGAAACGGCCTGCAAAATTTCAGCCTGTCGCTATTTTTTTCCATTTGGTCTGTAGTAAAATTTCTCTATTAACTGGACTATAGAGCGAATGGACACCAATGCTCCGGCCCGGAAAGTCTTTGAATACAACCCCGTGGGACATCGCAGTAGAGGTGGACAGCGTAAAAGTTGGCGCACGCAAGTGGGAGAGGATCTCAACCAACTTGGCATGCGAAACTGGAGACAGATAGCTAGAAACCGAGCCGAGAAGCTTGTTGGTTGATGCCCTGGTCCACCTCGGACTGTAGCGCCACCTGAAGTAAGTAAGTATTGTTCATATAAGTTTTTGCATACAATAATTCACCTCAACAAAACTGCCTATAATAGCTAAAATTTAGTCCTTATACCATCCATTAATTTTCAAAAAACATCCGCATGTAAAGTTTACTATCAGTTGAATTTGAATCTCCTATTAGTGTTCAATAAACGATTTATGTAAGCTTTTACATACTCTGGGTGGGCTTAACAAACCGTAGTGTATAATATGATGCTCATTTCAAGTTTTTCTTTTGAGATGTGGCCAAAAATTAACCAAAATATAGTTTTTTGTCAAAGGCTACCACGCATTTCTTATGAACCTCCTGAAATTACTTTCAAAGCATTTCAATTTTCCCATTAGAGATAAATCAGTTTTGTCCTTAAAAATATTTCAAACATCAACTTTCAAAAGAGACCTGCATGTAAAGTTTACTATCAGTGTATTTACATTATGGTTTATGGAAGATTTTTCATGCTTTGGGTGGTCATCTCGTCAAAACGGACTTAATAC
Organism: Dasysyrphus tricinctus; assembly: GCA_963921185.1. Classification (NCBI taxonomy): domain Eukaryota; kingdom Metazoa; phylum Arthropoda; class Insecta; order Diptera; family Syrphidae; genus Dasysyrphus; species Dasysyrphus tricinctus. Next base: position 74,197,442 of record OY992533.1, read on the forward strand.
TACATAATTCCGAATTTTCTCTTGGAATGTGTTTAAAAAAATAAATAATATTTTTTGTAAATTAAAAAAAAAATAAAAATAAAAAGTTTTTGTTATAAAAATTAAATTAATTCATACAAAAACTCGTCCAGAACTTTCTGCGACATTGTAAGTACCTATTCCTATCTATATATATGGGTTTGACCGGAAAATTAATTAATTTCCATAGATAGCGTGTTCATGCTCATTTCTCAATGCCACCATAATCTGCATGGGAAAAATTCCATCTCTAATGATCAGAATTTAACAATGAATTATGAGCATCCTGTCGAAGCCCATCACCACGCCAACACCATACTATTACATCCTCTGACTCTTTGCCTCGCCATCATACCGTCCTTTCGCCGAAGGTTATAAATAATAAATACAGATTAATTTCTATGTAAATGAACATCATCAGCACATCATTATTCGTTAAACAAAAGAAAAAGAAGTCTAGTGCGCTATCAATACTCCATTAAATATGTACCATCTTCCTCGACTTTCAATGAGAATTTTCAAATTAAAGTAAACCTACTGGAAATGAAATTTCTCAAAATATTATTTATGGATGACCTATTAAACCTGCGGCCTAACATTGGTACACTCGTTGGGTGTACATCTGTCTACATAATCATGGTGAAACATCGATTTTCAGTTTAAAGCTATAGGTAGGTGGTAGGAGAGGTTAAAAGTACGTTTCATAGATAATATATTCCTCCGAATAAAGGACCATATTTCACATAAAACCCAAAACAATCTTATTTCCATTAGTCAAAACAATAATAAACCCAAAAATTAGAATATTATAATTTTGGTTAGGTTTTCTGTGGGTTTTTTTCTTTTTTTTTTCTTTCTTCTGTGATTTAATTTCAAGCGAAAATGAAATAAACGACTAAAGCCTTGTATTATTTATCTATGATGCATAAATATCGATCAATTTATAACCAACAAACAACAAAAAAAAAACCCTTCTCATTTAGGTTTTGACCTTAAAGCTATAGCCATGTCCCTTGTCAAAGTCTCAATCCGAAGCTTATCCCAACATGTCCCCTAGAGTGACGTAGTCACTTGTATTTCCTTTTTCCGGTGGTCGGTTACGGTTTGTGGGTCAGTTTTGTGATGTTAATTTTTTGGTTTTTGTTTGTGTTTGTTCCTTGAGGCGTATTTTTTTTATTTTTTGTTATGAATATAATCCTGTAAGGCATGTAGGTTGAACATAGTAGGCATTGGGACTTTGGGAGTATCTCTGCAGCTATAAATAAAGTCAAAGTGGCTTTGTGTTTATCCTTTAGCTTGTTGGTTTGTTTATTGAAAAATCATGTCCTTGGGTGCGGTATAGGTATATAAGTTCGGTATAAAAGTTTGAAACAACGTTATTATGACAATAAAATATAATTCACTAGTATGGTAAGGTATGTATGTACGAGGACAACAAAAGAAAAATTTTAAATTTATGTCATATTGTTGAGTTGAATTTAAAATAAAATGTAGGACGAAATCGCACGTATAAGTACTTGCTTCTATAGTTCAAGGCTATATAGTGGGGCTCTGTAATTAACCTAACTGTGGGATATTCGCCAAAAAAAGTATGGCATATAGGCAATTGCTCTATATGATTGTTCATGAAAGTTCAATTTTATTTTAGAAATTGGTCAGCGATTAAAAATTTGGTTGAAGTCTTTCAAGGTTACGTGCAATTTCTTACTTCGTGGGCTATTCACAAAAAATTAAGCAATCTTAAATGCCACTAGATGGTCAAGACACAATTTGTTGGTAGGTATATGATTTGGGAAGGTAATTTAAGAAAAAAATATTCTAAAAGTCACTTAATGGTCACAAAAGTTCATCTAGTTACAATTTATTGGTCAGACATAGATTTTTTTTATGATTTTTAACGTTTTTTTGAAGGTCATATCGTTTTTTTGCCAAACGTATGTTGGGAAAATAACGGTTGATATCTTAAAAGATAGAAATTATGTAGAGGCACTACCTTTGGGAAGAATTTCAGTACTGCGAATTTTCGGGAAAGTACTATTTTTATTTCAAACGGTGAGACCTCCACTTTTTTGGTAGTTATTAATATTTTGAACATGAAAAAAGTTGCGGAAACACCTGCAGATGCCAAACGTATATGAAGAAGTTGTGGGAACGTTGCCAGATGCCAAACGCGTGTTGGAAAAATAACGGTTGATGTCTCAAAAAAATAGATATTCAAGAGACGCACTCAGATACCAAACGCGTTCGGATAATATGGTTGATATCTAAAAAAAGATAGACGTTTAGTAAATGCACCTAAGGTTAAAATGTCTTTTTTTGATGTAAAAGTGTGGGACCTCAACTGATTTGAAAAATATAAAACAGAATGAAATCAAACAAAGCAATGTCACAGAGGACCCAAGAAAACCAACTTGGGAAAGTTCCCGAACAGACAACGGATTTTAAAATGGTCGCAAGTCCCGCAATCTCGGGATGACAACAGAATGGAAAGAAGGCCTTTTTAAATCAATTAATTCAATTATTTACTTAGCTTTTTTCAACAACTTCTATCTCCTTTAATACTACCCCAACTGGCACGAGCCCTTTAGATTGGTTCTGGACCTTTAACACCTCATCTATGGGGAAATTTGATTAAAAAAAAGTCCCATCTAATTGGTCAGTAATTGGTTAGAAAAGGTCAACTAGTCCCAGAAATTGGTCAGTCCTAGATAACTTGTAATTAAGGCTTAAAGCTTCTCAATATCACGCGCGATTTTTGGTACCTCATTTAAAGGAAATTTGCGAAAAATGTTTACCACCTGAAAATTGTCTAGATCGTGATAAAAGGTCAACTATTTTCTGTAATTGGTTAGCCATAGATTTTGTTTTAATATTGTTTAAATTTCGTTTCAAGGTCACAGTCAGTTAATAAAAAAAAGTATGTCATTCGAAAGGTCTCTTCACGGTTATAAAAAGTCAGATATTTTTAGTAATTGGTCACCCATACAAATTTTGTAATGATTTTATTTTGAATTTGTAAAAAAAATCAAGGTCAGAGCGATTTTTGGCACCTCATTTATGGGAAATTTGCATAAATGTAATACCATCTGAAAGGCCTTGAAAGCTATATAAAAAGTCCGCTTGTTTTGGTGATTGGTCAGCCATAGTTTTTTTTTATGAATATTTAAATTATTGTTCAAGGTCACGCGCGATTTTTGCAAAAAGTTAATACCACCCGAAAGACCCTACGATCTATATAAAAGGTCATCTAGTTTCAGCAATTGGTCAGCTATAGATTATTTGTTACGATTTAAAAAAAAAAATTTCAAGGTCATGAACGATTTTTGGCACCTCATTTGGGTTATTTTACAAACAAAATACATTATCTGATAGGTAGCTAGGTCGTCACAAAAGGTCAGTTAGTTTCAGTAATTGGTCAGGCACAGAATGCTTTAATTAATTTTATCCTTGTGCCAAAAATCGTTCATAACCTTGAAAAAAACTGCGACTATTCCATTCAGATTTTTTGTTAAAAATCACGATTTTTCGCAAAAATTTGTCGCTTAATATTTTTTTCCAAAATGCCACCAAACTCTTTCGTATATCACCAAAAAGTGTCCAAAAAGATGGCGGACCTTCCTCGTTCTCATTGCCACGACCATATGGTCAAACTCTTCTGATCTTTAGTCCATGGTGGTATTCTGTCACGGTCTAACTGCGAAACCTTCTTTTTTCGCAGGGTTACATGCCGTTGTCGAACCCAGCCACGCATGTGATCTCTTTCATGTTGTTGGTATGAACACCAACAGTGGCTAAGGGGACGAGTTCAACCCTTTTCCGTCAAATTCAAATGGTTTAAAGAAAAGCGAAATATTATTTTTAACACCACGAATAAAGTCCCTAGCCCAGGCCGGCCCAGACTACGAAGAGAGGAAAACATTCTGTTAGATGGAATCGCTGTCATTTTCCAACTAAAGTGACGGTTCCAATGAATTTCTTGAATTTTAACTACTCTAAGCTCGTAGACGTAGACCTCCGCACAGAGTTTTGGGATATGGAAAACACAATCGCAAATCGATTTTTCTTTAGTGTTCACGACAATTTACGCTGGGCATTACACCATACTAAATTAACTTTGGTGTGATCTTAGTTTCACACGCGTGTTGTTGAACATGGGTCTTACTCGTTATGCTTTTTTTAATCCCGTGTGGACCATCTGTCGCACACTCAAAGTAAATAATATTATGAAAATCCTTACAGTAATTTTTTCAAAAACTAATTTTTACTTTACTTCTTTAAATGTGCAAATAAAAACAATGTGTGAAAAGGATTTTCTAACGTGAAGATATTAAACTAGGTTGAATTAGCTATCGAGTTAAGATTATAAATGCCAAATATGTAATGTGGGTACCCAGCCACTCACGTTTCTAATTTACTTTTATTTATTAAAAAGAGAAAAGGCTTAGTTTGTAAGAATGCCATAACTTTGAAATGGTACGTTTTTGAAAAGTTTGGTTGTTATTTTTGTACTAAATGAGTCCAATTTTATAAAAAGTAAATTTGAAAAATGTTATTAAAAAAATTTAATTTGCAGTGCAGTGTTAAAAAATTCATTTTTCTAAATCATGGAGAAATTTTGATTTTCAGGTTTTAATTTTAGTTTATTTCTGTTAATAAAACCTTTTGATGCGTTGAACTGGTCTCAGAATTGCTCTAGCTTGTCAGGTTTTTGCGATAAATCATTCTGAAATATCTCTAAAAGCTAAGAAAAAACATTTTTGAAACAGTTTTTCCGCAAAGCTTGCAACTAGATCTACAAAAATTAAACTTTTTTTTCGAAAAAGTAGTTGAATTTTTATCAATATCAAAGGGCACGGTAGTGCCCAGCCAAGTTCGCGGCACTACAACATTTTTACAGGAACAAACTCAGGCGATTTTCAACCCCCCTATAGCTTCAGTACCAATAAAGTCACAAACTTCCAATTCGCAGTATTAGCTGAGCTGATCAAACACAGGTGGCTCACCAAATTTCAACTTTTTAGTATAAGTGATTCCGGAGATATAGGACTTCTAAAATCGCAAAAACCGTAACTGACTGACTGATTCACTGACTCACTGACAGATCATCAAAATTATGGAGCACTTCCCGACATCGTAGAAACTTGAAATTTCGCACAACGGTAGGCCTTGTAGTGCATACAAAAGAAAAAATCGAAAATCTGCAATTTTCTATTCAGGGGGCGTGGCATCCACCCACTTTCTTAAAAATTCTTATAAATTATATGGAGCATTTCCGATTGTTGTAGAACGATAAAAATTGGTATGTCGGTAGGGCTTGAAGTACTTTGAAAGAAATTGGAATTTTTCATTCAGGGGGCGTGCCATCAACCGTCTTTTCAGCATTGCTATTATTTATATGGAGCACTTTCGGGTGTCGTAGAATTATGAAACTTTGTAGAGCGGTAGGGATTGATTTGTACCTGGCAAAACAAATCTTTGAGTGAAATCACAACAATAACATAAATGTTAAAAAAAGAGCCAAGTTCTATATGTACAAGAAGCCCGTGCGTAGAATGTCAGCCAAAAAAAGGAATGAGATCTAAAATATATGCCAAGTTTTAAGTTCATGAAGTTTAATATCAAATATCTTAAGTAGAGTAATATCGAAACAATTCCAAATCATGATAGAAATTTGGTTATTAATGATTACTGATTAAAATTTGGTGGATTTACTTGGCAAGTTTTCTCTTAATTACTTACTTATTTAAAATGTATGAAAGCTTGACCAGTGAACCCACCAAATTTTAATCAGTAATCATTAAATACCAAATTTCTGTCATGATTTGGAATTGTTTCGATATTACTCTACTTAAGATATTTGATATTAAACTTCATGAACTTAAAACTTGGCATATATTTTAGATCTCATTCCTTTTTTTGGCTGACATTCTACGCACGGGCTTCTTGTACATATAGAACTTGGCTCTTTTTTTACATTTATGTTTTTGTTGTGATTTATATTACTCTATTCGAAAACCTCAGCTCAAATTAATGAGCTTAGCATATTTCGGAATAATGTAGTTTAAGGCGAAGGCTGACAGCTAATCTATGATTTCTCCAAGACGAATGAAGGTATTTGAAAGATTCAAAAAGAATTTCAGAGATAAATGTTTATAATTCCGGTTGACGATAAAAATTTGTTCCAAATAAATTACTTCAAGAAATAATATCACATCTTTTCCCAAAAACGCATATTTTCAAAATTAAGATTCGAATATATCATAAATGTGACGTGCTAAAGCAATTCTGAGACCAGATTCGAATTCAGTGCATCAAAAACTATCAGAAAAATATATTTTGGTTCATGTTTGAGACAAAAATAAAAATTTTGTCACACAGTGAAACTAGATTAAAAATTATCATCTAGTTTTTGAAATATCAAAATTAAAAAAAAAAACTATTTCGCAATGTTTTTTTATTCAAAAGATATGTTTTTGAAAATTTTGAATTGCAATATTATTTAAAGTGTTTGGAAGTGTTTATATAACAAATTTAATTTAAATCCTTGAAGCTCAACAATTGTTAGAAGTATTTTTATTATTATTTAATTAAATTTTCCATAACGAATTTATAACCTTATGCATAAAAATAAAATATATTTTTTTAATATTCTAAAAAGCATTAAGAAACCTCCGAGTATTTAAGTTTCAAATCAATCGACTGTTTCGTTTTCTAAAAAAATATTTGAAAAAAAAAAAATTAAAACCCAAAAAATATTTTTTTGAAAATTATGGTAGGTACCTACCTACACAATATTATTTTAATTTTTTTGAAATTTCTATACAAAAAATACAAAATTAAAATCAGTTTGGCAAAAATTTTCAAGAAAATTGAAAACCAAACAAAAAAAAAGTTTTTTGGGATGTACATACCATTAATAATAATTTTTCTAAAAAAAGAGACTTATAGATTAATAGTTGGCCTTTTATGACGACTTAGTGGATTTTCGAATGATAAAGTTTTTTTTTGAGTCTATCCCACAAGTGAGGTACCAAAAATCGAGCGTGATCTTGAAAAATTTTCATCATTGATTATAAATTTTCAATGGCTGATGGCCAATTTTTGAAAGTATTTAACTTTTTTTGACCGGACTTATTAGGTGGCATACTTTCTTGCGAATGTCCCACATAATGAGTTGCAAAGATCCCATAGACCATAAGTTTATCAAACATTGTAGATTTATGGATATGGGATTACTCGAATACTTGAACATATGACTGATGGCAATGTGTCACCTATGTAAGTGATGAATTTAACAAAGGGGAGGGTTTCTCAAAGGCATCAATTACCACCAAAGGTGCAATTTTAATTATACTCCTTGTTTACAACAGATGAATACATAACTAAGAGATCGAAAAGTATAAGTTTTATCCTTTGTTACAAATTAAACAAAAAAAAAAACTGCACAAATTGGCTCACGCCAACAGATGACATACATTTTTTGATTTATGAGCACCAACATAGATAAGATATTATTCAATTTCTTGATTTCAAGTTATCAAAATAAACAACAAAAATAGCAAAAATTTAAATTAATTTCCTATTGCCATTTCGTTTAAGGTTTAAGGAATAGACAATTAGACAGAGAATTTTATTTCTCTTCATCCCATTCGATCTATGAAGTGAATATAAATTGATTAAAATTGTATTTGCATTTTGGCCCGCGGCAGGGTCTATTCCTATTCCTATACAGGAATATAAGGTGTGGCAATGAAAGAATTCAACACTCTCAGCCTATCTCAAGACTAAAGGATAATAGCTCATTCCAGTGAATTTAATAACTCTTGCCGCAATCTTATTACTATGTCCAACAAAAACGACAGCAATGGTTAAAAATTATTCCCCTAAGGGCTTTTCGTATACTTTTCAATTATAATTTCTCATGATTTATTTTTCTCCTTTGATTTGATTGAAAATAATGTTCCAGACATTCATATTATTCAAGTCATCTCTCGCCATCCCAGATTTTGGCCCGGAGGTAAAAAGGATAGCCAGTTGTTACAAAATTACCACCACCACCATCGACCTCTGGAAGAGAGAGAGAGAGTCTGCTGAAGATAGGTATCGCATCAACAAGCTATAACCCTTGACCTTACCATGATAATTTCTCAACCCCCATCGAACAGGAAAAAAAAACTTATTAAAACACTTTATCTACCCCACATTTTCGTATTTTTTTTTTTGTTGATGTTCCCTTTTTTCTTCTTTCTTATTTGCTCTTTAACCAAAGGTTCATTCAATTTGCAGTAAATTATTCTTGAGCGTGATGATACGCACGCTCTAAGGTGAAAATAAAAATCGATTTTTTTCTTATTTTAACAAAGAATATAAAAAAAAAACAATATAGACGAACAAAATGAGAAGAAAAGGAAATACTTACTACGGCCAATTGAAGACAAATGGAGGTACAGGGAACACCTACACATCCTCTATTTCCTTCACTGCGGTGTCATCTTGTTTTCTTTTTTTTTAATCTTGTTCTTTATAACGTTCGTCAATAAACACGAATGGGGTTCGTTATAAATACGCTTACGAGCATTATTTTTAGCACGTTGAATTTTGATAATACTTCGTACATATGTATCTACATATACTCTAGGAAGCACGTTGCTTAAATTATTAAAAAAGAATGTTATAGTTGATACATTTTCATATTGGGGAACACTTGTACTTGGTAGATATAATGTCTTTTTTAAGAAAAATCTGTACATATAATTATGTACTATATTAAGATTAGTTACTCAAAATATAAGAAATCCAATACAAATATTTTAAAACAATGGCATCTATTTTGTGCTCGAAGCAAAACTTTAAGAACGTAAATTGTAATTTTATCATACACAATTCTTGTTAATAAGGAAAGTAGAACCGTTTTGACAAGTTCAGAATGTAAGTTTTGGAAAACTTGTGTAGTATTTTTAGAACATTGTCTTTTGAAAATTTCAATTTAACTACATGTATGCAGTTCACCTAAATATTCATATTTATTAATGTTCCAAACCTATTGCTACTCCATTTGGAAATTTTGGTATTGCTTTTATATTTGCAACAATTTGCCTAATTTTGTATGTTTGAGTAAAAGTACGCATACGCCACAGTGTACAATTTCAATAAAAGCTTATTGCAAAAAATGATATAGTGATATAGTGCAAATGTCAGCTGTTTTTGACATTTTCTTATAAATAATAAGTAAAATGTAGGCTTATCATAGGAAGGTTAAAATTGAGTTTGTATTTACAGTTAGACAAACAAATTTAGGTATTTATTATAAAGTATATATCAAGCACCGTGGCAGTTATTGGCTCTTTATTGACTTGAATTTTCACTTGCCTCTGATATTCGTTCTTTGCAATAGCTGTTGTTGGCTTTCATATGATTAGTTCGTTCTCTGCAGACACTCCAACTACGTCGGTTATAGTAGGGGAGCCCAGTAAGGGATTGTGGGATTTACTCGAACACGTCAGAATAGTATAAGGGGGGTACCTTGCACCCCGCTGAGTACCTCCAGTATATATCAGTCCTCTATGTAGGGCCGGGCGCCCAGGACAGGGTATCAGATTAGTAAAAAAAATCGATAGCTCAAAATACTCGAGCGCGTCAGATTAAGATACATAGGGTAGTTTAATAACATGCTGAAAAATGAGCATTTCAATAATGTGACGATTTGAACGTGACAAACTTGCACAAAAAAAAAATCGTCACCTGGACATTTTCGAGCGTGGTTGAATTTTTTCTATTGTGAAGTAAATAATTCTAGGATAACTGGAAAAGTATAATCTGTCATTTTTCTCGCCCCGTTTAGGAGGTACAGGCGATTTTCGAAAAAAGACTTAATTGGAAAGAAAAATAAAAAAATAAAAAAATTGGTAAAAGTACCTTTAGTTTTTTCTTAATTTCTCAAAAACTAAGATAGATTTTTACATTTGGTTTTCGGTAATGGACTACAAATAAATGAGCGCAGTGAATATTGAACACAAAAATAGCACTTAATTACGTAAAAGTTGAAAAATATCGACTTAAGAAAAAAAAAATCACAATTTTGAAATTTAATTTTGAAATATAATTTCTCAAAAACTATTCGCTTAAACAACTTGATTTAAAAACCAAATGCAAGAATGGAGTAATAACTTTCAAAAAAATATAGCACATTATAAGATGTGTTTTCGTTGATTTTTAATGTTTTTTTTGGCATTTTGTGTCAATTTTTCAGAAACTGTGCCCCCCCTGCCTCAGGGAGGGGAGATACAACTTTCCCCCGATACAATTTTTTTCTTAGAATATAGCCAGGAACCACACCCTAAGATGTTTCCACTCAGGTGCGGGACACCCTGTATATCAAAATCTGACGCGCTCGAGTATTTCAAAATGGTGATTTTTTTTGCATTTTCAAGAAGCTGCAAGCTTGCGTCACATCCGAATCATCAGTCTTTTGAATGAGAGCATTCTTGAGGGTAACTTAACATCCCCTCTTAACATATGACGTGCTTGATTAAATTCATTTGTTTTCCCAAGTCTACCCTCCCATACAGCCACCCCCACCAAGCAAACCGGCAATATAACATACCTCCGTTATTAGAAAGACGCAAACCATTATACACTATCAAAAACTGACGTGCTCGAATATGACCATGTGACTGTTTTTTTTTTTAACATTTTTGAACACCTGTAGACGCTCCCCCCACCGATGAAACGGTATACTTTACCAAAATTTTGTTCTCTCTATCACCGAATCTTCAAAATCCAATAGGTCTCCACGACGCTCGAGTAGGTAAGTCCACATTAAGCATCGTGGGCTCCCCTACTATCAAAATCAAATCCATCCTCTCAGCATTTCCTTTATTCGCTCTAGAGGTAATTTAAATTCCTCTTTTTTGTTTGGATACAAGGTGATTCGCGTAAAATCTGCCCAAGACACTAAGAGCATGTAGGTTGGAAGAGAACAAGAAAAAAATCGAGAGGGGAGGGGCGGGGTTAGTATTTACCCCCGCTCGGACAGGCAATTTTATCAAAAAATTACATAAAATAGAAAAAAAAGTAAAGGAGAATAGGACAAAACGGTCTACAAGACCAATAACGACGAGACATATGTCGTCGGAAAGGTATTTGTATGTACTACAATAGTTACTATAGGGGCTAACTTCAAATCACTGTGTGAAAAAAGTTATTCGTAAACTAATGAAACATTGTGGTTCATTTTAGTGTGAAAGAAATGTTTTTTTTTTTAGTATGGGCAAAAAGTGTGATGGTAAGTTCAACCAATAACAACGGGACATATGTCGTTGGAAAGGAAATTTTATGTACTACAATAGTCAATATGGCAGCTTAACTCAAATCACTGTGTGAAAAAAGTTATTCGCTAATTGTTACTCATGCTCCATACATTTTATCTGTGCTAAAATTCCCTAAAACAGCGAATAACTATTTCCACACAGTGATTTTAAATAAGTTGTTATGGTAACTATTATTGTTCATAAAAATACCTTTTCAACGGCATGCATCTTATTAGTACTGGTAAGACCAGTTTGTATACATTTTGTCCACACTTAATGGTACCAAAACAAAACGTTGTTTAACGAATAACTTATTTCACACAGTGATTTGAATTGAGCCACCATAGTGACTATTGTAGCGCATAAAAATACCTTTCCAACGACATACGTCTCGTTGTTATTGGTTCCTAGACCACCTTCCATACATTTTTGCCGATTGTCCTTTAACTTAAATTTTTTAAATTAAGTCAAAATTCTTTTGTTTCATCTTCAAAAAAAAGTTTTTTCAATAAACAGATTCATAAAAAAACTTTTCGGAAAAAAGCCATTTTCAAAAATGGTGCTCAATTTGTGGAAAATGGTAAATACAAAAAAACTCGTAAATTACTTAGAAAATTTCCATGAACAAAATAACGATTAATGTCCTTGAAGATAGGTGTTGAATAGACGCAACTTCGTTCAAAATTTTAGTGTTGTTACATTTCCGTTATAAAATTTTTTTATATCAACGCGTGGCGGAGTCCTTACTTTTTTGATAATCTTTAATATTTTGAAAACAAAATTGCAGAAACGATTCCAAATGCGCAATGCGTGTTGTAAAATTAAGTTGAATGTTTTTTCGTATTCAAAATATTGAAAATTACCAAAAGAAGTGGAAATCCTTCGCTTTCACAAAAAGAAAAAAAAATAAGTATGTTTCCAAAAATTGACAAACACTCATATTTAAAGCGCTTCTACTTAACACCTTTCTTTAAATATGTCAACCTTTATTTTCCCAACACGCGTTTGGCATCTGGAGACGTTTCCGCAACTTTTTTCGTGTTCAAAATATAAAGAATTATAAAAAAAACGGAGGTTTTATTCGTGTACCTACATAAAAATTAGTATATTTGTTTTCAAAAAGTAAAAACACTGCAACTTTGCCTGAAGATGCGCCGCCGCCGTCTACTCAACAACAATATCCTTCAAGACATTAATCGATATTTTGATCATGGAAATCTTCCAAGTAATTTACGAGTTTTTTTTTTCTTTCCATTTTTCACAAATTGGGCACCATTCTTGAAAATAGGATCCAAGCGACAGTATTACAACAATTATTCCCAAACTAAATAAACCCGTGGGTGTTTTTTCCTTATATTTTTGGGAAATAAGGCCCACGGACTTTATTACCGCGGGTCTTATTGCATTTATTGCAAATAAATTACAAATATAAAACAAAGCTTCCACCCCACAAAAAGCACAGGGATTTCGGTTTCCTAACTGGACTACAGAGTGGACGACAGTTTTCTAAATACTAAATAGTGTCCAAGCGTCAGGATTACAAAAATGAGTCCCAAGCTAAATGTTCTCCTTAATGTGGAAGGAATGAACTCCAAGCATAAAAAGAGTCAACGCCAAAGAGCACGCAGAATTCTGTTTCTTGACCAGATGATTACTTCCTAACTTACTAAGGTCCGCGGTCCTGTTTCCGTGAGTTTTACCTTGCAATGCATAGGGCTTCAAATACTCTACGTGCCATCGTATTCGGTTTCTGGAGATGTACCTCAGCGGCTCAACAATCTCCACCCCTCCCCTATTTGCGCTGATTCCTCTTAGACTGTTCTTCGCCATGTACTTTCCTTCCTGTCCTCACATGAAGTTCATCATTAGAGATACTGGGTGGGATGCAAAACGAACTATTTCAATCTCATGAGACGTACATAGATATGAGATAGAGACATATGTAATAAAGTGTGCTTTTTTAGAGGAATAGAACTTTAAGTTGGCAACACTATTTCAACTGGCAGCCATTTTGTCAGCTGTCAAGCGATTAATTTTAAGTTTGGTTTGGCATTTCAACACGAATAGACTGACGCCTGAAAAACGCTTTCATATTGAGTAAATTTATTTTGAAAATCATGGTTCTATTCGAAACACGTATGGTGCGAATTTTGTTTAGTAATTAAGCTCACTTTTGGTTGAATGGATACGTCAATCAACAAAACTGCCGTGTTTGGAGTGATGATAATCCTCAAGTGTATGTTGAGACACCGTTACGTCCACAAAAACTGACTGTTTGGTTGGGTTGTTGGAATAATATTAGTCCGTACTTCTTCAAAAACGATGCTGGCCAGAACGTACAAGTCAATGGTGACCGCTATAGCGCCATGATTAATGACTTTTTCGTTCATCAATTGAACAACCATGATGTGCAGGAGCTGTGGATTCAACAAGGTGGTGCAATATGTCACACAGCTCGTTCCACAACTGATTTATTGAAGGAAACGTTTGGTAACGTTTCACATTACGGACTCGTGAATTTATGCCTCCAAGATCGTGCGATTTAACGCCGCTTGACTATTTTCTGTGGGGATATGTGAAAGTCGCTAGTCTACGCCAATAAGCTTGAAATGATTGACCACTTGGTACTTGGAGGACAACATTTGCCGCGTTATTGCCGATAAACGGCCAAAAATGTTGGAAAAAGTCATCGAGAATTGGAGATGCAGATTAGACTACGTCCGAGACAGCTGTGGCGGTCATATGCCAGAAATCATATTTAAATTAAAATGCCAGAAGATTATCTTTCGATTAAAGTAAATTTCATGTCAATTTACAAAAATCATCTTTGTTTTATTCCATTTCAAAGTTCAAAAAAATCCTTTTATAATAAAAAAAACAGCAGTTATAGAGCACTACTTCATAGCTTTATCTCGTTAAAGAGATCCTCGAATGCAGAGCAAAAAATGAAATCTGAGTTAACTGAGACTGAGACTTAGCTTGCCAAATAGTTGAGACTATGAATAAGCTGTTTTAGGAAAAGAAATGGTTGAATACTGAAGCAACAAAAATACCTTGAGGAACATGACAAATCTATATATTAATACGCTTAGAAAAATGTATGGAAATTCTTTCGGTACACTTTTCTCCGTTAATACTCAACGCAAAAGCATGAATTAAAAACTGTTGGAAAGGTTTTATCCCACAGATGTGCAGAATCTAAAAATTATGTGTCCATTTAGCCGTTAAGCTTGGTAATGGTTATTTGAATTTTTTGAGGTTATCGAATTTTATCTTTTTAAGGGTTGTGTTTAGAAGTATGAAATTTTGAGAGATGATGAAGATTATTGATTGGGGTTTTTGGTGAAAAAATGGTAATTCTAAGTTTTGTTCTAATATAACTCATATAAAAGAAATACGTGTTTATTGTATAGTATTCTTAGCTTTAAAAGCTATTAAAAACAGATATTTATTTTTGTTTTATTTAAAAAAAATGGTTCGTTTTTAATTATTTTGGCTGTGAGATGAACGACCAAAATGATTAACAAAGGCGGCAGCATAAAGAAGGCTATACAAGAAGAGCTTGCCAGAGTAAACTCTGGAGCTGATGAGAGGGATGCATCATAGACACCCATATGGATTCTGCTTCTGCGGTTGGGCAGCTTCCACACAAATCCCTAATGAATTCAAACTACAACTACGAAGGCGATTATAATAAAGCTGAGGTTGATCCTGACCCTAATATCGAAGACGAAAAAGATTTGGAAGCTGAAGATGAAATAACTATAGCACATACTGTCTATGATGGATTTACAGTGAGGAAGAATAGTCCCTGTACAGTGAACACTCATCCACGAATCCATACTATCAAACTGCCCTGCTTTCTCCTCTGTGTAGATGTAGAGTCGCTCAATCGTGATCCAGCAAGCAAAATAGCTAGCAATCTTTGCGTTGTGGGTTAAATGGATCCTATTTATCACTCTTTGGGATGAATGGATGGATCTTATGGAGATTATATTCAAACGAAGAAGAAAAGAAGAGTGTTGAAAATAAACATGAGTTATGTATGTATGTATGTATTGTATATATTTTAGAATTTGTTTTTAAAATGATAAGGAACCAGGATATCGTAGAACACCGTGACATTATGGTCACGCAATCTTCTTGATAAATTTTAGAAGAAATATTTCAATTTCCTTCATTAGTCAAAATAGATTTATTTTGAAATATAATCTGTGTCTACGTTATGTAACTCTTGCATCGATAAAACTGGTCGAGAAACGAAAAAAATTGAAACAAAATACATGAGTTTTGTTACATTTTTCAAAGTTTCTTTACCGATATTATCGATGCGAAAGTTACAGAACGTGGGTACAGGTTTTATTTTGTTTTCAGGCTTTTTTCATATAAATCAGATTTTTATTTCTTAATGGGTCGGCTTTTAAATTTTATTAGGTGGTAGCTCTACCCACGCCTATCTACGTACCTAGATGTTAAAATTGAATTTGTTTTCGTGCAACACAAGTGGTCGAATTTCGACCACTGGGCGGATATACTAGTATAAATTACTTTACTTTCAGCAACAAGTTGAAATACTTACAAATATTTTTCGCCCAATCGATGAAGATTTTCGTGAGGGAAAACAGCAACAAAACCATGTTGATGACTTTTTGCGATTTTTGGAGATTCTGGATTTCAGAGTGAAACAAAGAAGGATTTTGGAATAAATCAAAGTATAATAGTATCCAGAATTGAGGTCGTGAGAGCCATAGTGGCCTAACTGCAATTTTTTCGAAATTGAGTTTATTACGAAAATCTGTATTTATTAAACTATATTCCTGCATTTAATTTTTTTTTAATTGACGGCTCCATGCCCTAGTTATAGGACCTTTTGCGCTAAGAGGCCAACTACAGGAAATTTAAAGCTTGAGTGCAAGAAATGGCTAACTGATCAGTTATAACGGTATTTTGAAAAATCATTAATACAAAATCAAAAACCATTTATTTCTTGATCATATTGCAAAAAAAATCAAAGCTATGTTCCTTTATTTTAAAACGGCAAGTATTTGACATTTTTTTACACTTACAATTGTTTGAAAATAATTTGTTCCTTATTTTTGCTCTACTGAAAATAATGAAAAATGCAGTTAGGCCAATATGGCTCTCACGGCCTCAATTATACATAAAGTTCCTTCCAGAATTGTATTGGAAAAATATATTTATATTTTTTTCCGAACAATTATTTGTGTTCTGCTTAAAGTTTCCAAAATACATTCCTTTTCTTTTTACGTCAGAAATTTGGATTCAAGCCTAGTACCCATGCTGCTGATGCGAGACGAAAAATCCTATACAAAAATGATACAACGAAATCATAAACGAAATATTTAGCTCTACTTTTCGTTCTGCAGTACGCTGCTGTTCGACGAGCGAAATTGATAACTGTACCAAATTATTTGGAGAAGTCTACACTCTTTTTTTCGCACACAATTAATTACCCAGACCATTTATTGTGTGCCGAAAAGTGCCATTAGTGTGCAGTGGCGTATTTACCCTAGGGGCAATAAGGGCCATGGCGCTGGCACACTGCGAAGGGCGGCATTCAATTTTGGATGCAAAATTTTAAATTCCTTTGCAAATTTCTATGGGAAAAGTAAAGCCTAGAGGCGCCAGGCAGCATATCATCAAAATGGTGTGATAGAGGTATAATAGGTACCAAAGTATTTAACTCTTATACATTTTTGTAGAACGTTACATTGTCTACCATAGATGCTAATAATATAACTTTCAATTGTACTAATCAGCTTAGAGATATCAAAGTAGGAACGCAACACAGTCAATACATTCAATTGCCAGAAGCCGACCTATAAATATCAATATAGGCGTGTCTCACCAAATATTATCTCTGAACGCTCCGAGATTTTTTAAGTGCGACAAATACAACAGAAAATCTCACCTAAGCACTGTGATTTTTTCGGAGTGGAATTTTTTTTTGATTAATTTCTCAATGTCATATTTTTACCCAAAACAGCTGTTCGCTAAATTCAATTTTTTTGTGAATTGCAAATTTGAAAACGATAAGTAAATAGAAAATAAAGGCGGAATGCTTAGACAAATGAAAATAAATTGAACTTGCTCTTATTTTTCATTAATTAATTTCATAAAGTTTTGTGCTTTCACAATTAAATATTTAAAGTAAAGTTGAAATTTTTCAGAAGCTCAGAATGAGAATTATTACATATTTTTTTTACAATTGAATGGAGAAACTTGTCCCACCAAATCATTCCAGCTCCGCCAAATTGACATTGAACGCTCATCAGTGAGATCTTATTCAGTGAGACTGACCTAATTTGAAAAGCTCAAATTTAAGGAGGATAAATATTTATGATTTTTCGGCACAACCCAATAAATATATGTCTTAGAATACTATTATAGATTGCTTAAAAGCATTCCGAAATGTTTTAATTAAAAAAACGGGTATCTCACTTGTCACAGTGGTATCCCTGCGTAAAATGTTTCTGAAGACTGCAGTGACAAATTGCAGTGAAGAACGTTCATTTTCCCGTATTCAAAAACAGACAAATTATAACCAGTGTTGTCATTTTCCAGTCAGATTTGACTGTTTTTATTTTGTGTGCATTATTTTGGCACCTTATTTAATGTATTCTTTGGGGCAAAGTTTCAAAACAATGTTCCTCCCATTCTGTGCACCATATTGTATAAGATTCAAGTTGAACGTGTATAATTCTATAATTAATAAATTGTAGGCCTAAAAATGGCAAACAAATATTTTTGTTTTGTTTTGTAAGTGTAAACTGAACATCCAAAAAAAATTTTGTATTCACCACACTTTTTTTCGCATGCAAAACAATTGCCGGTCAATTGTGTTGCATGACACTATAAACCAATCATGCACAAAATCATTTTGTATTTCACCTCAATAAATTTTGACATGCGAAAATATTTGCATTGATTTTTTTTTCGCATGGGAACTGTTAACTAGGCTTAACCCCATAAAACCAAAAGTTATGGTTGAAATTAAGGGTACCTTCTTCTAGAAAATACCAAAGACGTCAAAACTAAGCTGTACTTTGGCAGTACTAAAATTTTTTAATAAATGTAGTATAAGTTTAAATACCACAAACTGCCAATTCTGGGATATCAACTCCCAAATATCAACTCCCATTCATTTAAATGCTCGGTTTTCTTTTATTCCCTCATCATCATCATGTCCCTCATAAAGTCAATTTTTAAAACAAGACTGCTTAAAAAAAAAGGTATAATACACCCTATCCTATATATAAGATTGTACCTTAGAGTATATAATAAACTCCATAAAATGTTATTCCCTTAAAAAGTCCTGGGGTGCTGTTCAATATTTTTCTATACTGGCTTTGTCCTTTTTTTTCGAGTGTGGAATTTAAAAATTTCATTTAAAATCCTTGAACCAGCCTTGTTTTAAAAAGAAAAAAATCGAAAAAAAATACAGAGAGACAGAAATATATACTTCCATTCAATTTTCATATTAAAAACCTACAAAATAAACTATGAAATCGTTTCGTATAATATTCTATTTCTATATGAGGGTTAAGTTTTTCTATGGTAGAAAAAATGTGTGTATATATGTATTTACCTCAAAACCCTCTTCTCTGTCTTTGTCCCGATGACCATTGGCATTAAGTGTTTTTACCGACCTTTCCCGCCCTTTTGGTCTTTCATAGAGCTTGTGCCTATTATAGTCGACGTTGACGTCCATCGTCCTTTCAATATTATGGAAGAAGGTAAGGAATAGAGGTAGAAGAGACTTTGTGTTTGTGCTTAGATTTGTGTCTCCTTTCCTTATTCGTTTCCTTCCTGGTCCATCTGTGGAAGTAGGTACATACTACACGTTAGTTTCGGACGAGTGAACCAAAAAAAAAAAAAAAGATTGAAGCTCCTTCTGATGACTCTGGCATTATCTCGATGTGAAAAGTCCCATCTTCCTCTGATTTAGGAACGACGGAATATAGTGAATGATGCAAGATGATTCTCTTCCCAAATAATGCTCCTAACATGGCTAGGACGATGATAATGATGATGATGATGATGATGATGGTGATGATGCTGATGAATGCGATGAAGATGGTGAGATACATATAGAACTCTCGTCTTCTCTTGTGCGGGACTATCTTAACTTCTCAATCAGTGTATAATAATATGAGTATGTTTGTTTGTATAGAAGCTTTCTAGCTGCTCCATCCATCCTAGTCAGATAGAGTGACTATCCTTTATAGATCCTTATTATTCCCTTGTATGGGGTCGATCATATGAAATAAATGAAAAGAAAGATGCTTGCACAGAGATAATGCGATGACTGGCCCTATAGCTAGTTATAGAGGTATAGTCTTCTTCTTAGTTCTTATATAGTTAAAGATACCTTGCAGTTTCTATTGTGTGCGCTGATTTTCAAATGGCAATAAGAATGGGGAAATCGCTACTCTCTATATTATGATATATACACAGCTTAAGATACTTTTGGTATGAACTATAGAAGCTATGAACCACGTGGAGATTTTTTCTGGGATTTCTGCGGCAAAGTGTAATTAATCTTATTGCTCTTCTCTATGTTATAACAGGGCAGGGATCCTGCTTCTGATACTGCTGCTGTTGATGCTGTTACCGCTTCTTCTATTAGATGTCAGAGGGTATCTACTATCTTATACACGTTCGCCATTCACCGATGTTGTTCTCCTCATTGCTGAAAGGCTTAAGATTGCGATCAGATTTTTAATAAGAAGTCCATCACAGGAGTATTTTGCTCTCTCTGTTAGTGTAATCTTGAACTGGACATGCACACTTTTTCGGTTGGTAAAGAAAGAGATTGTTGGATTTTCTATCATAGATTTGAAATAATGTCGAGACAGGAGCGAAGTTGGTGAAAAACGACGAAGAAGGAAAACATAATTTCTGCATAGTTCCTCCAATTCCTCTGGAAAATCAAATTCATAGTGTTTTTGTACTGATGACAAATATGGAAGTGACAGTAATCAGTGATCAAAAAATATTCTTCTAGTTCAATCACTCGAACTAATGTCTTTTTGTCAAAAACAGTTCGTAGTTTTTCTCCAATCCGACCCTGTTTGATATTTCATTAATCGATTTGTAGCGAGGCGCACCTATTATGAGCTAGTTGTTGTGGTATTGAATGAACAACAAAAAAAATAAAGGAAAAAAAAAAAAACAAAATGGAAGGAATTAATGTGAGATTAAGAAGGCGGACAGGCACAAACGGTTCTATAGAAAGATTTTGAAGCAAAGAACAGGCTATTTGATTCTTTTCCACATCAACAAAGTAACAAAAAAAAAAAAACAAAAACAACAACAACAACAAAGTGCGCACATCCAAAACCAAATATTGGTAATTAATTTCATGATCATAGTCCTTCTTTAAGGTATTCAATCACTTTTGTGGTATTAATCGTTTGATAGCTAGATTCGTTTTGAATGTTTTTTTTTTTTTGTCTTCCTATGTTTTGTTTTTGTTATTGTTGTAAGGAGCATGCTCTATCTGTATTCTAGCAGTGGGTTGCTAATTACTGAGTTATTTTTTTGTGGTTTTGAGATGAAGTGCGAGTGATTATACTTAAGGATGAAAGATCAAAGATATAGGTTAGGTAGATGGGTTGTTTTCAACCCACCCTATAGGCGCCTGCCTATCAACTTTAATTAGATTATTAAGACGCCTTAATGGAGTGATATAGTTTTTTTTTTCTATTCTAGAGCTATTACTTGGGTATAGGTATTGAGTAAAGTTTCGTTTTTTTTTTCTACTTTGAGTAGACACATTTATTTGTGCTATAATCGGATCAATTAGAATAAAAATTTAATGAAAGAATAAAGTTATTAGGCATTTTGGTGTTTTGTTTTTAAAAAATGATATAGATACAAATTAATAAATACTAGGTATTTCCTAGAATTTTTTGTTTTCATTTTCAAATATAGGAAACTTTAAGGAGTTTTTGATTTTAATATCACAATTCACAATCTTAATAAAGGTTCGGGACCTTTGGCACCTCATATATGGGTGTTTCCATCGTTACGGGTGTGACAGTGAGACTCCATATTTTATTAACGTGCATAGTTACTAATACTACTTCCAATTTATAAATACAAACTTTATTGGTCTATAGAACACCTGAAGCCCTTTTAAGAAATTAGTATATTAAAGTATGAAAAATTAGTGGTTCAGTTATGGGATGCAATTTAGTTGCGTTACGGGTGTGACCTTAGAAAACTGGTGATTTGCGATTAAGATATCGTATTTTCATGTGGTGCAAAATATTGCATGAAAAGTATGTATCATTCTTTTGCCAATATGAACCCAGACAGTTGATCTTCAGTTTCAGTTAAGAAATGAGAACCAAAACTACGAAAGAATACACAAAATTTGTATTTGAAAACGTTACGGGTGTGACAGGTCATCGTTACGGGTGTGACCGAGTATGATTTTTATTTTGACGGGAAATTGTTGTCATCGATGTATAATCATTTCTCACACGATGTCAGGAAAACTTTCTCTAGAAAAATTAAGTTTTTCTCAACTGAAAAGTGAATAGATTTGTCATTTCAATGAGATTTTTCCATTTTCTTTTAAAATAGGGAAAGCCCTAGGAAACCTGATACGGGTGTGACATATACTTAAAATTTTAAATAGGGTGTCAGTATTAATTTCAAATTCTTGAAATTTTGTCTGACAATACATCATATTATAGTATTCTCCTTTTTTCCCCAAATTATCACATTGATACAAATTTTTTTCTTCTTGTAATGAAACATATTTTTTTTTTTGTTACGGGTGTGACACTAACCACTTTATGAATAAACTGTCTTAAAAAAATTAAAGACACGAAAACGTGCTTAGAGTTATAAGGGCAAATAACCACCGGTTTTCAAATTGTAAAATTATTATTATTGAAAATAGGGTTTTGAGCTTCTGATAACAAAAAGTGACTTTTGGAGACCTATTCTGCTATGTGGTCCGAGCTGCGAAATAAGCTGCGATAAAAAAATTATTGATAATTTCACTTTTAAAATGAAACATGAAATCTTTAAAAACCGTCTTACGGTACTTTATTCAATTTTAAGTCATATTTTGTGATTTTTCGTAAAGGGTCGTTTTCTATGGAATCACCCATATGGGAAATTTGAAAAAAAAAATGCCGGTCATCCATCAGTAATTGGCCAGAAAAGGTCAACTTGTCCTTGAAATTGGTCAGCCTTATAAGCTCAAAGTTTGCAAGGTCATCATTTGTGGGAAATTTGCAAAAAACTGTAAAATATCCGAAAGATCTCTAGAACGCGATAAAAGGTGGACTATTTTCAGTAATTGGTAACCCATAGATTTGTTTCTAGCAATTTTTTAAATTCGTTTGAAGGTTAAAAAAAACCTTTAGGCAAATCATTGGAGTCATGAAAAAAAGTATGCCATTTTTAAGTCCACTTCGCATTAAAGGTCAGCTATTTTCACTACTTGGCCAGCCATAGAGATTTGTTTATGATTTTTTGTATGGGAATTTTGCAAACAAAATATAAACCATATGAAAGGCCTTTATATCTTTATAAAAGATTTGCTAGTTTTAGAAATTGGTCAATTATAAATTATTTTTTACGATTTTCTTAAAGTTTTTTTTTTCAAAGTCACGAACGACCTTGAATCGAAATTTAAAAATTCATAAATAAAAATCTATGGCTGACCAATTACGGAAACAAACTGACCATTTATGATGATCAAGTAACCTATCAGAAGCATAAACGAGGTGTCAAAAATCGTTCGTGATCTTTTATAGAGATTTAAGTGCCTTTCTAATGGTAAACTTTTTTTGCAAATTTCCCACAAATGAGATGCTAGAAATCGCGCGTGAACTTGAAAAATTTTAAGCCTTGATTATTAAATATATAAGGCTGACCAGTTTCAAAGACTAGTTGGCCTTTTCTGAGCAATTACATGACTTTTTTTTTCAAATTTCCCATATATGACGTGCTAAAGGTCCCAAGCAACAATTTCACTCCTATAATCATACATACATACATATGTAGATGCTTTTCGTTTTCATTCATCCTACGTATAAAAAAATTGCATAATACTCCATAGAGTAAAAAAGGTAACCTTTTTCACTCCTATTGTACCTTTATGGAGTTAATTATGAGAGTATTAAAGAGGTGCATATATAATTCTTGCTCTCTTACCGCTCTCAGATATACAATTCATTGCATTAAATCGGAATCACTTATATCTTGAATTGGTCTCCTATGAGACAAAGAGCTATGGCTTGACCAGTGTCAATTCTTTCAACTCTTCCCCCCCCCCCCCCATTTTATGACCAACGAATTGTTGGCAAAGAGTTTTTCAATTAATACGAGCATAACCAGACAAAGCACCACTAAAAGGAGTCTGATGATCGAGGTGGCTTTCGTGAAATAGCTATAACTCCAGCCTTGGTGGTAACACACGCAGGTTGTTGTTGTTCATTCAAAATTATTCAATATTAATTGTTGTATAACTTGCAACATGCACTGCACTTGTGTGGATTTCCATTTACACACAAACCCAACTTTAAAAAAAAAAATTGTTCAAAAATACATAATATAAAATAAAAGATTAGTAAGGCTATTAAAAAACACACATACATATTGTTGAAGAAATAAATAGATCGGTATAATAGATTAATTAATACAAACCAAAAACATTTGCTGACAATAATAAGAAATGTATGTGCTCGGATACCAAACATGAAATTTTAAAAAGGCGGATTATATCTTTAAGCACCACCATATTCACTAACGCAAGCATTATAGGAACAAAGTAACACAAACTAGCATAAAGATTGTATATGTAATAATTTTACAGGAAAAGTCCTTGGACATTTCATAAAAGCAATATAATAAAGAGATTTAAAAAACGTTGGTACATAGCTTCTATCAAGTTGATATAACTCGCACCAACAAATGTTTAAGGAATCAGTAATGCTCCGATAAGGTATGTATTTACTTCCCGTCAGATGGGTAATAGGAGTAATATAGAAACAAGTAACACTTTAATGTCTGAAATGCGAAGCAATTTTGTTAGTTGGGTAAAGCCCAAAAGAAACTAATTTTTGTTTCTCAATCTCATTTATTTTTGTTTTAAATCCTGTTTGGATTTTTTTGTCTAAAACAAAAATTTTCCAGGTTTGATTCAAATCTTTTCCAAAAGTTGTAGCCAAGTTCGTTAACAACTTTAGTAGCTCCAAAACAACGTTGCTCTCTCACAATTTATCTATGTACGTTGCTCTTAAGCAACTAAAAGCAACCACGCAGATAACCTTGGCACTTAGCTTGTCCGAGGCTTAAAGTTGCTTTATGTTACCAGCAACTGGGAGCAACTAAAAGTTGAACCGAATCGAAAAATTCGACTTTGAGAGAAAATATTTCTTTTGTTAAAAAAAAACATTTATAAAATGATAAAATATCTGATGATTTAGAATATAAATAAATAAATTAAATAAATAAAGAAGTGGAAGTCCTATAAAAGTGAAATTGTGTGCTAAAAGTTGGCCAAGGTCACTTTCCTAGCTATTACCTAATGTTACCTAATGTTATATACAGGCACGTAGCCAGAGGGGGGGCTTGAGGGGCTGAAGCCCCACCCGAAAATCTAAACAAAAAATTAAGCCTTTCTAATATATTAAATTCAAATCTATAAAAATAAGGAGACTATCCAGGTAGGAATAGTTTATATTAAACTTGAAAATACTTAGTTAAAAAGCAAGAGACTATTTAGATTTGTTTACAATTTTGTATTGAATTTTGGAGACTATTTAGGTATTTTATTTAACTCTTAAAGCTATTAAAATGAGGAGAATATTCTACATATGTATACCTACATTTTATTTGATTTGGAATTGGGATCAGTAAATGACTTCAGTTATTGCCAAAAAATTGCAAATTAAAAATAACCACAAATTCTATAAGATTTCAGTGCAAAACAAACCAAAAATAAATAAAAATAGTGATATGCGCGTTATGAAAACATATGATTTAAAAAAACTTTCAGCTTGCGGAAATTTTAAATTTATATGTTATGATTAAGAGCAAAAAATATTGGAAGTTGCGTTTAAGAGATATTTAACAATAAAATTTGGATATGAAGAGTTTTGCTGCAAATGATTGGATATGGTCAATTTCCCCACCATTCCACCCTCTCACAATTACACCCTTTAATATAAAAGCACTCCAATACTTTCCAATCTTTAATGATCCATTTAAAGTTGTTTACAATAAAAACCCGTGAATGTGGTCAGTTGTTATTTTGGAATAGATGGTCAACCACAGATCCCTACGCAATACATACGGAAGAAACCCACAAAAAAGTATAAGCTCTCATAATAAAATGTATCTTATGAACCCGGGGATAGTTCGGGTGAATTTTCACGAACTTTGAATTTTACCTGATATTTTTGTTACGGCATGGGAGTTTTAATACTTTTTTTGGATTGGTAGTATAAATCTATTATGACCGGAGCGTACGATAAGGCTATTAAATTTTTATCATTATTAAAACCCTTTTGGTTTTGCTAAGCTTAGGTTTTTAAAATTTAAATTATTTGAGTCCAGATATCCAGAATGAAATCCTGGAGATATGTTCTGATATTGTAACAACTGAAATAACTAAACGGGCTATAAGTTCAAGTTGTATCAGTATCCTCGCTGACGAAACAATGGATGTTACTGGGTGTGAACAACTTTCGATATGCCTTTGATATATCGACTGTTTAACAGATCCCAAAAGTTGTATGCTTCGGGAAGATTTTGTAGGTTTTGTTCCTGTTGATGACTAAACTTCTGAAAACTTGACAAAAACCATACTGCAGCGATGTGAAGAACTGTATCTTGATATGAAGAATTGTGTGGGCCAAGGCTATGATGGAGCCGCAAATATGGCAGGTCACTTAAGTGGAGTACAGTGCAGGATTAGGCATGCAACAGTATCCAAACGCTTGGTATGTACACTGTGCAAGCCATCGCTTGAACCTGGCTCTGTCTAATGCCATGTCAAGTCCTGCAATTCAAATTGCCTTGGTGTAGTAAGCGAAATAGCTCATTTCTTCCACAACCATTCAAATGCAAATATAACTTTCTAAACTGTCATTAAAAAACATGCACCAGAGAGCCGAAAAACTCGACTTCTACGCCGTTGTGAAACAAGAGTCATTGAAATGCATGACAGTTTTATTTCCTTTATAGAACTTTTCAAATGCATCTCAATAAGTTTTGAAGACATAACGAGCAGAACGTGGGCGATATGTCTTCGAAAGCATCAACTCTTGGCAGCGATCCAAAGAAGTGATTTCCTAGTAAGCCTCATTGTGTGCGAAAAACTATTCTGTTTAACGCTGCCCTTATCAGTTTTCCTACAGAGCTATTTCTCAGTCGACCGCAATTCTCTTAAGAATTCTCTTAAGAACATAAGAGAAAATGCCGAAAATTTTTTCAGAGAGGCTTTTCAATCCGCAAATCCCAAGTTGCCGAAGACTTATTAGAAGTTCAATTAAGAGCTCCAAGAACTTCATTGAAACAAACACTGCGTTCCAATCCAGAAACCTCTTCTACTGAAGCCTATTTTAGAGTGTCGAAGACGTTCTACCTTCTACCATCGCATCGTTTCAAGCTCTTCTCCCAGGTTTTGCCGCAGTTGAGCGAGTGAACGAAATGGACAAACTAACATATGATTTTGATAATACAATTTCTTTGTCAGCTGTGAAAGCTGAGTACATTCTTTGGTGCCGAAAAATATTGGCGAGTGATCTTTCTACCGAAGTTTTGAAATTGCTTGATATAAGTATAGCCTTACTATAGAGGTATAAACTTCTTGCTTACGGTTTTGGCCACGCTTCCAGTGACCACAGCTGGTGTTGAAAGAACCTTTTCAACTATGAAAAGGATTAAAATAGTATCCCGAAGCGTTATGGGGAATGAAAAATTAAGCTCTCTTGCTATATGATATCTGTTCATTCGCATATTAATGTGGATCCAGATAACGTGATTGAAGTCATGTGAAAAAAATCAAGACGTCTTCTGCTTTAAGAAAATGTGTACAGAAAAAATATTTAAGTATGTTCTATTTAAAAACTAATAAAAATCAATAAATTGGAATAAATATAGTTTTTGTTTAAAGAATTTCTCGTAAAATTTGGAAGCAAGCCCCCTCCAAAACGAAATCCTGGCTACGGCACTGGTTATATATAATATAATATCATATTTTTAAAAAATGGTAGGATTCTTCGCAACAGCCAACAGAGTCTGTCCGACCATTGGTATGATTTAGGGGACAGTGATAGCACTTGAAAACCAATTTATAAAAGAAGAATATGTGTCGATCATTTTATCAATTTTACAAAATCATTATTATGCAAAAACAACGGCAAAAAAAGCTTTTCTTTAAAAAAAAAATAATAAACAACATTTAGAAAAAGCTAGCTTTGGGCGAAAAAATCATTTTTCAAAAAACAAAACTATTTTTTGACCGATTTTAATAATTTTTTCGTGTGCAAAAGCTTCCACTTTCCATAAAAATAAAAACAAAACGTTAAAGAAAATTTTATTTTTCTCAATATAGGCTTCTACAATTTTGATAAAATATTTGTCAGCAATATTCCATAGCAGCAATTTTTGTATTTTGAATTTTCCCATGATTTGCTGAACAGGCTTAAATTCATTGTCTTATGTACCCACAAATTTCAAATAAGTTAAAATATCTAATATAAATTGTGTGTCAAAATTTTCTAAAAAGACATTTTTTAATTTAAAAAAAAGTTTCAGATTTTTACTGAAATTCAATATCTCAAAAAAGGATTCACAATTTGTATTTAAAATTTTATTTTTATATCGAAATTAATATAGAAAGCGGTACAAAATCCCGCAAGCTAAGATTTCGAACAATGAAATCAAGCATTTTTTAAACAACCTAGAAAATAATAAATAAATTGTAATTTCACAATGAAATACAGTAGACGCTCGATATAGTGAAGTAATAAAAACCAGGCCTGTTCACTGTTTCCAGATTGTTCACTTTTTCGAGCGGGAGTTTTCTTAGGCTTTCTAAAGGTGAATTTGATCCAAAATGCACATTTCATTTGATGTGAATGTTTTTAATATTAATTAAGCATTTAACAAGGCCTTAACTCAGCTTTAAACAAAAAACAGAAACAATTCCTCAGAGCTCTCAAGCTATGTTAAATGCTTGCGCGACATTTTTATACAAAATACGTTTTTATATAAAATTTTGTGTGTTCACTATTGTGTATAGTTCACTATTTCGAGATTCACCTAATAAAGCGTCTACTGTAATCTAACTTTTAACAATCTCGCATTTATATCTCGCAGCAAAATATCTCGCAAACTATGTATCAACCAAAATCTAGCATTTTAAAATCTAGTGACTTACAACTCTCAACCATTCCTGTATGCGTGTTGTTGGCAGGGTTGTCAGATGTGGCGATTTGTCGCCAAACAGGCGATATGAAATTTGATTTGGCGACACGAAAATCGGTTTGGCGATGTACCTTAAAAAAGGCGATATTTTTAGGTTTTGGCGATTTTAATTTTTTTAATCAAAGTCGTAATATCTTCGGTCAAAAGGTATAACTCACGGAGTACAGAAAATATATTAAAGTAAATGAGAATGCAATTAATTTTTTTAATCCAAGAGGTCTCATTTTGCAAGGTATTTACTAACACATTGAAATATATGCCCAGGAACTTTATTTCAAAATTTGCGGAACGTGACTTCAGCTTCAAAAAAATCTTTTCAACCTAATTTCAAAAGTATATTTAAATAAATTGTGAGTAGTTTTACCTTTTAAACGAAGACGACATTGTTTCTTTTTTTCTGATCTTCACTTAACGCTGTGGCTCCATTGGCAATTTTTGAGACAATTGCAATTGGAATAGGAATGACAATTATTTGCTTGGGTGGGCATTTTCATTGCCAGGCAATTTCAATTGAAAATGTGTGTATAGAAATATTTGACTGCAAATGCAGTCAAATACTGTTTAAATCCCCTGTTTTTAATAAAATTTAATTTTAATTCACTATATTTTGTCATGTGCGTTGTCATATTCTACGATTTAATTAATTAAATATTGCCAATGGAGCCGCTGGGTAAACCTCGCATCTTTTTTATTGGTCTGCTAAAATTTAGGCGTTATTTTGTACCCAACCCATTAGTAAATTCTTTAGATTTTCAAACCTAAATTTTCCCATAAAAATAATATTTAAAAACCACTGCAACGATTTTTAATATTTGTTTTTCTCATACATTCATATTTTGCGCAAGAATACAAATTAACGTTCTTTTTTCATCTCAAACTATTAAAGGCGAGTTTTTTTTTACCGAATTCAAAAATAGAATTCCATGTTTTTTTCTTTCATAACTATACAATTTTCTTAACACAAAGATTTTTGAACATATGAGCAAAAATATAAAAATTAAATTGAAAAGAATTAACGGGCATTAGGTTCCTCTTGAAAAATTCGCACCCAATATTTTGAAATTTTGATCATTAATTCATATCAAGATATCATTTTTTCCTAAAAATAAAATCAGTTGCAGTGATCTTCACCTTCTTATCAATTTGTCTAAGGCGTACCAATTTTTCTCTTAAATTGGTATCTATTATTTCTTGTGGTTTAAGTTTCCTCTAAGCCGAAGCTTTAAGGAAACAAAATTTACAAAATGACAAGTAATAGCTTTTTAAAGCAATTTTCTTAACAGCATTCTTTCAATAAAAAGCCACTTACATACATTTGAAAAATCTTTGCTCTAAATTCTTAACAACACTCACAAATTTCATTCAATATCCAATCAACTTTGAAGCAAAACCGCATCACAAGACACAAGAGCATTTTCAAAGAAAAAAAAGAAAAATAATGAAATCCGTTGCATTTCATCTTTCTAATTATTTTCGTTTCTCTTTCAATTCAACCAAACTTCGAAACCAGTTTTTGTGGTTCACCAGGTCATCGTCAACAACAAAAGGACCAACTAACCTACTTTTCCATAAAGTCCCTTCATTAGCTTCTACTTCTCTAATTATAACCATTGCTTGACATAATTTCTTAAATCTCATCTTGCTATTGTCAGCACCAAAGCTCATTCAAAATTGACTTAAAATCTTTTAGCTTTTGTTCTTCTTTACCTTCTTCCATTTAAAAAGTTAAATTTAAAAGGCATAGAAATCAATATGGTTACATTTTAGCCGGACATACCGCCACCACCACCATCATCACCGTCACCATTCAACACGAACACACAACCCCCCCTGCTTTATATTCAAAAGCAACGAAAACTTCAAATTCACTGACTTTCGAAATAAGATAAAAACCACAAACACTTGAAAAGGAGGTTAGCTTGTTGGCAACTTGGGTTTCCAGAGAGAAATCTTTAATTGAGGGACATACTGAGCGGAGGCAGAGCGGACACTAACTTGCAACTTGGTGGTTGTTGTTTGTGGTGGCTTGTGGATGATGGAAAACAACTAAACGTGTGGTTAACTGCTGCTGCTGTGGCGTTGTTCAACCAGTGTAATTTTAGCTAAGTTCTTCCATCATTACCATGAAACTCATACATAACATTGCGGTTGAACACATGTTCCAAACAAAGACCATAAACTTTGAACATGCCACATTCAACATGGCAAACAAACGTCCCATACGAATACCCAACCCCTATAATAAAAGCTCGTACAACACCCATCGTTTGGCAAACGTACCATACATTGAAGCAGCAAAACTTAACCCCAAAATTGTTGACTTATGTTAAATTCTATAACAATGTGTATGCGTACGATTATTGCCTAACACCTCATTGTAGATGCAGGAACTTGAAAATCGGTTTAGAACCCACATTTGGCTATCTCTCCTCAAGGAAAGGAATAACAACTACAACTACTGTCATCATCGTTATGATTAAACGTGAGAGGGAGGTCTATATAAAATGCTGTAGGTACGTATAGCTATAATCAAGTTGAATGTCAAATGGTCAAAGACTGAAGGCTCGAAATTAATTTAACCTTTACACCTCAAGTACTTCATATGATGTGTATCTACCTATCTACCTGAGAATGACTTAATTTATTAGGTGAAGCCTCGAAATAGTCAATTTAAATTTCAAATCACTATGAGATTCGTGTTTTTTTCTTTTGAAACATAATGAAGGTTGGTTTAAAGTGAATGTTCTACACCCTTAATTAAAAATAGTTAACAAAAAAACAAAACCCTTTTGATTATCCATGTTTAATTAATAATACTCTTTTTCTTTTCGTTTCAGGTAAGCATAGAGATTTAGCTCGCAAAGAACTCTTTTTTAAATTGGAATTTACCTGTGTGAGTATATGAAAGTAGGGGGTTGACTCTTTTTTTTTTAATATACCTGAAGTGTCTCCTACCCTCGATTTTTGTTTTAATTATATAGGACTACAGTGTATAGTTGAATTTTAAGTTGATGATAATTACATAGGTACATTTGTATGAATATGGAATTTTTTTTGTTCCTTATACATATTTTTTTCTTATTTAAATGCTTTATTCTTTACTAGATGACCCGGTGAACTTCGTTTCACCATAAATTAATTTAAAAAATGTGAGTGCAACTCCTCATTTCATAGACGAAGCCCAGCGAACGTTGTATCGTCTTAAAAAATGCAGTTGTTGGTAAACTCCGAACCCAATTTTGAACAAAATTCACTCTCCAGTCTCCATGGCCGCAATTCCAAAGATTTTTTTTTTTTCTTGTTCTTATATTTGGTATAGTCTACCGTGGTCACCTTACTTTGTAAAAGAATATTTTTTTTAAATAGGCTTATGAAAAACTTCTGAGTCTTAGGTATACCTTGTCAGTGAAAGTTACAATAAGTGAACACTCATCGTCCCCTTTTTTCTTTTTCCCGGTTATCAGGTCGGTCCGGCTAATTTGACATCGCAAAAGTAAATAACTGCGAAAATAAGCGCAGTAGAACATTTACAATGCCGAAACGCGATGGAAAAATATCATATACTCTCAACTAACGTTAACTTATTTACCCGAGAAATCCCCTACTAAGCTCTCAACGTAACAGTGATCCATCCGGTTATTAGAGATTCTCGTCCGTTTAATAAAGATTTCCCATGTACGAACTGGTCTGAAAATAGATCCAACACTTTTTCCATTGTGTACGTTTGTTATGAAGTTTTCTATTTGAAATGAGCAAAAATAGGTGCCCTTGTCCGTTTAAAAGGAGTGTTCGTTTATAGGAACGCCATTTGTATAAGAAATTCGAGGAAAAAGTTGGTTCCCAAGAATAGGTGTCCGTTTAAGGGAATTTTCCGCTGATCGGAGCTATCCTCAAGTAGAGCTTTCAGTTTATTTATGCCTTGTTGAAATTTCGTAGACCGATAAACTTTTTTTTGTTTAACATCATTTCACTCTTAAAATAGCTAGAGTTTTAAAAATACCCATTTCTAAAAGCCCTTAACTAACATCAGCCTTTTAAACACAAAAATTAATTTTTACAATCGGACCGGAAGTTTCTGAGACTTAAAAAAGCAAAACCGAAGGTCACTTGAAACTGTTGAAACTTTATAGCAATTTTATATAGTAAGGGTTTGAAATAGACCGCACTTAAGAATTTCGTTTTAATATGCTAGCCCTTGAGATCGAGATTCGACTTACCTTCAAGTTGGTTGTACCATCCTTTCGCTTCTCAGTATGCATTTCAAATTGGGGGCTGTCGTGGGTAAAATTTCCTACGGAATTTCTCCCATCTTCTAAAATTGCAAATGCCAACAATTTTCCACTGTTCCTTGCAGATTCAAACTTGGTCAATCAAAATGGTAGCCCAGTGGCCATGGAATATTCATTTTCGATGCCAATAAATTCCGAAAGAAACTGAGAACATAACTCACGTTCTTAGTTTTTGGCTATCGGAAAAATTCCGTGGGAAATTTTATTCACGATAGCCCCCATTATATGAATATAGACCTTCATCCCTTGGTTCTGACCATTTAGAATAATCCCAACACCAAATTTATTGCGATTGCTCCAACTGACAGTGAAAAACCTTTATCCGCGTTTAGATCCCAAGAACGTTTTTTTAAATATCCATCAAGTTTAGAGCCCAAGAACGTTTTTTTAAATATCCATCAAGCAAAGCTTTATTTACCTCTGGGTCCCAAAAGTACATTGTCCATGGTCTACAACTCCATTTATGTATATTAAGTTCAATTGACCATACCCTTCCAGACTTTTTTTTTGAAATTTTGCAATATGCTCTGAGATTACAACACCCAAACTGCAGTTTTTAATCACCATAAAACCATCTTGGATAGTAAAAAATATCATGTATCAACAGTTTATTCGCATCGAACCGATTGCATGCCATGGGTTAAGTATAAGATTGGCCGCACTTTAAATTCCCGTTTTGAAAATCCAGTCCTCGATAAGTGGAATTCCGGATAATGGAGACTCGACTGTAATATTAATTTTTTGGTTTTATTTTGTCAGAAAAAATTTCATAATAATTGATTGATTGATGTTTTCAAACTCAATTATTGATTTATTATTTTTTTTTTTATGTAAAACAGGCACTGAGATTGCATTTTTGCACGTTGCTGGCAAACCGCAAGGCCGATTTAAACTAAACTTCATTTAAACACCCACCGGTTCATACCAAACATTTCTCGAAAAGAATCATCCAAATCAGTGTAGCCGTTTCCGAGTTTTTGCAGGACTAACGCACAACGATTGATTTTTATATATAAGATAATTTAAATCACTAATACTCAATTTCTTATATTAGTACCAGAGTCGTAAAATTTTCAATGCCAAAAAAATGCATTTGCATTAAAAAAATAAAAATGAATTCGAAAATCTTCTGCATTAAAAAAAAAATGTGAATTTGCGATATGAAAAATTTCTTGCATTAAAAAAAAAATGTCAATAAAATTTCTTGAATTCAAAAAAAAAAAAAAAAAATCAATAGAATTTGAAAATTTCTTGCATTGAGAAAATGGGCAATTTCTGAAAAATTGACTTTATATGTAAACAGATATTAAACATTAAAAATCAACGAAAGCATATACATACAATAATGCGCTATAGCTTTTAGTAGTAGAGCTACCAGCCACTTTGTCTAACCTACACAAGGCTACAACTTTGTGTATGCTTGATTTGGGACTAGTTAAGTACGAAAACCATGGTCTGGCAGAGTTGCCGCTGTCGAAAAGTTGCCATCTGATTTTTTCAAAATGCCAAAAAAGGGTCAAGATTAACCTTCTTTCACATAGTGAAATTTATTTATAATAAAGTTTATTCATTGAAATGCATGCAAATCATTATTCCAGGCGGGTTTAGCGGTCGAAAGTGCTTGCCAAACGAATTTTTAAAGCTGGTATTAAAAATGTCATTGATTAGCCAGAAAAATGTACTAAATATAACACGTTACTGCGAATAATCCTAATAAATATGGAATCAAGTCAGCAAATTATGATATGGTTCTTTTACTGTAGATCCAGGGTTGCCATATATTTTTTTTTTAAATTTTATGAAATTGATAAAACTAATATAATTATACAAATCTAGTTTTCGTGCATATGTATAAGCTTATGCCATCTTGTATATAAAAGAAACATATATGACGAGTTGGGCAGTCAAAAGCTCCTGCCAGACGGGCCTGCAGCCTTGAAAGTTCGATTTGAAGATCCTAGGTTTTTCCAAAGTCTGCGGTAGTGCGAATATTTGGTCGATAGTGGACTTCCCTAGCCTAAAGTCACACTGACATGGACCTATCAGGTTGTTGACGAATAGCTTCAGGCGTTCACAAAGTACGGCAGAGAAGATCTTGTAGGCGATATTAAGAAGACTGATGCCTCTGTAGTTGGTGCAGTCCAGAGGATCGCCTTTCTTGAGGATCGGGCAAACAATGCTGAGGTTCCATTCATCGCGCATGCTTTCCTCCGACCATATTTTACATATTGAGCTGGTGCATACTCCTAACCAATTCATCGCCAGCCGCTTTGAATAGCTCAGCCACAATGCCATCAGCTCCAGCAGCTTTATTGGACTTTAAGTTTAGATATATAGCTATCTTTACTTCTTCGAGATCGGATGGACGGAATTGTTGGCCTACGTCGTCCAGGTTGAATGGTGCAATCTGCATGGTAGCGAAATTCGGTTCGTCATCGCCGTTATACAATTTGCAGAAATGATTTTTCCATATCCTCAGCACTGACTGCGATTCTACTACGATGTTCCTTGCAAGCTTCAGTTCGGGCTTTATAACCCTGGCAGGTTCCTTTTACTTTTTGGTAAAACTTCCGAACTTCATTCCTGCAATGGCATCCCTCTATTTCCTCGATCGCGCGCTTCTCATGCTCTTTCTTTTTCCTTCTTAGAAGCTTGTATTCCTCTTTCCTCTTCTGCTCGTAGAGCTCTCGAGCAGCTCTCGTCCTTCTATGCAGCGCCGCTTTGTATGGCTGTTGTTTGATTGCATACCGGCATTTTTCGTCGACGCAGGGGTTTCACTGTGGTGGTGTGCGAGGCCCAGCTTGTCAGAAGCGGCATCTCTGATGGCTTTCTGGCAATACTTCCACTTGTTCTCGATACTTGCAGTTAGCGGTATAGGACTATTTAAGAAAATACAGTTAGACGATTTTAAAAGATGGGAATCCGCCAGAGTTTCGAAACCTTAAGTTTCGAAAGGCAAAGTTTCGAAGGATAAAGTTTCGAAAACCCAAAGTTTCGAAAGGACAATGTTTCGAAAAGATAAAGTTTTGAAAATCAAAATTTCGAAAAACGAAGGAGAAAGTTTCGAAAAGTCGGAAGCGAAAGTATCGAAGGACAAAGTTTCGAAAAAAAAAGTTCCGAAATCCTCGGAATTTCTTTGTTCCTTGATCGATTTCAACGAAATTGACACAGGTGATAACTGATACAGAATTAGAAAAGAAAAAAAAATGTCAAAGTAGGGTGTTTCAAAAATATTTCAATATATTGCAACTTCGTTGTTCCTTGAGCGATTTAAACGAAATTGACATAGGTTACAGTTGATATAGAATTAAAAATAAAAAAAATATTTGCATTAGGGTGTTCCAAAAAAAATGTCAACTTCGTTGTCCCTTGAGCGATTTCAACGAAATTGACACAGGTGATAGCTGATACGGAATTAGAAAAGAAAAAAATATTTTAAAAGTAGGGTGCTCCAAAATAATTCGAAACTTTCTCCTTTCGTAACTTCGTTTTTCGAAATTTTGATTTTCGAAACTTTATCTTTTCGAAACTTTGTCCTTTCGAAACATTGGTTTTTCGAAACCTTATCCTTCGAAACATTGCCTTTCAAAACTTCGTTTTTCGAAACTTAGTTACTATTTCCAAAATTAAATTCAAATTGAGTTTTTGGGCAGTTTATTCATAAAGTGGTTATTGTTATTGCTTCTATACATCTATGTCAAAAGCTCAAATTTTAGGAGGATAAATTTCTCTACTGAGATTTAGAGACCGTAATCATAAAAACTAGCATTTCGATTTTTTTGGCACTTCACATGTGAAGTTAGCAGGTCAGTTTGAATTTTTTTTTTTTCGAATTAAGGACTTCAATTTTTAAACCTATCCTGTCGATGAAATGCAAAAATATGCAAATTTGGAGTCTTACTGTAAGCTCCTAACATGGTTTGGTTCTTAAGATACACGATGTGAGTTTTCTGCTACATATTGAATTCAATTTTGTGAAATTTTTCAAATTGAGTACTCGAAATTTTGAACCTAGCCTATCGTTGAAATGCAAACAAAACTGCAAATTTGGAGCATTCCTGAAGTTCCTATAGCATGCTCAGATCCTTAACGGTTTTTTAATATTTCGCCACCTGAGTAGGAACTTAAATACTCATTCAAATTTTCTCTATCGTTTGCTGCTATTCCCGTTGTTCTATCTCTAGCAAGTTACAAAAACCATATTTGCTCCATAGACCACATATTTTTGGGTCCTTTTAATGCACGTATTTTTAGCAATTTAAAAAAAAATCTTATTTTTTATCAAAAACGGCTTCACAACTTTTCTTAAAAAAATAAAATACTTTCGGATAAGAAACCATTTTTCAAAAAATGGTTATTTGACTATACCTCCCAAAGAACCATTTTTTTTATTTTCGATTTTCTTCAAAACGGTATTCCTGATATCAATAATGTTTTATACAGAAGTTATAAGAAATATAAATATATATGTAGTTTTTTCTTACAAAAATTTTCCAAAAAATATCTTTTGGACTTTTAAAATCTGTTCAAGATCCGTTTTTTTTTTGTAAATCAAATATTTTTAAAAATATATGGTTTAATTATTTTTTTGAAACTTGGTATTTAGGAATTTTTACCATTTTTTAGAAAATTTTAATAAAAAAATTTACAAGAAAAAATTGAGGTAACTTCCGAAGTCCGAAAAATTATCAAAGCTCTTCCATGTCAATATAAATAATTTAAAAAATCGGAATATTAAATATAGAATTTTTGCTTGCAGTTTTTTTGAATGAGATATTTTAAAGAGATGGTTAAGGAACAAACACCTATAAAAAAAAATTTTGGAAAATTATCTAATATTTTAGGAGATTCTACTGAGATGCCTGATGTCAGATTTCAATAATGCAAGCAAAAAACCATAATCACTAAATCTAATAGATACTTCAGACTATTTTTATTTTTTTTTCGAGCTTTTGAGTTCAACTCTATTAACTAGAATATTTCGATGAAGTAAAAGGATCTAAAAAGATGCCGTCTTGATGAGTCATTCATTTATCTTGTATTTTTTGGTGTTTAGATCCATTCCGTTTTGTAAACACCACTCGGTCACTTTATCAATGTCGTGTTGTTGAAGTCTATATGAAATTACCAAGTTCATGTTATTGAAGATTAGTATTAAAAGAATAGGTCCAATATGACTGCTTTGTGGTATTCATAACCTTATTGTTTTTGAGGTGGCAAACTGAGTTTTGTTTTCCAAGTATGATGCTATAGTCAAGTAACCTTGTAGTTTCATAGGAGGGAGACATTGCGTCAAATCGTGCAATCCTGATTTTTGCTGAGTTGCTTATGATAATGGTCTTCCAAGTTTTCGATGTCGAGTGTCAAACGCATCATGGAAAAAATTAAAAAAAAAAAAGCTTTTTTAAGTAATCGTTACTGACCTACTATCGAAATCAGTATCCAATATGGAAATCAATAATGATCAAACGTTTTATTAAAGTTTCCATAGAATACATCAGTTTGAAGGCCATTAATAAATTTTTAATTTTTCCGTCTGGAAAATTCAAGACGATTTGTTGTAGATGATGTTTTCTAAAATTGAACTTTAACCGGATTAATGGTTAAAAGACCTAAAATTTTAGATGATTTTTTTTTATTTATTTGGAAGAAATTAGTGGGTGCATGATTCAAAACCTAATCACCCTAAAGTATCTATACATACTTAGATACATGATATATTACATTTGTGCTAGTAGGAACGGGAACATAACTGAATCCCATTGGCCGCGAATGCCATACTTCCTCAACCTTAAAATCCTCATTTGTTACACTTTCCTTGTTTTCTAAGAAAAATATTATTCAAAAGCTTTAATCAATTCATTAACAAGAGTTTTTCCTAGAATTCGTGTTTCCACGAAAATTTCTTTGATCATCCTTAAATTTTCAGTTTTTTGCTTTGCCCTACAATTCAAGAAATTTAACATGACACATTTTTCTTAAAATGCGAAGATTTTCTTTATTTTTCCTGTGTTTTCCTGCTAAAGTGTCAGAATGCGATTCAATTCAATTTTGA
Organism: Dasysyrphus tricinctus; assembly: GCA_963921185.1. Classification (NCBI taxonomy): domain Eukaryota; kingdom Metazoa; phylum Arthropoda; class Insecta; order Diptera; family Syrphidae; genus Dasysyrphus; species Dasysyrphus tricinctus. The sequence goes on from OY992533.1 coordinate 74,236,597, forward strand.
TTGGCATTCACTTCTACGTATCCCAATATCCACCTCCCACTCAGCTACTCTTGATTCTAAGAAAACATCCAAAACAAGCACTCAAAACGTCTCTTGGCTTGGCATACAAAAATAAAACACAAATAATAATTGTCTCAGTGCATTAACCCAACAAGTCACCTTTTTTTTCAACTTTTCAAAGCCCACGCCACTACTTGTCCTTAAGACATCTAATTCAATAGAAAAGTCATTTGCAGTAGCATGCGACAACATGTTGCCTCCATATGCCAGACGTTCTTCAAAAAAAAATAAAAAATGAAACCAAAAATCACTAAAGCTGACACGAGCTCTTCTGATGGGACCCCTCTCAAATAAGTAGGAGGTAGGTTTATATTCCATCCAAAGACCCACCAGCAACACAGCAACTTGTCAACGTTCTAAAACCATTTAGACAGAAAACAGAAGCACGCAGTTACAGACAGCAGCAGCAACCAGTAGGTTTTTGAATCACTTGAAGACATAAATGATATGTTCACAAAGTGCTTATAATAAGGGTACAAGCATTGGAAGGGGGAGAATTTTAAGTTTCCTGGCAAAAAGTCTGGAACCTATAAAAAGTGTGACAGAAATTTGATGAAATATTTAATTCTTTTTCGTGTGAAATATTTCCAGAATCCTTGAATGAATTCTTGGATGTTTCTTCTATTTTGCATGAGGATCGGGAATATGGGCGACTTTATGCGACACTGTTTAGTGTGATTTTCCATTCATTTTGTGAACAAGTTACTTAGAGCGCCTCAAATGTGAGAAAAACTTTAAGTCAAATGACATAGCTTGAGGCACGTTCCGTGTCAGAAAATTATTTTTAAACTGACACTGCATGCATCTGATGACATGGAGATGCATTAAGCCAACACCACGGTCGGTGGCAGCATACGCCCACCACCACTTCGCTCCACACCAGGGAGGATGCAACAGCCGCATGAATGGTGCTGCGCGCACAGATGTGTAAATCAGGTTGTACGCCCGGAACGGAATTAGGATGTCAGCCCCAAACCTCTCAGAAGCTAAGATTTTTCGTTTTGGTTAATGCAACTTCTGAAAGAACGTTGATGATGGCAGAGGAATCATTTTAACGACACAACCTGAAGGAATTACTTTGATTGAAGGCTCCGTCCATTAAACGAAATTTACAACCTAGCACGTCATTTCATAGTCGAGTCAAATCTCGGTCGTGGGGGCTTGAATCTCTCGTCTCTGTGAGGAGTTCCTTTGTTCGAAACGACATGATGGCGGCGGCAATGATGATGATAGCGAAAGAGTTAAGTAGAATTCGAGGTACATTATGCATAATAATATATAAGAGGTACGCGAGTACCTATCCGAAAAGTCATTCGTCTACAACGCGCTACTGGGAAAATTTAAGCTGGATCGGAATCGGTCGGAATGCGTGCTCCCTCACATGTTTATGGTCTACTTAATGTGGGATTTATAGTTCAATATAGGGAAATAAAATGCAGAACGGCTTAGGTTTTGGTTTTTTCGGGCTCTAGCTAGCTATGTGTTGTGTAGAAAAAGGCGGATTTTATATTCTTCTTCTTCGTCTTCTTGTTGGTTAGCTTTTATTGCTTTGGCAAAGAGTTAAAAAATCGGTTTTGCTTATTTTCCATTTACTACCTCTTTGCTTTGAATGCATCATTTTCATTGCGGTTTTGTGGCTTTATTTTGTGGAGGAGATGGTATGTACGTTTGTAAGGTTTACCACAAAATCTATACAAGAGCGTAAATATAAAAGGAAATTGAGAACCGTTTCTTTAAGGAAGATAAGATCATTAAATTGTCTAATTTACATGGAAATTAGTTCATTGTATTATATGGGATGAGTGTTATGTGGTGTGCGTCCGGAAGCCAGAAAACATAAAGTTCTTTTTAGGACCACGCATTACCATCACAGACCGTTCATTGCCGATGGCTAGCTGAAGTTGTTTTTTTTTTTTGTTTTATTAAAAAATGGGATTTCCGGTTTTATGAAGATGTTAACTAGAGGCATGTTTCCCCAGAGCCATGGAAAGAATACTTTTGTTTTACATATTTGAAGGATTTATGGGAAGAATGTAAAGCAAATAAGGTTAAGAGGAATATTTATGGTGGTTGAGTTTATTTTTGGTTTGTCTTTAACATTTCTTTTGGTTTTTGAGGGGGGGGGAAAGGGAGGGGCGGTGAGGCTATTAGTATTTCAAAAGCCTTAAGAAGATCAAGCACAAGATTTTACTTCAAGACATGGTATTCAAAATTATATTATAATCACATATGTCTTTCTTTTTGTCTACACTTCGAAATTCAGCTTTATTCACTGAAATGACTATCTACAAAATTAGAGCACTAAAAAGCTTAGCTAAAATCCGGTCAGGAGGAAACCAAGCTCCGTGCCTTTTTGACGGGATTTTGTTTTATGACTGGATACAGGCTAAGGATGAAATTTAGCTTGGGAGTCATTTTTTTAATCCTGTCGTTTTGAAAAATGGCGCCCAATCTGTAGTCCAGTCAGGAAACCGACTTTTTGTGCATTTGTAATTTATGTTCGACATGTGCTTTTAGGATGCAATTTAGTTTGGGAGTCGTGGTTATTTTCCTGTTGCTTGGACGCCATTTTCAAAAATGGTTCCCAATGTGAAGAAAATAATTGGAAACATTTCTACAATCAAAATAATGATTTTTGTCTTAAAAGAAAGGTTTTGAGTAGACGCACGTTCGGGTAAAATTTCAATGGTGCCATTTTTTGGGAACATACTTATTTTTGTATGTCAACGGGGGATGAAACCTGCACTTTTTTGATCATTTTTAATATCTATAAAACATGAAAAAAGTTGCGGAAATGCCTCTAAATGCCTAACGCGTGTTGGGAAATCGAAAATGCTATTTTGAAAAAAAAGGTTTTGAGTAGACGCACCTTAGGTTAAAATTTAAATGTTGCAAATTTTCAGGAACTTATACTTTTTTATGTCAAAATGTGGGACTTCCCCCTTTTACTGGTAGTTTTTAACGTGGAAAAAGTTGCGGAAACACCTCCTGACAAAAGTCAAACGTGTGTTGGAAAAACAAGAGTTGACATCGTTAAAGATACTTGTTGAATAGAAGTACTTTCGGTTAATAATTCAAGTTAATATTTCAGTTTTGCCACTTTTGGGAACAAACTTTCTTTTATGTCAAAGAGTGGAATTTTTGACATTTAAAAAAAGTATGGAGACACCTCAAGAGTCCAAAGTGGCTTGAAAGAACCACGGTAGAGGAAACTTCAAAAAATATGCCAAGTCCCATATTTTGACATAACAAAAATTATACTTATTCCTGAAAAGTTACAACTTTGAAAGTTTAAGCGAAGATGGCGACTACTCATCGCTTATTTCTTGAAATATCAATTTCTATTTCCAAACACGTGTTTGGCATCTATTGGCCATTCCGAAACTTTTTTCATGCGTTTAAGATATTAAAAATTGTCAAAAAAGTGAAGGTTCCACCCGTTTACCACATTGACATAAAAAAGTATGTTCCCGAAAAGTGGCAACACTAAAATTCTACCCGCAGGTTTGTCTACTCAAAACCTTTCTTTTGAGATATAAATTGTTATTTTGATGTGAAACTTTTCCAAGTAATCTACGATTTTCTTTTTAATTACCATTTTCCACGCATTGGGCGCCATTTTTAGAAATTTTTGGAAATGGCGTCCAAGCAACGGGATTATATTTAATGATTCCCAAGCTAAATTGTACCCTAAGCATGTCGAAAATAAATAAGAAATATAAAACTAATACACCACCCCCCCCCCCACCCACCGACAAAAAGTGTAGGGATTTCGGTTTCCAGACTACCGTTGGGCGCCATTTTTTCAAAAATCTTAAAAACGAATTATCCTATTTTTTTAATACAAAACTTATGTGAAGATATGTTCCATTAATCGTTGGGGTGCAATAATGACGACCTATTATTAATATTATGTCTTACCTTGATGGCACTACTACTGTCCGGGCTTGACCAAGGTTTCAACCAACAAGCCGGTCTGTAGCAAGCTCTCTTTACACTCTTACACTGTTCTTCTCTATTACGCCACCCACGGGGTTGGATTCAATGACTTTCTGGGCCTGAGCATTGATATTCATTCGCTATAGGTGACCCAGCCACATTAGTCGGTGACTTTTCACTTTTATGGTTATGTCAGTGTCGCTGTACAGTCCTTAGAGTTCGTTGTTGTATGTTCTTCTCCACTCTCAATAGATGCAGATGAGACCGAAAATCAAATTTTTCTCTCAAAACAGACATAGGCGTTCTCATCCACCGTTAATATAGTCCATGCCTATGCATGCACCATACATCAAGACCGGTCTGATAAGTGTCTTATAGAGGGACACTTAAGTTGCTCAAAAGAAGGAGATGAGAAGCACTTACTGAATGCAAGCATTCCTACACTTGGAGGATTTGTCAGACCCTGGCAAGAGGCAGTACCTCGGAAAAAACATTTGTTTTTAGTTTTTAGACCATCGGCATGACAGTCCAACGCCGACGCGCAATACATAATGCCACGAAGTAATACCTCGTTTGAACTCAGCGCTGTGATTATTCACTCAGTTGATAGCGGAGCCTGGGTACACAAAGTCTTTGACCAGCTCAAAACTATAGCTGTCTACGGTGGCTGACGTCTCGGTGCTGGGTGTCCTTTCTTGTTGAAAGCATATATTCAATCTTGCCTTGATTCCCTGTTAAACCCATCTTCTTTGCTTCCTCCTCATTACTCACGAAAGAACCACTGATATCACGCTTTGTTTGTCCGATTATGTCAATATCGTTGACGTAAGCAAGTGATTTGGCCGAATTTTGAAAGATTTTGAGAGTTTGCACTATTCTTTCAAGAACAATGTTGAAGAAGTAGCATGACAGCGCGTTCGATCGCCTTGCCAAAAAACTTTTTTGACATCAAAGTTATCGGTGAGATCTTTGCTGACCTTGATGAAGAAGCGAGCATTCTTCAACGCCATCCTGCACAAACGGACCAGTTTGGGAGAGATGCCAAAACAAGAAATTGCTCTATACAGCTCTTCTCTATAGATGCTGTCGTATGCGGCCTTGTAATCGAGGAAAAGGTGGTGGGTATTGATTTGAAGTTCCTGATTTTTTACTAGATCTGATGCCGAAGTCTGAATATTCGGTCGATGGTGGACTTTCCTGGCCTAAGGCCACACTGATATGAAGGGATCGGGTTGCTTAGGAATAACTTCAGGTGTTCACAACTAGATGTTAAGGAGGCTGATGCCTCTGAAGTTGGTGCAGTCCAGCCTTTCTTGAAGATAGGGCAAAAAATCCGACCATTTTTTGCAGATGAGCTGGTGCATACTCCTAATAACCCATTCATCGCCAGCTTCTTTGAATAGCTCAGCCACAAAGCCATCAGCTCAAGCAGCTTTACTGGACTTAAGTTTATATATATCTACTTTATACTTCGTCGAGGTTGGGTGGAGGGAATTGTTGGCCAAGGTCAACCAAGTTGAGTGGTGCAATCTGCATGGAAGTGGAATTCGGTTCGTCATCGCCGTTATACAACTAGCAGAAATGGTTTTTCCATATCCTTTACACCGACTGTGATTCTACTAGGATGTTCTCCTGATCGTCTTTGCAGCATCGGTTTGTATTTATTTTGGGCCTTGTAACCCTGGGAGGTTCTTTTAGTTTTTGGTAAAACTTCCGGACTTCATTTATGCAATGGCATCCCCCTGTTTCCTCGATCGCGTGCTTCTCATTCTTCTTTTTTTTTCCTTCTTAGAAGCCTGTGTTCTTATCTCCTCTTCTGCTGGTAAGGCTTGCGAGCAGCTCTTGTCCTTCTCCTTCTATGCAGTGCCACGCACCGCCGCTTTGTATGCCTGCTATTTGGCTGCATGTACTTGCCGGCATTCTTCGTCGAACCAGGGGTTTTGCTGTGGTGGTCATGCGAGACCCATCACGTCAGAAGCGGCATTTCTGATGGCTTCTTGGCAACCCTTTCACTAGTTCTCCATCCTTGAAGTTGGCAACATAGGACAATTCAAGAGGGCACGAGAGATTTGATCGGAAAAGGATCTGGCGATTTCTTGCAACTGTAGCCATCTGTCATCGAACTTCCTCACAGTATTTCCCTGTTTTGGCTTTGGTCTGGTTATCTATAACATTACCTTGGCTACTACGAGGTAGTGTTCTGTGTCAACGTTGGCTCCTCGGAACGTTCAGGCATCCTTGGTACTGGAAGAGTGCCTTGCATCTATTCCAATGAACATTCGGACATTCTTGATACTAGAGGAGTGTCTTACGTCAATCGCAATCTGGTTAGCGGTTGATTGACCAGAAATTTGCCATGTTCCCTTGCGAAATAAGGGAACTGCGTATTAGCTACCACAATGTTTTGCCCTGCAGCAAAGTCGATTGACCTGAGTCCGTTATCGGAGATGGTGTCGTGCAGGCTATATCTTCCGATTGTGCTACCATGTCATCTTTTCCTAGTTTGGCATTAACATCACCCAAGACAATTTTAATATCATAGCTAAGGCATTGCTCATATATCTTGCCCAAGAGCTCGTAGAACTCGTCCTTGATGTCATCATCTTTCTCCTCTGTGCGGGGCACGCGCGTTTGGCGAATTAAGCCTTGATGCGAATTGTCGTGAGGTGTTCGTTCACATACTTGATACTCAGGATTCTTGCCTAATTCTGCCTCTAACGATGAATCCACTTCCACATTTAAAGAGATGCTGTCCTTGTGGTGGGTAACAGTCACCGCAGGAGACATCGCAGTCTTTCATTTCTCTTTCGCTCATCCCATCGCACTTCTAGGATGGCGGTGATGTACGCTGTGTAGCAGTCTAGGGCCTCCGCTAAATGCCCGGTTGAACGTTGTCTATAGAGACAAAACATTCCACGTGCAGATCCGAATTACGTTGTCATCCCTATTTTGTTTGCTAGACTCGTCATCAGTAAAACCATCCGTATCCGAAGCTTGTTGGTGCTTCGCAACTAAATAGCTTGACGTGGGAAGTCACCCAATGATGGCACGACCCCTAACCCGAAGGGCAGACTCTTATGATTCCAAGTACGGGGAGCCGGATTTACCGCTCCTTATAGATCTGAGCTCCGTATATGTAGTAGGAGCCCTTATAAGTGGTTCACTAAGTAGATCAAACTAACTGGAACTGTATAGACGCCACCGTTGATTCCATCTGTGGAATTCTTCCACTGCCACCTTGATGAATTAAGAATTGCACTAGTGGGAATACTCTTCCCTCCTCTCTCGTTTGCTGCCCTTAACAACCGTCCACAAGTATTGGAACCCCATCTTGATTAAGGCACTATAGGCAAGGCACGGGGAGTTGAGAGTTGGAATTAATAGACAGAGGTTGATTGAAAAAAAATACCTATGGACGTTTGTGTCCCCTTGAATGCACATGTATACCCTTTGAGCATCTTTTGATAATAGGGTAGATGTTCTTAGTTCTTTAAGTAATATTGAATTATATCCAATTATTCGAAATACGTTTCAGAGAAGAGTTTTCTTAGTAAATTAATTCTCATTTTAGTGGAGTCAACTGTATTCATATCATACATATGTATGAAGAAATTCGTAGAAGTTTTTTCCCTTCAGGGCATTGTCACTCATTCATGAGACAAAATTATTCATGAGGTTGAGGATTAAACAGAAAACAACATCACTCTCATGATTTTATAATTACTCCTTTCGGGAAAAACTAAACGTCATAATACGTCAGCTAGCAAGAGGAATAGGTAACTGTGCAGCAATTCACATTATAATATACTGTCCCTTCTGTTGAAGTCATATGACAAGTGGTTTTAATCTACATAAAAAATGATGCGCTTTTAGTTTTCGAAATCATAGAAATGGATCATAGTTGATTTAAAAATGACATTTATAAGTTCACACGCGTGTGGATGTAAGAGCAAAACACAAACACCCATCATCAAGAATACCCAATGTCTTTCATATGTCACATCTTCTCACCCATTTTAAGTTAAGTTACCTTTCAAAATGTGGTAATGTACTTAACATGAACAGGAGGAGCGTTAGGTAAGGTATATGAAAGGCATTAGAATGGTCGTAGAGATTTGATATTTAAGTGATTACCTATTTGTGGTAGTTTTGCTATAGCCAGAGATGGATGTTATGAATTTTGTTGCACTTATTACCCAATGATGGTGTGTTTTTCTTAGAATTTTATTTTCTACATGATGTTTTAGTTATTTTGGTTTTCAGAAAATTATAATTTTATAATTTAAAATATTTTAAACAACAAAGTTGGTGCAGCTTGAAAACAGTTTTTTTTTTTCGTATTTCACAATAATTAGTAAAGTTAGTTATAAGGAGGAATCTACCTACATACTATTTCTGTTCATGCACTTCCCAGAACTACGAATTTCTACAAATTTTATTTTTTTGTATATGGGCTTTGACAAAACTTTAGGATAAATTCGTGGAAATTCGTAGCTTTGGGAACAGACATAATATTGTCAACAAATTTCAATGTTAAAAAAATGGATTTACGAGTAAAAGTTGGAACATATTGTGTAACCTGATAGGGAGGTACTTTTCTTATTCACGATGCCCTTTTCAGAATTTCAACTTGGGTTAAAAATTAAAATTATAAATTCGTGAATGCAAATAGTTTTTTTTTATTTTTGTCGAATGCGATATAAATATGTAGGTGCTAAAGGGCAAGTTTTGGATTCATATAAATAAATTGAATCGATATTTTTATCTGATTTCATATAAAGATATATTGGACGTAGGTAAAGAAATTCGTGTCTGCAGCTCAATCTATCAATTCAAGCCTCTAATGATTACTTCAAGACTATGTTTCTTAAGTAATTTTCTATATTATCTATATAGAGCTTCAAATAAAATAATTTCTACCACACAAAATTTAGTACAAATCTTATTTTTGACGAACACGGCCCCAAAACCTATTGATCAGCTTCTTCTGGCTTAATCAATTTCAATACAAATTTTGAGACTGGTAGTTTTTCAATATAGTTGAAATAATTATAAATTTTTAAACTGCACTTGTTTAAAAAAAACTTAATTTAAAAATAAAAAAAAATAATTTTTGCAACAACTATATTTTTTTTTTTTCGAATACAATATCTAAGAGAAGACGACATTCCAATTATCGTTTTTTTCATAAAATGTTAAAGAAATTCTATAAATTGAAAATATTTTTTTAATAAAACTTTTTGGAATTTCCTTTGCATAGGTTCATATTCGTTCAAGAAATGAGATGGCATTATTTTTTAAAGTTCAAAGTATTTTCGGATATTTCTTTAGCATTTTTAGAAGAGAGAGATTCCAGGTTTTAAATATTTGTATCTCTTACTAAATTCATATTTTTGTATTAAAAATCTTGTACCTATTCTATCATCATCATCGTGTCCTGTAACCCCGGCTGGGGCATAGGGCGTAAACAAAACGTCTCCATCCTTCACGGTCTGCTGCAAGGTACTTTAGCTGTGGCCACGTCTTTCTCTGGGATTCTGCTTCCGCTAAGACAGTTGATTTCCATGTTGTTCTTGGTCTTCCAACCCGCCGTGCACCCTGAGGATTCCTGATAGAATCGAAATAAAACTGCGAACTATTTATCAAAACAAACAAGATATTTATTCAACGAGATTCAAGTTACAAGTAAAGGAGAATATAAAATTAAATTAGTTTTAATTTGATGATTTTTTATAAATAGACTAGATGAATTCTTTTTTAGCAAAGTGTTTATCAAACAAGTTTAAATCTCAATACTTCCCCTCAAATTAATACTAATTTTAAGTAACAGAAAGTCCTAACATATTTGAAAACTTCATATGTTTGGTTCGTCCCAAATTCTTTGTTAGGATATCTGCTGTCATTTCTTCGGTGTTGGTATATTGTAGAGTTATTTTTTCATCTTCAAACAAACTTCGAACAAAATGATAAGATATGTCTATATGTTTCGTCCTTGGGTGATGAATAGGATTCTTAACTAGTTGTTGGGCTCCCAAGTTGTCATTAAAGATTATTGTTGGATTTTTCACCAACTCAGCAAAATTTAGCTCCGAGATTAATGATCTTAAGTAAAGAGCTTCTTTACTGCATTGCGATATTGCAATATACTCTGCTTCGGTACTGCTTAGCGCCACGGATGTTTGTTTCTTCGATTGCCATGATACCGCTCCTCCAGCAAGAATAAAAGTAAAGCCGGTATACGATTTCCTGTCATCTACATTGCTAGCCCAATCGGCATCAGCATAAGCAAGCAGATTTGTTGAAGTTTTTTCATAACATAATTTCGACGAAATTGTAGTTGAAAGATAACGCACTAAATGCTTTAGTGCACTTAAATGGTCCATGTTGGGATTTGAATTAAACTGAGCCAATTTACTCACCGAATGCGTTATGTCTGGCCTAGTCGAAATGGACAAATACATCAAGGTCCCGATGAGTGACTGGTAAAGCTTTTGGTCAGTTTTCTTGGTGTTAATTTGTGTTGTCTTGTTAAGTTTCATTCCAGGATCCAAAGGTGTGTAACACTTACGAGCGGTTTCCATATCCATTTCCCTTAACAGTTCCCGAATATAGCTTTCTTGACAGATTTTTATCGAGCCTCTTTCTCCATCTCTTTCAATTTCTATGCCAAGATAATATTTCAAAGGTCCTTTGTCCACAATGTCGAATTCATAATCAATTTGTCCTTTAATTGAATCCATGGATTTCTTTGAACTGCATGCTAAAATGATATCATCTACATAAACTCCAATTATATTAATGTCATCTTTTTCATTTTTAACATAGACGCAACTGTCAACAACACATCTTTTAAAACCTATTTTTACCAAAACTTGATTTAGCCGTTTGTTCCATTCTCTCCCAGACTGTTTAAGTCCATAGATGGATTTCTTGAGCTTACATACTTTGGTTGGATTATTCACGTCCTCAAAACCTTCAGGCTGTTTCATGTAAACCTCCTCCTCCAAAACACCATGAAGGTATGCTGTGGTAACGTCCACGTGGTGAAGCAAAAGTTTATATTCTACAGCAAGTGCAATTATCAAACGAATTGTTGAATGTCTTATTACTGGTGCAAATGTATCGAAATAATCTACTTGATATTTTTGCGAACAACCCTTAGCGACTAGTCTACATTTATACCTTTCAATACTGCCATCTGGTTTCCTTTTGACACTAAAAAGCCATCTATTTCCTATCGCCTTGCACTTATGCGGAAGATCTATCAATTCCCAGGTATCATTTGACGCTAACGAATCTATTTCCGCCTCCATTGCAGATTTCCATTGGTCTACATCTTGACTTTCGTGTACTTCAGTGATGGTAGTTGGAACTTGTATTGAGTTGAGAGTATCTATCACGTTGGATTCTTTTCTTGGTCTTCCACGTTTTCCAGTCTTGATTACTTTTGGGCGACCACGGCTAGTTTTTACAGCTGGTTCAGAATTTGTTGGTTGTTCAAAAACATCATTTCCGGATTCTTGGATTTCTACAATTTCTTGATTCAAATTTTGCAGCGGCACATCATCTGTAGAAGAAGATACTTTTTGGAAGGGAAAAATGGTCAGTGTTTCAATCTTGTCATTATCTATCACATCAACTGAATTTTCAAAAAATATAACATTTCGATCCTTTACCACTTTCCTTGTCTTTGGATCGAAGAGTCTGTATGCCTTCGACTCTTCAGAATAACCCACAAAAACAAGTTCCTCGCCCTTTGAGTCAAATTTAGATTTACCTGGTTTCTTGTTAAGGATCAATGCTTTCGTTCCAAAAATTCTTAAATGTGATACATTAGGCTTTCTTCCATACCAACTTTCGAATGGGGTTTCATCTTGAAGACTTTTGGTGGTTGATCTGTTCCTCAGATACGCAGCGGTATTGATTGCTTCAGCCCAGAGATATTCAGGAAGATTTGCGTTCATCAGCAAGCACCTCGCCATTTCAACCAAGGTACCATTTTGCTGTGGTGAATACTGTACTGTCAGTTGTCTCAGGATACCATTGGCTTCTAAAAATGACGAAAATTTATTACTCAAATACTCACTGCCATTATCGCTGCGTAAAACTTTGATTTTCTTTGACGTTTGACATTCCACCATCAATTTAAATTTTTGAAATACATCAAACACCTCATCTCTGGTCCTCATGAAGTAAACAAATATTCTTCGGCTTTTATCATCAATAAATGTGACGAAATATCTTGCTCCTCCAGAAGAAGTTACCTGCATTGGACCACAAATGTCGCTGTGGATAATATCCAAAATATCCTTGCTCCTTGATGACGACTGTTGAGGAAATGGTTTTGTTGTTATCTTTCCTTTAGCACAGACAACACAATCTAGGTCCTTACTGACGTTTATTTTATCAAGTCCCAAAACTATTTGGTTGGACGACATCTGTTTAAGACTTGCAATATTGAGATGACCAAACCGTTCGTGCCACTTTACTGATGAAATTTGACTTACGGTCAACGCTGCTACCATAGACTTTGGTTTGACATCATACACCTCACCGCTTAAAATAGCTTTCATGACTACATTTCCTTTTGTATCCTTTATAAAAGCGTTTCTTCCAGAAAACTCGACAGTGTGTTGCTTTCGTGTTATCTTACTCACCGATAAAAAGTTTCCTTTCAGCTCTGGAACATAGAACACATTTTTCAGTTCAACCCTTCCAAATTCCAATTCCAGCATAACAGCTCCTATGCCACTGGCCAACAGAAATTTATCATCCGCAAAATGGATCCTCTGCTGAAAATCTTCCTTAAAATCGATGAACAACCTTTTCTCTGAACACATATGGGACGTTGCTCCACTATCCAAGCACCATTCTCCAAAATTAACAATTCTAGGTTCCTGGACATGGAACAAACCATATGAAGAAGCTGTTTTTTGACGTTCCTTGTGTTTTTCGGGACACTTCGAAGCAAAATGCCCAACTTTCCCGCATGAAAAGCACTTCAGCATCTTCTTACCTTTTCCCGTCTTGATAGAACGTTGATTATTTGCTGCCAGAACATGATTTTCACCATTATCACAATCCTTTTCAAATTGTCTTGCATCCTCCTGAAGCAATTTTGCCTTTAGCACAGAAAGTGGTGGCATTACATCCCAACTTTCCATTGCTACAACAAAATTTTCGAAACGATCTGGTAGACTGCACAGCAAAATAATAGCTAAAAGCTCCTCCGGAATCTCCACTTGTATCTCTCTCAACTTTTCAGAAATGCTATAAAATTCATTTAAATAGCATGACATCGAAATAGTCCCGGTCATTTTGCATGTCAACAATTTCTTGAAAAGACTAATCTTGCTCGCAGGTCCTGTAGGCTGAAAAATCTCATTGAGGCGAATCCATGCTTCATTAGAAGTCTTGCAATTCTTCACGTGAATCAGCTCCGTCAATTTCACGCTCAAGAAAATCATCGCAAGCGCCTTCTCATCTGCAACACACCACGCTGCTGCTTCATTTTCATCCTCTTCCTCAGGCTTCAATTTTCTTCCAGATACGTATTGCCACAAATCTTGAAAAATCAGAATGCTCCTCATTTGAATTTTCCAACTTCCATAATTGCTCGCATCAAGTTTATCAATGCTCAACATTGATCCAGCCATTATTATCTTCAATGATAAATAAAATGTATGCTAGGAAAGAAAATTGAATTAATATTCTTGAACTTTCTATTGAAGAACGCCTGGGCCCATAACCTGATAGAATCGAAATAAAACTGCGAACTATTTATCAAAACAAACAAGATATTTATTCAACGAGATTCAAGTTACAAGTAAAGGAGAATATAAAATTAAATTAGTTTTAATTTGATGATTTTTTATAAACAGACTAGATGAATTCTTTTTTAGCAAAGTGTTTATCAAACAAGTTTAAATCTCAATAATTCCATTCAAAGGACTGCTTTGGAATTTCATCGTTTGGTTTCCTCAGTGTGTGACCAATCCAACGCCATTAACGCTTTCTTATGTCGACGTCCGGCCGCTCTTGACTTGTCCTGCGCCACAATTCCTCATTTGATATTATTTGTGGCCAGCGAATCTTTAGGATGTGGCGAAGACAGCGATTCACAAAAGCCTGCATTTTCTTCGAAATAGTAGACGTGACTTTCCAGGTTTCACAAGCATATAACAGCACGGATTTGACATTGGATTCGAAGAATCTCAACTTAGTACCTATTCTATAAGCCACTTTAATTATTAGTTCAAGTTCTTGTAACCCAGTTGTGTGTATTATATTTGATATTCACATAATTATATCAGAAAAATTTAAATTTGAAATAAATTAATTAATTCTTTCTGCCTCCAATAAAAAAAAAACAGGAAATAAAGATACATATAACTAAAAAAAAAATATAACCAAAAAAAAAAAACCAAAAACAATATGAAAAAATTGTATTTTTTTTTTTTTCAATATTCAATTTACTTCCATGCTCAGCACATTACGAAAGTTTTTTTTGTTCTTTCGGCACAAAAGTTAAAACATATATAAACCATTGTTGGTATGTAATTAAAAATTAATTTAATGACATACAAAAAAAAAAATAGGTAGCGAGGTTTTGAGTAAATGAGTGAAAATATAATGATTTAATTCTTATATGACAACATAAATTTTGTTGTCTTTGACGGTTGTGTGGAATTTTTTTTTTTTCTTATTTCAACTAAAAACCAATAACGGTGAAGTTTAAATTAATGTTTAATTCTAAGGTGTATTCAGGGCTTGATGACCATGACCCAGGGTGGCAATTTTTTGGGGGGCGGCAAATTTTGAAGATTGTAAGAAGAAAATAAAGAGGAAATAAAAATGTTCTCATCAATAGTTGGTTTCCCTTGCATCTTTTCCATACACAACAAACGAAAAATCGAAAACCACACACATCAAAGTTTTTTTTTAAGATCAAAAAGGTGATTCTGACGAATATTGTATTCCATTGGTCGAAAAAAACTGATTTATTTTTTGATTTAAATTAATTTTGCAGATTTAAAATTTTTGACAAATTTACCTCTCCCTGTACTAATAACAATGCATTTTTCAGCGGTCAGTTTGGAAATGTGGTTTTTGATTTATGTTTATTTTATTTCGCCTGTGACAATTGTGAAGGAAACTGAAGGAAATTGAAAAAGGAAACTGTTTTAAACGAATCGGTAAATTCATGAAGCAAATATTTCTCTACGAAAAGTCGACCATGAGGTGCAAATTTAAAAGAATAATGAGATATGCATGATATTACACAAATACATTGGCAACAAAAATCAATTTGATATCGCATTCCATTCGCAAGGAAAAAAAAATATTTTAAGATTGAAATCTGAATTTACCAATGGAAAACCCCATTAAATACGTATTTAATAAACCAAACATTTTTTGGTTACGACGAAAAATGTTTTAAGGTGTCAAATTTCAAATAAGTTACGGCAAATTCTTTTACTGAAAATTATACATTCTGGGTTCTACTGTTTTTAGTGATTATTCAAAATCTATGCCGAGGTACTGCCTCTTGCGAGAAACAGACAAATCCTCCAAGACTTTTTCTTGTCATGAAAAAGTGCTTCTCATTTAGCCAGTCGGACTCGGCAAAAAACTGTATAAGTCCCTCTATTTCTGCCAACACCACGCAAACAGGAATGGTTGAGAGTTGTTAGTCACTAGGCCTAGGTTCTCCACGAGCTGTTGCGCCACTCAATTTATTTATTAATTAAGGTACAAATCATATTTCTAGTTAAAAAATATAAAAAAATACGGAATCTCACTCACTCGGACTAAAACTCCTGATTTGAATTTAAATCCAGATTTAAAGTTATTTGTATCCAAAAATTATTCGACTCAATGTTTAGGGGCATTTTTCCTCTCAACACAGCTTTTATGTAAGAAACATTGGAATTTATAACACCAATTTGGAAAAAGTTGTCATTTTAAAATAAAATGTTTACATTTTTAAATAAAAATTATTAAATTTAGTGGGCTAGAACTTAAACGAATGCCTTGAATTGCCTAAGCTAAACAGCTTTATAATTGACCATCTTCAAACTTGGTAAAAAGTGGTTTTTAGTATTACCCCCACAAGTTTTTTTCTTCTTTTTAACTAAGAATCAAAAATAACGGAACATGCCAGCCACACGTTTTTTTTATCAATTTAAAAAATTTATTTTTACTCAAAATCGATTCCAAAATGTTCCTTAAAAATCAAAAACAATAAATAACTTTTAGTTAAGGCTATCTTTGGGTGGAAAACAATTTTTCAAAAAATGGTAATTAATGATGCCTCACAAGGAACCATTTTTTTATTTTCTATTTTTTTACCAAAATTGTATTTTTTGGATCTTAAAGAATTTTAATTATTTAGAAACGGGTTTTCAACATTTTTTAGGATATTTAAAAAATAAATTTAATTTTATCCAAAAATTAAGGCATCTTTCATACAGAAAATATTAAAAGACTCCAATGATTTTTATAAATTAAAAATTCTGTGTGCTTAAATTAAATCGGTCTACTATAAAATGAAAGAAAAAATTACACTTAAAATTAAAAATACATCCCTTGACGCTTTTTTTTTTTGGTTTTGAATTATTTGATTACCTATTGGCTCATGGAATTTGAATCAATGTTTTTATCAAAAATTTGCTAAAACTATAAGTAATAAATACAAATAAAAACTGACATAAACTATTTAAACAAAGTATAAGTACATAATTAAAAACCCAAAACCCAATACTTTTTCTAGTAATTGTCATGGTTTGGCATTTATTGGCATCAGCCAATCCAGTGATTGGCATCCTCGTTTTTATTGCTTTTAAAGCAATATTTCAAATAAAATTGATTTATAAAATTTAAAAACCAAAACAAATACACTCTGCTTCAACTGAATAGACACACGCAAATTTTCAAGGGACTTTGTCCATTTTTTCCAAATATTGTGCATTAATCGTTTGATGATGCAGATAGTTTGTTTATGATGTTGGGAATATAAATTAGAAGGAATAATACGAAAAGCACCGTTATTTTTTCTCCGGCAAAGTATTCTACACCGAAAAATGCAGTTTTTTTTTTTCCGTAAACTCAATGTCACACACGTATTGAAATTGGTTATAAAAGTTAATGGAAGGAAATGAAACAAGTTTTTTTTTTTTGAAAAAAGTATTTTACTGAACAATTCTAGTAGTGGGCAGTGGCACTTTTTTCCATTGAAGATTCATAAACTTGATCCGTCGCGCCGTGACATCGTTAAGTCTCTTTATGTAATCCAGCTAAATTTTGATCCAGGCTTATTTCATGGCTGAAATCTGGTATTTGCTGGCCTTAGACTGATAGCCAAGCTCGTTAAGTATTTCTACTAAACATATCAAAGTTTTTCAATTAGGTTTTGGTAGAGTGAGTACGATTTTCACTCGATATTTTGCTCCTCTTTCAAGTCTGTGAATATGCATGCCGCCGTGTAGGTGAGGGGGGGGGGGGGAATGTCCTGCTGAAAAGTCCCTTTTATGGGTTCAAAAATATCTATTCAATAAAAGTTTAGTAGAAGTGCCGATCGTAATTGACTCTTTTTGGTCTTTGAACTGACACGCGTCTATTAGGGTTGTGGTCAAAATCTCGCACATTAAAATCGCGCAAGTCGAAATACAACGCCACCGACGATGACGGACAAAATAACGACAACGACGACTGCACGATAACTTGGCGTCATCTTGCCGATTGTGTTTTCACGTAGTTTTTTGTATTGTTTTCCCATATGGCATACGCCTCGCCATGACCGTTTACAAGTTGTTTTTTCATTTGTACCCATGGTGTTCATATCTTCTCGCAGTCTGCATTTAGGTACACGTACGCGCGGATTTCTCGCTTATAGTTATAATTTCATCTCGCTATGGTCTTATTCGAAAAATTAGCTTAAGGTTAGTCAACAGTTTTCTTGAGCGATTATGCGTTGGCTGGCCAACGGGCTCTCATCTGGAGTTTCTTTTGCCAGTCAGACACCGATGTCAGCAGCAGGGTTGTCAGATGTGGCGATTTGTCGCCAAAGAGGCGATTTGTAATTTGATTTGGCGACACGAAAATCGGTTTGGCGATGTACCTTAAAAAAGGCGATATTTTTAGTTTTTGGCGATTTTAATTTTTTGAATCAAAATCAAAATATTGCGGTCAAAATGTAAAACTCACGGAATACAGAAAAACATATCAAAGAAAATGAGAATGAAATGCATTTTTTGGTCGAAAAAGTTTCATTTTCAAGGTATTTAGTAACACATTGAAAGGTTCATATGCCCGGAAACTGTATTTCAAAATTAAAGAACGTGACTTTTCAGCTTCAAAAAGTATTTTTCAACCTAATTTCGTTCAATAGTGTATTTTGTTAGTTCATGAGTAATTGAACCGATTATATTTTTTCTCTCCTTAAACCTTACATCTTTTTATTGCTGCTTGCTAAGATACTAAATCTTAACGCACCCAAAACTGAAAATCGATTTTACTCCCATCGCTAAAATATGTTTGTGATTTTTGAATTTGGTCATTTATAAATAGGAACATTTTTAATTTGGCGATTTTTTGGCGATTTATATTTTACATTTGGCGATTACACTTTTTTAAACCTGACAACCCTGGTCAGCAGCTTGAACAATGTAGCTAAAATGAAACGGACTTTGGTAAAATAAAAGCGAGACCACAGAGAGACGATGATAAGACGTGTGAGTGTCACGGCGTGACTATAACGAGACTATTGCGAGAAATCCACGATACAGGTAGCCGTGAAAATGAAACATAAAACCACGTATGGAATTTTTAACCACGGTCTTAGCTTTTTTTAACCTATTTGAAAAGTAATTTTGACAAAAAGAGTTTTGGCGAGACTATAGCGAGACCAAAGCGAGATGATGGAAAAACACTTTAAATGACAAAAACCACGTGTAAACATCATAGCGAGGCCAAACCGAGACCATTGCGAGAAAACCACGACACAGATAGCCATGTAAACGGACACGGCGAGACAAAAGCATTATTAAACCAATAACCATGAAACATAAAACCATGTTTGGAATTTTTAACCACGGTTTTAGCAGTGTCCTGCTAACTTCATATCTAAGCACTTCGCGTCAGGTTATAGTCTTGAACGATAAGCGTAATTTCGTGCAATCCAGTCGTGCAAATCTTTTTCAGAAGATTTGTTTCCTTAATTCAAAAAATTTAGGTTAGGTAAGGTATTTTTATGAATTCAAATACAATACAAAACATATTATTAACAATTTCATAGCCCTTATACCTTTAACCTATAACCATAACTGTATCTTTTAACCTTCAACAATACTTAAGCAATATACTGCCTTTTTAAGTGCCATGATAAAATACTCAAATAGAGCCGTCAAAATATTGTGACACGACAACTTTATCGACTTTCAGAAGAATTATTAATCACACCCTTTCCATTTTGACTAATAAATACAATAGACCAAGACCATCATCATCCAAAATACCAATCTACTAACTGACACAAGGACCATAAAAATAAAACCTGACGATTAATAAATTCTTGTTTGACAAGCTATAACAGAACTTTTAATAGTAATAAAGTGAGTGTCTGCTTGTCACAAACAGATGTTAGCTCGGCTGCCGCCTCTCGAAAAGGAAGAACTAAAAATGATATATCATTCAGACAGACAGGGTGTTTTTTATTTTATTTATTGCTTAAATAGATTGTGCTCAGTTGGAATTTCAGTTCACCTTTTACCTGCTGATGGCATTTGTAAATGTTCAAGTTTTGACTTATTACATTATTTCACTTCTGAACTGTAGGTATATCTGAGTTTAAGGTGTGGAAATTGTTATTTTGATAGATCATCCATCAGGAGACAGCTGAATTGTTCCTATTTTATTAAAATAAATAACACCCTGCACTCCATACTCCGAAAGATTCAACCCATCTATAGGTATACCTATCGAATCAAAAATTCAGACAGACCGAGAGAGAGGATGAAGAAGAAAAGATACTTTTAACTTCAAAAATTATTAAGTCATTAAATCGGAGACTGAAATTATACGGACATTGTCATAAAACCGAAAAAGGCACTCAGTAAGGCGCACCGCCATAAAGTAGACCCGAACTCGAACGCCGAACTGCTGTGTTGGTGATATAACACAAAAACCACCATTCAGGCAATTACAGTCGGCATAGTTTTTGGAACAAAAAAGATAGTAGTGCCGTAAATTCTTCTCTTGTTCCTTTTTTTAGAGCCAATAAAATCACTCGTTTGGAATTGGTTGCGTTTGCGTTAACATTTTGGGAATGTTTTCCCATTCCCTCCCGCCATTGTTATTCTAATTTTAATTACTATTCCATCAAGTAGCAAACAACGACGTGTGTAAAATATGTTCACAGCATGAGGTGCATTCGTTTGGTGGTTTTTTGGTCGATGGATGGAAGAAAAAAAATGTCCAGTCTACGAAGGTATGTTTATGAATGAACGACCCCCTAGCTCGAGTGAAGCGAATTGACACTTACTCTGTCAAAGAATCTGTGAATTCTTATGGTACCTAAGAATATCTACCGATTTATTTACATTTACGGATTTACGGTTGGTGTGAATGAAAGAATGTGAATGTGCGTTGGCAAGTGAATGGAAAATTATTTATTAACCTACTTTGTGTATAAGGGGACCCACAAGCGAGTACAAATAGAATCAGAAAAAAAAATACATATTGACATGCGGATCTTTTGATCAGCAAATGGATTCATTAAGGAGGCAACGAAACGACCACACCTCGGATGTCATGTGGTGAGATGATTACTGTAACTACTGCCTTTCATTAGTATCAGAGGCAAAAAGCTATAAATCGGATATTAGTCGCTATATATTAGTGACATAGGCATGCCTTGAAGAGTTAATATAGAAGGTAATGAACCGTTTGTCAGATTAAGGTTTATCTATTGAACTTGATTAAAAATAAAATACGCACAAAAATGACAACTTATATTCGAATACACCTTTCTATTCATATACCTTTCTTGACTGGGTAGCACGTACTTGATGTTATGTTGAAGAGCAGGGTTGCCAGAACGGACTCTTTATCGCCAATTGGGCTACTTGAACTTTTTAGTCGTTCCTTCAAATTGTGATTTGCGATAAATCCCAATTTGGGCTGTTTTGAAACTGGGCTATTTTAGGCTCCTTAAAAATTGAATCAGAAAAATATTTTTGTTTCATTTAGGTAAATAGATGCGAACTTTAAAGCTGTGTAAAATCTACTATGAATAAGCCTATTTACATTTCAATATTAATTTGCTTGTAACCACACATACACATTCTCATCCTTAAGCAGTTGATTCAGTTTCCACACTGTACATTAACGAATAAAATTGATAAATGGGACCTGAGATTTGTCAATAATTGATAATCTCTGTTATTGGGACCCTTGGAGCAGTATTGCGAACTCGAAATGGAATTCAGTTGACTAAAAAATACTGTGAAAACTTTTATGTGACTAAAAATGTGTATTACTTGCTTAGTAAAAATATTTATTCAAATTTGATTTCGAAAAGACAGAAAAAATGGAAAACATTTTCGTAACAGTTTTCGAGTTTTAATCATGAGTCTGGTTATTTATAATTTAAAAAAAAATGTCTAGCAGTCGAATAATTTTTATTTTTGAGTGGGGCTATTTTCGGCTCCAAGATTTTTCAAATTGGGCTCCACTCGTCTTGAAAAATCTCTCAACACTGTTCAAGAGGCTGAGGGTTTAAAAAAAATTGTATAAATGCTTAAAAGCACGAAATACGATATTTTAATTAGCTAAAACAATTCATTTGATTATTTGAGGTGAAAAAAGAACGTCATCTCAATCCTTGATTGAATATGATGTCATGGAAAAATAATTAGAATCGTTGAACGGTAAAAAAAAATAATTTTTATAATGGACTTAGCAGAACAACTTTCTCAGAAATGAGGATAAACGATCCGAAAGAAGTTTGTTGTTGATAACTAATTAATTGCTTATTAGTTGGGGGGAAAACGACCCCCTTATCATTTCATATTATAATTATATTTTAATAACTTTTTACTTGCTATATAATGTATATGTACGTACATATATTCATGTAGGTATTACACACATACATAATACAAAAATATTTAGATTTTTTTTAACTTAATGATTCCTTTGTTGAAACCTCTACTATTAGAAATTGGAGATATAGTTTTTGTGTACAAAAATGATCAAAAATAGCAAAAATACGATATAAAAGAGAAGACTTGATAGAGTGCGGTTGTGTTATCGGAATGGCAAATTTAAAATCTAAAAGTAAATGTTTTGCATGCTCAAATGTCCTGTTGGATGATGGCATCAAGTGCGGATTTCTGTGCGGAAACGTTTATCATAAATTTTGTGCTGAAATTTCCGATGATACATTTAAAGATCTAAATAAACCAAATTCTAAAGTTACTTTTCATTGCTCTGATTGTTCCAAACTCTCACTTCGAGAATTATTCAATCAATTTGGCGCGCTTTTGTCAGTGGTAAATTCTCTTAAAGTGCAATTAGACCAATTATCTGACAATCAAAAGAAAATACCTGCTTCTACTACCCAAAGTGAAAATGTAAAAAATGTCAATTTAAATGATGCTACACCTGTAAATAATGCTGAATATGAACATAATAATTCATTTTTAAATTCTGATGAGGTTGTTGCCAGTGGTAGCTTTGCTAATTCCAATCAATTGCAGCAAAGCTCAAAAAATAATTGGAACATTGTCGGTAGTAAAAACAAAAATAAAAACAAAAACCAACAAAAACGAAAAAATTTAATTGTGGGTGTCGATGAGAGTGAGAACGATATGGGAGTAATATCTCATTATAAATGGTTTCATGTGTCTAAGTTTTCTATTAACACTCCATGTGAAACAATTGCGAATTATGTTGCTAAGAAAATAGAAATTAGTGCTACAGATGTGAAATGCTTTAAACTGATAAAAAAAGATACTGATCCTTCAAGTCTCAAGTTTATAACATTTAAAGTGGGGGTGCCTGAGGAATTTGCAAATTATATTTTGACTGCAAGCAGCTGGCCAAAATTGGTTCATGTAAGAGAGTTTCATGATCATGCAAAAAACTCTCAAGTCGCCACGAGCGATGTTCTAATATAAAAACAAAAACAACATCAACAATACTACGTAATCAAAATGTCATCGGCAGCTCTCCAGGTAATCTCTGCATTTATTTGAAAAACATGAGTGGCTTTTCTTCGAAATTGAAAGAGCTTTCTCTTACAATTGATTCTAACAACAACTACGATATATTTGTTTTCGTGGAAACTTGGCTCCACAGTCATATTGCAACACAGGAATTATTCAGCAATAACATGTTTACAATTTTTCGTCTCGATCGCTTCAATGTTTCGAAGTGTCGTGGAGGTGGTTTACTTATAGCTGTGCGCAAGCCTTTAGTGGCATATGCTATCGATCTAGATATTATATTGAAAGAAAATGTTGAAAACATAGAGCAGCTTTGTGTCTGCATACAAGTTGCTGGAGCTCTATCGTCATCAGCTGTGTATAGTAAACATATGTCTAACATCGAGTCAACCTTGTCATCTTCAAATTATGTGGATGTAAATGTTTGCGTGCTTGGAGACTTCAACTTGGGAGAAATACTTTGGGAACAGAAACCAGATGATGATAAAATGCTGCCGAGCCGTGTCAATTCAGATAATGAAATAATTTTAATTGATAGTCTTTTTTGTTTTGGCCTTATGCAAGTAAATTGGATTCACAATTCTTTGAGGAGATTACTTGATCTTGTATTTGTTAGTGAAAATTTAAAATCAAAATTGTCTGAATGTATTCCTTTATTATCAAATTCAGTTCATCATAAAGCGATAGAGATTACTTTTGAAAATTTAAATTTTAATAATTTTAATAAATTTAACGATATTAATCATTTTGTACTTAGGTTTAATTCTAATAATTTGATGTTATTAAATAACTATTTTGAATTCATTGATTGGAATTTTCAGTTTGAAAGTAAATCTTTGACAGATAGTTTCAACATCTTTCTTGAATTGTTTTCTGAGGGCTTAAATCTGTTCGTTCCAAAAGCTAAAAAGAGGGTAGATAATCATCCACCGTGGTATAATATTAGATTAAACAAACTTAAAAATGCGAAAAATAATGCTCACAAAAAAATTAAAAAATCTAATTCGTTTGATGACTATATGAACTTTTTTGTCGACTCAGAAAAGAATTCGTTTTCTTATCTAAATTTTTGTGTACCTCTTATACTCAGTCAATTGAACAAAGCTTAAAGCAAAACCCCAAAAGATTTTGGAACTTTATAAATACAAAACGAAAAAGTGTCGGGTTCCCAGTACTTATGCAGTATGATGGGCATTCATCAACTCAATCCTCCGAAATAGTTGAAATGTTTGCTAATCATTTTCAGACTATTTATAGTCCTTCAAATTTTCAAACAGGCTGCACTTATGATAATATAAGTCCAATAACAGACTGTTGTAGCTTATTTTTTGAAACTTTTGAGGTTGCTACAGCAATAAAGGAATTAAAATCCACAGTTTCTCCTGATCTCCATGGAATTTATCCCAATGCTTTGAAATCATGTGTTAATTCATTGAGTTTACCAATACAGATTATTTTTAACAGGTCTTTGTCCTCTGGGATTTTTTTGGATGCATGGAAGACTTCTTGTATAACTCCTATTTTCAAGTCAGGGAAGAAGGATCAAATCGTGAACTATAGACCTATAAGTCAAATGCCTACAGTACCCAAATTACTTGATAAGCTGGTTCAGCAAAAGTTCTTTGATATTATTCAGAATGGTATTTCTAATCTTCAACGTGGGTTTTACAGGGGTAGGTCAACTTGCACTAATTTGGTAGAGTTTACAAATTTTTGCTCATTGGCCATGGAAGAAGGTGCACAGGTTGATGTTTGCTACACAGACTTCGTTAAAGCGTTTAGTAGAACCAATCTGAGTATTTTATTAGACAAACTAAAAGCATACGGGTTTGACGGTGTAATTTTGAAATGGTTTGAATCTTATTTGGTAGGAAGAAAGCAAGTTGTGACAATTGGTAATTATCGTTCAAAAGAACTCTCGGGAGTTCCTGAAGGTAGCCATTTGGGACCTTCCATGTTCTCATTGTATAATGATCTAGTCACAGTTATTAAAAATTGCCGTCTTTTGATTTTTGCCGATGATATCAAGTTGTTCTCTAAGATTAAAAATGTAAATGACTGTGTTTCTTTTCAAAATGAACTTAATGTATTTCAGGATTTGTGCAGATCTAATGACCTTAAACTTAACTATAAGAAATGTGCGTCGATGACTTATAATCGAACTTTGCATCCAATTTTGATTGATTATATTCTTGATGGATATAAGCTATCAAGAGTCGAAGAAATAAAAGATCTAGGAATAGTATTCGATACAAAACTTTCCTTCAAACTACACATTAATTATGTTGTGTCAAAAGCAAACTCCCTTTTAGGATTTGTTAAAAGAAACACCTTAGATTTTAAAGATCCATACACAGTGAAGTCACTATTCTGCTCATTGGTGCGACTTATTCTTGAGTACTGCTGTATTGTTTGGTACCCAAACACTATACAAAATATTAACAGAATTGAGAGGGTTCAAAAGAGTTTTTTGAGATTTGCTCTAAGACATTTTTCATTGACTGGAAATGTGATATTAAGCTATAATACAAGATGTTTATTGTTGGGAATCGATACTCTTGAAAAGCGAAGAAAAGTTTATAGTGTAATGTTTATTCGTGATATTTTATGCTTTTCGATTAAAAGTGAAAGTCTTCTATCTCAAATTTATTTGTATGCCCCCTCAAGGTCCTTAAGAACAAGACTGTTTTTGCATGAGTCTCGACATACAACTTTGTACGGGCAGCGTGAGCCTATCTCCCGATGTGTCAGTTTATTTAATGTTTTTAATGAAGATGTTGACACTTGTATGTCCAGAGAAATATTCAAAAATACTCTTTTGTTAAGCAATAGGTTTTAAAATTAATATATGCCTTGTGTAAAAATTTACCTTTCTATGTATATTATGAAAATTGTATTTATTTATTTATTTATCCTTAATTTTATATGAAAAATCTGTTGATGTATCAAATCGTAGATTGAACAATAAATACTAAATACTAAAAAAAAAAAAAATTAGTCGGATTTTATGTAAATGCCAATAATTGGTCATTGTTCATTTCAATGAAGTGTTGAAAGTGCGATCCAAATCGGTTTTTCAAATGTTTAAAATTTGGATTTCTGAAATCCGAATTGTTTAAACAATAATTGTACTATAGGGCAAGTTTTGGATTCGTGCAAAAAAAAAAGAAAAAAATTGAGATGACAATCAATCATGAGATTACGATGATAGAGAACACGAAAAAAGTGGGTGACACAATTCTGTCTGGTTGTACCTCAACCTACAACGTCTAAAGCGATTTTCTTCAAATTTTGAACTTAAAGTTTTTTTTGTAACTCTCCAGAGGGGAAATTGATTTTTTTTTTGTTAGCTACGAAAATAACAGTCCTTGCCATACAACCTTAAGAAAAAGCTTATCTTGAAAACGGCTCCAACAATTTTGATAAAAGAAATCAGTGTATTATTGTATATATGTATGGTGTACTTTTTGGTATACAGAAAATTTCCGAAAACTGTTGGTTGATGAATTTTTTTGAAAATGATTTCGTGAGTGTATATTAATAAATACTCAAAACAGGCATCCCAAAATTTTTTTTGAAAAATATAACTAAAATTTTATATATAAAAAAATTGTTTTTAAGAAAACCGCTCTAACGATTTTTAATTTTTTTTTGCGTATATTTCTATTTTTTCAAGCAATAAAATGGCATACTCGGTTTTGAGCGCTAAGCTATTTTAAAAATAAAATAAATTAGGTGGCGCAAAAGCTTGTGGAGAACCAGGGCCTAGTGACTTACAATTCTCAACCATTCCTGTGTGCGTGTTTTTGGCAGGAATGGCGGGGACCTACAGTTTTTTTCCGAGTCCGAGCGGCTTAATGAGAAGCACATTTTCATGACAAGTATACTCTTGGAGGATTTGTCAGTTCCTCGCAAAGGCAGTACCTCGTCGAAAACATCTCTGTTTTTAGGTGGCACGATTTAAATGCTTTTTACATATTTTTATATATTTTTTTTTATATTTTTTAAATATTTGTTCTGTAATGACTTGTATATTTTAAAGGTTCTTACGTTCCAAGCGATCCAGTCGTGCATTTTATTTTTATTGGATACAAAATTAAATTTTAATTTAAATAACTAATTACATTACATTGCATTGATTTGTATTGACTCCCCTAAGGGTTACAAGGCTCCCGCATCCCTAAATAACTAATTGTTTTTAAGGATGATAGACCGCAAATAACCCCTACAATCACCCACGCAAATGCGGCAGAAAATTGTTCATTGCGGCCAGAAGGCTTGAAGTTGGGATCGCCTCAATTATTGTCTTAACTCAATTCAATTCATTCAAATTCCTGGGTTTCGTTTTTTTACACCTCCTGCTTAACATAACTCCATAAAAAAAAAGTCTGGTGTAGTCAGGTCAGGTGGCCTTGGGGGCCAGCGGAAAGTGGAGTTCCATCAGGAAGTTAATTTATGTGGAAATCCTTGTTGGAGCTCCGCCATAACGGTCTATCTGGGTCTTGCAGTTGCTCCATCTTGCTGGAACCAAATGCTGTTCAAAGGGATACGTCTTCGGCGCAGTTCTGTGTAAAAAAAAACTCAATCAATATCTATAAATATCATCTTTGTAACACAATTCGTGCGCCACCCTGTACATGCCTGCAAGACCTTAGGTCTTTTAAAATGCACGGCATTAGTTAGAAAGAGTAGGGTTATAAAAAAGGGTCGAAAAATGACATAACAAATTACCGCCCTATAGCCAAACTTTCTGTTATTCCAAAACTGTTTGAATCCATAATCTGTAATGTATTGTCTTTTAATTGTACATCTATTATTTGTAACAACCAACATGGTTTCGTTAAAAACAAGTCAACTGTAACAAACCTGTTTCATTTTACAACCTTTTGTCTTGATTCCTTTGAAGATCGAAAACAAGTTGATTGTATCTTTACCGATTTTAGTAAGGCTTTTGATAAATTGTGCCATAAAACTTTGATTAATAAACTGATGGCTTTGGGCTTCAATGAATGTTTCTTAAAGTGGATCTCGTCCTACGTGATGAATAGATGTTACAGTGTGAGATTTCGTAATGAGCACTCTGATCATTTTATAGCCAACTATGGTGCTCCTCAACGTAGCCACTTAGGCCCATTATTATTTATTTTATATATAAACGACTTGAATTCAATTATTCAAAATTCCTCTTTTCTTATATATGCCGATGACATTAAAATTTTCAAAAGTGTAACTTCTATAAATGACTGTTTAAAACTCCAAGAAGATCTTTATAGGTTTAGGGAATGGTGCAATTCAAACCGTCTCCTATTGAATATTGACAAATATAAAACAATGTGTTTTACACGCAAAAAAAGTGATAAATTTTAATTATATGTTAGATTCTTCTTCTTTATGTAGATTATCTGTTTTTTCTGATCTGGGTATTGTTCTCGACACAAAATTAACTTTTGTCGACCACTATAACTATGTCATTAAAAAAGCCAATAAAATTCTGGGATTCATAAAACGATTCTCTCGTGATTTCAAGGACTCATACGTTCTAAAGCTTTTATATGTATCTTTTGTAAGGCCAGTACTTGAATATGGATGCGTGGTATGGGCCCCTTACTACACAGTACACATAAACAGACTTGAAAGTATCCAGAGATAGTTTATGCGCTTCTGTCTTCGCTTTCTGCCGTGGTCGCATAGACATGCCTTACCTCCTTATTCTCAAAGACTCACGTTAATTAATCTTCCTTTGCTCTCAAAACATAGACAATATATACAGCTATGCTTTATTATAAAATTAATCAATGGGTCAATAGTATCTCCATCAGCTCTGTGTCGTTTAAATTTCAGTTATAGTCAGGCAAGCTTAAGAAGACAGTTGCCCTTATGTCCGATCTTCAGTAGAACAAATTATGGTGTGAATAGTCCATTAAATCAATTGATTTCAGTCTTCAATAAATATTATTGTGTATTTTCTTCTATAAACGACAATGTTAAAAGTTGTAAATTCAAAGAAACCTTTTTCAATTCATTATTGTAGTTGACTATATTTATTTAAATTGTAATGTAATGTAAAATTAGTTTTGTAAGCTTCTATCGTTAGTTATTTAACGAATAAATAAATAAAAAAATATATAGTTTTATGGTAATAATCTTATCATAACCCCAACACCCCAAACACACACCGCTAAACTATCGATTTAAGGATGCTTACTAAAACCGAGTCTAAACTAATTCGATACTTATTTGACAGTACTAAGGCTTTTTACTTCCGTGCAGTACTGGTCATCAAATTGAATTAAGATCTTTTGTGAAGAAATGAGTTCTTTTGTTCTAGTTACGGTACTAGCATTAGGACACCTTGAAGAAACTGGCTGAAAGCTTCTAAAACATAACGTCGGCTTAGAGTGGAAATCAGCTAACTCCTATTTAGCGTTTTTATAAAAAAATATTTAAAAAAAGTGTTCGCATTATTTGAATAAAACCAACATTACATTCAGACAAATTGAAAAGATTTGATAGATTTTTGTATTTTTGGGCATTGCTTGAAGTGCAATATAATGATCAAAAAAAAAAAGTTGGAGAGCTGGGCTTTTCACTCTAAGCCGACGATAAGAGTAAGTAGGTCTGTACGACTTTGTCATGCATTAAATTTGTATTTGTTTTGGTTGTTATATTTGAAAATAGTGAAATTCTGCAAGAAAATTTGTTTTGTATATTTTTTCGTGAGCATTTTATCGCCTTGTTGAAGACTACATAGGTTTTGTTTTACATCATTTAGGGTGCAAGTCTTAATACCTTCATAAAAACTTTTATACCAAAAACTAATAAATTAACCAATTATGAAACCTTGTGCATTGGCATTTCAATTGGACTTAAAGTCCTGGAAGATCCAAAGGACCAAATATCATAATCAATCTGGCCAGTCCCATCTCTAAACCAGCTTTCTACCTTCCTTTTTCAAAAACCTGAGAAGAGATTCTTCCAATGCTGTGTTTCAACTTATTTATACCTTCCTGTTATATACCTTTAATTA
Organism: Dasysyrphus tricinctus; assembly: GCA_963921185.1. Classification (NCBI taxonomy): domain Eukaryota; kingdom Metazoa; phylum Arthropoda; class Insecta; order Diptera; family Syrphidae; genus Dasysyrphus; species Dasysyrphus tricinctus. The sequence continues at coordinate 74,266,849 of OY992533.1, forward strand.
GAAGAATAAGTTGAAAACAAAGATTCAGGGTGGATTTCTTGAATCTTTAAAAGAGCATAATTTGATATTTGCATTTAATAGCACTAGAAATTGTTCTTATAGAGAAGTTTTTTTTTTCGTCTTCTTATTTGTACGTCTCTATCATCGTTAAACATTTTATAAAAATAAACAATTTGGTTCAATCTCAAGATTCTGAATATGAAAAAAAAAAATGTAAGGGTTAGTAGAAATAATTTTAAGGTTTAAAATTTGTTAACAGGTTTTTAACTTCAATTTTATATTCAAGTCTTATCTCAAGTTATGGTCAAGTATAAGGCACTTAAGTTCTCTTAAGAGAAAAAGAAAAAAAGTAATAACAAACATTAAAAAATAAATCCTTAAGATTCATTAAGTGATCCTTTAATAAAAAAAAACACTTAAATTCTTAACTTAAGAGCTATACCTAACCATTTTATCCCTTTTTTGTTTTTGTATTTTTTTTTAATTTAAAGAATTCAAATCTTTTTAACAATTTCTAAAGACCCCTGCTTGACATCATCCTTATAATGAGATATTAGTCCAAGACAGCAAAAAAAAAAAAAAAACAAATTTAAATCAAAGATTCACAGGATACGCCATTAAAATTCATATTTCTTCGCGGTCACCTTAATTTACTTTTCCGTTAATTTAAAAGTTTTCCACCCGGAATCCGCCATCACCATCATTACCGCCATAATCTCCTACAATTAATCATGACTTTATGTTTTTTTTTGTTGGTTGGTTGGTTGGGTTGGGTCTTGGTTTGGTTGATGTTGTTATTCCTTTGCGCCTTTCAAGGATATAATAGGACGCACAAGGAGACAGAGGATGGGCGAATATTATTTAAATTAAAAAATGCGGAGAATGAAAAAAAATAAAATAAATGGGGATACCCAGAAGCGTGCCCACATCTAAAAGCATTATTCAGCGCGTCTTGATTTCTTTTGTTCGCTTTGGAATAAAAAGAATATTTTGTGGGGTTTTTGTTCGTTTTTCTTCTTCATTTTCTACGCCGCCGGCCGCCTTCTTTGGCTTCTTTTGTGTCAGGAAATCGCGTAATAAATCGATGATTAATGTGTTGGCCGCCAAAACCACAACAATTTTTGATCGACTTTTGGGGAGGATTAATATGAAATAATGATGTCTACCCCTCTGCTGTCATCTCTGAAGAAAGAGCCGATGACGATGGTGATGATGATGATGATGATGACAATAATGACGGCTGTCTATCAAATTGCCCATAAATCTTTGAATCGAATTATTCCCTACTTAGGAGAGTTAGAGAAGGCTGAGTTTTGCGGGCGAGTATTGCAAACAAAAAACTTTGGAGTCAGAGTGAGAAATGAAATTAATATTTGATGAAAACCCAATCCATCTCTATAGACGGTCGCGGTCAGCCGGAAATTAAATCTTTCTCATTTGAACAGCAATAATTAAAGTGCAACGGTTATCCAAATCAACAGCCAAGTAATTGAATTTTTATCTCACAGATGTAGTCCCTCATGACCAACGCCGGCCGGTGAGTCCTAATGGAATGCAAGAAGGGGGAGGGAGGTATTAAAAAATTGATGGCCTAGGTATTCTGTTGTAACCATAAACAATTACACTCCAGAACCGTGTGATGGCTGGCTCTGGATTTGAAAGGAACGAACAACGAAAAAAAAATGAATCTCCGGTAAGACCATTACTCCAAGTGTAAAAGGTTTGTATTAGTATCCATTAGATACCCTCGGTTGTCGTATAACTAAGTGCAGTCATTTGAAAGGTATTCTTCTCCCAGCCATCCCAGTCCTGGGACTTTCAACATTCTATTTATTTTTTGGGATAGAAGGTTTTTCTTTTCACAAAAGGTAACAGGCATGATGGTATGTCGGTGTTTATAAATGACTCACATCTTGGAGCTGGCATTTACAAAACGGGTGGCTATGAGGGACACCCGATGTTTTTGAGAGGAGAATATCTTGTATCTATATACACGCATCGTGCATACAAAGTAGGTTTGCTTTTACCTGGCCTGGATATCTAGTGAATATGGGATGCAAGGTGCGACACGACGGGAATATCATTGCAAACACACACAAAAAGTGAGGGTGATAGAAAACCAGACTGCGGGTATTTGACACGCATATTTACACTTCTGACATTGATTGACTGACTGATGGTGGTGGTCGAGTTTGGTTCGTGGTTGAGGTGGAGGTGGAGGTATATATGCTCTGTCTGGATGTAGAAGGTTTTTGTTTACCATTACATTTCGAAATGGGGAGAGAATAGAGTATCGATGCGTGATATCGACAGCGGCGTGACACGCAGCATATAAGCGGGGGTCCATATTTTTGTATTGTTTGTTAAAAGAGATTTTTTTTAAGTTGTTGTTGTTTCCTTTGATAGTAAGAAATGCGTGCTGATATGACAGCTGTAACTAATGTGACAGACAGACGTTTTCAATTGTATAATTCGTATTCATTTGATTCAATTTGAATATTGAAAATATCATGCGTCCCTGATGGAATGGCTTTTCATGTGTCGTTTAGATAAGCTCTATCTATATATGTATGATGTGAAGTAGTTTCCATATAGATATTATGAGGGTAGATAATGGTGATTTTACACAAAGTTAAAAACACACAATATAACTCCCACACAATTTTTTTGATTTATTATTTTTCAATACATTTCAGTTTTTTTTTTCTATAATTTTTATTAAGACAGACATGCACCTATTGTCCTGAAGAAAGTATCATTTCCTTTGTCAAATTTTTATTGATAATTTTATTTATTAGCAACAATTTTCTTATACTATATACTTATGCTCTCCAAATCTCTAAGAAAATTTCTAAATGGTCATTGGTTTTTAATCCTTACGAAATATTTACAGGATATTCCAAATATATGTGTATAATACAAACGTGCATTTTATACTTGAGATCAGGCTACCTTTATTGTACAAAAATAGGTACAGGTACATTTTAAAATGTTTATTAGCAGCCAAAAATCCGAATGAAAAAATCCCTAATACCAATTAAGCAACGTGTCAATGAGAAACGATGGGGTGCTGTTGTTATCGTTTACAAAAAGTCGACAGTTATTAGGGCCAGTAGTTGTCGCCAGGTGAGACTACTGGCCTATCATACTTTAGGAAGATTAAATGAATTAACTTGAATTAACATAGAGTTCTACAATGTCTGTGTTTTCTCCGTGCTTGGTACCAACAAGAAGTTGAAGAATTTGAGCTATCGTTGCTTGCCGAAAATCTTTTTCGGCTGCTCCTGCGACTCTGGTTGAAAGAGTGTTATGAAATTGGCGGCGAGATCGAGGTAGGGCTGCCAAATAAAATGTTCTCAATATCGGGACATCAGAAACCAAAGGCCGGGTCAAACGCGGACTTAAGAAATGGAATTTTAAACATAGGTACAGCACATACAAAAAAAAAACCGATCACTACTTTCTATCCCCGCAGCGACGCCCGGTGTGATATTTTCTGCTATTCGACCTAACACTGGCCATGAAGAATTGCGACTCGACCTGAATAAACCACAGTTCAAGTTGTTTTTCTTTCCAGAAAGGAGGAACATTTACAGTAACACCGGCCATTTCAGACTCGTCTGACACTGGAAATTGTGTGGCTGCATAGACTGTGATAGATGTAGGATCATCAGGCATCGCAGACTTTTTTCTTCGTATTCGTTTGTGCTCATAGAAATTGATTGATATTTTTCAGCTACGTGGGGGTCAACACTTTAGAGAAGAAAAGAGTTTCGAAAGGTGTAAGAAAGCTCTCACTGAAGCAACTCTATTTTCACATCATCTGAAATCAAATGCGCAGCTCGCATTGATGGTCGATGCATCCGATTCCGATGTACTAAGCTGTCAAAAGAGCCCTTCAACAACTTCCCATTGAAAAAAGGGGACCTCTTGGATTTTTTTTTATTTTTCAAAAATCTGAGTCAATCTCAAACGAAGCTCAGTGTTTATGACAAGGAACTTCTCAGTGCTTATACATATGTCCGTACAAAACTTTCGCTTCATGAATCTTTTGTATTTTCACGGACCATAAGACCTTGATATTCGCTTTCAACCAAACTCAAATTCAGCGAAGGGGTCGCCAAGGAAGGTCGGACATTTGGACTTCAATGGCCAGTTTTCGACGCACCTTCGGTTTATTACTGAGAGTGAAAACACTGTCGCTGATTTGCAAGTTATGACCTTGAACTAAAAATGTGAAGCCCCAAGAGAATGGTACAAAAAAGCTAGATTGGGGCTGAAAAATTTACGTACACCTACCAAAGCTAGTTTTTTTTTCAAATTCCAAAAACATGAGGCTGGGTTTATGCAATTTGTATCTCAGCTGCCTTTTTCTAACCTATTTCAGTAATAGCTAAAACAAGAGACCTTTTTCATTTACGTTTTGCTTAGGTCGAAATGGAGCAGAGCTCACTAAAACTTTGAATTGAACTTATTAAGTTCGCACCAATAGAACAGGAGAATTTTATATTTTTCAAAGTTATATGCATGCATTACTTTGTGATAAGACTTACTTCAGAAGTACAACCATCTTGCTAACTGTTTTAGCCATAAATAAAAATATTTAGGTATCTACATAGTCACAGATATTATGAGAGAAAAAATATTAAACAGGAATTCGTTCCTAAAATTTAATAGCTTTGACTGAAGAAAAGGATTGCTATCTGAATTTATGAACATTATTATTATTATAAACAAAAAGTGCATTTATGGAAACACAATTTTGAAAATCATTGGAGTGGTTTTTTAAAAGATATAAATTTTAGTATGAATATAAAAATTAAATAAATTAAAATAACAATTTTAAAGTTTTAAAAATTTTATTTGATCATTTTAAAAAATGTTTTCACAATATTTATTTTTATATTTATATTTATATTTATATTTATATTTATATTTATATTTATATTTATATTTATATTTATATTTATATTTATATTTATATTTATATTTATATTTATATTTATATTTATATTTATATTTATATTTATATTTATATTTATATTTATATTTATATTTATATTTATATTTATATTTATATTTATATTTATATTTATATTTATATTTATATTTATATTTATATTTATATTTATATTTATATTTATATTTATATTTATATTTATATTTATATTTATATTTATATTTATATTTATATTTATATTTATATTTATATTTATATTTATATTTATATTTATATTTATATTTATATTTATATTTATATTTATATTTATATTTATATTTATATTTATATTTATATTTATATTTATATTTATATTTATATTTATATTTATGTGTATGCGACGTGTTTCGGTTTGTATAAAACCATCTTGAGATGTTATTTCGTGCTAAGATTTCTTCAACTTTTTGTCAATTGTTTAGGGGATACCTACATTAGTTTATGCAATCCATTAAACAAAATTCACAAAAATATAAAAGATACAAGTTTTATTTATTTTTATTTGATTCTCATAATTTTTGTTGTTATAGCTCAACGGTCGAATGGCAAGTGACAAAACGAATATTTCATTTTTAAAATATGCTCCACAATCCAATTGAATTGAGGAGTCTATACCAGGAGAGAATTTTCAGTAGAAAATTCAAGCTCGACAAAACGCCCAACGATAGCACTTCCCAGAATGACTATTGCTTTGAAGTTCATTTCCTTGGAACTTATTATTACTTGCGATATAGGAACTTTAAGGCAAATTTTGGATTCGTGCAGAAAAAACAATTTGAGATAACAATCAAACATGACATTACGATGATAGAAAACACCAAAAAAGTGGATGGCACAATTCCGTCTGTCTGTACCTCAACGTACAGCCTAAGCCACTGAAGCGATTTTCTTCAAAATTTTGAACTTAAGGTTTTTTTGTAACTCTCTAGAGGGGAAATTGAATTTTGTCTTAGCCCTAAAAATAACGGTACTTGCCATACAACCGTAAAGAAAAAGTTAATTTATCTCTAAAACAGCTCCAACGATTTTGATTAAAAAAAATCAGTGTGCTATTGTATATGTTGTACTTTTTGGTATACAAAAAAATTCCCAAAAACTGTTATTAACGGTACCTGCCATATAACGGTTTTTTTGATTTTCTATTTTCTCCTTAACTGCTCAACCTATTTTTAAAATTTTTTTTTATACAAAAGCTCCTTTAAAATGATAATAATATTGCATATCAAATTTTTGAAAAAAGTAAATTTTTGGATTTTTTAAAAAATATTAATTTCTTCTTTTTGAAAATTCAATATATTGAAAACGGGCTGATAAATTTTTTTGAAAATAGTTTTATAAATGTATATTAATTAGTATTCACAACTGGCATCCCAAAATTTTATTTTAAAAATATGACTATTATTTTATATATAAAAAATTAGTTTTTAAGAAAACCGCTCCAACGATTTTTAATTTTTCATATACATATTTCTATTTTTTCAAGTATAAAAATGGCATACTTTATTTTGAGCGCTAAGCTATTTTACTAGTTGTTTATACAATTTAAAAAACGATTTAAATGTTTTGTATGTATTTCTCTAATTTCTTATATTATTTATAAAATTGTTCTATATTGACTTGCAGATTTTAAAACTTCTTTAGTTCCAAGCAACTTAAACATAAGAGCAAGTACGTGCGATCCAGTCGTGCATTTTAGTTTTTCATAAAACTATATTCAGGAGCTAAGATGGCATTCTTGTTTTTCACCTCAAACTGTCAAAGGAGTTGTTTTAGCTTATTTAAATGTCGTATTTTATGCTTTTCTACATTTTTTTCTCAGAATAAGAGCAAATACGTACGACCAAGTCGTGCCTTATATTTATTTTAACTGAAGTAGTCATTTTTAGAGAAATATTTTGTTAAACAGGTTTTTAATATTTTTTTTACCCTAAACGGATTTTTACTCTTTGCATGCTAGACTTACCGATAATTTTCTTAAAAGCCTAGTTTACAGTTCCCGTGCGCAAAAAAAAAATCTATGCAAATATTCTCGCATGTCAAAAATAATTGAGGTGAAATGTAAAATAAATTCTTTGCATGATTGGTTTACAGTTTCATGCAAAAAAAAAACTATGCTGTCATGGAATGTCATGCAAAACAATGGACCGGCAATTGATTTGCATGCGAAAAAAAGTGTGGTGAATAAAATATTTTCTTTTTTTATGGTCGGTTTATACTTCCGAAAAAAAAATATATTCACCTCAAGGCATTATTTGCATGCAAATGGTTTTCGCATCCAAAAATAATTATTTTCCGTTTTTAGGCCTATAGCTTGTCAATTAAGGGTAAATTAATGACTCAATGGGTGGTTTAGGCCAAAACAAACGTTTTTCGCCTTGAATATTATTCAACTTGGTGCGCAGAGTAGGTGGAAAATCGTTTTGAAAATTTTGATTTTTTTTTCGCATCGGAACTGTAAACTATGCTAAAAGTAAAATATTCTACTCGTAAATTACCAAGTTTACAAATCACGTGCTTCGTTCTCGAAATACATACCTACCCCAAAAATTAAATTTGAAATATTTTGTTTGAAATCCAAACAATTTATATGTATGAAAATTTTGATGCATGTAAGTAGCTACTAAAAATATTTTGAAGCTTTTCCTAAGGGATAACGTTTTCAAGAAAATCAAAAAAATGGAGGTGCCATTAAAACTATTTTCTGAAAAACGATGTCTCACCCACATATGTAGTCTTTAGAGATTCAAATTAATTTAGTTAGGTACTGATTTCTTTTGTAGAAAAATAAGTGGAGCCATTACTGAAAATCTGTTAAATTGCAAAAATGTATTGGGAGAGTAACATAAAAATGGTTCGTACCAAATTTAAAGAAATCGATCCAGCCGTTGATGCTATAAGACAGACAGACAAACAAATAGACAGGCAGACAAGAATTTCGATGCCCTCTTAACTCTTTCCTTGCATTGTTATGAAATGTTTAATCAAAATCTCGAGTTAAATTTTTCAAAAATGCATAAGTTTCCATTACTTTATTTTGTAGCGTATAGCTGTGTATCTTAAGTTTAAAAATATTAAATTCCGTTCAATAACTAAGTGAAACAAAATATTCAATTAGCAATTTAAGTAATAATTAATTTACCTATTAACTGTTGCTCTCTATTATTCTCTATAATCAACAGTACTTATAAAGCCAATAGGTACCTTATCTCATATTACAAATCAAATTAGACCGTTGTTTATTTGCGACCCTCTTTTCTCAGACAATACTCACCATCAACTTTGTTGTGTTGCGGATCTTTCTCTCTTGCTCTAAATCAGCTTTCTTGGGTTACACACTTAAATCCAATCAACCCGAGGTATATTGTCGCAGAATTGAACTCCTAAACACCACAAAGGAGGTAATAATCCCAAGTTATTTTCCACCGACAAACATCCATCACATCATTCGAGAGGTTATAAGGTCTGGAAAGCTTTACTGGCATAGTAGAGCTACCTATATAGCTACAGTATTACTATTATTATGTATAGAAGATATATTATGACTTACGGTAGTTCCATGCACAAGCACTTGTGAAATATTGATTTTTCTCTCCCGGATCGGATTACAAAAACTATTAAGTTTCCAGTCAACAACAGAATCCAGTTGTAGAAACAATTGCAAAAAAAAACTCTAGATCGTATAGAGGTTCATATATACGATATAAGTATAGGTTATATGGCATTCTGGTACTTCGTCTCTCTATTGCCTGGTAAAAGACCATTCAGAAACCAACTATTCTACCTACCTACAGTAAGCGGTGGGAAAAAAGAAAAAAAAAAAACATATAAACCACACCATCATCATCAACTTTGGAGAGCTAGCATCTAGTACATTTTATGTAGTATATATGTTGGTACCTCCCCGGCGACTTTATTGATTGCAATATCCTGTTTCAGGTTGCAAAAGCATTCAAGTGGCAATAGTGTATACTCTTTGTAAACCATTCACCACCATCAAGCACCGAACCAACTACATATATGCTATGAAGCATTCGTCACCTCTTTTTCTCTACATATAGGAGAACCCTTCAAGTTCTATAGGAGAGGTTACCTTACCAGAGTCGAATTTGGAATGGATCTCAAATAAACATTGAAAATAGGGCCCAAAATGAAGAAAACGTTTTACAAATCAGAAAGGTCGTCGTCTTTTTCTTCAGTCAGAAATTGATTTAAAAAATATTTAAAATATTCTAGGAGGGTTTTGAAAGTGGTTGACAGCGGCAAAAAATCATGATATGGCCACCTACAAAAGGGATTCATTTGAGTTGAAAATATTTTAAAATTAAAATTATTTTTCTTATAATTTCATTTCTGCATTTAAAGATTTCTGTTAATGTTCATAGCAATGGAGAAAACGGCACTGATTACTCATACCCGCTGAGCAACCTTACCCCAAAAAATCTGCTGGTATCACTTCTGGCAGAGTAACTTGTGCACTAGAGAACATTAGAGTTCCGTTATTTGTCTTCAAAGTCTGCCATTATTTAGTGGACTTCTTCCACTTTTTTGAGAGAAGTTTTGACAAGTTTTTCGCAGTCAAAATTTTAAAATTCTTATGTCCAAGATGGCTGCCATTTATTTGTTCAGGAAATCAAAATCTATAGAATTATGTTTGTATTACCAAAAATTATCTTTTAAAATTAGTTTCCTGTGAATTGTTAGAAATCCAGCCCTGGTAACCCACCAAACGTAACCCAATGGTTTTTTGAAGTTTATGGGAACTCAGATTACGATAATCTTTAGATGTCAGAAGGAAGGGAGTTTAGTTTCAATTGCTCCCAAATCGCAAAGCAATATATCACAACTCAACAAGGAGCTACTTAACTGGGCAAAAAAAAAAAACGGAAACTAAAGTTAAAAAAAATAAAAAAAAAAATAAATAAAATGAACTGAAGTTCGAACGAAGAAGTTATTCAACATGTATTCCAAGTAATTTTTGAAATTTGATATTCTGACAAAGTGAAGCGATAACGAAATATGCGCTTCGTCACGTCGTAGCATGACTTCGGTTCCCATCCTTTAGCTTTTTTTTTTTCTACATTCATCCGACCTTTCCTCCTCCATCCCCAGACAAGTCAGGTCTAAGTCTCATCATCACTAGCACCACCATCATCGTTCTTCACCCTTCACAACATGTAGTCGTCGAATGAACCTACATCTACTCTATTTATGATATGAGTTGTTGCAGCCGTAGATTTTGTTTCCATTGAATGTCACGTTATGAGAAATGGCTCTCAAAAGTGAGGCAAAACATTCCATCAGCTATGTAGCTATATAGAGATACTGAAGCAGGAGCAAAAGCAGAAGCAGCATGAAGCCAACCAAACCTATATACAAAAATATTATGGTCTGAGGAGGAGATACACTTGAGTTAAGTGAAAACATACTTAAAAAATTGTATGCACATAGTTTTGAAAGTTTAAAAAATAAAAAAAAAGTCGACAAAAACGGTTCGTTTATTTTGTCTCTTATTTTGTGTCAATTTTGTTTTTTTTTTGTTGAAGTGTTGTTGTTGGAGTTTTTTTGCCTCTTGACGTAATCACTTGACAGTTCACATTAATATTATTCGAAATATGCACCGCCTACGCCTAAAATTTTTTTTTGGTTGTTCACTTTTGGCGGAGATAAAAATGAACTCATCCAACGCTCATATACAGAGCGATAACAGCGAAATCACTGTCAACACAAAGTTTGGCACTTAATGAGTGTTTGAAGAGGAAAACAAACGTTTTTCATTTATTTTATATTTTTTTTTTTTTTTTGAAAATCCATTGCTGTCAGTGGTTGATGACGACCAACGACGATGAAGATGATGATAAAATACCATTTGTTTTAGAATTAAGTAGGCTTGACATTTTCTGGATTTGTGTCAACGCTTTTTGGGGGCAGAACTTTTACTGGAATCGAAATTATAATTGTGTTCTTGTATAGATACAACAATATACAAATTAGGTACTTTTTACCCTACTACTATTATACAACCCACTCAAATGCATTCTAATTTTTGTATATGGGTACTGATAGCTTGGCTTTACTAATGAAAACACTTGACAGCACATAATCTAGGTCATGACACATTTATCATCGGTCCGGATGAAAATCAACACAACGTTGCAAACTTTCTATCTTTGGAGAGACCCGGGGTACAGATGTGTAACAATTAGTGTTCATATCACTTCACATATCACGACTATACCGAGACCATGACCCATTAAATTGAAAATGTTTAGCTGGAGGTGTTGGAAGGAACCACAAAAAACTAGCCTTCAGAAGAAAGTGTTCTTTTCGGCTCTACGAAATGAACTACAACTCTCACCAAATTTTTGGTGGAACTTAATTCATAAAGTTGGGAGTTAATTCAATGCGCTTGCGCCCGTCCACGCATGCTGCCTTCCCTGGGTTGTCACTTTTTACTATTTCATTTTTATGGTTTTATTTTTATAGGAACTGGGAGTTTGTTCATTTGGAACTTTGCTCATAATGAACGAAGTCCCACTGCTGGGACTTAGTTCATTTTCATTTTGGGACTTAGTTCATTTCACAGTTGAGATTTAGTTCTTAAAAAAAATGTGAGTTAGTACATATGAACTAAGTCCCACTTTTTGGAAGTTAAGTCATTTGGGAGTTAGTTTGTAGTGCCGATCTTTTCATTTCGATCTTACTTTCTGTTGAGCCGAATGCAAATCCACCGATTCGTTATATATTTACTCATTTACTTAGGTCCGTGGACCTGTTACGTCCGTGATTTTACCCTTGCCAAGCAAAGGGCCTCCCCTACTACGGGCCATCGTGTACATTGTTCGGAGATGTACCTTACCTCTCTCCAATTCTTCCCCAATTTGTGCTGATTCCTCTTCGACCGTCTTTCACCACTCGTCTGCCTCGCTGCGTGAGAGCGTTCCATTGCATCGCTTGACTCACAATGTACTATGGACCTTTTCGATGCGTAGGTACGTTAAATCCACTTATCTTTTCGTATTTTAGAGTCGATAGTTCCTGACTTGTCCTAGCATGAGCTTCATCATTGGAATTACGGTTAGGCTAGAAAATCCTCTAGATGATTCGCAGACATCAAATCATGAATTTTTGCAGCTTTCTTGTGACAGTAAATAGCACGGATTCAGCATTGGAATGGAATAGTCATAACTTGGTCTTTAGTCTTCTAGAGTTATTTCTCCATATTTTGGACAGCATTCCGAACGCAATCTTTGCTTTTCCGATTCGGCTGATGATATTTAATTGAGTAATTCTATGTTCTCACCAAAATTTAATCAGAGATTTCGGTTGAAAACTTTTGATTTTTTGAGCCGCTGGAACAAGGGTCCATAGAAATTTTAACGAAATCTCAATAAAAACTCGTGATTTCAACGAAATCTCAATGAAATTCTGCTCCACCAATTTGAAGTCCATGATTTTATGAGAGAGTAAGTATACGTTGTCCGCATATTGTAGATGTTTGAGCAATGATTGCATATTCCAGTGAATTCTTCCATTTGTAGTCGACAAAGCTGTTTCCTGTTTGCAGTCTTTTATTCGCTCCAGGGGCTAAATCATGTCAAATGAAAACGGTGGCACATTGTCGTTTCCACCATATTGCTATCTCAACCATATCTGCACAGAATAATAAAGACAGCTATCTTCAAATCAATATCGTCCTATGGTTTTTGTTTTACGTGATTTGGCCCCAGGACGATTTTTGCTATAACTTTTGCTAGAACAGGCAGCACGAACATTTTTCCACTCGTCAGGAAAACTCTCAGTTCCTCAAGCTCTTTCAATGAGTGGCGCTGCTCGTAGGAGCTCTGCGAGAAGAATTGACGGAGCGTTTAACAACGTAAAGACGGAGTCCATTAAATCTGCTCTGGAAGAGGTTGGAGTTGAATTTGTCATTGTGAACTGGCCTTACACCATGCTCAATGGTGTTAACTCGCAACCAGAAGATACTATCGTTGAGAAAACAGTTATACAATAGGCACACCACAAGGAGGAGTAATTTTACCTCTCCTTTTGATCCTCATTGTTAACAAAATTCTTACAAGATTAAGGAATCAGGGCATTAAAATTGTGGCCTATGCAAATGACATAGTAATTCTGAGAACGGGTTAGTATCTTAGCACCATCAAAGATATTATGGAATCCCCACTTAATGAATTATTATCTTCTTGGGAAGAACAAAACGGTCTCAGACCCCACAAAAACTGAACTAGTTCTATTCACGAATAAAAGGAAATTAGAGGAATTTAACCCTCCCAGGCTAAATGACATTCCTCTGAAACTGTCCAAAGAAGCTAAATATCTTGGAGTAATCCTTGATTCCAGGCTAACATGGGAACGAAACACAGAGGAAAGAATGAAAAAAGCACTCTGCACATTAAAAAAAAAAAACCTTCGGTACACGGTGGGGTATGCGACCGCAGGTCATCCAGTAGATGTACACGGCGATTGTTGGTTCCATACCTATATACCTATATGGTTCTATCGTGTGGTGGAAGGCTGTTGAAAAAGTAAGCTATCTCAAAAACCTGAACAAGTAAGGAATAACGAGGGCACAGAGGTCTACGCTACAAGCAGGGTTGGAAGGTCCAAGCTGTAGCAAAATGCCGAGACAAATTGAATAATCTTTGTTACACTAACCGAGTCAAACTCCTGGACATAGAGATATAGAAGGGAATGATAGAGCAGATGAACTAGCAAGGAAGGGGTATGAAATAGAAATGGTAGCCAATTAGATTTGGGACTAAACATCCCGATCGGCGTGATTATAACGAAAATAAACCTAATAAAAAAAAAGAAAATCAATAAATCCTGGAGGACTAGAAATGACTGCGTTGTCTCTAGAAGTTTATGGCCTAGAATTAATGAAAAGAAAACGCGGTATATTTTATCACTGAGTAAATAGAATATTAGAATCTTGATAGGTGTATTAACGGGCCATTGCACGATGGCCACTAGACTGGGTGTATTCGCACTCGATTTCTGCAGGAGCTGTTAGGACGTAAAAGAAATAAAAACCATTAATCACCTGCTCTGCGACTGTCCAAACCTCCAAACAAATCACCTCCGTTATTTTGGAAACAGATTTATTATAGAACTGGATGATCTAGCGCAGGTCTCAGTGGCAAACATGAGAAAATTCATAGAAAGCACAAGCTGGTTCGCAAACGAACCAGTTTATGTGAACCATTACTTAAGGTGCAGCACTGCCTTCTTTTATAAGGGGATCACAAGTTACCAATAAGCCCCCGTGTACGCAACAGCCTCTGTGCTGTGCACGCCCCTCTTAAATTAACCTGACCTAACCCTAGTGAAAATGTCGAAAATCAAATTAAAAAAAAGGGCCCTTGGCAGGTAAGTTGCAGCTTATGGTAGAATTATGGTCGTTTATACAAAAATTTTGCCAAAATATTGATCAAAATTGTTTGAGCCAATCTTGGAGATTGTAGTATCCTGGGGTCCGTCCAGCTGCATCCGCCTAATCTGACGGCTGCCCTACAACTGACTGTAACCGACACGTCTCACAGTGGTTGAAAATCAACATTTAGCGCGAACTAAATAAAAAACAGAAGGTGCAAATCACCATGACAAATATTATCTATCGTACGTAGAATAGAATGTTTTTTTTTTTTATTAAAGGTTGAAGATGTTACTGAAAGACCCGTTATTTGAACGATGCAGCCATTATTCGCAGTATGGTATGCCAATTTTGAATTGTTTATCATTTGTAATGGGTGTGAAAATTCAAGTTAAAATTATATTAATAATTTAAAACCGTCTATAAGGTATATAACGGTAAATATTTTTTTAATAAATTTAAGAAGCTGTATAAAGTGAGGACCAAATTGAAAAGGATATTTCGGTTATTATTTTTTTAAGTTGAGCATAGAAAAATCGCAAGTGTTTGCAAGTATTAAGACTGCTCTAATATCGTTGGGGAATCGCTTCTACTCAAGATAGTACAACAAAAACAAAGTGCATTTACGTGCTAATTCATCTTTTACAATTCATTTTAGAATCGTCACAAAAGGCCACAATTCTCAACATTTTTGGCATATCATGCTGTGAATATGGGTTGAATCGTTCAACTAACGGGTCTGTTAGTATCATATTTGACCTTTAATAAAAAACCAAGGTCATCAGTGGGTGTGTGAATAATGTATTCCTCCTACGATAGATAACATTAATCATGGTGATTTGGACCTTCAATGTTTGATTAAGTTCGCGCTAAATGTTGATTTCCGACCACTGTGCGTCTGTTGGGCTTCGCAGATATATAGCATTCGCACATTAAATTAACCAAATCGCAAATAGGTTTAACCTAAGCGCAAATAAGTTTCACCCAAGCGCAAATAGATTTAACCCAAACGCAAATAGAATTAACCCAATCGCAATTCGAATCAAACAAAACGCAAATAGAGTTAAGCTATTAACAAATTATTTTAACCAAAACGCGAATTGAATAAACCTTAGCTCGATATATAGTTCCATCAGGTGTACTTTTTGGGTCTAATGGATTTTGGTACTATCCATAATTGTTAAAAAGCCATTATTAAGGGATTGGCCTTTTATTTTTGGTAAGTTCTTGGAAAAATGCGCAAAACTAGTTGAATTTACTATTGGGGTTTTGTCAAAATCTTATCGTAAACTTTTCCTACTTTTATAAGCCTTCCATTTCTTCACCACACAGCTGGAACAACAAGTTGAGTCCGGGTTAATTCAATTTGCGTTTTGGTTAAAATGATTTGTTAATAGTTTAACTCTATTTGCGTTTTGTTTAATTCGAATTGCGATTGGGTTAATTCTATTTGCGTTTGGGTTAAATCTATTTGCGCTTGGGTGAAACTTATTTGCGCTTAGGTTAAACCTATTTGCGATTTGGTTAATTTAATGTGCGAATGCTATACTTAGACTGGCTTAGAAACGTCCGTTCAGTTCAACGGATATCCTAATACTGACTAAGAAACGTCCGTCCTCTCCTGTTCGACGGATATTCTAAGACTGAAAGATTGTATACTCTGTCAAGTCTAAAAATTAAATTAACAAATCTTTACTGACAGGGACAGGTCAGCACAGAGATAAATAAGCTTGTTTATATGTTTTTTAGCAGGATGATCATTTAAAATTAAATTACTTATTAATTAAACTTATACCTACTTCGTTGAAAAAACATCGAATGGATAATATTCGCCTTTGATAAAATTTGAAACTTGTAGATCAAGTGTTATAAAAGTAGAGAAGTAAATGAAATTTACGCATTGTTCTATCAAATCCACATGATCAGCTTGCCATCCCAATGTACCTAGGTTATTTTATTAATAAATAGCATTTAACATTTGCCCACACAAGTATGTTTTATTTTATGGAAAAGGCTTTGAGATTAAAAATGAAAACACTAGGATTAAGCACCACAGAAAAAGTCGGGAAACGGTTAAGGTTCCAGCCTAATTTATTGATGTTTCTTTTAAAAATGTTCAATATGGTGATTGATGGTATATTTCGCAGCTTGCACCGCTGTTAAATTAAGTTAATTTTAAATTAAAAACAGCTTCCAATAATAATATTTGAAAATAAACTTTATCTACTTGAAGAAATATATCTCACAAATTAAAAAGGCTTCAAAGAAATACCCATCTTCAAATTATTGTATATTGATCAATCGTTCATGTCAAGTTTATATCCCTTAACCAAATGTAAGCTATTCCAAAAAGTGACTATGCTACAGGCGATAAAGTTGATCCTAATCAAATATTTAAAAAGCATTATTCAGCTCTCATCTTCACTTGACTGACTTTTCAACAACAACAACAACAAAAAAAAGAAAAAAGGAATTCCGAATTAATATTCAAGTTTCAAAAGTGTCTCGATGTCCAATTATCCGGAATATATACACACATACTCGTACATGTATCAAAAGCAATCGATAAAAGGATTTCATTACATCTACAATCTACATAACATCATGTGTGTATGGTATATACCTAAGAATACTAATGTCCAGAGGTGCTGAATTGGAATGCCCTGTAAAGAAAATTTTGAGACCGGTCAGCTAGAAAACTTTTCACCCACAACAAACCCCAACAAAAGGCCGGTCTGATGGGTTCGATTTTACCAGAGCAGAAGAGCCATACCAAAGGAACACAACAACAAAAACAACAACAAACACTATTGAACAGAAGCATTAGACCATACAAAAGGGAGGAATCTTGATTCCTTGAAAATCTAAATTGGGATTTTGAACTCCATCCATCCATATACCCATTCTCAAAACCGAATTGATACAATCGGCCAACAAGTTAAACCACATGAGGTCGGACAGTAAGCGAACAAAGAGAAGAAAAAACATCTTCAGCTCCAGACAATAATTATATTGTGGAATTGAACCTTCCAAACCCATATCCATATGCGAACGTTTCTGGTTTTGATCCTTAGTTAGCGGAAAAAACAGCCATGATGTGCGGCTGTCCATGGAAGCTATACATATGTATGTTTCATGGTTAACCTTCTTCTCCTTATCGCTGGTATTTTGGTATTCCACATCCCCTCCCCCTCTCACCATATTGCAAAAATAGTCAATTAGAAACTTTTATTGCATTTTATTTTTCAACCATTCAACATCAGCAAGGATATCCGAAGAAGTCCTTACACATTCACTTTTAAAGGTTTTTCATTTTGGGGTTTTTATTCTTTTTTTTGTTGTTGTTGTTATTTTGTTGTTGTTTAGCTTTTCTGTGTGCAATTTTCACTTCTGTTCAAAACAGCCCTCGTTATATCAGAGTTTCCAAATGGGGTTTTAATCCAGTACTCCAAAGGACGAAAGCAACAACAACAACAGCAAAAAAATGAAAGAAAATGCAATTGTCCTGTGCTGTTTGTGATGTTGTTGGCTTTGTGATACCAAACACAAATTTGTCGGTTTAGAGGGCGAGGGTTGTATTGTGTTGTTGCTGTGCATTATTCTGTGTTCCATTTCCAAGCTTCCCTCGAGAGGAGGCTGGCAATAATGGTAAGTCCGCTTTGGTCTACCACCCACTATGACTATGCCCCCCCTTTAACTCCCCCCAAACATTTTATGTCGGTTGTTAGATTCGTAATTTTGTGGTATTTTATTCCGGTGTGGTTGACATTTTTAATGAATCCATGTTGCGATGTGTTATTGTCAGGGATTGCTATTGTGTTTGCAAACCGAAAGCTAAATTGAAAATTGAAAGTTGATAGCTAAGGGCTAGGGAATGGAGATTGAGGTTTCAAATTGTCGTCTAGTGAAAGTGATGGGCCTAATAGCACACTGACTGTGACTGGCTCTGGTTGGGTGGTGGAAAACTGGCTGATGGCTAGTATGAGAAATTGAGCTATGCTATAATCCCTTTGATGGACAATCTGATATGGTTAGCCTGATTGGTTGGACAGGAATTTTTAAAACTGAATTCAATTTATCAAGAATTTAGGTAATGACATTTCACTCTGTGTTAATGTGGCAGCTGTGAATTTTTGTGTGAATTGTAACAAAAATTATAAATGAAATGTTTCATTTTAAAATGAGATATTTGGAGTGCTCTTTATTATTGGTAATGTATAGACCTTATTTTATATTTTGGAACTTAGGATTTTCAAGGTGTAAAAACTGTGAAAATAATACAAAGTGGTGGCATTATATTCTTTTTAATTTATGTTGATAAAAATAAGTTAAAATAAATTGTTTGAGATAAGCTTTTCAATTAAAATGAACACGACCAAAAAGAGTCGACAAAAAATAGGAGTGCTAAGGAAATATTGCAGCATACATATTTACAGTCACATAACCAAGATAAGACTTATAATACTATAGATTCATAACTAGATTGCAGAAAATAAATTGCAGGAAATAATATGCATGAGTGGGTTGCTCGTTCTTTCTTTAATGTATAAAAAGCTTAGAATCCAGTATGGAAATAAAATGCATGACTGGATCGTTCTTTTAATTGTATAAACAGTCTGATAAATAACATAGAGCTCAAACAAAAGTATGACATTTGGTTACTTGAAAAAGTATGAATATATGCAAAATATATAAAAAAAAACTAAAATCGTTGGAGCCGTTTTCTTAAATATTAATTTTGTAGATACATAAAATTTTTGTTACATTTTTCAAAAAAAAATTTGGTATGCCAATTTTGAGTATATATTAATATACATTTAAAACTCAAATTTCAAAACAATTCATCAACCCGTTTTTGAAATATTGAATTTTCAAAAACAAATTTTGAATCCTTTTTTAAAAATCCAAAATTTATTTTTCAAAAATTTTGGTATGCAGTATTATTTATATTTTAACAAACCTTTTTTGCAAAAAAAATTTATTGAAATCGGATGAGCGGTTAACGAGAAAACCAAAAATCAAAAAAACCGTTGTATGGCAGGTACCGTTAATAAATGGTTTTGGTGACTTTTTTTTTTACTAAAAGGTACATCATATCTACAACAATACACTGATTTTTTTATCAAAATCGTTGGAGCCGTTTTTGAGATTAATAAGCTTTTCCTTAACAGTTGTATGGCAAGTACCAAATTTTTTTTTTGCACGAATCCAAAACTTGCCCTATAGTACCTACATATGTCGCAAGTAAAAATAGATATAATAAGAGCAACACGTTTGAAGGCATGAAATTCGTTCCTTAAAATTCGAAAAAAGTTTTTTTTAAGGCTTGAACTTTTAAAAAAAGAACGCCATAGGAATTCTTGGACATACATTGGACATTTTTTTTTAGAAATATTAAATTTGAAATTTAATTTTTAAGGATTTATTAGATGTGCATATAAAATTTAAATACGAAAAAACTATCAACTAGTTTTTGAAATTTCGCATTTTATAAAACACTTTCTGAAATTAATTTTTTTTTTAAATATTTATTGTTTTATTTTTTTGGGACTTTATTTTCAAAGTAATAGCAAATTATGAAATTAAAGTTAATTTTGAATTTAAAAATTGATAACTTAAGGGTAGGTCTACCGCAGAAGCAAACTCAGAACTCTCTTATGCTATTCTTTTCTCAGCACAGAGAGACATATGCACAACATGCTATTCATAGCAGACAGAGTTGCAGAAGCGCAGACAAGCAAGCATACATTATATTTATGTGCAGAAAGAATCTACTGGGACTGACCGACGACGGCGCGGCGCACAGTGGAACTATCAGTACAAATTTCTGGTCATGAGGTGATTTTTTTTTTGTGATATGAACATAGTTCCTATGTGTGATGTTTTGAAAACTGTCCACTCTTTCATAAGCTATAAAATTTTTGTTTGTAAACATAACGGTTTTCTTGAAATAATGGCTTAAGTTAGCACTTTTTTTCTAAGCCGAAAAAAATGTGATATTACAAATTTTTTGTTTTTCGAGTCATTCATTCAATTTTTGAGATAACTCAATGAAACTAATTTTGTTCCACTAAGGAAAATTAGTTTAAAAAAATAAAATTAAAGATTTGTCCATTCAAAAACACCTGTTTTTACAGTTGCTTTTAAAAAATAATATCTAGAACTTCCAACAAGCTTTTAAAAAAATGCTTACATATGCCTGCTTTCTAATTCACCTTTAGGAAATTTTATGCTATCGGTGAGTAATATTTAACAAGAATTGGATCTGACCGGATCCGACCCCGCTAACATTTATGAGCTTTAAAAAATCTCTACCTTTTATACTGGTCATTGCACAACTTTCTTCTTTTTTTTTTTTGTAACAGAAACCAAAATATACTTTTACAGTATTTTCAGGTGTGATGAACTCGAATCTGAAGTCAGAAATATTCTATCACGTCACGTTTCTGGGATATAACCGTTTGAAAATTGAAAATACCCGTTTTTCGCTGTTTTCGTAACAGTAGTGCTTTAACATAACCTTTGTTAAAGCGTGGAGGTTCCTTCTTTGAATAAAATGTATAACGGTTTCTAGAAGAAAAACGTTTTTTCTTTTAAATTCCTTTCAAATCATTCCGGTATCTCTTTTCTTCTCCGAGAAATCCATCAGATCCGAATGACGATATCGAGAGTGAAAATAGCATTTAAAGCTTATTTTTGATTTTGAATACCTACTATTCTTTTGTTTTTAAATTTACTTAAACATTTTTTTTTTATTTTACATGTCTTAATTTTACACAATTTTCTTAAAGAAATTTTGTGAAATAAAATGAATGCTATTGTATTTACTATAATAATAAGGCTCTTTGGATTTAAAATTATTTATGTAAGTTTTCAGCATTTTGTATCAGGAAACAATTTTGGAAATTTATTGATTTTTAAAAGCGATATAATGTATATTGTACGTACATATGAGCATTGATTTATGTAATACATGCCACTTTTATAAAAATATTCTAGAGAGGGGTATTTGAAATGTTCTTAAGAGAAAAAATATCATTTTCTCTTATATAATAGTTGAAGAAAAGCTCATTTTCAAAATTGTGCATCATTTTGATAAAAAATTTCTTAAATTCGATATAATCATAGTATTGGATACAATCACAAGTATCTAGCTACCTTTTAAATGTAGTTAAAACAGATAGAAAAATTGTTTTAATATTAACTTGTATAGATTCAATTTTTGAGGATTTTTTAATTTATCGGTAATGGGTGTATGGATCTCAACAAAATAAATACATTTTTTTTTTACTTGATTATTTGAGGAACAATTTTTTAAATAAAGATGTTAGTATTTAGAATTTAAATTAATACTTGGTTAACTTTAAAATTCCATTTTTTGTATGTTGGTTATTTTTTTTATTTTTTTCAAATGCACTTTACTAGATACGGTATCGTATGCCTTATGAAATATTTTTCAATGTTTTATTAATCTATAGTATTTAACAAACACAATGGCGAAAAAATCATCAAAATTCATCCATTTATTCAAAAGTTACAGCACGATGGCCACTTTTTCAGCTTTTCGTTCCACTGTGCGGCAGCCGCGACGGCATGGTGCGAATGAAATTTTTGTATACCAAGTTTTTTTTTTGCTATCGTTGTTTTGTTTTTTGGAGATACATACATACGCTGATACTGCAGTGGATTTCCTCTGAACTGCACACTTCTTTGCGTGCGTGTGGAAAGCATTTTTTTTGTTAAAAAACGCAAAAAAGATCTCTTTTTAAAAATTTATATAAAAAAGTAATGAATGTTATGACTTTTTTTTATTGAATCTAATAGCAAAAATATCCAAAAAAATTAATAAAAATAATTTAAACTTGTAAAGATTCTCCTTTTTTCACAATAACATTGCACATCTGAAAATGTTAAACTGCTATTTTTAATGAGTAAATTTAATAAAAAAATTTTTTTGAAAGGCTTATGTCTTAGATAATTCACTAGACCAATTATTAGAATGAACATCAGAAATATTAAAATTAAACCTGGGAAGCCCATGACTTTGAAGTTCAAAAATGGTAATATTGCTATTTTTCTGTTAAAACACCCTGTTTAACAAGCTATACATGAATTCAAAAGGATTCACTGTTTGCATGAAGTCATATTCTGATATTTTTATTTTACTTCATTGAAAAAAAATAAAAAATATAAAAGTTATACTTCAAAACGTTCGTTCAAAGTGATATAATTTTACATGATTTTTTTCAAGTGTTTTTTTTTTTTTTTTTTTTTGAAGAGTCTATTCCCTAAAACCTGTTTTATATTTTCATAAAACCAAAAAAAAAAATAAGCAAACTATTCTAATAGCAGCCCTGTACCTTGAAAAATTGAGTCCGATTTTCTAAAAAAAATAAATCACTTCTTTCCTTCATAAAAGTATATAATTTACTATATATATAATTTTAATTGATATACGTGGGTGCGTATATTCATTACCAATGTAAAAAACTAAATTTCAACAAATTGTCTTCACAAATAACAAAGTTATGTAACTATTAGTTAACGCACTAACATCAAAATGTAAGGGAAACCTACCCTTAAACTCACTGTTTAAAGTTGTGCATATAATCACTATCTTATGAAGTCAGAGCACATAATAGTTAGTTACATAAGAAACAAAGTTCAAGGTCACAAGAAGGCCATAATGAATAAAATCTTTAAACAGGTAAATAGATGTTTTCGCTAATATAATTATTTTTATTATATTCTAGTTTTTTTTTTCCAAACAGAAAATGCTTAAACACATTTTTTTTTCTTCAAAATTTCACTTACAAAGTATAGTTCTTGTTTTTGTATCTAATTTTCATAATCAAATAAAGTGTGTTTTTTAGACGTGTGGTTTTCAAGAAGAAATAAAACGCATATAATTTAATGTTATGGCCAGGAATCTAGCTTTATTATAAAGATTAGGGTTTGCCATTATGTTTTAAAAATGATTTTGGGCTAATGGCCGCCGTGGTTGGCTCCAATAAATTCCAGCCGAGTGCCCCAATTTTCGACCACGAGTTTTCGACCACCAATTACCGACATGATGGCGAATGGTACTCTGCTCCACAGCAGCAATAGCGTCTTCGTTGCGCACTGTATGGCGTTTCTGAAGATGCGCATTATACACTAGAGTAAACGTGGTGCGAAACCTATACCGACTCTGCTGGGTGATTATGTCGACCGAATATTGGACGCAGCGCACGATGCGTGAACCGAACCATTATTTTAGCAATAAATTTGCAGGACTTGCAAACGTTGTTCAGGAGTAAATCTATTCACTATGAAATGGCAAACCAAACTGAGCATATATCAAGTGACAGCGCTGTCAAAAAGACCAACACCGAAAAAAATATTGCCAGATTGAAAACCACATGTCTAAAAAGTAGAAGTAAAGAAAGTAGACTAACTTTTGATTGCAATTTGTCGGGTGTGTTAATTTGAATTGGAAACACTCTTTCGGTCGGGACGTTTCAAGCTTGAAATGATAGCAAAACTAACATTTTCTGTCCCGATCGATAGGTTAGGTTAGGTTAGAAGGGGTGATGTTACGGCAAGCCGTCGCATCTCACTCGGATCTCAATAGATCCATTGCGCTTCTCATAGAATTTTGGTAAGGGGAAAAGGATCCCGACCGATAGAGTGTTTTCAATTTAAAATAACACAGTGATATCAAAAATATGCCCCAGTAAACCATTTATTATTATCAATATGTAATTTGAAAAAAAAAAAATAAATATCCCACATACGCCATAGTGACCTTTAATTGTTTCATTTTTTGTCTGCATAAGTAGCAAGTAACTTTCATTATTTATTGTATATTGTTATGTATTTCTAAGAACAAAAAATACTGCGCATACACCACAGTGAACTTCATTTTCGAAATTGAAATGTGTCACTTCCGCCTGGGAAAACGTTAAGACCTTGAAATGAATATAAAATATAAGGGTTAATTTAATAAACGTATGCATAAAACTAAATGTATACAGGGTGTCCTATAAAAAGTGGATAACTTTGCAAATGAATAAACAGGCCTCAAGACATTACAGAAATTTTTTTTTAAAAATGTTGCCTATGTGGCCTCTATGTTATAATTTTTATTTATTTTATTTTATTTATTTATTCGTGATTGCTTAACAAACTGTAAGATATAGTAAGCTCATTTTACAAAATTGAGCGAAAATATTAAAGTCACAAATTAATAAAATTGAAGCTATTTAAAAAACAAATTCAAGAAACATTATAATTTAGAATTGCATTTACAAATTTACGGAAAAATTAAATTTTAAGACTTTTTTGAAACTTGTTGCATTTTGATTTTCTTTTAAATTTCGAGGTAATGAGTTCCAAAGACGGGCGGAATCGACAAAAAATTGACGTTTAGAAGTTAAGAATGAACAGCAAGGGACAATTAACTGACGGGATCTATGCGAGGATGTAGTTCTTATTTTTTCGAAACAGTATTGCGGTTGGCGTGTAAAGAGTATATCAGAAAGCAAAATTAAACTTCGAAATTCGAGATAGTTTTCTAAAGACATATCCAGTAGTTGCGAAGCAAAACCAGATATCCTGTCGTATCTACGTAACCCATATACATACCTTACGGTTGAATTAAATGCAACATTGAGCTTTCGTTTACTTATATAATTACAGTTACAGTAAATTTCGCATCCATATATCAAGATAGGAATTACCAAGGTCTTAGCAAGAAGCAATCGCGTTTTAACAGGCGTAAAAGCCTGAGTTGCCCATAAGGTGCGAAGCATGCCATATACCTTGCCAACGAGTCCATAAATATGGTTATCCCAGGTCAAAAAACGGTTGAAGGTCACTCCGAGATTTTTAACTGTTTCAACGTATTCGATTGGAGCATTACTCAAAACAATCGGTGGAAAAATAATCAAGATCAAGAGATTTTCTAGATATTGCAAGGCATTTAGATTTTTTAGGGTTTAAAATAAGTCCATTCGACTCAGACCAATCTACCACTCTCTCCAAGTCTTCATTGACACAAGAAGCTCCGTGCTCAATAAGGCCAAGAGGGCAACTAAAGTACAGCTGAACGTCGTCTGCGTACATATGGGAAGATTAGTTTGAAATTAAAGATGAAAATTCATTAGCATTATATTGAAAACAAAAGGGGACCAAGAATAGAGCCCTGAGGTACGCCAATAACATTTGGCAGAAAGCTAGACAGGGTATCACCGACTTGTACTGCCTACCTTCTATTAGTCAAGTATGAGAAAATTAATTTAGTGGCACCGGATGAAAAATTGAAATTTTCCATAAGCTTTCTACATAATTTGACGTGGTTGACTGTATCAAAAGCCTTTGAGAAGTCGAGCAAAACTAAGAACGATACCTCATCATTGTCCAATGCTTGCCTAAGGTCATCAGTGACTTTCAAAAGCGCAGTAATACAACTGTGTGCTTTGAAAACGCAGGTGCCGAAAGCTGATCATAAAAAGCAACGTCGTTTATGTCACTTACAAACATCAAATCCAACAATGTTGCATCTCTACCGAAATAATGAGTTGGTGTGCTAATGTTAACTGGTCTTAAGTTGTAAGTTCGCATATTATGTGTCAAAACATTATGGTTTAAAAGGTTACAATTGAAGTCTCCACAGAGAATTATATTAGGTGAGCTCACCGAGATTTCCTCATTTTTTTTGTTCTTAAAGTAATTGGACACCTTTTTTTAAATTTTATTTACTTTAAGAGAAGGTTAAACTTTGGTGAACATAAAACGCGAATGAATATGAAACACATATCAGTAATCACAGTGATATAGACCGAAACGACAAGCTTGAATAAACAGCGGTTATTCAAAACGTATTTTATGTTCATAAATAAAATGTTTCTAGCTTCTTTAATTGGCTAATCACAGAGTAATATACTGTAGCATTTGGCACCAAAGAGCTAGTGGCGTTCTGGAATTGATAAAACATCTTGTCTCATCATTATCTTGAAAAATGCTTCAAAAGATCTTCCAAAGACAAAATAGATTATTTTGTGGTTTGATACTTGCATTCCACAAAATAAGAATCGAATAGTGTCTTCAGCTCTGCTAAGATTCAATTTAAAAAAACAATAACACACAAGTATTCCAAACTTTTTCTCATAAACGACTCCTATAATTCTGATTAAATATTCTTGTGCTCTCAAAGTTTTCTCATTATAAGCTAAACGAGTTTAGCTAATTTTTTTTAGAAAATTCTCCCAAAAGGATATCAAAATTTCAAAAAAAAAGAAATATTTTCGATATCTCGAAAACGAGTTAAAATTTTTTAATTCGAATTTAACTTTAGCCTGCACATAAGCATGCTTAAAACCGAAAATGCAACTTAATTCACCCATGCGTTTCTAAGAGAATGGTCAAACTGGCCTTTTTTCAATATTTTTGGTACAACTCGAAAACTAAGCTGACTTTGACAATTTTACACTTAAGACTTTTTGTTCAAAATTAAATTTTCTTTGAAATGGATCGTTTTAAAAAAAATTATAAGAAAACTTAAACACGAAAAGTAAACAAAAACCAACCTAAGATAAATAAAAAAATCAAAGATTTCTAAATTTTTCAATAAGTTGTGCATAACTTTTTTTGAAGCAAAGATACCCAGGTAACAATTTTAGCTGTTCAAATGCTTTAACAGCGCTCTTAGAGCAAATCTTAAAGCTCTCTGATTTCAAAAGAAGCTCCAGATGCGCTTCTATAGCAAGTGTAAAGCATGTTTACAGCAAATTCATTGAGTTTGAGAGCTAATTTTTGTTCGAAGCCAGCTTTTTATCAGTGGCTAGTACGGCTTTGAAGCTCTCAGGCTCATGATTTGGAAGTCTTTAAAGCAACATTTTTGACAGCACTTTGTTTGTATTAGTTAAGATAATACAAATGATAAATTAAAATAATATTAGGGAGATGTATTTCATGTGTGTGATAGTAGCAATCGAAAACATC
This sequence comes from Dasysyrphus tricinctus, assembly GCA_963921185.1. Lineage (NCBI taxonomy): Eukaryota > Metazoa > Arthropoda > Insecta > Diptera > Syrphidae > Dasysyrphus > Dasysyrphus tricinctus. Next base: position 74,294,220 of record OY992533.1, read on the forward strand.
ATGTGATGTCGTGCAAATTAATTAAATCATTAAATAATTCGCAGAGAAAATGTCGTAGTGAGAAATAACATTAATATTATTTGTGAGTTCCATGTAAGTGATTTCTTAGTGCGCGTTTAGTTTTTTCACAATTGTAGTGAAAGTACTTCGAAAAATAACAACGCGCCTTCGAAATTATTTATATTACGCCGTGAAATATTTAAAAAAGTTTACCAAAACAATGTACAAAATTGATAAATAAATTTAAAATATCATAAAATGAAATGTTTTTGTTTTCATTGCAATATTTTATTGTGTTTTTATTGAAAGGAAAGATTATGTGCATTCGTTTAAAATAAATAAAGAAAATTATTCAATGATTTTTTTTCCGTCGCCATAGTTTTTATTATGAACATAGTTTGTCTTTAACCGAGCTCTTCTAGAGCTAGTTTCCACAAAATGAAAGTTTTGCGTTCAGTACTTAAAAAGTAGGGTGTTCAGAAATTGAGAGTCATTGACTGATACTAATTTCTGGTAAAAATTTCTTTTTTATTTAAATTCTATTCAACATTGAAGTGCATTACGGTTTCTTAGGACGAAAGCAAATACTTTTGCGACTCAGCCATAGATTTAATATTATTTAAAACCTTTTTTAAGTAAACTGATTAATTGATTTTAATAAAAAAAAATGTGAATTTAGCATCTAATTTGATTTTTGTGGTGCATACTCGGTATTCACCAGAAAGTGAAAGGAATACATTTATTTTCTAGTTTTGGTTAAATTTTTCCTGTTGAAGTAATGGCTATTATATTTTATTTGGGAACACCTTCATATTGAGTAGAAGTATTTTATTTGAGAGAGGTTTAGTATCAAGCTCTATAGTCGATTTGTCGTAGCTCTATCGAGTCTTCACATTTCCTAATGCTCAGAGATAAATCTGACAATGCTCAGAGAGATTTCATGCGCATGCGCTAGAATTAACTTCGCGAAGAGTTTGTTTGAAAATATTAGTAATTTAACTCTACAGCCGTTTCGTGTGTAGCTTTTGAAATGCTAATTTTTGACATTTCTATAAAGTCATGCGTTAGTATTTTGAACATGAAATTAAGCAGCTCTACAATGCTTCTTTATGTGCTCATATCAATAGTTTGCTCGTTTAAAATTAATAGAGCTAAAAGTGTTCTGGAACTTCGATTATAGAACCTAATTTTTAAATGAAATTTAGGGAGCTGTGCAATAACCTATTTAAGAGCTTAAGCCTTGGATTTCACTGCTTACAAGCAGCTAAAGAACAGTTTTGCTTCTATTAGCTCCAACGATGTTACTTGGGTAGGATCAAGATAAGCACAAACAAAATAAAGTAGAGACTAAATGCTTAAATATGGCATGTTCAAAAAGTAATATTTACTCAAAATTGACAGAGATACGCCCATTCAAACTCAACCATTTTTTATAATTTTTCACAGTTTTAGCCTGAAATCCCCTTTTTTACGGTACAAAATGGCAAATTTCACAATCGTAAAAATGTTAGAAATCAATATTTTGATTGTAATATGACTTTTGACTATAGAAAATATTTAAAAAGTATGTAAGTTCGCAAATTTGGATTTAAAAATTATTGATATTTCGATTTTTTTGTTTTTTTTTTGTTAACCTTTCCTGCTTAAATTTTTTTATAAATTTTTCTAAAGTATCCATTTCGATAGAAAATTTAATTTTGAACAAAAAGTTCTGAGTGTAAAACTTTCAAATTCGGCTTAGTTTCCGAGTTATACCAAAAATACTTCAAAAAGGCCAGTGTGACCATTCTGTCAGAAATGCATGGGTGAATTTAGAAGCATTTTTGGTTTAAAGAATGCTTATAGGCCAAACAAACATATTTACCAATAAAAACCGTTGCACACTTTATGGTTCCTTTTTTAAGGATTTAATTGGCTATATAATCGAAAATTTAAAATCAGTTTATACTTTTAGATCAGAAAAAAACCTCAAAGACCTGATATAATAGAGCAAATCTGAGATCAGATTTGATCTTTGATTAATCGACTGGAATCTGTGCAAAAACGATTTCTTCTATATGCACTTAGCTATCTTTCATGGAATATAAACTCACATCTACCACCGTACAGCGACCGTCTGGCCTTAATTAATTTGCCATCACTGGCTCATATAGAAGAACAGTCTCCAAAATTGTATTTATTTATGAAGTTTTAATGGGAAAAATTGATTCCGAGTATTTATTATCTCAACTCAACTTAAATACTTATCCCCGATCTTTAAGATCTATAGATTTTTTGCATGCAAGATTTAATAGAACAAATTATGGAATTCATGAACCTTTGTTTGCTGCATGTACAGCTTTTAATAAATATTTTAATGTTATTGATTTTAATGTATCAAAATATTGTTTAAAAAAAGATTTATATAGAATTTTACAATCTCAAAGCTAATAACATGTGAATTTGTAGCTAAATAAATAAATAAATAAATAAATAAATAGAGTCCGGGGGGCATTACATCAAAAACCTTCAAACAAATATTCCAACAAATGTTGGTTATTTGGCAATCAAAAATCGCTTCAATTTCCCTCTGTGCTTCACAATGGGATTTATAATTTTTTTCCTTCCAATATTTTCTACAATTTTTCTCTCGCATTAATGTTCAACCATCACTGCATAGTGTAATTCCCTTGCCTTTCACCATCACCACCACTATTTTCTCTTGTGTTCCATCACGTATCCCTCAAAGCTCAGATATTGCTTTTTAATTCGAAGAAAATTACCTCGTGTCCACAATTCAATTAGAAGCCTTTGTTTGAAACTTTCATTGACCCTTGTTTTACCTGTCATGAAATGTTTGTTCAGTGGGGGATAAGAGCAAGGTATGGAGCAGAAAAAATAAGAGATGAAAACCCTTCACATATACGTTCCATTACCGATGATTTTTCCATATCAGATGCTTTAATTTTTAATTTATTTGCACTGATGCTAACAGCCAGTGAAAAATTCTTTTTGTTTTATTTTTTTTTACAATTGAATTAAAATAGGGTGTGTTTTTATTGTTGTTTAGATTATCACAAAAATAAAATTTCAATTTAATATTTTAATGTTTATTATTTTGCCTTAATTTTCGAAGGAATTTGCGACCATATTTCAAATACAGTTAAGAAAAAACCTTGAATTTCTGCTTCAGGGTATGAATGGTATGAAATTCCGCAAACCAAAACCTCGAATAACAAAATCTCGCACTTTGTTAAAATCTCGAGAACAAAAATGTTGCAAATGAAAAAAAAAAATCCTGCTTTTCAAAATCTCGTTATTACAAAATCTAGCTTTTAGCAATCTCACATTAACATCTTGCACCACAAATCTCGCAAATATCACCCGTAATCCCGTATGTCATTATATTCGAAATCAAAAGTTTGCAAATTTATCACAGGAACATCTTTCTAAGTGTCGAAGGTTCCTTGAAATTTTCAACGGATTTCCAACCTGTCGTTAGTAGCAGGGTCTGATGTACGATAAGGACATTCACAGTATAACCTGTCGTACACGACTGAAGTCCGTCGGAACTGCCTTACGACCGACGACCGACGGTTATAACATAAATAGCCCACCTAGCTAATAACGAATGGCATTCACGTTGAGTGAGACGCTCGGAGGGACGGTTGTATTGTAAGCGTCGCACAGTGGACCGTTTCATACATGCTAGACGTCAAAAAGTCAACTCCGAATTTTCGTTGTTGGTGCAATTCTAAAATGTAACGATAACCCACTGACCACAAAAGTACAATTAAATAAGATTTACCTAGAATAAGTTGGAAGTTATCATACAACAAAGACAACCTCCAATCTTCTGCAATAGGTAACTACCTACAAGTGAATTTTTAGCTTTATTACACTGTACATATAATTTAAAATTATTCGTCAAATTAAAAGAAAAAAAAAATAGGGAAATCTTTAAGAACGTATATAGTTTATTAATAAATTATTTGAAAACCCATAGCATATTCTATAGAAATGAAAAAAATACATACAAGAATGACGTTTTTTAGTGTACGCAAAGTGTTGTTTAAAGTTATTTTGGAAAATCTAAATAGGAGTTTATCATTATGTCATGATGAAATATGTGTTTTTGTAAAGCTTGTCATGTCTATTTAAAGAAAATACCTTCCTTTTATTTCGCACGAATTTGCATGGCATATTTTTTGCACTAAAATCATTTTCTTAACTATTTTTACGTATACTGGCATAAATCGGTAACTGTTAAGATAATTAACATAAACTGTATATTTTTAGAATGGTGTGATCTATCTCTTTCCGACAATGTTCCATTTGTGTTAATAGGATTGATATTTATTAAGTTACCGGAGGTCAAAGCTACAAAAACTAGAATTTTTTAAAAATGTCTAGATTTTGGTTGCTCCTTACGGGGTGATAAATAATGACGAGACATATAGTTGGAAAGGGTTTTTTATGAACTACAATTAGTAATTATAAGAGCTCATTTCAAATTACAATGTGAAAAAAGTTATCCGCTAGCCAAGGCTTTTTTTTATACCAAAATGTACTGAAACATAAAATTTGACTAGCGAATATCAGTGATTTAAAATGTGCTCCTAGGACAATAATGTCGGAAAGAGACATATTGACATTTGAAAATATACAGCTTACGTTTATTTCCTAAGCCGTTAGCGAGATTTATAACAGTATCTAAAAAAATAGCTGAGAAAATTATTTTTGCGCTTATAGCCTAGTTCAGCGGTTCCCAAACTTTTTAAGCTGTGGAACCCTAAACAATGCTCAAATATATTTTGGAACCCCATCCTGACAATAGCAAAAAATGAAAAACAACACATTACAAAATCAATTTTTTATTTAGTGTGAAGAATGAATCTGTTTCATTGTTTGATTTATAATTGTTTTTAAACTAACTTCTATGTCCGAAAGTTGAATTAGTATATCTGGGGCAGCATCCAGCCTCAATATGTGTTTTTGTGTAAGTATACGCTGAAAAGCCTACTTCACATCGGTACGTTGTAACAAAAGGGAGCAAATTTAATATAGCTTTCTTTGCAAGCTCAGGGAATTAATTCTAAATACCAATCCAAAATTCGTTAAATGATACAGAATCAAATACAAATTTTGACGAAAAGGAGCTCTGCAGATCTATCAGGGATTCATATTCCTGTATACTCAGGGTCATAGGCTTGATGGTTTTCATTAGAAATGGATTTTGTATCCACTCGATGTCCGTATTTGTATCTGGAAAGTAATCCAGCATGGATCTTTCGAGACTAACCAAATGGAGAGCAATAACATTGCTAATATCTGCTCTGAGTTCAAGCATGATTTCTTGCAAGAATTCATGTAAAAATATAAAACACTCATAATTGTTCTTTTGTACACATGAGATAGTACAGTCATATTGTATTTTTACCATGCAAATTGTGGGGTAGTTTTGATTTGTTCGCTCCTTTATGTTTTCTCCTTATGCATTTTCTGAGAGTTTTTCACTAATGGGTCGAAAACTACCAACTATTCGAAAATTACATCAAGCTACCATTGAAAGCATACACAATTTTCAATAAATCCCTATTAAAGGTTTTTTTCTGCGACAACCCATTTGGACTCAAGCACTAGTTGAAGATTGATGTATTTTTATTGTTATTGAAAATCCACTCGAAAGCTCTAAGAAATTATTTTGTGTGACAAAATTTGAATTTTTGTCTGTAAAATGGACCAAGATATACTTTTCTGATGGTCTTTGATGCGCTGAGTTCGAATCTGGCCTTGGAATGGCTCTATAACGTCACGTTTTTAAGATATTCGAATCCATCCATCCATCAAATCCATTTTGTTGGTAAACCTCAGATTCGGATTCAGCCCGAAAAAATATAGGAAGGAAAAAATCAAAACTACCTCACAATTTGCTGGCAAAGAGCTTTTTTGAGCACAAATTAACTGGACTAAGAGCCAGAAATTAATTTTTCTTTTCAAAGCTGCCAGTTTGTCTCTCGAAAAAAATACTGTAATTGATTTTTCCTGCAGAACTGTAGCAGTTTCGTTGATCTTCTCGAAAATGTATGCAAAATAAGCTAATTTCGTAATCCGCATTGCTCATCATGCAATACATCAAAGAGGTTTGCAGTTGAAGACATATTTTTTTCCAGTTTGAGCACATTCAACTCATCACGAAGTTGAAATAACCTGGATAAAGCTTTCCCTCTGAAAAGCTATCGGATTTAAGTATGAAAAAGGAGCGATTCGTACTAACTGCCTGAAGCAGTTTATGAAGTTCACACTTCGATTAAAAAATATTAACTTCAAAAAAAAAAATTTGTTCAAATTTTTTTTTTGTGCAAATTTTTAATTATTTTTCTTTTATTGTTTGTATTTTATTGTTTATACTTTAAGAAATTTGTGGAACCCTGAAAACTCTCCCGCGGAACCCCAGGGTTCCGCGGAACACACTTTGGGAACCGCTGGCCTAGTTTACAGTTCCCGTGCGCAAAAAAAAATCTATGCAAATATTCTCGCATGTCAAAAATAATTGAGGTGACATGTAAAATTAATTGTTTGCATGATTTGTTTACATTTTCATGCAAAAAGAAAAAACTATGCTGTCATGGAATGTCATGCAAAACAATGGACCGGCAATTGATTTGCATACGAAAAAAAGTGTGGTGAATAAAATATTTTTTTTTTTATGGTCGGTTTATACTTCCAAAAAAAAAATATATTAACCTCAAGGCATTAATTGCATGCAAATGGTTTTCGCATCCAAAAAAAATTATTTTCCATTTTAAGGCCTATGGCTTGTGAATTAAAGGGTAAATTAATGACTCAATGGGTGGTTTAGGCCAAAGCAAACGTTTTTCGCCTTGAATATAATTCAACTTGGTGCGCAGAAAAGGTGGAAAATCTTTTTGAAAATTTTGATTTTTTTTTTGCATGGGAACTGTCTTTGGAAAAAAAATCTGTTTTTTCGTATTCAGCGACCCGATACGATGGCCTCAAATTATGTAAGCTAGTGTAATATGCACAAAAATGAATAGTTTTGAGAAACTGAAATGTTAGTGGGTTAGTAAGAGAACATTTTTTGATTTTTTTTTAAATTTGAAGTTTGAAAATTAATTTCAAAAACTATTTACAAAACCAGCTTTATTTAAAAAGAAAATTGAAGAATAGATTTTTGGCTTCTAGAAAATCTATTGGACGACATTGTGAATTATGCCGTTGTTTTTTAATATTTTTTTTAAATCTTAGGTAAATGTTTTAGAAAATTACCCCTCCCGCTTAAAGGGGGGAAATAGACTCCCTCTCCCGTACAATTTGTTCTTGTCTTCGTCCAGTCTAAAAGGCTCTATCCTTTTGTCACATCTCATATTTAACATCCTGTATATAAATTTATAGGGAAATTAAAAAAAAACTGTCATTTAACTTAAATTTTCAAAAAATCTGCTAAATTTAGTTATTTTTTCAGCAAAAATATATGCCTTGAGTATTTTATGCTTAAATTGATAAAAACATTCATTTGGAACAAAATTATTATTTTTGACGTCTAGCATGTATTAAACGGTCCACTGTGCGTCGTAGAGATTTTTAAGGAACCTCAGTACACACAAGGTCCATTCACAATAAAACCTGTCAATTTTCCATAGAGTATTTCTAAAGATTCTTGCGACAATCCTTACGATTGTCTCAACGTGAATAGGCAGCTTAAGAAATTTGAATAAGACTAGGACCGAACTTGGGATTTCAATCGCATGACTATTCAGTCGCAAGAAATAGGAAACATGAGTTTGAATGAAAATGAACACATGCTCTCAAGAAATCACTGCGATTAAGAATAAAAAAGTTTTTTTTCATTTTTCAGGCGATTCAATTTAAGGCTAGGAATACACTTGCGATTTTCTGTCGCAGTGGCTAGAAAATTGATCGCAGCTAAGGACGAATTTTTGGTGTCATGTTCGTTCATTCAAATGTAGACCTGATTCTATTTTTTGCGAATAAATAATCGAGTGACAAAAAATAGCAAGTGCGTTCCTAGCCTTAATGGCACTAACGAAAAATTAAAAGGTTCTTACTATGCAAATCGTCGAAAAAATATGTATTATTAATCATTGCAAGTGCTTTGACGTATGTGCGTGCATTTACCTTAGGCCCGGTGCACACATGCGTTTTTTTAACGCGCGGTGACGCAGCGGTGTCGCTGCGGTGCCGCAATTTTTCAATGCACACATGCGGGCTTTTCTCGCAGGATTCAATGTGGAGTTAGCGTTTGCCTTGCAGCAATGGAGGTTAATAAAAAGAAACGACTAATTTTCGTGCACCATATGTATAAGACTATGTTCTTAAAAATTAACGATGTTATTGGGTTCATCCTTTTGTCGATTAAAAACGAAATAAAAAACATGTATACCTATGCACATATTTGGTTTTTGACTTTATCGTTTCCCTCCTCGAAGCCCTCCCAAAATAATCGGCAAACATTCATCTACGTGGCTCTTCTTTTGCTGATATTATGGTATGCTTCGGAAGCAATACTCCGTATTTCTGAAAACATTTTTATCTCATTGATAATAATAAATCTATAGCAAATTCTCCCTTGTTTGGTATCTTTCTTTCGAATTTAATAAGCAGCAAAATGACGCAAGTGTGCACTGCTCAATAATAAACAATGTACCAAAAGACGCAATCGCGTGTGCGATGACGCAGCGGTCTCGCGGAAACCTGCGAGTCTTTTTACCCGCAAGAATGACAATTTAATTGTGAGTACTGTAAGACGCAAAGGCGGTGCCGCTGCGGGACCGCGCGTTAAAAAGACGCAAGTGTGCACCGAGGCTTAAAGCTACGAGCGTACTTGCGATTTTTTGTCGCGCGATTTAATTCAGTCACAAAAATCAGAGCACATGATTTTGAAAATGTGAATGAGTGTATATAAACGAAAAATCCTACTAAGCTGCGATTACTTTTAATCGCTGCGACATAAAATTACGAGTGTGTTCCTAGCCTAAAAGATGTATGTTGTATTTTCGCAATTAGTAGTAGTAGTACCTCGTGGCATGATGGTTAGTGCATAGGACTGTCATGCTGATGGTGTGGATTCGATTCCCAGCCGTGCCAACTAAAAACAGAAATGTTTTATTCGAGATACTGTCTCTTGCGAGGAACTGACAAATCCTCCAAGAGTATACTTGTCATGAAAAAGTGCTTCTCATTTAGCCGTTCGGACTCGGCAAAAAACTGTAGGTCCCCTTCATTCCTGCCAACAACACGCACACAGGAATGGTTGAGAGTTATAAGAGAGCTGTTGCGCCACCCAATTTATTTATTTTATTTTCGCAATTATAGAATCGCGTGACAGCTAAATTGATGTAAGTGCATGGTAATAATTTGTTGCAATCACAACTTTTTAAACGCAGCGACTAAAAATCGCAAGTATATACAGTCTTAGATTAAGGCTAAGGCTAGGAACGCACTTGCGATTTTCTGTCACGCGATTATTCAGTCGCGAAAAATTGAAAAAGTTTAAATGTGAATGAACGCACATGACACCAAACAATCCTACTCAGCAGGGATCACTCCTACCCTAAGAACGCACTTGTGATTTTCTGTGGCAAAAATAGAACACATGGGCTTAAAGCACAAGACACACAAAAATCCTACTAAGCTAAGATCAATTTTTTTAGTCGCTGCGACAGAAAATCGCAATTGCGACTAAAAAATTAATTAATGGGACAAAATGGAGGGAAGTTTGAGGGAAGAGGGGAGATAAGCAAAATTTTGCTCTGTTTAAAGAAGCAAAATTTCAAAGGATCTACTCCAAAAAAAAAAAACGTTTAAAAAAAATCATGAAATTGGGAAAATTTAAACCTGCCTGTGCAAGTTTCTCGGTATCAGTTTTTCTGTACTTCCTTTCGTTTGTGTTTATATTTTGTTGTTATATTTTTTAAGCCCCAAAACAGAGTTTTAATGTTGGGTAAATATTGAAAAAAAAACGGAAGGAAACTCAAGAGCGGCAAGGGTAAGAGAGCAGGGAGCAAAAAGTTGCAAAAGAAAAACACGCCAAAAGGAAACGGCACGCACGTTTTAATGGCAGGCCTCGTCATAACCATCAACCAAGTTCTATGCCATTGCTGCTGCTGCTGCTGCTGCTGCTGCTGCTTTTGCCATCATTGCCATCAGCCGCCAGCAGGTAAACAGCTCCTCCAACAACATTAACAAACATCCTCCGACATTCGTCCTCTTTAGTTCTATAGTCCTCAAGCGGTGGTGGTTGCGATATACGTATATGATGAAGGCGAGGCATGTGATGGTAGGTCGGTCGGTCGATCAGTGGCAGCACTGGCACGGGTTGGGTGGGTTAGGTTTTGTATTGGTGGGTGGGTTATCATAATTACCAGGTGAGTGCGATAAGAGCATGAAATGGGATAATAATGGGTAAGAAAATTATCACGTTTTTCCTTCACTCTCTCTCTGTATAGGTACTCCATGATGGCGCTTTGTAATCGTTACATTTTTATTTGCATAGAATAGGCACACGGAATGTCAGACAACAAACAACAACAACAACATCAACAAAAAACAACAATTGAAATAGTGTCTGAGGTGGTTGCGGCTCAGCCGGCGTGTATCCTGAAAAAAGAAGAATACATGCTAGATATCCGCACGACTAGGGAAACCAAAATGAAACGCGCTCAACCACTCAAGGCCATAGGCATACTCTTATACATATGTATTCCGCTATACCCGTGTGGTGTCAATCAAGAAAAGAATTGCTCCCGGGTTACCGTTATCCAGTATTTTTGAAAGTTGACAGGTATACCTTATGTGAGGAAACCAAAGTGATAGAGGTGTGACAGTGGGGGAGAGGGTGGGTTCGGGCATTAGTCGGTTGTTGTTGTAAGCAAGACCACGTCGTGTTTACCTTTGATTATCTTAATTACCCACAGTTCGTATAATAGCTCCTAGGGAAAAGAGAGGAATCTGGGAGGGTCTGATGGTGGAAGCGCCGTTGCTGCAATGCCAAAGGAATCGCACGAAATAATCATCAGCGCAACTTCTTCGTGGAGTGAAAATTCCCCATAGGTATATAGATGGCTCTGCGCTGCTTTTATGGAAAAAGGAACTTTCGCAGAACTTGGCTTAGCTAAAAACTAATTTTTCTCCTCGCCCATCGTCATTGCCACAACCGCAAATCGTTTTTTTTTTTTTTTATTTTTGTCTTGATGTTGGTAATGCTTTAGGAAAAAATGATGGTTAATGGTGATTTGAAATGTCATTATAGCACAGCGTAGCTATTAGAAGGCATTTATATGTTTATTTTCTTTTACTGTTGATGGAAAACACTAATGAAAATTAAATTTCAGCCGTTTTAATTGAATTTTAAGTAAAAAATGAATTAAAAATAAAAAATAAAAAAACAAAAGGAAGAATGTAAAATAACATGCGCTTACAGATGGGAAATGAGTTTTTAATTTAAAAAAAAAACACTATTAACAGTCTTATGATGTATATACAAAAGAGAAATTAATTTTTACGACTAATGTAAGAAATAACTTTATATGCCTACATACAAGGTATGTACCTACATAACTTAATATATTTTGAGGCAGGTACCAAGGCCAAAACTAAAAATAAAAACAATAAAATTGAAATAAATTCGATTTCCTGGGAAAAATGTCTGAATGTTTTTTTTTTTATTGTTAATATACATGTAACTGAAAATGAATTCTACTTAAGTCTTATAGCCTTAGGTCCTATCGTTTCCATTACATTATGTCATGGTGATAAACAATTTTTCTCAATTTTTTTTTTTTGTAATATGCTTTCATAGATTTGGATGAATTGAAACGTATATACTAGACAGTTTCGTTTTTCATTTTGAAAATGGCTTAAAATGGCATCTGAAAAATATTTTCGCCATAGAGTGAATAGAGTCAAATTAAAAATACATGAATTGTGTCGTTAACTACACCCATAAACTGACACTTAATCGTCACCCAGAATCTGGAAACAAAATGGGGTTGGGTACGATATCCCGCATCACAAAATCCCGTGTAACGAAATCCAACGTAACGATATCCCGCCGCGCCGTTTCTACTACAATGTGACGATGCATACAATTTTTCTTTCCCATAAGAATTAGTGCCTTGATTGAATGAGAATCAACAGGAACAAAGTTTCCTACTATTTATTTCGCTCATTTTTCAGTATGCAAAGGACTTCATACTCCTTTGAATTTGGTACTTGACGGAATGAGAATCAACGAGAACGAAGCACTATCCAGTATCCATAAGTGGTCAAGAAAAAGTATTTAAGGAGATGTGATTCCGAATTAAATTTCCTCGAGGTAGTTAAAGAGATAAAAATTAATTTTTCAATTTTGGGTCGACGGTGGTCTATCTGGATCTGGACGGACAGCTATGGTCTGGATCTGGATGGATGACTGGTCTGGATCTGAACGGATGACGATGTCACCTCCGTCGACGACGATGGTAGGTATGACAGGGTTGGGTCTGTGACGAAGGTGGATCTGGGACTAGGACAAGGGTTCTGGAGGTGGGTCTGGAACTGGGTCAAAGGGTAAATTTTTTCTTTTATAACAATTTATTGAAAAAAAACCTTTAGTTTTTTAATTTTTTTACTTGCGATATAGGTACTATGAGGCAAGTCTTGGATTCGTGAAAAAAAATTTTGAGATAAGAATCAAACATGATATTACGATGATAAAGAACACCAAAAAAGTGGGTGGCACAATTCTGTCTGTCTGTCTGTTTGTCTGTTTGTCTGTTCGTCTACAGCCTACACGGCTCGATCGACTCTCTTCAAACTTGGTACATAATGGTTTTTGGTGATTCTGCCGACACATTTTTTTCATTTTTTTTTTATAACCAAAAATAACGGTACCTGTCATAATCGCTTTTTTCTCAAAAATGGCTTGACAACTTTTCTTAAAAAAAATCAGTAAATTTATTTTAATAAAGGCTTCCTTTGGGTGAAAAATCATTTTTCAAAAATGGTTATTAATGGTACATCCAAAATAACCATTTTTTTAATTTTTATTTTCTTTAAAACGGTACGACAGATTCCAATTATTTTGTTTATACAGAAGCTTCCAAAAAATATTGATAGTTAAATGTACCAAAATATTTGAAAAAAAGTATTTTTTGGATTTTTAAAAAATGTTTCAAATTTTTTTTTGGAAAATCAAATATTTCTAAAACAACATGATCGATTTTTTTTAAACTAGATACTTAAGAGTTTTTTAGTACTTTCTAAAATATTTTTAGAAAAAAATTGAAATCTATGAAAAAATAACGGTACCTTCCATACAAAAGTTAAGAAACCGCAAAGGAAAATATTTGTTTGCTCAAAAACGACTCTTACGATTTTGATTAAACTATTTCTATATACTAAAATTAGTACGATCTACTTCCAAAAATTATAAAATATTACACTTAGCAACTATTAGAAAATAGTACCGGTCATAGAACGTATTTTTTTATTTTGAATTTTGTCGTTATCGTCTAAACGGATTTAGATATTTTTTTATATACAAATTTCGGATAAAACTAAACAATATTGCATATCAAAATTTAAAAAAACAAAAAAGTTTTGGATTTTTGAAACAAGTTTCAAATTTTTTGTTTGAAAATTCGATATCTCAAAAACGGGTTGACAATTTTTTTTTTAAATTTTATTTTTATATGCACATTAATATAAACTTAAGATTTGCATACCAAAATTTGTTTTAAAAATATTTTAAGAATTTTATATACAAAAAATTATTTTTTTAAAAAGCCGCTCCAACGATTTTAAATTTTTTTTCCCATACAATCAAATTCAATCAAGAATTAAGATGGCATTATTTTTTTCTCCTCAAACTATCAAAAGAGTGGTTTTAGACAATTTACATTTTTCTCTCATAATAATTTACATGTTTTTATATACAATTTTCTTAAATCCGAAGAGTCTTGAACATAAGAGCAAGTACGTGCGGCCCAGTCGTGCATTTTATTTAAAGTTTTTAAGTCCCACACAACTTCAACATAAGACGCTTAGTTTATGCGATGCATCAATTGAAAGGTGCACTTCCTTGATTATGAATATAACGCTTTTAGTAAATTTCATTGCCAATTTCAAGTTTTCTTGAGCAACAGTACCTTGGGTGGCCCGCTTCGCGGCTTTTCAGGATTTAAACCCTTCTTTATGGGTCCTTTGTCCCGCTCATATAACTTCGTGATCTAAGTGTGACATCAACCTAACGTAACCAACCTACAAAAGAAGCATCAAACCTTTCTTCACCTGATTTTATATCATTCCCTTTTCTCTGGTGCTTTTGATATAGCAGAATTCAGACATCATTTAATCATTTTCTGGCGGTGGGTGGTAGACAGCGAGGCAAAACATCATTAAACTTTTAAACATTCAGGCTTAAGCCTCCAAAGACTCATATCATCATAAATTTCAACCCAGATTTTAAGTCAAATAATTTATCCTTGATGAAAATGAAAAATTCCATAATCACAGTTCCTGAAAAAGTGTTTGCAAAAGGATATCTATATAGTGGTCAATTCAACTTAACGAGCAAGTCCATCAGTGAAAATTTTATATCTTCCTTCCGATTGCAATCAAATTAAATTCCATCCACGAAGACTTAACTAATGTTTAAAAAAAAAACTTAAAGTCTATCAAACCATACTCTACTATATCCATCATCTCAAGCATTCTCAATGTGAGTGAGGCTACAAGTTGGTTTGGTTATATCCATCGCCTTAGAAGACCGCTTTAATTAAAAGTCGTCTCTTCTATCCTCCACCAAATGAACACCCACTTTCCAAGTTTTTCAATCTTTTTCCTTCAATATACAAGAAACAAGATAAAGAATGAAGACGAAAACCGAAGATGAAGCTGCAAGAAAACTTAAAACATTTTACACGTTCAAAGGAAGTTTAAATCATTCGGAAAGACCAAGTTGTATGGAGTAGATATCAGAAGCAAACAGCCGAGCCGCCCGCCACTTTAGATACACCACACCACCACAGAACAGAGCTCTCACTATCACTTGGATGCCCACAGCAGTGAGTTGAATTATTGAATCTGGTTTCGATCGCACTTCTTGCAATCGAAACTTTCAACTTTTTTTCCAAAGTCCTTCCTGCATTATATGCATCATCTATTGCGAACTGCTATATCCCCTTCCTGCTCGTTTTTGTCTCATTTTCTATACTTCCAAACCACAACTTTATATTTAACTTATATAATCTTAAACGGATAATGATAGTTTTTGCTGCTGCTGTTCCTTTTTTGAATAAGAAGAACAAGAAGAAGGTAAAAGCATTCCCTCCTGGGTTCTTCGGGAAATTTTCATCCCTTAAGTTGCATACAAAGCAATTTTCTTACTTTGCCAGCGATTTATGCAAATGCAATTCGAAAAGTTTATCCGCACTCTGACCGCACATTGTATGCGATGACGTCGAAAACGACGATGACGACCGACAGACTTAGTTTTTCAAAAAAAAAAATAAAAATAAAAACTAGGAAAAGTCTGGGAAACGAATGAGAAAAAAAATAACTTAAAATAGTGGAAAATAATTAAAATATCCTAGAACTCTGTTTGTTGGTATTTTTCTTTTATTGTATTTCCTATAATTTCTGTTGAATCTATCCTTACGCTCAGCTTAGGGCTCATCTCTTTCTGGCCATCAGGCTAGATCTACTATCTATGGCTGTGCAGCATAATTAAATTTAAGTTTGCATTTCTCTCTAAACTGCAAAATCATTATCACTCGCTGAATGCAAAAACAGAGAGATGAATTCTTCGATTTGTATGAAAATTTAAAAAATAAAAAAAAAAAATACAAAAAGTACCTAGAATCCTTTAAAAAGTGATGATTTTTCTCCTTTCTGTTGTTTTTACTTTTCTGTTGTTGTTCTATTTAGTTTATTGCTTTGGCATCTATATTGGTATGGAATAGAGGGGCTGTCAGAGGAGATATAGCATAGCCATAGACAATATTGCGAGAATGCACACAAGGATATAAAGGGATATCGACAAAATGAAAACAGGAAAAAGGAATCCTTTAGAACGAGAAGTATTGGACTGAGAGAACAACTTTCTAGATGAAACCACAAGAAAACATAAGACAAAACGAAATAAGTTATAGGAAAAAAGTCTTTCTTGACGATGATGGGTATAGGGCATAGGGATTTTGTCCTTTTTTTTTAATTTTCCAGGAATTCAATTACAGAAATGCTTTTGAAGATAAATAAATTCGAGAGAGTATACTAACTGAACAGACGTTGGGTGTTGAAGAGAGATGTATTAGGGATATACAGAGTGAGAGATATATGAATTAAGACTTAGCCAGAAATGGATTGCCTTTGACTGGCAATTTGAAGGGAAAAAATAAAAGACTTTCAAAAATAAAAGGAACTGAATGTTATTGATTGATTGGTTATGTTTTATTTTAAATAGGTTATCAACGTTGAAAGACTCTGAACGATGATGGCTGACTTGTAGGTACATGAGTTAGGAACTGTATTTTAGAAAAAAAAAAATGGTAGCTTGATGAAGAGGCTTTCTTTTCTAATTGATTTTGGCTCATTCCCCTGAAGAAAGTCAATTGCGTAATTGGATTGAACTCTTATAAAACCGTTTTAAAACCTGGCACTATATGAAAATATTGTCAATATGTGTGTCGATATGCTGATCAGATATGTACTTTCAAGCAAATCCTGGAAAGACCAACGAGTTTCAAGCTTCATAATAAGAACATTTATCGTCAGGAGCTCTTTATGGTGATGGCTGAACTTGGTATTCCGGGAAAACTGGTCCTCTTGTGCAATGTGTAACTACGGAAAAAATCTTCCGAACTCTCTTCCGAAATATACGCACGGTTCCGGGAAGGAGATGCGCTATCATGTTATTTCTCCAATTTCAGTCTGAAAAAAATAGTACGCAGAGCAGGCGTCAACACTGAAGGCACTATTTTCAACAGATGTGTCCATTTTTTAGGGTATGCCGGTGATATCGACATCATCGGCCGCTCCCAACAGGCCGTTATAGAGCCTTTCCTATAAATTTAAGAACATCAAGCGAAACTCGTTGGTCTTGAAGTAAACGACGAGAAGACCAAATACAAGCTATCAAGAAATAATGAAAGATCTCTCAGCTGGCGTCCCTGCTGATAGCAACAACTACGAAGTAGTGAAGGAGTTCATCTACCTCGGAGTGAACATTAATCCCACGAACAACATCTTATAGTGAAGATCGAAAGGGGTTTCTGTGATTTGGTTCAAAACTTCTCACACTAAAGACGAAGTGCACACTTTTTAAAACCCTTATACTGCCAGTCCTGCTTTATTGTGCCAGGTATTGGGTGATAAGCAGAACTGGAAAGCTAATACAATGCTCTATCGAAAGAAAGATTCTACGACAGATATGAGCTACTGTGTGCGAGGAAAAGATGCCACCACGAACTCTTTATGAGCTGTTGTATCAAGATTTGGATGTAGTCCAAAAAATCAAAGCACTTGGACTACATTGCCATAGCTAATTAGAGTGAATGGGCAATGGCAGGTTCTAGAAAACAAACAAGACAGAACCCTCGGTTTAAGGACCAAGCCATCACGGATGCCAGAAAGCTTGGTGACTCGATGCAGCGTGCTCGAGATAGTAGAGGATGAAAGGTCTCTTGTCTCACGCTGCGACCCTTCATAGATTGGGAGCCGTATTCAGCCAGCTACTAAGTGCTTAAGCCTGACAACAAAAATTTTTTGAAGAGAATCTCTTGTCATGATAAATTACCTCTTATCTTTCTTTGCCGTTCCATTCCTGTCGATTAACTGCGATTCTCCCAAAGCTCTTGCTATCGAGTTAATAAAATCTTGCAGTGCCCAGTTGAGCCATGTTCAAATCAGTAGCTTTGGGCCCTCTTCTCCCTAGTTACGTTCTTTCGATTTGTCATCTATTCAATTTTTGATCCATCTTCAATCCATTTTAAGTTCATCGTTGGCTGGATTAAGCCATATAGAAGCTTCTAGTCACTGCTGGCTCTGAGGCCTACTCTCTGTCTTATGTAGGAAATCCGTATACTTTTCCGATCCATCACAGATATCTTTATTTAATCCGTTTTGTTTTTACTCTCTCTAAGAGCAGTGTTTGATTTGTTTTAGATCCAACTTCAATCCTTCTCTGATCGGTTTTCGTGTACTTTCAATAAGTCTTCGATGCATTATTGTTCTGTGATCAATCCTTGGTTCGTCTTCGATCCATCTTGGGTGTGTCTTCGATACATGTGAATCTTTCGCCCATCTTCGGTACGTCTCCGATCCATCTTTGATTTTTCTCCAATCCATCGTCCATTTATCTTCTATGCGTCATTAATCCGCCATTGATCAATTTTATTGATCTGATCTGAGTCCGTCTCTAATCCATCTTCTGAACGTCTCCCATCCGTCTTCGATCCGTTTTTGATCCAAATTCAGTGTTTGATCTGTCTTTTATTCGTCTATGATAGGTACAATCCATCTTCAAACCATTTTTTATCTGCCTTTAATCCGTCTCTTTACCATCTTGAATCCATTTGCGATCCGTATTAGATAAATCTTCAATCCATTTAATCCAATCCGTCTTCTGTACTTTTTAAATTTTAAAACCCCATAATAAGAGTCTTATAGGAGTAACAATTTCAAAGCACTATTTTTATGAAACTTATTCGATGCATTAAAATAAATTTTCTAAGTCAAATGAATTGTTATTATAGTTGACTTGTACCTTGTACTACTCTACATCTTTTACTTGCGATATATATGTACATTCATACATAGCTCCTATGTGGCTTCGGATCAGCACTTGGAATGTTCTGACTACGTGCAACCAAACATTTAGTGGAAGCCCTAGACTGCTACAAATTAGACATCACCGCGCCGGGCACAAGAAAACTGAAAGACAGAGACATCTAATACGGTGACAGTTACCGACCACAAGGGCAGCGTCTTTTTGGATGTGGATTCGTCGTTAGAGGCAGACTAAGGCTTGAAGTCTTGAGATTTAACTATGTGAGCGAGTGCTTCATGACAATACGCATCAAGGCTAACTTTGCCAACATTAGCCTCATATGCGCGCATGCTCCCACACAGGAGAAAGATTATGACACCAGACACCAGAGACGAGTTCTACTAGCTCCTGAACAAGACATAATGAGCAATGCCCTAGCTATGACATAAAAATTGTCTTGGGTGATTTTAATGCCAAACTAGGAAGAGATGATGTCTTTGGTGGCACAATCGGAAGATATAGTCAGCACGACACCACATCCAATAACAGACTCAAGTTAATCGACTTTGCTGCATGGTGAAATGTTGTGGTAGCTAGAACGCAGTTCCCACATCTCGATATACACAAAGGGACAAGGTGAATTTCTGGTCAATCAACCACCAAGCAGATTGACCACATTGCGATCTACGCAAGCAAGGCACTTCTCCAGTATGAAGGATGTCTGAACATTCCGAGGAGCCAACGTTGACTCGGACCACTACCTCGTGGTAGCTTAAATAATTCTAAGGATAGCCAGACCAAAACCAAAACGGATATACTCTGAGGAAGTTCGATGTCGGACTACAGTCGCAAGAAATCTCCAGGTCCTTTTCCAATCAAGTCTTTCACGCTCTCTTAAATTTTCCTATCTCTCCTGCTTCAAGCATTGAAAACCAGTGGAAGCATTGCAAGGAAGTCAGCAGAGATGCCTCCTCTGAGGTACTGGACCTCGTAACCACAGTGAAATCTCTGGCTTGACGAAGAATTCCGGCAAGTAAAAGCAGCCAGACAACAGGCATACAAAGCGGCCGAAGCAGCATAGAAAGACCAGAGCTGCTCGCGAGCTCTACGAGCAGAAGAGGAGAAAGGAACACCGGCTTCTCAGAAGGAAAAAGAAAAAGCATGAAAAGCGCGTGGTTGAGGAAATAGAGGGATGCCATTGCAGGAACGAAGCTCGAAAGTTTTGCCAAAAGGTAAAAAGAATCCCTCAGGGTTACAAGGCCCAAACCGAAGCCTGCAAGGACGATTTGGGGAACATCGTGGTAGAACCACAGTCGGTGCTGAGGATGTGGAAAAATCATTTCTGCGTAACACGGATATAGATTTCAACATTGAACCTTGACGACGTAGGCCAACAATTCCGTCCACCCGACCTCGACGAACTAAAGAAAGTTATATTTAAACCAATAAAGCTGCTGGAGCTGATGGACTTGCGGCTGAGTTATTCAAGTCAGCTGGCGGTGAATTGGTTAGGGGTATTCACTAGCTTATCTATAAAATATGGTCGGACGTACAAGGGAAGCATGCCCAATGAATGGAACCTCAACATTGTTTGCCCAATCCTCCAGAAAGGCGATCCTCTGAACTGCACCAACACTACAAAGGCATCAGACTCTCATACAAGTTCTTCTCTGTCATACTTTGTGAACACCTGAAGCCATTCGTCAACAGCCTAATAGGTTCATAACAGTGTGGGTGGCCTTAGGCCAGGAAAGTCCACCATCGATCAAATTACTCGCACTACGACAGATCTTAGAAAATACCCATGAATTTCAAATCGATAACCACCAACTTCTCTGTGATTTCAAAGCCACGCGTATGACAGCATCTATAGAAACGAGCTATATAGAGCAATGTCTAGCTTAAGCATCCCTTCCAAACTCGTTAGTTTGTGCAGGATGACGATGGAGAATGCACGTTGCTCCTTCAAGGTCGGCAAAGACCTCACCGACACTTTTGATGTCAAAAAAGTTTAAGGCAAGGTGACACGCGCTGTCATGCTAATTCTTCTACATCAGTCTTGAAAGAATAGTGCAAAACTCACGCCAACACTAGAGGCACAATCTTTCAAAAGTCCGTGCAATTATTACTCGCTTACGCTGACAATATTGACATAATCGAACGAACTGACGAACAAAGTGTGATATCAGTGGTTCTTCCGTGAAGACTGAGGAGGAAGCCAAAAAGATGGGTTGAACGGTGAAGGAAGGCAAGACCAAATATATGCTTTCAACCAGAAAATACACCCAACACCAACGTTTCGGACAGAACGTCACTATAGACAGCTATAATTTCAAGGTGGCCAGAGATTTTGTCTACTTAAGCTCTGCTATCAACTCAACGAATGATACCAGCGCTGATATCAAACGAAGAATAACTCTTGCCAATCGCTGTTTCTTTCGGTTAAGAAGGCAATTGAGAAGCAAAGACACCGACATAGCCACAATATTGAAAAGTCAAAGACTGAATGTGGCTAGGTCACCAAGAGCGAATGGACATGAATGCTCCCACCCGGAAAATCTTTGAAACTATCTCTGTGGGATGGCGCAGTAGAGGAATGGTAAAGGATCTCAACAAACTTGAATCTGCAAACAGCTAGTCAGGGACCGAGCCAGCTGGAAGAAGCTTGTTGATTGGTCCATCGGTGTAACTACAGGGGGGAGGGCTAACGGGGTATTAGCTCGAATTACTTGAACAAAAATTACCTCGAGGTATAACATGACCCAAAATTCTCCTAAAAAATGTATTTTATTTTTTTTTTCAAAATTTAAGATACGAATATGTATCTCAAAATCATGAAGTTTTAGAGCTATTCTGAGGCCAGATTCGAGATTAGAGAATCAAATAACATTCTAAAAGTATATTTGGTTCATTTTCAAATTCAAATTTTGTCAAAGAACAAAGTCCTAGTTACACCTCCGCCCTTGTCCACCCTTGATTGTAGTGCCAAAGGAAGAGAAATAAGACTCTCATTTGATCTAATATTCTACAACTGCAACTACTCTTCTTCTAAGACCCATTTTTTCATTTAATCAAAAAATCTTCATCTATAAAAATCGATTTATTTTACAAATAAAAACATAATTTCTGATAAGAGGGTTGGGGTTCTTGAATTATTGTAGCTTTATCAATTTGCAAAAATTTATTGATATTATTCTACAAACAAAAACTCCCAAAAAAACAACACAAAAAGTCGCATGACCTCCAACATAGACACAAAAAAAAAAACAGGTGTTTTTGCCAACATAAATGCTACCATTATCTGTTTTCAATTCTGTCCCACTTTAAGTGATATACTAATCCACTTAAGGAATTCATAAAAAAATAAACCTTAGCTACCTCAAGAATGACCTACTTTTCTATCCATATCCATGAATTACATGACACAAGAACCTCTTTATCCTGCACCATCCTTATGTTCCTTCCTTTATACCTATAGTCACAGGTCTTCTTCATCGTCATCGTTGTCGTTTTCCTAACCGCAACCTGATCAACAGTAAAAACTTAAACTGAATTTTTTACCGTTAAGTTGGTCCTTCCTTTCTCACTCACCCACTTAAGAAAAGAATACATTTTGGTTTCGATAATGGAATACAAAAAAAAAAAATCCTAAAAAAAATTCCTGTCAGCCTTAGTGGTTTCCTTTTGAAGGCTTGCCATAGAGGAAGGTTTGTTGTTGTTGGTCCTGATAGATATACTGTATACTCAGACCCACAGCTTTACACTACTAACCAAAAATCCATTCTTTCGTCCAAAAATGTTATTTCTGTGGTGTGTTGCTGCTGCTCTCAAAAGCTGCTTTAAAAATACTTCAAATTTTCAATTGGTTTTCCGTTTTTGAGTAGAGAAAAGTTATTGGTCCTTTTATGCATTGTTCATTCTGTGTTGTGATGTAGTGTGGGGGTGGGCAGAATGAAGGTGGGGGTGCTGTTTTTTTTTGTTATTGCTTTGATTCCCTGTCAGTGTGAAGAAGGACTCAATTGCCAAAACACTATATACACAGAGATATATACCTATATAAACTTTTGGGCCTTTTGGATTGTTTTCTCAATTTTTGTTTTTGCTTTCATTTTTTTTTTTCGTATTTTTATTTCTGCACAATATTATTATTGTCGATTCACTTTGGTTGAATTTTCCGTTGAAATGGTTTTAAGTTGTTGAATGTTGTGAAGTGAAGATATTGTTGTTATTTTTTTTTTATATATTGTTTGAAGAGCCGATACTTGAAATGGAAATTTATTCGAGATTCCTTGAAATGTAATAATCTTTTGTGTTGTATTATTGGAGCCATAAAAGGCTCTCTCTGTCTCTCAGTCTTTTGTAAATTGATGGTTGAACTTTATGACGAGTGGAAAAGTTGATGATGGTGATAACGAAAGTGGTGTACCGCACCTGCTTATTCACTTTGTTTTCTTTGTTCTTTCAAAGTTTAGCCAAATTTTGGTTTATTTTTGCTTATATTTGACTTTTAGCCTCTAAATAGTGGTATGGGACTTTTTAGCTTTAAAGATTGTTTTTTAAAATTTAAATCAAATATAATAATGAATTTTATTTATTTTTTTTCAGTGGATTAGCTGGTGACCTGCTGCAGTAGACTAACTGTAAGTTTTATATCTTATTATTGCCCCCCCCCCCATGTCACCCCACTTTTTATTCGCCGTAATACGGGGTGCTAGCACTGTATTCATGTAAGACAAAGCATTATAGCGAATAAACAGTGAGGTATATATGCAACCCCCCTGCCTGGGCACACTATAGGATTTGGGGTAGGTGCGAGCCTGGGTGTATGCAAAGTTTCTTTGTATTTAAAGAATCTGGATTTAGGTAAAGAAACTTTGAACTTATTCCATATATCCAACAATTGTAAAAAGTATTTCTGTTTGTCCTAATAAGATTGATTTTTTACTTGGAAGTGGGAATTAAAAAAAATTCCCAACTTCGATGAGAACTAAGTCCACTTCGTTAAGATGGATTTAATAAGAACTAATTCCCTCGGTGTACTAAGTTCCCGGGGACTTAGTTCCCTGCACCGTATCAAGAAGGTACAATTTCACTTGTACAAGGGCATCTGTAGTTCTTCGCCCTTCATTGATTTAAAGCGCCTGAATTTTCATTTTTAGCTTAAATTTTTAAATGCTAACAAATCAACAATATACACGCAAAAATCTTTTCATACACCCTAAATATGCTCTGTTACTGGCTGATGGTTTTCAGCACGAACCTTATAACGGGTGATTTTTTAAGAGGTTTAGAACTTACAAAAAAAAAAACACAAAAAGTTCGAAAAAATGAATGAAATATTTATTTGAATCGATAGTTTGAACCTTGCAATTTAATGTTTAAAGATAATTTCATGCAAATGTTGACCGCGGCTGCGTCTCAGGTAGCCCATCCGCTGAGTCCAATTTTGGCATACTCTTTCACACATATCGGCCGGTATCTCACGAATGAATGCATGGATGTTGGCTTCCAGTGCGTCAATCGAAGCGGGCTTGTCCCTATAGACATTAGCCTTGACATACCCCCACAAAAAATAATCTAATGGTGTCAAATCGCACGATCTAGGCGGCCAATTGACCGGCCCGATTTAATTAACTGTTCACCAAACTCGCCTCGCAATTGCGCCATTGTTTCCCGTGCTGTGTGGCATGTGGCACCGTCTTGTTGAAACCACATATCATGCAAGTCAAGAACTTCCATTTCGGGCAAAAAAAAGTTTGTTATCATCGCTCGGTAGCGTTCACCATTGACAGTAACGCTGCGATTCGCATCATCTTTGAAGAAATATGGCCCAATAATGCCGCCGGCCCATAAACCGCACCAAACAGTGGCTTTTTCGGGATGCATTGGTAGCTGTTGCAATGCTTCTGGCTGATCTTCACTCCAAATGCGGCAATTATGCTTATTTACGTACCCATTCAACCAAAAATGAGCCTCATCGCTGAACACAATTTTTCGATAAAAAAGCGGATCCTCGGCCAGCTTTCCAAGAGCCCTTTCACCAAAAATTCGGCGTTGTGGTAGGTCGACTGGCTTTAGTTCTTGCACCAGCTGTATCTTAAAAGGCTTTACGCCCAAATCCTTCCGCAAAATTTTCCACGTAGTGCTGTAACAAAGGCCTAACTGCTGGGAACGGCGCCGAATCGACATTTCGCGATCTTCTGTCACACTAGCTGATACGGCCGCAATATTTTCTTCACTACGCACAGTACGTAAACGTGTTGGTGGTTTAATGTCCAACAAAGTAAATTTGGTGCGAAATTTGGTCACAATCTTCCGAATAGACTGCTCAGAAGGTCGACAATGCCGACCATAAAATGGAAGCAGCGCGCGATGAACATTTCGAACCGAGCACGAATTTTGATAGTAAAATTCAATAATTTGCAAGCGTTGTTCATTTGTAAGACGATCCATGGTTACATTGCAAACCAAACTGAAGCTGTTTGACAGTGACACAAGGTACTAAACACACGTCAGCTGTCAAAACCAGTGTTGCCAAAACCAAACCAGCTAAAAAATCACCCGTTATTATATTGAAAAGCATTTCGTCGGCTTAGAGTGAAAAGCGGCTAACTCCACATTTTTTTTATCATTATAGACCACTTAAAAAATTGATAAAAAAATACACAAGTCTATCAAATCTTTACAATTTCACTGAATTTAGCAGAAACGAGTATTGAAAAACACTTGATGTAATTTTTGTTTTATCCAAATAATGCTAACACTTTTTTTTAAATATTTTTTTTGTAAAAATGCAAAATAGGAGTTAGCTGCTTTTCACTCTAAGCCAAAGATTCATAGATAATTAACAGAATATCTGACAAAAATCGCACGATTGTTTTCAGCTATCCTGTAACTTATTTCTACTGATGTTTTTCATTATGAAAATCCTTATAGCAATCAACAGATTTATCTCTGAGTGTTCGATTAGGCGATTTTCCCAATCCTCGATTTTTGTAAGAAAATGTTGTCCTAGCACCCTCAAGTTTATTATGCATAATGAAACAAGGATCCAAATTGCTTTTTTCAAAATAAAACTAAATTATCATTGTGAAACTAAGCCCTAAGAAAATAATGTAAAAAAGCCCCAAATATTGAGATTATATATCTACCCCAAAATTTGTTTTCGTTAGCATATTTGCTACTTTTAAAAATAAGTTTGCGAAGCGTGAATTTACCACCGCCATTTTCGATTTCAAACAAAAAAAGTTGTGCTGTATTGTTCACAACTTGTGCTGCTTTGTGCCGTAAAATAAAAAAAAAATAATTCGAAATTTTGCGAAATTTATGGATGAAAGTTCTTAAAAATTAAAGATGTTCTGTTTTGTGAGGTTTGTTGAAAAAAATCGCATATTTGCAACTTCTACGACCAAAATACCAATTTTTTTCGAAACGTGAAGTTATCACAACCATTTTCGATTTCCAAAACAAAAAAAATAATATGCTGCATTCTGGTGCCGTCTGCCACAAATATAAGCCTAAAAGATTAAAAAAAAAATTGCGCAATCGCAACACTTAAAGACAAAATAAATCAAAGCGTGAGCTTGGCACTTTCATTTTCGATTTTCAAAAAAAAAGTTGTTCTGTATTGTGCATAGCTTGAGAAAAATTTTTTTCGAATTCGCAAATTTTAAGGATAATTTTTATTGGTTCATGTCAGCACAAAAAGAGCACAATACATTCAATTTTGATTTTTAAGTAATTTCAAAGAAAATTTTTCCGTAAAATTAGTAAACATTGCGATTTTTGTTCACACTTCGTAAAGGTGTGCAGAAGTTGCAAATATGCGATTTCGTTGCTCTTCGGCGTATGTGAGCCACAAACTGAGCACAAAACATATAATTATTAAGAAATATCAAAATTTCATCCATAAAATTTGAAAATTTGCGATTTTTTTTTAATATTTTCGGCGGCACAAGCAGCAGAAAATGAACACAATACAGCATTTTTGAAAATCGAAAATGGTGGTTCTAGCTCTACGCTTCACAAAATTTTTTTTTTGTTTTTTTTTGCAAATATGCCATTTTTTTAATATCTTCGGCATTATTTTATAGCCTATTGAATAGACCGGAAAATGAAATTGTATAAAGGAACAATTACGTGCAAGGTTTTTTTTATTGAATATGTTTGTTTGGCCCATAAGCACGCTTAAAACCGAAAATGCTACTAAATTCACCCATGCGTTTCAGAGAGCATGGTCACGCTGGCCATTTTTCAATAATTTTGGTATAACTCGAAAACTCAGCAACCCAATAAGGGGGCTTGGAAAACTTATTTATTTATGAATCAAGAATCTTGTGAAAGACCTTCATGTTCATACATTATGTACTAGTCGGGTCAGGTAGCCGAATCCCTTGTGTTTTTTGGCGGGAACCATTTTTGTATGACTGAAACTCATTTCTGACACACTGACGATAAAATTAAGCGTAGGAGTTATTTTTCTAATCATATCGATTCTGATAGAAGTTGAGTACAGGCCCCTTGTGGTAAAATTTCAGTGTTGCCACTTTTCAGGAACATAACTTTTTTGATAATTTTAAATATTTTGAACATGAAAAAAGTTGCCGAAACGTTTCCAGATGCCAAACGCGTGTTGGGAAATAAAAATTGATATTTTTAAAATGTGCGTTGAGTAGACGCACCTACGCTCTGGTAAAAATTTTAATGTTGCCACTTTTTAAGAATATACTATTTTTATGTCAAAAGGTGGGAGTTCCCCTTTTTTGGTAATTTTTACGTGATAAAAGTTGCGGAAACGGCTCCAGGTGCCAAAAGTATGTTGAAAAACTAACGATTGATACCTGAAAAGATAAGCGTTAAGCAGGTGCACCTTTTGGTAAAATGTCTGTGCTGCCAATTGTACTTTTTTAATATAAAAGGGTGGAACTTCCACTTTTTGATAATTTTTATATTTTGAAAAAGTTGTATAGTTACATCCTTATTCGTGACCTTTTTAGTAATATAATGAATTCCTATAAAAATAAAAACAAAAACTGACCTCCAGCTCACATAGGAATTCATTATGTTGTATAGTTACCCCCTTACGATGTCAAATATATTTACGAATATAAAAATACCCCGCCCCCCCTCCACCACAAAAAAACGCAGGGATTTTAGTCTTCTGAGTGAACTACAGATTGAGTCCCATTTTTCAAAATGGCGTCCAAGCGATAGGATAACAAAAAGACTCCCAAGCTAAATTTCAACCTTAATGTGTACGGAATGAACTCCATTTATAAAAAAAAGGTCCCCGCCCAAAAACGGACGGGATTCGGTTTCTTGACCGGACTAATATGTATGAGTTATGGGAATACAAATCGGAGTGGCCGGCGCAACAATATTGCTTCGCATTTCAGTGTTATTTGTTTCTAAAGCGCTCCTATTACCCCTCTGACAGAAAGTAAATACCTTATTGGAGCATTACTGATTCCTTAAATATTATTAGTTATATATTGCTCTTATGAAATAACGACGGAGCTTTCGCTTCTATAGTTATCCTGTAAAATTAATATACAATCTCAATAGCTGTATTTTATTTTCCCCCAGATCTGATCTGGATTGGATTGGCATACGAAAATACTTATATTACAAAAACAATACATAATCCAACTCTAATTTTGGATTTCGATTTACAAATTCATTCTGATCATACACCCTTAGCATTTTCTTGAAAAATTAGTTTTTTCTCTTACTTATAGATGAATTTTTTGTGTTGAAAATAGAGAATAGAGTAGAGAAAAAATACAGAAGTAAAAGGATAAACAGAGATAGGTATATAACACTCTTGTCGCACTGGGATCCTGTTTGTTTTATTATGATAATCTAATCCAGATCAGATTTGGGGGATAATAAAATGCAGCTTATGTTAGTTACTACGTTTCTATATTGCTTGTATTGATATGCTTAAGTGAAGCCATACACCATTTCTGCTATACCAGTGAAAACACAAACCACTTCTAGTATACTAAGGAGTATAGCCACAAACCAGAAGTGTGGATACAGTGCATACATTTTCTTTCAGCGTAAATATACAACTAAATTAACTCCATAAATGTCCAATAAGAGCTTAAAAGTGTGCCTCTTTAACTCTATGGACTATTATATAATGCTTATATGACTGCAGGAAATTATTATGAGAAGCTTCTTTGGATAATTACAGGGGCAAAATTGTTAGTTGGGCGTCTTTAAATTTACTGATAACTTTCAACCAGCTTCTTAGTGAACAAGTGAACATCTGATTCGTTCCATGATATCATCCATATTCCTTCAAGAATCTTTTATTTCCTCTTCAACAAATCTTTGGTTATTTTGAAGGCAGTGCAAAAGTCCTCATCCTATCTGAATGTGCAAAATTAATTTATTAATTTTTGGAGGTAACAGACACAAAATACAGGTCAACAAAACATAAATTGCTATACTACTGAAAAACGTGGAATAACTTTTTCATGAATTTTGGGTGAACTTCCGGCGCAGATTTCCCGGTTTTCCGACACCAACTGGGCTATAACACTATGACCGACATGCATGCATGAAAATCCATTTGTCTGGAAGTCTGTGGGACAACACGGGATTCAGACAGGTCTGACCAACTCCGAAGAGGTCATCCTACTGAGGATATCATAGTTGTGGCTAAGGATGTCACAGAAAACCATGAAGTATCGACTAGATGACGACATGCCAATGACTTGGACATCAATCGGTGATATTTATAGAAAATTTTTGTGAAAGACCTAACGATGTTCCTTTACAAATTGTAGACAGTGCATCAATTTGTTTTTGCAAGTTCCAGACTGCATTTTGTAGACTTTCTTGGAGTCACGAGCCTATGTTCACATTTTCAGACTCTTGAAGCCAAAAGGAGGATTCAAGGACTTATCACCAAATTTCTAATAAATGTGATGGAAAATACCATACATAAGGCCTGAATGGTCATCAATTCTGGCGGCGGCCACTTAGTCAATATAATTTTTTCAACTTTATGGAAAAAAATAAAGACATCAAATAAACATAATCCAAAAGCAGAACCAAAGTTTTTTATTCGCAAAAAAAAATTCAGCCAAAGAAACTGGGGTAACAACAACATTTGCGCAACCTTGTATTAGTCTTCCAGTGAAATATTAAGGTTTATAATAATTTCGCATACAATTCCATTTTTCTTTTGTGAAAATTAAATCATAACAAGTTTAATATTGAATTTAAATATGAGTAGATAATTATTTGAACTATGGGCCAAAAACGAAAACAAATAGCTTCTTGAAACATAACCATCTGCTGGGTTCTTAGCTCTCAATTCTTTAGTCGTAGGTGTTACCCATTTAATCAACAAAACTAATTAGACATTTTTTAATTCTCAAAAAACAACAAAATAATATTATTTTCCTCAAAAGTTTTCAACACTTCATCAAAAAGTTAAAACGACTTTGGGGAAAACATCAACCCCGCATTCATTAATTTCGCTTTATCGAATATAATGATCTTTCTAATTGGAGTAATAATAATTAAAAGGCAATATATTTCTTTTGAACCGTTGCTTAATTCAAGTGCTTTCACTAATGCTTCAACATCTTCGTCCTTCTATACGTAGTTCAAGTTGAGTTCTTCTATGTATTTCCAAATCCGAATACCTAACCCAAAAAAAATGAAATCAATAAAATCCCATTAGCCCCTCAACTCAATTCACAGAAGGCAAACTCTTTGAATTATATTTTGTGCTTATTTAACTGCTTAAGGAGGCTCAAAGCACTAACATAACATTCAAAACAAAAGTTCCTCTCCCCAAGAGTATAGGACTCGATGAAGAAACGAATAAAGGCACAGGGGTATGTATTGGGAATTTACGAAAATTCTCTAACACTTTGTGCAGAGACTCTATTCACAAACCCCATCAACCCCAAGTCAATGTGGTGCGCGCAAACAGAAGGACGACACATTACGTTCACAGTATTTTAATTTCATTTTAGCCAGAGCCCCTCTCGGTATGGCTTTCATAACTCGTCACAGCTGTTGATATTCCCTCCCTTGCAAAAATACACACAGACACACCAACATATACTGGCCTTAATTCATATACGATCCTGAATGTCTATAGAGATATGCATGTTCACCGAAAATCATCAAATAATACGTAGATTATCATGTTGAGTATATTCACAGGAAAGCAACAACAGCTAAAGCAAAAAAACGAAATGAAAAACATTTTGGGTACCACCGGGCGTATACGTATCATTTTGGTATCTTTTTGCTGATTTGGGAAACTACATTAATTCCCTGGCAACGACATATGTACATGCATAACATATATATACATAGAACATAGGTACTTTGGTACACATAACATATTTGCTACTCGTAAATAAAAATAAAATATAAAATAAATAAATGAAGAAGAGACGAGTATACGCCAGGGATGCTCTGTTCTGTTGGAAATTGGTTTTACTCGTTGGATCGGAGCTCGTTGGGGGAAGGTGAAATAAAAAACGAAAGGAAACATCATAATCATAAAACATTATTTCACCCCCGATAAAAACGATTTGAATCATTAGATACCTTGTTGGAGAGGTAGATCATTTGAGTTATTGCCGAAAGATGAAATTTCATTACCTATGGAATATTCGAGCTCAAGAAGAGTGGAAGTACTATATGGCTAAGGTGTTGTTGGAGGTACACTTATGATATAAGAGATATGCAATCTTCCTTTAATTTGTGGTTCATTTTTCAAGACTTATGACATTTGAGGGTTGGAATGGTAAATTAAATTTTCTTTTTGCTTGTGGTTTTCCACGAAAAATTTTACGCTTCATATATTTGATGCTGATTGAAATACTAGTTAAGTGCGTGCTTAATGGCTTCAAGGAAAGTTGATTTTTTTAATATAAAAATTGAAAAAAAAAATATCAAAGAGGTTCGAACTTTAAGTTGAATTGAAACCTGATTGATTATATAATTGCTGCTTCTCTGGTTAACGTTAGGTCAAATCTTAAAGCCTTATGTAACTTTGTCTTTTATACCAAAAATGTATATATAGCATTCGCAAATTAAATTAACCAAATCGCAAATAGGTTTAACCTAAACGCAAATAAGTTTCACCCAAGCGCAAATAGATTTAACCCAAACGCAAATAGAACTAACCCAATCGCAATTCGAATTAAACAAAACGCAAATATAGTTAAACTATACGCAAATAATGTAAACTATTAACAAATCATTTTAACCAAAACGCAAATTGAATTAACCCAGGCTCAATTTGTTGTTCCAGCTATGTGGTGCAGAAATGGAAGGCTTATGACATATTATGAATAGTTTTTGGCAAAACCCCAATTGTAAATTCTACTAGTTCTGCGCATTTTTCAGAGAACTTACCAAAATATAAAAGGCCAATCCCTTAATAATGTTTGTTAACAATTATGGATTATACCAAAATCCATTAGACCCAAAAAGTACAGGTGGATCAATAATTCAAGCTTAGGTTAATTCAATTTGCGTTTTGGTTAAAATTATTTGTTAATAGTTTAAATTATGTGCGTATAGTTTAACTATATTTGCGTTTTGTTTAATTCGAACTGCGATTGGGTTAATTCTATTTGCGTTTGGGTTAAGTCTATTTGCGCTTGGGTGAAACCTATTTGCGTTTTGGTTAAACCTATTTGCGATTTGGTTAATTTAATTTGCCAATGCTATGAAAATAGAATTTGACGGAGAAATCATTATTATGATCCGAAAGAACAATCTCTTATAATCATGTTATAGAAAACCGAATCCCCTGCTCTTTTCGGGAGCCTTTTTTAATGAATGCAATTCATTTCTTATATACAAATAATGAAATTTAGCTTGGGTGTCATTTCTGTAATCCTGTCCCGCTTGGACTTACTTAATAAAATGTTCATGGTTAAAATAACCTTTATGTCTTAAAAATAAAATGAACGACTGGGCCGCACGTACTTGCTCTTATGTTCACGACACTGTGGGTTTAAGAAAATTGTACATAAAAACATGGAAATTATGAGAAAAAAATGTAGAGAACGGCCATTCCAAAAAAAACAAGCAACTCAATATCCAAATTTAGGAAAAAAATAGATTAAAATATGCCAATATTTAGAGTATATATAAGAGTCAACGAAAAAACAGTTCATATAAAATTCTACTTGTTGTTGTAAAATAGGCAAGTGATCAAAACAGCTCATACTTTATCTTCCGTACCTGATGCGCATTTTTCGGCATTTTTGACGCTATCAGTTCTCTATTAATTGTGATGCGAATGGCGATGTGCAGTCAGGTTTTTAAGAGTGTTTTCAATACATTTCTTAAGTTTGGAACTATTTTCTTGATAGGAGTGCTGTAAAAATAGTAATACGCTTCGAAATGACTGAACATTTCATGTCTTCTCCGTTACCGAAAAATGACAAATGTTGGTATAAATGGTGAACTATATAAGTGTTTGCAAAATTATTCCGCATACAAAGCAAGACTTGAATCAGGATTATCGCGGTTTTTTATAGATTTAAATGTCATGTCTAACTGTCTAAAACAGGGTAACGGAGAAGAAAAAATTGCATTCTTTTATCCAAATTTCAACGATAGTCTAGTAAACTATATACATTAGACCTTGCGTCACGTCCGGTAGTTCTGATTTTTTGCTGAGTTGTTTATGATGTTGACCTAGTAATAAATCTGATTTTCGACCTCGAACGCCGAACGCAATATTGGTAAAAATCTAAAAATCCGTGAATTTTTCACTTATCGGCCATTTTAACCATTACGCCTTAGTTTCCAAATAAAACATTGCTTTAAGATTTCAAACTTACTAAATTTTGCTTCAATATGAGTCCAAGGCCGGTTCTGTAGACATAACAGTTTCAAAGGGACGGCTTTTCAAAATATAGCAATAAAAAATCTAGCACAACAAGTGGTATATAAAACAGTATAATAACAAAAACATGGTCTTTGACATATGCTGCATCAAAACAATAGTGCGTGTAGATTGGGCCAAAAGAAGGAAACAATAGTACTGGATAGAGGGTATATATCCCCCCGTTTAGGCGGGAGGGGCAATTTTAAGAAAAGTTGACTTCAAATAGAAAAATAACTTTAGAAAAACAATGGTAATATCTGGACAAAAATCCATTGCTCATCTTAAAGCCAGAATTCCATTCTTTAATTTTCTTTTTAAATAAAGTTTTTTTAGCTGATAGTTTTTGAAAAATTTACTTTCAAGCTCAAAATTTTGATAAAAAGACGATTTTCTTGTGTTAATCTATTTCTTTTTTTATTTTATGGAATTAAGTACTATTTTTGATTTTGGTTTTCAATGCCCTTATTAATTCTTAGTTAAAAACTGAAAACCAAATGCTAAAATGGCTTCTAGTTTTTGAGAAAACCGAAATTAGCATTATCAACTTTACTGTTTTCAGTCTAGTATCCTTTTTCTCCGGGGTGGGAGGGCTCTGCCTCAGATCCGGTAGTTCTGATTTTAAGATGAGTTGCTTATGATGTTGTCCTTACCAATAATCCAAGTTTTCGACCTCGAGCGCTGAACGCAACTTTGTGAGATATGCAAAACACCGAGAAATTTTCGCGGTTTTTTCAGTTATTGGCTATTTTAACCTTTCAGGCCTAGTTTTCGACTATAACTTTGCTCTACCCTTTCAAAATAATTAAATAGGCTTCAATTTGAGCTAAAAATCGGTCTCTGTAAATACAATACTTAAAAAAAATACAGCCTTTTAATGTGAGCAATAAGAAATTTATAAGAAACTAACTGGTCCGCCCGAAATGTCTTCAGTTTTTAAGCCTTTAAGAATAGCATTTCCAACTCATAAACTATTTTAAATCATATACCCATTTTTAGTTTCTACCCCATTTCACCCTTTGCATGAAGACAACATCC
Source organism: Dasysyrphus tricinctus (assembly GCA_963921185.1). NCBI lineage: Eukaryota > Metazoa > Arthropoda > Insecta > Diptera > Syrphidae > Dasysyrphus > Dasysyrphus tricinctus. The sequence continues at coordinate 74,328,911 of OY992533.1, forward strand.
TCTTAGTAAACTCTTTCAAACAGAAAAAGAATTTTTGTTATCTCATACCATTTTTGTTTTTACCACATTTATCCCTACAAATTGAATTTTTTAACCGTAAGGCCTTCCCCTTAGAATAACCTTTCAAACTCAAAAAGAAATTTTGAAATTTCGAAATAAAAATTCAAAAACTCACAATACCCCAAAAAAGTACAAACATTTAGATTTTAACGTTGCAATTAATTTGTATCCAAATAAAATTTAGCCTATGTTACTCAGGGTAGTACCTCGAATAAAACATTTCTGTTTTTAGGTGGCACGGCTGGGAATCGAACCCACACCTTCGACATGACAGTCCTACGCACTAACCATCAAGCCACGAGGTACTTTTTTTATGTAATAACAAACAGTATTACAAAATGTTTGGAGCAAATTGAAGCAACAATAAATTATTTATGTATATTTGTGCATTTGGGTGATCGTTGTAATGAATTTTTTTTTAGTTTTAATATTTGAATGGGCCTAAATCAGCTCTAAAAGAAGAAACAAAAATTCTCTAATTTTTTCAGATTTTTATTTTCATAAAAGTACATATTTTAAGTATCCTTTGAGATAGCCCATTTTTATTTCCGGTTTCAGAGCAGTCATAGAGTGGGCTATACGCTGTTTCAGGATTATTCAATTCCAATGTATACCGAACATTCTGTATATCGCAAGAAAAATTTGTAAAGGGAGAAAATTCGATCTCCGTCTCCCTGAAATGAAGGGGGCTTTGCTGTGTTTAATTTATGAAAAATTGACTTAAAAATCAACGAAATCTATAGAGTTTTTGAAAGCTTGTACTCCATTCTTTACTTTATTTTTAAATCAAATACATATAGTCCAGTAACTATATACATTAGACCTTGCGTCAGGTCCGATAGTTCTGATTTTTGCCGAGTTGTTTATGATGTTGGCCTAGTATTAAATCTGATTTTTCGACCTCGAGTGCCGAACGCAACATTGGTAAAAATCCAAAAAAAACGCGAATTTTTCGCGGTTTTTTCACTTATTGGCTATTTTAACCATGACGCCTTAATTTCCGATTAAAACATTGCTCTACGATTTCAACCTTACTTAATTTGCTTCAATTTGAGTCCAAAGCCGGTTCTGTAGACATAACGGTTTCCAAGGGACAGCATTTCAAAATATAGCAATAAAAAATTTAAAACAACAAGTAGTATATAAAACAGTATAATAACTAAAACATGATCTTTGACATATGCTGCATCAAAGCAATAGAGGGTGTAGATTGGGCCAAAAGAAGAAAACAATAGTACCGGATGGGGGGTATGTATCCCCCCGTTTAGGCGGGAGGGGCAATTTTAAGAAAAGTTGACTTCAAATAGAAAAATAACCATAAAAATACAATGGTAATATCTGGACAAAAATCCATTCCTCATCTCAAAGCCGGAAATCCATTCTTTAATTTTTTTTTAAATAAAGTTTTTTTAGCTGATAGTTTTTGAAAAATTTACTTTCAAACTCAAAATTTTGAAAAAAAGACGATTTTTTTTTGTTAGTCAATTTTTTTTTTATTTAATGGTATTAAGTACTATTTTTGATTTTGATTTTCAATGCCCTTATTAATTCTTAGTTAAGAACTGAAAACCAAATGCTAAAATGACTTCTAGTTTATGAGAAAACTGAAATTAACATGATCAACTTCACTGTTTTCAGTCTAGTATCCTATGGTGGTAGGGCTCTGACTCAGATGCGGTAGTTCTGATTTTTAGATGAGTTGTTTATGATGTTGGCCTTAGCAATAATCCAAGTTTTCGACCTCGAGCGCCGAGCGCAACTTTGTGAAATACGCAAAAAACCGAGAAATTTCCGCGGTTCGTAACGTAAGTTTTTTAGAGAATGGACGAATACGTCAAATATGGTCTAGATAAGTATGGAGGATGAAAAAGGTATTTGCCACTCAATCCTTGTTTTTCAATTTCTCTACGATGTAAGCCATATTTATACTTTATAAAATATAAAACGAGTAGGATACCTACCTTCATAACATACACGTGGATTTGTATCAACATTTAATTAAAAAAAAAATGCGTGAATATCAACATTATTTAAAAAATGAGATTTTTAATACCCCAGATAAATTTTCATTTTAAACCCACGCATATTTCAAGAATTGCAAAAAGAAAATATTAACCACCTGTCACTTTTGACATTCACACATAAATCAAAAATGACGTACATGCTGTCAGGCTGGAAGAAAAACAAATCGAGGAATACTACAAAAATTCTCAATACAAAAATATCCATAACTGTCTGTCCGTGGGATTCTTCACTTGATTGGTATATTTTCCATCCATAAAATGCCGACAAAACACCAAACTGACTTTCAAGTGAAATAAACCACACTCGATAGTGATTATCTCATTTCTGCCCATCACAAATGTAGTGTTCTGTCATCGTAAATGTCAAAGAGGAATTCAAAAACAGACTTTCGTATAAATACTCCGAATTTATATATACGAATTGCGATACAAAAAGAAAATAAGATGTCATCGTATATATCCCAATTCCAAAGTATACGAAGTTGTCCGCCTACTCTCATCTAGCACCGCCCATATTTTAAGATAGATATTATTTCTTCTCATTCCGAAAAGGGGCTAAACGGACATTCACTTATCTCGGATTTTTATTAATTACTTAATTGGATACTAAACATACCACCCTGGCATAATTTTTTTTTTATATTTATAAAGAAACGAATCCGACCACGATGCGACGACGGGAAATATGCCTTCGTCTCGGTCTCCATAAGCCAAAGGCAATTAATGTCACAGTGACAGAAGCGACTCACCATCACAGCTAGCTGTATAAGAAGCATACGCTAACCTTATGTTAAGTTATAATGCTGCTTGGAGCACATTTTAAGTCAAGTCGTCAGCTGCGCAGGGTTGGAGTTATTATAATATTCGATGTGATTTTTTATTTTGCTTTGTTTTTGTTGTTTTTATAAGCAAAAGACTTTCGAAATATTTTTCTCATTTCATGGCTTTCCAGTTGCACAGTTGAGCAATTCAGATGGGGACGACCAAATGGTCGCATAAATCTGTCCGAAATAAAAGGAGGCAGACTGATCGTTTCATTAGTTTTGTTCTTTGCATTCGTATATCCTATACTAACTGGTTGACGAGGAATTCATTTGATCATCATCGTTGCTACTCGTTATATCTTCATCATCTTAGCTGTCAGACAGAGGAGACATAGAATGCTGAGATTCTCTTCTGAGGAAGCAGATGCTTTTTTTTTTGTATGCTTAAGTTATTGCAAACGAAAAACAAATAAGTTTTGAAGAAAAAAAAACCTTAAGAAAGAATTTTTAAAAAATGTTTGGCTAAGATATAATATTCTAATAGTTCATATAAATTTTTTTTTTTACTCTTGTACCCCAACTCATTGGCCACTCATAACCACCATAACATAAATATATTATTTTTAGTCATCAATTTCTTATCCTTTTTCTGTCCCCTTTTTCGAAAAATTATGAAGTAATAAAGTTTGAGTGGTAGTGAGTGATTTTCACTCAAACATTATTCCATTTTCTTTTGCTCAAGCGAACGAACTCTTAAGATTTCATCAAAATCGTTATAGCTATTTCCAATAAATCAAGAAAAAATCAAATTGAGCGTGGCTGTGGGCGGAATCTATACTGAAACTATGCTTATTTTTTGGCCTTTGCATTGCAATATATTTCTGAAAAAATTATTCAAATTATTTGATTTATTTCCAAAAAGTTAAAGAAATTTCCAGAGCCACTTTTGAGAAACCAACAAATAAGCCCACGACTGGTTTTACAAAAACATACATAAGTCTAACAAAAACTAAGTTTTGTATTTTTACATGCGATGCATACATATACATAGGTACTATACTCGTATATGGCAAGTTATCCATTCGTAAAAAAAATTGAACTTGAGATTCTGACTAAACTTGTTATTGATAGAGAAAATGAAAAAAAGTGGGTCTCACAGTTCTGTCTGTCTCTTTGTCTACATCTACAGCCTAAACGGCTTGATCGATTTTCTTCAAACTTGGTACATAGTGGTTTTTGGTGATTCTGCCCACATATATTTTTATTTTTTTTTTAGAACCAAAAATAACGGTACCTGCCATACAATTTTTTTAGCAATGTTACATAATGGTATTTTTCTCAAAAACGACTCGACAACTTTTCTTAAAAAAAATTAATAAATTTATTTTAGTAAAGGCTTCCTTTGTGTGGAAAACCATTTTTCAAAAATGGTTATTAATGGTACCTCCCAAGGAACCATTTTTTTAATTTTTGATTTTCTTCAAAACGGTAGGACCGATTTCAATTATTTTTTTATACAGAAGTTTCCAAACAATAAAAATAGTTTTGTGTACCAAAATTTTGAAAAAAATATATTTTGGATTTTTAAAAAATATTTCAAATTTTTGTTTGGAAAATCAAATGTTTCGAACTAAACTAAAGGCTACCTTCAGTTGGGAAACCATTTAAAAAAAATGGTTATTAATGGTACCAAAGAACCATTTTTTTGAACTTAAGATTTTATTCAAAATGGTATCACTGATTTCAATATTTTTTTTATATAAAAGCTACCAAAAAATATAAATAGTATTATGTACCAAAATTTTCGAAAAAAATACTTTTTTAATTTTTATAAAACGTTTCAATTTTTTTTTTTTTTTTTTGAAAATCAAATATGTATTTCGAAAACGCTAAAACGACATGATAGATTGTTTTGAAACTCGACAATTCTAAAATATTTTAAGAAAAAAATTTATTTGTATGCAAAAATACCGGTACCGTCCATACAAAAGTTAAAAACCCGTTAAGGACAATGTTTTTTTCTCAAAAACGGCTCCTACGATTTTGATTAAACTTTCTTAGTATGCCAAAAACATTGCGATCTACTACCAAAAATTAACACTTGGCAACTATTAGTAGTAACCTCTCATAGAACTATTTTTTATTTTGAATTTTCTCACTATCGGCAAAACGGATTAAGATTAATTTTCTTATATATTAATTTCAAATAACATCAAAAAGTATTGCATATCAAAATTTAAAAAAAAGTTTTTGAATTAAAAAAATTCAAAATTTTTTTTTTTTTAATTTGATATCTCAAAAACGGGTTCACAATTTTTTTAAAATATTGTTTTTATATGTACAAAAATATATACTTAAGATTTGCATTTGTCCTTAAAAATGTTTTAAAAAATGTATATATAAGAAGAATTTCTTTTCAAATTTTCCTCATATTCAATTATTATAAGAAATTAATTTTATTAAAACCGCTCCAATGATTTTAAACTTTTTTTTCAAACAATAATATTCAATCAAGAATTAATATGGCATTCTTTTTTTTCACCTCATATTGTCAAAGGAGTTGCTTAAGCTAGTTTTAATATCGTATTTCATGCTTCTGAAAATTTTTTTCTACTAATTCCCATGTTTTTATGTACAATTTTCTTAAACCTTTAGCGTCTAGAACATAAGAGCAAGTACCTAAGGCCCAATTGTGCATTTAATTTTCTATCTTATAAGAACAAACTACATATGTAAATCTCATCCATATCCTTAAATTATTTCTGAGAAACCAAGAAGATTTCATTATATCCTTTTTTTCCTAATCCTAATCACTTCAGTCGTAACTAAGAAATTGAGCGGATAAGGGTGTTTTCCAGAAATGAACAAATGTTCAAGGCGAAAGTAGGATTTTAATAAATACACTTTCTCATTTTTTTTTTTCTCATCTTCATTATAGCAAGCTCGGAATATTTCCGCTTTCGAGAATTTTAAAATAATAAAAGTGGGCACGTCAATGGATGATTTTTTACTAAAACAACTTTAGATTTAGATTTAGATTTGCAAAATCTATTGTTTTTACTTTTTTCTCAAGCAAGCTCTGAAAATTTCATAAAAATTGTCGAAACCGTTTCTGACCCATCCCGGCGTCACTCGGATAGACAAAAGTAAAAAAAAATTAATATAAAATAATATTAAATAAATTAAAAGCACTCACCTTTTACATAAGGTGGGCTATACCTATGTGTTTTTTTTAGCGAATCTTTTCGTTTAAAATAATAATGAACAAGTAAGGTATATAGCACCTGCTTAAAGGCTTTAAAATGAGGCTCAAGGCATACTTAGACGAAAAAAGAAAGGCTGGAATCGTTAATATAATATCTTCAAAAAAGGAGTTTTTATTTGAAATTGACATAGATATAACCATTCAAGCTATTTATATTAATGACAACTTAACATAAAAAGAACGTTAAAAATCTGAAATCTCGCATTTTTTTAAAAATCTCGAATAACGAAATCTCGCAAATTAAAAATCTTGTTTTTCATAATCTCGCAATTACAAAATCTCGCTTTTCACAATCTCGCATTTACAGTTTGAACCTAAAAATCTCGCAAATTTCAACCAAAATCTCGCAATTTAAAATCTCGCAAATCAAAATCTCGCAACTTCAAATTTCACAGCAACGAATCACACACGACTTTTAGACATTTTTTTTTTTTTGAGAATATACCTACCCAAGAGCACTTTGGATAATTTTCCTTCCAACTAATAACTGTACCTATCAATAAAAAAAATGTGTACATCCTTTATTACTGTTAATAACCTCTATAGTCATTTACGCGTTCATAATGGAACTAAAAGTATTTTCTTGTTCAAGGCCAAATACGAGTAATGCGATTTGCACATGACACTTTACAACTGGATGTACCATCTCTATGTTCTCTCTCCTTCTTGTTCTTTTGAAAGCAATAATATTGAAAATCAAAAGTTCAAATTAATAAATAACAGTGTGGTCTTAAAGTACCCAGACACTGGATTATATATTTTGCAGTAGGTAGGATATCTCGCAAAATTGAATTGCATTGCAACAAATACATTTTTTTAATCAAAATCTCGCAAATTTAAATCTCGCGCGAGATTTTAATTTGCGAGATTTTGATTAAAAAAATTTATTTGTTGCAAGTCAATTCAATTTTGCGAGATTTTGATATGCGAGATTTTAGTTTGCGGGATTTCGTTATTGCGAGATTATGAAAAGCGGGATTTTGTAATGGCGGGATTATGAAAAGCGAGGTTTTGTAATTGCGAGATTTCGTTATGCGAGATTTCGAATGCGAGATTTTGATTTGCGAGATTTCGTAGCCAACCCATAAATTCTTACCCCATTGTACCCTTTAAATATCTTAATTTTGATAAGTATTCAGCTCTAAAAGTGCCCTTTTCAACACAAAAAGTATCTGAAATCACGGTCACATTTTGTATTTCTACCCCATTTCACCCTATGTTTATGAAGCAAACTAAAAAAAATATCTAGCAGTAAAGTCAACCTCTAAGGTCATCCTTAAAGTGTAACTTTTCAGGAAAAATGATTTCTAAAATGGAATAGGTAGTTTTTTTTTTACTTTTTTTAACAATTTTACCCTAAAGATATTTTTTGCTAAATTTTGAAAAATATCAAAGCCAAAACTTCTTAATATAACCATTAATACATACAAATATTTTTGTTTAAATCGGAATAGCTAAAATTTTGATAACGTCAAGGCAGAGATTTCGAGATCTACTTACACTTTAAATTTAACCTTCGAAACACAAAAAGTAGGTAAGTTAAAAATTGGATGTACCCCATTTCGCACTATAATACATATATAAATTTTGAAAAATATCAAGTCCCTAGTTTATTTATCCCTGCTTGATTTTTGTTTTTACCTCATTTTACCCTAAGAATTACGGTTAATTTTGAAAATATTATGCAGTAAATCCAGCCCTCTAAAAGTACTTGAGAGTGCTAGGACGCCATATGGCCCTAGGCTCAATGATAGGAAAATCCCTATGCACACCTCCGCGTGGTAGAGGGCGGGTAACGCTAACGTGCAGGGGGACCGAATGGATGCCGGGATAAGCAGACAACCCAGCTATGCTGGTCAGGGCACAAACTTGTCCTCGGGATGGTTAAAAGCCCCCTTAAGGCGGATGAACTGCAGGTGGCGGTCAACGGCATGATAGTCTGGTGGCGGAGGAGCTTTTTTTTGGTAAAAGGCCAACGGCAGCAGCAGGTAGCGTCTGTAACCCATATTGGGCGGCTACAAAAGGCGTCTGTTTTCCCATAGTGGGCGGCCTCGAGCAGATATGTGTTTGACCATACAAAAGGCGGGTGTGCCTGTCAAATCTGAGCTTTGTATGTTATTAATCATATCTCGGAAAACACCATGGTGGAAGGATATATGCAAATACATGAATTATGACAACAAATTGAAATGAGTCCCCAAGAGGTAATCTTTTTATAGAAAATCCTTCTGTAGCTTCGGCTGCAGTAAACCGCACATCGGATTTGGGGGTGCGGCATCCTTCATGTACGAGCGTCAATCAAGACGCCATAATAATAAATGAATCGTTGACAAATAGTATAAGAAATGCCGATGTGGGAAGCGACCACCATTTGGTTCTGATGAGTCTCAAACTACGAACCGCTGCCGTACAAAAACCAGCGCAGGATGCAGCAAGGAGCACAAAATTCATTACTAATGCTTTAAATGACCCCAACATTATGTCGAAACTATGTCACCACCCTTAACGACAGAGCCTCGTCATTAAATGGAATCCAGAATTCAACAATTGATGAGATGTGGGGTGAAATTAAAAGTGTTTTTATGGAGGCTGGATCCGAAACTGTACCCAAGCGAACGAGACGTAGAGACTCTTGGATATCCCAAGACACCTGGGATAAGATCGAACTTCGCAAATCGTTGAAAATCCAAATAAATGCCGAAGCTGATGTTCAACGAAAGGCTGACTTGCGAAGAGAGTACCGCATTGCACATAAGATGGTCTACCGCTGTGTGAGACGTGACAAGAGGGTGAAGTTGGATGGACTCGCAGATAATGCGGAAAGCGCTGCCAGAAGAGGAGATACCCGGGAATTGTACCAAATAGCCAAAGATGTTATCGGGAAAAAAAGCAACACCAATCATCCTGTAATGGATGTGGATGGCACACTTTTGGTATCAATTGAGGATCAGCTTCGTAGATGGAAGGACCATTTTTGTGCCCTGCTAAATGAGGATTCAGTTGAGCAGAGTGCTGAAGTGCCTATAGGGGTATTGACATCGAACCCCCGTCAGAATCGGAAATTCGTACATCAATAAATCTCCTCAAAAACAACAAGGCAGCTGGACTGGATGGAATACCAGCTGAATTCCTGAAAGCCGATCCCGTTGCAGCGGCTAGTATTTTACATCCGCTGATACATTATTAAAGAGTCCTACAACAACGCGAGGTGTTTTGTTTTGCACAATGGGCAGCCATCCGACTCCTTCGTAGTGCAACAGGGTGTGAGACAAGGGGATGCTCTATCGCCAATTCTCTTCCTGCTGGCGATGGACGACGTATTGACGGCCAGTGTTGGTACAGCTGAGCGACAGGGCATTCAATGGAGACCGTTCGAAAGGCTCAGTCATTTAGACTATGCCGATGACATATGTCTACTGGCAAATAACATCAGTGGGCTGAACGGGATGTGCCAAACACTGCAAGTGAAGGGAGAGTCGAGTGGTCTAAGAATTAACAGCAAAAAGACAAAAGTAATGCTCACAGGCCGCTCCACACAGCAGCGTATTATTTTACAGGAGACGCCAGTTGAAGTAGTGGAACAATTTAACTACCCTGGCAGTATTGTTTCTGCAAACGGTGGTACGGATCTGGACGTTAAAAGTAGAATAAATAAAGCTCGTGCTGCCTTCGGTACTATGTCCCCAATTTGGAAATCCAGTCAAATCTCCTTACGCACTAAGTTGAGATTCTTCGAATCCAATGTCAAATCCGTGCTGTTATATGCTTGTGAAACCTGGAAAGTCACGTCTACCATTTCGAAGAAATTGCAGGCTTTTGTGAATCGCTGTCTTCGCCACATCCTAAAGATTCGCTGGCCACAAATAATATCAAATGAGGAATTGTGGCGCAGGACAAGTCAAGAGCGGCTGGACGTTGACATAAGAAAGCGTAAATGGCGTTGGATTGGTCACACACTGAGGAAACCAAACGATGAAATTGCAAAGCAGTCCTTTGAATGGAATCCTCAGGGTGCACGGCGGGTTGGAAGACCAAGAACAACATAGAAATCAACTGTCTTAGCGGAAGCAGAATCCCAGAGAAAGACGTGGCCACAGCTTAAGTACCTTGCAGCAGACCGTGAAGGATGGAGACGTTTTGTTGACGCCCTATGCCCCAGCCGGGGTTACAGGACACGATGATGATGAAATCCATCCCATTAATAAAACTGAACAAAAAGTAAATAAAATCAAATGCTTATTTGTTTTGACCCCATTTCACCCTATATATATGTATCTAATTTTGAAAACATGTCTAGCCTTTAACTCATTGTCTTAGTCAAAACTCTTAGCTAAGTAAATCCTTTCAAGCAGAAACAACGAATCAAAATCTAACGCCATTTTCGTTTTACCTCATTGCACCCTAAAAATAGATTTTTTTTACTAAATGTTAACCTTAAAACCTTCCCCTAGTAAAGACTTTTGGATATTTAGTTTCTGAGATAAGCACATGTAGTAAACAAACAAGCCAAAGCAATAATAAGTGCCCTGCATATGAGCTGCCAACTACGAATGCGGAAAAATTTATTTTTGCAATTTCAAGCGCAAATATTCACAAATTCTTGATTTTAATATTCGAAAAAAAAGTGAATAAACGATATCTATAGTTTTTTAAAGACAAAACGACCTTAAATTAAATTAAATTGTAGAATTTAGCATTCTTATATTTTCTATGCGACCAACAACATAATTTTGTGTGAAATGTCAAACACTTATTCGCAATCCACAACATCGGGACGCATTTCATGAATCTGTGAATTGAAAATTTGTTCGAATTTAACCTCAATTTTTTTCTAAGCAATTTACGCCTTTCGGCGATCACTCATGAGAAAGAAGTATCAAAATTCGTAACCATTCGCATTTCGCTATTCGCAGCTCATATGCAAGGCACTTGTAGTACCTCGTGGCACAAACAGAAATGATTTTCCTGAGGTACTGCCTCTTGCCAGGAACTGACAAATCCTCCAAGAGTATACTTGCCATGAAAAAGTGCTTCTCATTTCGCTGTTCGGACTCGGCAAAAAACTGTAGATCTACTCCATTCCTCCATTTTATTATTGGAATCCATTTTAAAAGCTTAAATTTAGCTTTGAAGTTATTTTTGTAATCCTGTCGCTTGGAAACCATTTTCAAAAATGGCGCCCAATCTGTGGAATAATGGTAAAATAAAAAAACTCGCAAATTACTTGGAAAACTTCCATCGTTAAAATAACGATTGATGTCTTAAAAGAAAGGAGTTGAGTAGAATTACCTCCGAAAAATTTTCAGTGTTGCCAATTTTCGGGAATATTTGTTGTATGTCAAAGTTTGGAATTTCCACTTTTTCGATAAATTTTAATAATTTGAACATGAAAACAAAATCGAAGAAACACCTCCAAACACTTATTGGGAAATAATAGTTGACGTCTTAAATAAAACTGTTGAGTAGACGCATCTACGCACGGTAAAAATGTCAATGTTGCCACTTTCCGGGACCATACTTTTTTTTAATGTCAAAGGGTGGTGCCTCCCATCCTTTTTTTTGAATTTCTTATATTTTTAACAAGAAAAAAGTTGCAGAAACGCCAAACATGTGTTTGAAAATTAACGGATGATGTCTTAAAAGATAGGTGTTGAGTTGACTCACCTTTGGGTAAAATGTCGGTGCTCCTATTTTTCGGAAACATACTATTTTATATCATAGGGTGGGACTTCCACTTTTTTGATTATTTTTAATTAAAAGTAAGAATATTAATAAAAATAAAATGCACGACTGGGTCGCACGTACTTGCTCTTATGATCAAGACACTGCGAGTTTAAGAAAATTGTATATACAAACATGGAAATAATGAGAGAAAAATGTAGAGAAGCATGAAATACGACACTTAAACAACTCTTTTGACAGTTTGAGGTGAAAAAAAGTATGCCATCTTAATTCATGATGGAATATGATTATATGGGAAAAAAAATTTAAAATCGTTGGAGCGGTTTTTTTTTAAATTAATTTTGTATATATAAAATTCTTAAAACATTTTTAAGAACAAATTTTCGTATGCAGATTTAAACTATATATTTATGTGTATATAAAAACAAAATTTGAAAAAAAATTGTCAACCCGTTTTTGAGATATCGAATTTTCAAAAAAAAGTTTGAAACTTTTTTTAAAAATCCAAAAACTACTTTTTTGAAAATTTTGATATGCAATATTATTTAATCTTATCTGAAATTTGTATATAAAAAAAATTCATTTAAATCCGTTAAGCTGATAACGAGAAAACTCAAAATAAAAAAATACGTTCTATGACAGGTACTACTAATAGTTGCTATGTGTAAAATTTTATAATTTTTGATGGTAGATCGTACTAATTTTAGTATATGAAAAAAGTTTAATCAAAATCGTAGGAGTCATTTTCAAGCAAAAAAATATTTTCCTTTGCGGTTTTTTCACTTTTGTATGGAAGGTACCGTTATTTTTTCATAAATGTAAAATTTTTTCTAAAAATATTTTATAAAGTACTAAAAAACTCTTAAATATCGAGTTTCAAAAAAATCTATGATGCCGTTTTCAAAATATTTGATTTTCCAAAAAAAATTTTGAAATATTTTTTAAAAATCCAAAAAATATTTTTTCAAAAATGTTGGTACACAAAACTATTAACATTTCTTGGAAGCTTCTGTATAAAAAAAATAATTGAAATCGGTCATACCATTTTGAAGAAAATCAAAAATTTAAAAAATGGTTCCTTAGTAGGTACCATTAATAACCATTTTTGAAAAATGGTTTTCCACACAAAGAAGGCCTTTACTAAAATAAATTTATTGAATTTTTTTTAAGAAAATTTGTCGAGCCGTTTTTGAGAAAAATACGATTATGTAAATTTGCCAAAAAAAAATGTATGACAGGTACCGTTATTTTTTGTTCTAAAAAAAAAAATGAAAAAAACGTGTCGGCAAAATCACCAAAAACCACTAAGTACCAAGTTTGAAGAAAATCGATCGAGCTGTTTAGGCTGTAGACGAACAAACAGACAGACGGACAGACAGACAGACAGACAGAATTTTGCCACCCACTTTTTTGGTGTTCTCTATCATCGTAATATCATGTTTGATTGTTATCTCAAAATTTTTTTTTGCACGAATCCAAAACTTGCCTTATAGTACCTATAATCGCAAGTAAAAAGCGTCGTCCCCAAAAAGCACACGGGATTCAGAATCCTGATCAGACTATACCATCTACTAACAAATATTTTGTTCAAAAACAAAAATTAAATTCAAAATTTACATAAATATCTTCATAGATAATCTCATATTCATTCTGAATGATACCACATCAGTTAGTTATCCTGGAAAAACGTGTAGGTATTATTTTGCATTCCCTTTACAGCCAATTTGTCCCAAAGGACTTTATATCTACACACGGAAAAACAATGAATAACATTGCATATATCTTACAGTGAGTGATAAATGTTCAAAAAAGAATAAATAGCTTAAGTCCCTCAGTAAGCGATCTATCAACTCACAGCACAGGATAAAGAAATAAACAAAAAAATAGATTTTCAATCAATGGCCAAAAAATCTGCATACGTCGTCGCCATCGTTGTTATAGCTCATCCTTGTCGATTTTAGGTTAGTTGATAGAAGTATGTGTGTTTTTTGCTGTTTTAGCAAGCAGAACAGGCACCGTTTTTGTTGCCAATGCTTTTCCCGTTGCCGTGGCCCATATCACACTCGCACCACAACCAAATCATATCCGATTTTCAATCAATTTCGAAGGGCTTAAACCCACATCCCATTATGCCCAATTTAAATTCAATCAAACTCCAATCCTTTCGTACGTTTGTTGCCCCGCAATCCATGTCCGTGTCCGTGCTATGGTGATGGTGGTGATGGCAGCAACAGCGGGTGGTAGGTATGTGGTTGGCAGAAAGCAGCATCAGAATCATCTCTCTTGTACCCAATCCATTTCAATGCGAGTATCCTCCACAAATATCCTTTCGTTATGTGTGTTTGCCAGTATGTGGTTGAGTATTTGTGCCAATTTTTAGCATCACACAGAGAAATTCTTCGTTTCTCCTTTTTTTCTTTAGCTCCAGCTGATTTCCTGGTTTCCTCTTCCTGTATAGAAATATCTAGCGCTTGGTATTGAGCTGCACGATTTCATTTGCAAATTTGCCCAAAGATAAAATCAATAATAATCCTTGCATACAAATACAGCAAAACCATTGGTAATACAACAACAACAAAAAAAAAAAAAGAAAATCAAATATTTACAAAAAAGAATAAGGAATTCTAGAGTCAAAAGGAATTTTTGTTGTTGTTGTTATGATTGGTTGGCAGATTGGTTGACGTTGATGGTGAGGCAACTTGAAAGAGGAATAAAGTCATTCTCATTTCATTGTGTTTAGCTTAAAGATATACCAATTTTTTTTCTTCTTCTATTTTTGCATTTCAAATAATCAAATACTCTTTTAGTCAAGATGAAGAGAGTCGTAGTATCCTTTCATGGTGGCAGGATCCACATTTTGAAAGAAGAAAAATGCGATTTGTAAGGATGTAAAGTTCTCCCCACCTTCATAAGGCAGAGCGGTTTCTTTGGAGCGGTGGAGTGAGTATATGAGTAGTATACAATCGATGATGATGTGGAAGTGAAGCTTGAAAGTGGCTTTTATTTTCACGCCAAATGACAACGACAACGACAATGGCAACGTCAACGACGACGACGCTGGCTGACACCACGAGGAATAAGTGTCAAGAGGTTCGTGAAATGAGATTTCCTCTTCGAATGTTTTATGTGACGATGAAAATGGATCATGTCACATAAAAAAAAATCACTATTCACTCTTCTATAGCCGAGCTATATGGGTAAATGCCACTTTTACTTGCACGAGTAGCTAAGGTAAGGTACCTGCAATAAAATCAAAAGTCTCAAGCTCTTTTCTGAAGAATAAAGCTCCAGAGTAGAGACGCCATTCCTTCCGGCTGTGTCAATGCGGGTGCCAAAAGCATATTAGAGGTTCGTTCCCTTGGGTAATTTTTTGTTTTTGTATTATTTTTTTTTTTATTATTTGAAATCTTATCGGAATATGCGGATGGTGAAAAAGAATTGAAAATCGAGGTTACCGGGTTAGTTGCTGAATATTTTTCAAATGTTTTTTTTTTTTTTTGGAGTGTTTGTTGTGGTTTTTGAATATCAGAATGGATTTTTAGAGTTTTTAATGGCTCTTCTCTTTTGAAGAGGATGCATTTTAAACTTGACGAAGAATTTCGAAAAATAGGAGGTGAGTTTAGGATATTTTTTTTTTCAGATTTAAATTTTGGTTCAAAAGGTTTAGTTTGACATTAATTGAATTTTGCACAATATCCACAAAGGCCAGGCTTACAAGCGTTATCTGTTACAATCGTGTTATGAGAGTAAATTATAACAAAAGTACTTTCACTTTATGTTTTCTATGTTTTTGAGATGCTTTTCTAACTTGATATCAAGCTAGCAAAGCCACCCTCTCGAAAAGTAGTAAAAACTTCTTTGAATCAATAGTTTATTGCCTTATAATTTGCCTTTAACTATAGTCATTAGTTACAAAATGGGGAAGAGGATAATATGTAGTTTATCTGTCGTTAATTGGTTGTGGTAGTTTCAAATTTGTCGTTCTATGTTTTCTATATTTTTTCGAAAAGTGGTAAGATATTTGGACTAGTTTATTCGAACGATTTCAACATTATTGAAAAACGCAACAAGTGTGTGTGTTTTTCAAGTCAAAGAAAAATACTCAAAGACGATATCATCTCTTCCCAAGAAGTAAAGTCTGATTCCAGAAAAGTGGGCACCAAAAAGAATTATTGAACACCACAGAATACACAATAACTCCCGAGAATTCTTGGTCTGGCCACGTACTATCGTCGTTTTAATCATGGATGTTGCTTAGGATCTCAAAAAGTTTTCATCGGCTAACGGAAAAAAGACAAAGAATTAAAATGGTAAAATTAGTGCGAGAAAAGCTTGCAGGAACTCATTCAGTACCTATGGAATACACCAGTTCTGACCTATCCGACACCAGGAAAAAGCTTTCATCGTTGACACTCGAACAAGTAACGTGGGAATTGGAGCCGTAATTTCGCAAATTAATGAAGAAAAAGAAAAGGTTTTCGCCTACTACCATTAGATATTACTCTCAAAGCCAGAAAGAAACTACTGCATGACCAAAAGAGAACTTCTAGCTCTAATATTGACTAAAAAACAATTCCTATGGACAGAAAATTCTTCTTCAAGCAGACCATCACTTAGTTGGCTTTTGAACTTCGAAAATCCATAAGATCAAGCAGTTTCATGGTGAATCGAGACATACAACTACCAGATTCAACATCGAAGAGGAAGGTCTCACTCAAATGCAAATGCCTTATCTTTGACACCATAGAAGCCGGACTGCAAAAGCATTGCACGTATCAAGAAGAAATGGATGTTGCTGCCATCTAGCGACTAAGAGCCAAACCCTACTTAACAAGAAGACTCGGATATTGAACCTTCAACCAATTCTTGCATAGAAGGAACACAAACAAAACCAAAATGGGGTGACATTTCCGTATAGAAGTATTAGGTGCAATGGGACTCCCTTCATGTACAAGTGGGGTTCCACAGACGGCAAATCATATGTGATTCAGCTAATCGTATCTCGATCAAAAGTTAGTGATGTTCTTGCAGAGATGCATAATGGAGCTTCTGGAGACATTATTTAATGAGACCTTGGAATAGATAAGGCAGCAATTTTACTGGCAACATGCAGTAAGAGCCTTGTAGAAAATCTGATAGAAAAGTGCAGCCGTACAATATGGACACTTTTCTTGAGAGGAAAGTGGAAACCGATACATCCTGGAAGTAATGTATTAGCAACTTCTGCAAGTGGCTTGATTCATTTTTCAGCCCAATCTGGGAAGAAAACACACTAGTGGATCAGATAGTCTTCAATTGCGGGCAGGTTTGGTGTACCTATGGAACTTCAATCAAATCAATAAGGGAACTTCGAAACAAAGGTCATTCATGATGCATATAACCTCCTTGCCGTTAGAAAGACGAGACCATCACCACTTCATCCATAATTTTATGACTAACTTACTTACTTATATGTCTCCCGATCCATGGAGGATCTCTGCCTGAGATTTTGCGGTCTTCCATCAGTTGCAATCCCTCGCAGTCGTCAAGACCAAGCGCTCTTACGTCTGTAACCACCTGGTTCCTGTAGCGGAGGTTCGGTCGTCCAGATCGTTTTGAACCTGGGGGCTGGGATTCGAAGATTTTCTTGGCTGGAGCGTTGTTGTCCATGCGCTCAATGTGGCCGAGCTAGTGTAGTTGACATTATTTGGCTCTTTGGACTCAATCCATATTTTGGTACAGCTCGTACAACTCACGATGGAATCTTCATTATTCGCCCTCTTCCCATATAGAACCAAATATCAGCCGAAGAATTTTTCTCTTGAAAGTGCCCAGTATCAATTCCCCTTTCTTACTTATCGTCCAGCACTCGGCTACTCGGCACCATAGAGTAGAAGTGGTAAAATTAACGTTTTGTATTGCGTGCACTTTGTCTTTCCAGAAAGAAGTTTGAACCCATTTGTTTAGCCAAACCGAAGTAGCAGCGGTTCGCTAGGGTAATTCTTCGTTGGATTTCCACTAAGGTGTCGTTCGTGGAATTGATGTTTGTTCCGAGGTAGGTAAACGTTTTGTCATATAGGCGATGGACAGATGAGGCTTTCTTTGTTAATAGCATAAACTTTCATTTGTTCTCATGCACCTCAAGACCAAAGCGTTTCGCCCGTTCATTAATAACTGTGAATGTTTCAAGTACACCTTTCTTGGAGCTGCCGATGATATCGATGTCGTTCGCTTAGCCAAGTAGTTTAGAAGACCTGTTAAAGATAGTGCCTACCATGTTAACACCACTCCTGCGCACTATCTGCTTCAGGACTAGCGCATCTAGTTGTCTGAAGCCTGAACACGTCTGGAATAACTCAGATGAGCTATTTACATTGGATAGGATCTTGTAGGCAACATTAAGCTGGGATATGCCTCTGTAGTTCTTGCAGGACATAGGCTCACCTTTTTTATAGATTGAGCATATGGAGCTATTTGACCAGTAGTTGGGCATACTTTCCTCCTCCCACACTTGGTTGATGAGCTGGTGCACGCACTCTCCCTGGACATCTCCTTCATACTTGAAGAGATCCGGATTCAGGCCATCCGAGCTAGCAGATTTGTTGTTCTTAAGCTTGTGGATGGCTTTTTTAACCTCTTCAGTATTTCGCTTCTTTGTTCTCCTATTGCTTCCTCTACTAAGCAGTTGCTGGAAATCCTGCTTAAACATGGGTAGAATTCCCTGTGCTTCGGTGACTAGGTTCCCTTCGCTGTTTCGAAGGACTTGCATGTCTGTTATAGGACTGGCCAGTTTTTTGGCTGTTTTTTAGAACCAGCTGGAGGGTGTTGCTGGCGGTGCTACACTTCTCGAGATTCCTGAGCTGAGAGGCTGCGGATGCTCTTTTCTTTCTGTGCAGGGCTTTTTTCTCTTTTCACGGTACTCTTCTCTTGCTGCTCTTGTTTTCCGTTGCATCGTTATCAGATTGGACTTTCCAAAGATATAATTGACTACCAACGAGGCCTTGGTGATTGACATGTTCCATTATTCTTGATGACATACTGAAGTGCGGTACATAGCTCAACAGGACATACATATGTACACTATGGGGAATCCTGCTCTGGAACGCAATAAGTCTACCAAGTGAATTATCCACAAAAAATAGATAACTACGTAGACAAATTCAAAGAGAGACTCATTGACATTTATGAAAGGACAATAGCAAATATAAAGCTTTTAAATCATCATCGGATAGTAAAGCGATACGACACAAAAGCAACAACGACAGGATTGGAAGCGGAAGACCAGGTGTGGTTTTATAATTCCCATCATCGCATCGGAAGGGACTTTCATCCGAACTTCAGCAAAAGTTCAAACGCCCTTATCGTCGGCCTTCTTTCAAAACCTTGTAAGTCTTTAAATGCCATTTTAATGTATTTCAGATCAAAACAAATCACTGAATTCAAATATCAATGTCTCGTAACTATGTTATGGTTCCTTTGGTTCTATCAACCAGTTTTAAAGCCTTTTACGATCTAAGAATTCCATTTTATGACCTTTTAAATCACTGTTTTGTGTCTTCTATGCAATTTTTTAAAACAGAATGACGAGCTTTTGACAGAAAGCTGACGTTATACTTTCGTATAACAGGAATAAATTACGCCGTGTACCACATTCAGAGGATTATGAAAAAAACTTAAAGTAGTTCACAGTAACCGTTTACATCGCTATAATGATGAAGCAGTGTTGGCTTTCTTCAGGACTATCAATCGTCCAAGGAGGACTTTCACTTTTGCACTTAAAAGATTCTTGAATGAACAACCAACGGTTCTAGAAAGAACAACCAACGATTCTATAATGAATAACCAACGATTCTAGAATGAACTACTTCATGTAAAGCACCATCTTCTGAATTTTGAATGTTACAATCCATAACCTGGTTTGCGTCTAGGCTGAGCTTTCGAACTCTGCTACCAAATGTCAGAAACACTGAGAAAGTAAATTTGAGTGTCGAGTAATAAATTTAGACGTCGACAGGAGATATAGCGAAAAGAGAGGTATTGGAGTTGAAAGCTTGAGTTAGACTAATTCAAGAAACCAAGGTCTTGCAATCCATAGACGGGGATTCAGTGATTAAATGCAACATTGAGAGTAATCGTATGTTAATCGAAATTGGTTTTCACCCGTCCCATGGGTAATGCACCTCTGATCACGAATCACGGAACACAAGAACATTGGTATCTTGAATTTGTTTGATAAAATATTCATAAAAAAACTTCGTTCCGAAACCGTAAAAATCTTTCATGAATAAAAAACAAACTTCCTCTCCTGTCGATAGTCCAAAATGGCTGAGAAATTCGGTTTTTATAAATATATGAAATAGCTTTTGTTGGTAAGGTACCCATAGGTACCAACCAAGCTAAGTGATTTACTACCCCAAATATTTCTAAGATATCAGCCAATACATTTTGGCTCATCACAAGGTAGGTACTTAAGCTAAATTAAATGCAAATCAGGTTAAATTAAAAAACTTTGTAACTTCAAGTTTGAGAATATCCCTTTTATAAAATTTAAATACCCTTACCTAAAGATCTCTATGTGTTTTTTTTTCTCAAGACATTCTTCATTTGTATTTATATGTGAATAACCCTTAAAACTACAATGTTTCAAACATTTTAATATCCTTTCTCATATTTAATGGTGACAGACTTTCAAACACACAATTCTCTGCATGATTTACCCATTGCTACACAAAAGGCTTTACAGCATCCTCATTTTTCCAACTGACTTCACTATAAAATAGCTCTAGCTTTCTTTATAGTATACGTCTCCGTCAAATCTACTACAGACTACACACATCGCAACTGCAATTTTACAACAAAATACAGAGTTCTCATAGCTGACGAAAACTGCATTTAAAGCAATTTCTTCCTCAGTGACTTTTCCATGAAACCTTATATTAAGTTGTCTTAAGAATAGAGCGAGTGGAAAAATTCCTTCCCATATCATCGTCGTCGTCTTCTATTCTAGTGCGACTTGGTTGCCGTATAGTTATCGTCAGCAGCCAAGTTGGCTCCTTTTCATCTACGGCAAATGAAATCCAAGATATAAAATGAAATCTCAATGTGATACACACTACCATTTGCCATAAACTATAACAAGAATAATAAAAAACTGAAAAAAAAGGATTCAGCTTAATGTTTTGCTACGAACTGCCAAAAGATTTTCCAGTTGTTTTCTTCCCAAAAAAAAAAAAAATCCACTATCGTTCACTCGATAGTAGTGTTCCAGACTCCAAGCCCAAATTCAACATTATTCTTTTGACAAAGACAAAGTATAGGATAAAAGGGTAAATCTCTCTTCTTCTTCCCAGCAAGAATCTTCTTCCAAGTTTAATCCAGAATATATACAGAGATCCAGAGCTGCTTAAACTATTATATTTCTTTTAATGTTCCACACTATGGTGCAGCGCGACTTGAACACCAACCATATTATGTGAGTATAGAACAGTCCTGATGTTTGTGCCACAGGGACACGAAGTGCTATTCCTTTGATATTGTACTTGTTAGCTCTTTTGCCAGGCCATTGTCTAGTTGTCAAAAATAACAAGCTATTCTCTTATAGCCGGGGACGGGGTGCCAGAGAGCTGGGGTGTTGGTCCGCAAATAGTTGTGACAATTGGATGAATTCCCTTCAATTCCTCATCCTCATTCTCTTCCAGAGCTCACACTCCTCATGGATGACGCGCACTTCGACGATTTTGAACGACGCGACATCATGACGACGACGACGCACGATGACGGGAATGAGGAGACATGAATTCAAGAGTTCAGTTATGCCTTCCCTTCTGTGCCCAATGTGTGAAGTGCTGGGGATGATGGTATTTTTGTACCACTGTCACTGACACTCCTTATGTACAAAGATAGATTTCAAATGGAGCATTGACGTGTGGAACAACAGTTGCTGCAGCAAGTGTGCGCCTGGTGGAATGGATGGTGGCTGTCGGCGAAGGTGATGGAAGTGCATGTTTTATGGTCGTTTTTTTAGACTTCTATTTTTTTTTTTTACATTTTATTGCATGTCTAGCTGTCTAGCTAGCTTTGTCTGGGCCGAACGCATGCCGAGGTGCAATCATTTTTTAATGGCTTCACTAAGTGTGGATATTTATATGGAATGGTTTTGGGAGACTAATTTCTCTATAAGTGGAACTTTGTTGCTCGTAAAGAGTTGTTCTTGTTGGCATTGGCAGACATTTTATATAAACAAATTCTAATACGACTATTATGTGGCCACAGATAGTATTTTATTGCATTTTATGATCATTTTTTTGTTTGCTTTGTGTTTGGATAGAAACTATGCAAAATTGACAGATATTTTTAGAAACTGATGCTCCTTTTTCATTTTCAATTGGGCTTTACAGGAGGCTTTGATGATGATGCGTTTGAGTGGAATTGAGGATTTATATGGAAAAGAGTATTAAATAAAAAATTCTGTTTCACATAGACTTTAATATTGTTGCTACCTCTACGAGGGTAAAATGCTTTGAGTAAATTGAGCTTTTTATTCGACACAAATTAAACTTTAGGTAATATTGTTACGCAATACTGGTTCATAAAATCAAAAGTGGAATTATATTAAATAATTTTGAATGAACAACAATAACTTGCGTGTGTTACCACCAAGTATATAGGCTGTAGCTATAGCTATTTCACGAGAGCCACCTCGATCATCAGACTCCTATAGTGGTGCATAGTCTGCTTATGCAAGTTGTTGTTGTTCATTCAAAATTATTCAATATAAATTGATGTATAACTTGCAGCATGCACTACACACAAAACCCAACTTACGAAGTGAAATTATTTTCGAAGTTAACTTAGGGCTTTGACGCGAAACTGGGACAATCTCGCAATGAAAAAATTGTCCTGAAGAAAACAACAATTACACAAATAAATACTGTACTGGTGGTACTAGTTTCACATTCAGGTGCCAGTAAAAAATATTATTAAATCCCATTGAAAAATTGAATTTGATTTTGATTCCGAAATTAAGCATAATATGACTTAAATTATTTTATTTAGCCAAAAAAAAAATAATTTTGGCTCAACTTTCGACATGATGACTTCTTTCAATCATTTTAAAAATTGAGCCTTACTTTGACAATGATGATTGATTTATATTAAAAATTGGTTTTTGCAGAAGGTTATAAGCTATCGCAAACCAAATCTTTACAGTTTTAATACATTAAGCAATAAGTGGTTGGCTACGGAATTTCGCAAACCAAAATTTAACATTCGAAATCTCGCATAGCGAAATCTCGCATAGCGAAATCTCGCAATAACAAAATCTCACTGTTCATAATCACGCAATTACAAAATCCCGCATTTTATAATCTCGCAATTACAATTTTACAATATTTTAATTTGCAAGATTTCGTTATTTGAGATTAAAAAAAAAAATGCGAAGTTTCGTTATTCGAGATTTTGGTTTGTGGCATATTGGGTCTTGTGAATAAAAAAAAAGCTAAAGCTAAAACTTGGATTTTTAAGTCAAAGCTAGGTCTTTGTGTGATTAAAAACAAGCTTAAGCTAGAAACTAAAAGATGTCTTCTAGTAATAGCTAGTTTATTATTCGATTCTTCTAGCTTTAGCTTGTTTTTCCAGCTTAAGCTTCAAATGGTGTGATTAATAATAGCTTAAGCTACAATATTTTAGCTTAAGCTACAAAAATATCAAGATTCTTTTTACATGAAAACAATGGGTCTTGTGAATAAACAAATATCTTAAGCTAAAACTTAGATCTTTAAAAATCTCATTGCGTTGCTTTTCGGTCCCAAAAAAATAGTTTTAGCTTAAGCTTGTAAGCCAAAGCATGTGAATAAACAAACGAAAGCTAAAAATATTAAGCTTAAGCTAGAATTTTCTAGCTAAAGCTATTTAGCGTAATCTTTTTTTTTTATTCACATGAAACAAAGCTTAAGCTAGAACTGTCTAGCTTTAGCTACTAGTAAAAGCTATGACTAGCTAGCTCAAGCTTGCTCCAAAAATAGCTTAAGCTTTTTTTTATTCACAAAGCCCATTGTACCGCTCCCAGCAATAACGAGTGTTGTAAAATAATTTTGGTTTTATTCAAATAATACGAACACTTTTTTTTAATATTTTTTTGTAAAAAATGCAAAATAGGAGTTAGCTACTTTTAATCTAAGCTAAAGTTATAACAATAAATAATTCATAGCATTTATTTTGACATCAAGTAGCTCAAGTATTTTTTATTGTAAATTGTGCTAAAATATTAATTTTGTAGCTTATATGGGTCGTTTTTTATTTGAAATTCAAATTCAAAAATGCGTATTTCCAGTCCGATAGAACAAAATTGGAGTTGGCGGACAAAATTTAAGAAAAATAAGATTTTCAAATTTTTCTTTTGGCCTGAGTTGAAGATTTTTGAATGCTAATTGCACATATCTACTAAAAATTTGTAATTCAAAGGGGTTTTTTGATAATCAAATTTCCGCTAGTTACCAGTTAGCTAAGAATCAAGCCTCTAAACAAAATCTAAAAAAAAATTAACAACATCAATTTTTGTTGTTGAGTTCAAAGCTTCCTCTATAGCGATTTTGTATAGCTCGCATGGTTTTCCCCGTATCCTAAAATTCCAGATTTCTAACGAACAAAATTTTCAAAAAAAAAATGGTTTTTAACTTTTTTCATGTTTGAACTTGTAACTTTTTGAAAAGGTACAACAAAAATCTTTATATTAATTTCAAAATTAATTTTTGTTTTCAATTCTTAATAAAAAAAACGGTTTATAATGCTGCAAAATCGCGATTTGGTGGTTAAATTGATTTTGTCATTTTTTTTAGATTTAAGCGCTTTGCCTTCGAGCTAATCCTAGTTAAAGGTAACATGAATATCAAAAACAAAGTTATTCATAAGTATGTACATAGGACCTCCAAATTCAAACAAAGAAAAACTTGAAAAATCTAACTAAAAAAAAATTCAACTGCGTACGCACAGAGGAGGATATGGAGGCAGAGAGGGCTGCTTGAACCCCCCTTATCAAAATATATTTCATACATTAGGAAATTTATGTTCTTTTCAATGCATTTCAAATGCAAATCTAGATGTATGATACACAACTATTTTTCAATGAGTTTACCCCTCTGATCTAAATTCTGCATACCCTTCCGAAAATGCAACTTTTCAAACTTATACTCTTAATGAAAAATTATCCATTAAATCTACAAATTTATTTTTTACACAACAAATTGCACAATTTTTTGAATTAACAAGATTATTATTTTCGTCCACTTACTTCAGTTTTTAGTTGTTGGCTAGCATTGTGTATCTTTCATATTCTTATGGTTTGGGAAAGCCCTTATTTAGCGGAAATTTGAATTTTTAAAAAAGTCGCCTGAGTTACAAAATCACGGTTTGCGCAACAACTTAGCATTTCAAATATATGTATCAAAATTATTTTTTTGTGCCAAAAAGTATCCACCAAAATAATAGATATTTGTAAATATAAACTTTTCTATGAATTTATTTTTTTTTGTATTATTATATATTTATTTAATTTTCATTTAGTTCATTACAAGGACAAATATTAGGTCCGTTCGCGTACTCCCCAAAACTACGAATTTCTACGAATTTTTACGAATTTAAGTCAAATCATGTTCGCGTACTCAAAAAATGTGTAGTTTTTCACAGAAGAGAGAGCTCATGAGAGAGTAAATTATTTCCCCTTTCTGTGAATTTTAGCCCAATGAAATTCTTTGGGCAAAAATATCAGTTCTGTCAAACGTAACTTTTGACATATGCTGGAACACACCTCTGTTCGTTTACTTCTCAAAACTGCACATTTTAGTACAAAGTCCTGCCAAAGATCAAAAACAGCTACGGTAGACTTTGGAAAACCCAGCTTTGTTTTTAATAAATCCACAGGTTTGTTGTTTTTGGTCATTATTTGGCCACCTGATAACTTCTGGGCTAAGGCTGCTTATAAACATAGTTAGCCTTTTCTATAATTACAGAGACCGTAGATATGGAAAGGTCAAAAACATCTGCCACATCCCGAAAGCTAGAAGCTTCATGCCCAGAGAACCACAAAAAAACTAGCACGTTTGTCACGGCGAAGCTTTTTAAACTCTTCGGAGGTCTCATACCTCTTACAAAGGCTTTCATACACAGAAGGCTTAAGCCGGAAATGGGTCACAAACTCTTTTTCTGTGTAAGTAGGAACCACGACTTCCAAATAATTCGTTATACAATTTCTATTTGTTTGTAAGGTCTGCCCGATCATTCCAAACACTTCTTCTTCGTTGCCTTCATCATCCGAATCAACCCAGAGATTTTTTAAAATATCATCTTCGCTGCTGACACACTCCATTAATATTTTTATTTCATTTGCGTCAAAAGAATCCATTTAAAAAAAATATTATCAACGGAATATGTATTTGAAATTCAAAATGTTTTAAATTACTGTTTTTTTTCAAATTTGTTGACGTTAAGAAACCGGTAGAATTGTTTGTTCAAAACGTTCGTGTACTTTTGCACAGTTTCACTTCTCTCTGAGAGAATTTCATCCCCACTCCTCAACATTTGAAAGGCTGCGAATTTTAGTCCAGAAAGTACACCAACAGACCAATTATTACATTACAGTAAATCTTCAAGTTATTCATAAATGCTAATTTACTTTACAAAACTTAAGCAAGAAAAAAGTGCATAACATTCTTTAAATTTCTCAAGTGTTTTCCATAGAATCCAATATAAATGAAAATAAAATAAAATAAAATAAAATAAAATAAAATAGGTACAATCTTTAGTTAAAAGAACACTAGTGTCGAGAGTACCGAGTCAAAACAAAACCTTATAAAAATAAACATGCTTTAAGGAAAGTACATATATTGGAAGCGATAAAAAGTGGAAAGCTATGCTCTTGTCTTCTTTTTTTCCAAATTAATCTCATAATATGTTTTTGAGATACTAATAAAGGTTGCAAGTTACATTTAAAAGTACCACCCCAACAAAAAAGTCCATACTGAAGCTTTGATTTGTTTCTAATAGCTTTCTTGAACAATACTTTCTCAATCAACAAACCAAGATATTTGAATTCAAACAACTAACTGAATATCAATACATTTCGTTGAACATATCAAATCACTATTAAAAGTAGTACTGCAAAGATAGGAGATACAAGTATCTGCGCAAATATGCATTTTATTACAATCGTAACTATGAAAGGTAAGCTTGGGAAAATTACTGTCAAACTTTTAGTTTTAGTTTTGTCACTAAGTATACAAGCTTGTGAGTTTTTTAACCAGATCCTAAGTATTTCTAGGTCATGATTTATATCTGCAACCAAATCTAAACTGGATGAATTCGAATAAACGCAAGCGGTGTCATCTGCGAACCCAATAGTTTTGCTTCTTAAAGAAGAGAGAATTAGTATAAATTAAAAACCAGTAGGGGGCCAAGTACTGAGCCTTGCGGCACTCCAGTATTAATGCAAAGACACTTACTTAAAAGGCCTCTTATTCTTACTCTTTGTGTTCTTCCTACAAGATAAGAATAAAACCATCGCAGCATAAAACCTCGGAGTCCAGCTTTTTTTAACTTAAGCAAAAGAATGCTATGGTCCACGGTATCAAATGCTTTCGTTATGTCAACAAAAATGGAAGCAGTTAATTTTTTCCGATTAAGACTATCATGTACTTCTGAACAATAATTTAAGAGTGCATCTTCAGTAAAAATTTTTTACTCTAAGGCCATATTGACTCATTGAAATACAAATACATTTAACTGCGTTTGGTCTGGGTCGAGGTCATCATAGGTATACATAATATAACACGTATCACAAAAACAACATGCATGGGATCCAGGTTTCTCCAGAGGTTTATTTCAATAACCCAGATACAAGTTTTCACTCCGAGCAGCAGGTAGCTAAGCTATGTATTTACCATTGTGGACTATGTCAGTGATTCGTGAGCAGTGTTAGGAAAAGAGACAGGCTTTACATGGAGAATAAGTATAAAGAATAGATATAGAAAAAGAGATGGCTATCTTTCAAACCATTTTTTCTGACGGAAAATACATTTAGTACCTACACCTGCTTTTTCATTACTTACCACTTAAACTTATAAAGTTGACAGCACTTGTTTGAATCTTAACGCTTTTCCAATGTACTAGAATTAAAAAGAGATATAGAATTCAATTGACTAGGTAAGCTGTGTTAATTGATACGTTAAAGAAGAACAAGGAGTGTTTTCAAATTCAAATAAAATTTGGACACCCTCGAGGTGAAAATTCGCAATCAAAAGTTGATAAACTATAGGCAATTTCAACCACAAAGTGCAATAAATTACGACTTCGACTCAACAGATTTTAAAATTTTGTCAAGAATTCGTGATGACATCTCTAAATGCTCTTATGTTCAAGTTGCTTGGAACTTAAGAACTTTTAAAATATGCAAATATGTAATTATATAAAAATATATAAAAATATAAAAGAATATGAAAAAGGAATTTAAAACGTTCTCTAAATTGGATAAGAACTAAAGTAAATAGCTTAGCACTCAGACCCAAGTATGCCATTTTATTACTTGAAAAACATTATGAATATTGATATTGATAAAGTGACATTTCTACAAGGTTTTCGCTCATTACTCGAAAAACAGCTATTCAAAGCTTGACAATTTCCTTATGCGTATGACAGAACTCCGTATGTCCCACATTCTGTTCACACAACATTTTTTGATATCTTTTATAGTTTTACGTTACATTTCACTTCCGAAATTATGTAACGTTATCAGCCACTTTGAAAGGCCGTATTTCGGAAACTATAAAAGATAGCAAAAAACTTTGTTTGTACGAAATGTGAGTGCAAACTCAACAAAACATGCCTGTAGAGGAACACCCCAGGGTGGTGTTCTATCACCCCTTCTATGGATTTTAGTCATAAACAAAATTCTCGTTAAGTTGGAAAGTTGTGGCGTGAAGGCGGTTGCATATGCGGATGATTTGGTTATTCTGGTGTCGGGAAAATTCCCTTCTGTGATAAGCGAAATCACGGTGGTAGCTCTGAGGAAGGTTAGCAACTGGGCTACGAGTTGTGGTTTAGGAGTTAACCAGAGCAAAACTGAATTAATGCTATTTACGACCAAAACTAAAATACAGCCCTTCACTCTACCCCGACTAAACGGTCAATCACTCTCGTTATCCTCCAGTGCAAAATATCTAGGCGTAGTCCTAGACCCTAAATTAAACTGGAGGCAAAATATTGAAGAACGGGTCAGGAAGGCCTGCATAGCTTTCTACGCCTGTAGCAAAACCTTTGGTAAAAAGTGGGGCCTTCAATCAAGGATGATCTTGTGGACGTACACAGCCGTGGTACGGCCGATTCTAACTTATGGTTCGATTGTCTGGTGGCCCGCACTTAACAAAGCATATAACATCGATAAACTTAAAAAGGTTCAAAGAACAGCTAGTGTTGGTACCACAGGGGCTCTTCGATCTTGTCCAACGGATGCCTTAAGTGTTCTTCTACACCTTTTACCACTTGATCTACACATTAAATATCTAGTATCTTGCAGTGCACTTACTAAAAGAATCAGATTGCTGGGTTGCTAAGCCTTATGGTCACAGCAATATAACCAATTTGATTCCCACTGAAATCTTTTCGACTCCCACTGACTACTGCGCCCCTTCAGGGAGCCTCAGTAGAGATTTTAAAGTTATTATCCCATCTAGAAAAGACTGGGATGATGTAATCATGACGAGAGATTTCGACACAACTATTTATACTGATGGCTCAAAGATGGAGTGCGGTGTTGGTCCAGGAATCTTCTCTGAGACTCTAAACATCACTTGGTCCTTTCGGTTACCCAATTTTTCGAGTGTTTTCCAAGCGGAATTACTTGCAATTAGGGAGGCATGCAATATACTTAAACTAGACCCAAACCAAAAGCGTAATGCAGCTATCCTGACAGACAGTCAGGCAGCTATTAAAGCCATTGTTTCGAGTACATCTTCCTCTAAATTGGTCCAACAATGCCGTGATGAGCTCGCAAGCCTAAATATTGACCTCAAGGTCACTTTGATCTGGGTTCCTGGTCACATTGTCATTGAGGGAAATGAACGGGCAGATGAGCTTGCCAGGCAAGGATCAGCCCTTCATAGCTCACTTGCGGAAAGAGTCAATATTCCCCTTGGAGTTGTGAAGGGCAATATATTCTCAATCTTCCTTAGTGAATCCAATCGTAGGTGGAACAGTTTAACCAACTGCAAAATATCAAGGAAAATCTGGCCCGCCTATAATCAGGGCCGGCCCGAGCGAAATTAGCGCCCTGCGCATACTTCATCATTTCCGCCCATCAATTGCGGTCAATGGTGGAAAAAATCATATCCTCATTTTACCCAAGGGGTAGACTTTGCAATGCTTTTTTTTATTTAAAACTTTTTTGTGCCTACCTACTTTCTTAACTATGTTGGTAGGTACCTAGGTTGTAGATGGACACGACACTTTTGTAAATACATAATGAAAACTGAATTTGTTCGAACTATGTAAGAACCACTTTAATGTTTATACTTCAGAATTATATTCAGCCTTTAACAAAAAAGTAAACACGTTAGACGTTATATTTATAAACTAATGACTACTGGAATCTGACTCTACGCATAGCAGATCTACATATATACTCTCAATATAGATTCTTTTTTCCCTTCATTTGTTTTGAGTTTTTTAGTTTGACCACAATAACACTGGCACACAAATAATGTAATTAGATAAGTCAAAAAATCCTTTTTTCTTAATGAAAATAATGCCTGGCAACAACAAAAAAATAGAGAAAAGGAGAAATTGAATAAACAAGATTCCCTCATTAACGACAAACATCATCATAATCATAAATCATCGCATCATCATCATTCATTATTTCCATATTTCAATCCTTTGTTTCAACATACAATAAGACAGTGCTACAATTTCATATTTCACTCATCAATGGAAGCCAATGCCAAAATAAAACATAAAAAACACTCAACCGGAAGAGTTTAATTCGTAGACGCAAATTTTTAATTTGCGCACTGGTATGTCAATGAGTATGAATTTTTCACTTAGAATTTCTGTTAAATTAACATTTCTGACTTCGATTTCATATAGAAGAACTGTTATCGCGCTCATGTTATCACCATGCTGGCTGTTAATTGTCTGTATTTGCAGTTGAAGAATTTTGTTTTATGTTGCACAGCATAGGGGTGGGTTTGGGTTATGAAAATAAAATAAATGCCTTCACGCACACACACGATGGTGAGTGAGCTGAGAATAACGTCGACAGTTTGAAAAAGAGAAAAATTTCAAATAGGTAGGTATCTGTTGGTAAAGGCGAACAAAATCGTGCACATTTCAAAGATTTTGTGATGTAGTTTTTTGTTACTGTGGGTGAGAATAGGAAGATAGACATCGACTTATTTTTGGAATAGTAGATAGATGTATGTATATTATAACTGTCTTTAAGTTCAGAATAAACTGGTAGTTATGTACTGGATAGGATATCACTATTGGTGTGAGAAATAAAAATTTAAAAAATAGGTAGGTATAGGTAGTGGTTACGAGAAGTGGCTTTGTTAATTAATGCCTGCTTAAGGCGCCCCTTGGGTTCAGCGCCCTGTGCATTTGCACTGTTTGCACGTATAGCTTGTCCGGCCCTGCCTATAATAAATCCCGAACAACCGATCTGATTTGTAGACCTAGGCAAGACATAGCCAGGGTCGTTGCTTCTTGTACTGGGCACTGATCAGTAGGAGGACATGCAGCGAGACTGGGTATTCCGCACAATACTCACTGTCGTAGCTGTGGGGACCATCAAGAAAAGGAAAAAGTTCTTCATTTCCTTTGTAAATGTCCTGCTCTGGCCAGAATGAGAGCACAATCGTTTGGTTTGGCTTTTCTTGACGACCTTAACGAACTTTCCGAAGTAAAGATCAGGGATTTGATCTATTTCCTCAACGCGACTAAATGGATCTAAGACCAAATTGGTTGCTTCTGCATCATGCTCCCGTGCGGACTGCCAAGACCGTGCGCCATCGGAATTCGGGTATCTGCAGGGTTACGTGGTGCTCAATGACCTTATCACGCAGTTGGTCCGTCTGCGCTTCGGTGACATTCTACTACCTGCCTAGCTTGGCATAATGTGGTTGGCCTCGGGGCGGGATGTGACCCAATTGTATGAGTGTCTTTTGGCCCACCTCCTGTGGCTTAGGCTGTAGATCCAGATTCAAACAGACAGACAGAATTTGTTCGTGTTCCCTATCATCGTAATGTCATGTTTGATTAATATCTCAAAATTTATTTTTGCACAAATCCAAAACTTCCCCTATAGTACCTACCTATGTATATCGCAAGTAAAAAATGCATTGCAAGGAAAAGATCAAGAACTAAACACATATTTTCTTTGAATTAAATCTTTTATATGTATAGGTAAACTGTATAGTCAGTACTTAAGCATTTTTTTTTTTTTTTTTTTTAAATCTATTATGCGATTAAGTTTTGAAGTAAGAACTTTTACATTTTTAAAAAGTTGTCCTCTTTCTTATCCCCAAAAAAATGGTCACTGTACTTTGCCATACATTTTGAATTGTTTTCAAATAATGGTAATTGATCTTATACATAATTCACCTATACTTAGCTAAAAGTAAACTTCAGCAGAATCATTGTTAAGATTATCTCTTGATGATCAATGATAGATGGCGCAAGCATCTCTAGTATTTCGTTGGAGTTATGTGTAATGTCTCACTGTTGCACCTGTTTCACTTGTTAGCAATTTCCTCTACAAAATTAAACAAAATTAGTCAACACTTCCAAATGCCGCTTCTCCCTATTTTTCTTCTCACTTAATTTATTATATATTTTTTTTTTCATGTTCAAATCTTTTTTCTGATTTATACTGGTACGTACAAATTTTGTAGGATTAAAGTAAATCCAACCAACTGACACAACACAACGATGAACAAATAGAGTAGGTATAGAAATGTGGACATTCTCTAATCTCTAATCTTCACTGGACAGGAAAATCTGTTCCATTTCTTTTCTTTTCAAAAAGATGTTTACTGAGAGATGAAAGGAATTAAGTTATATATGCTAAATGTCTCTTTTTTCTTATTTTTTTCTTCCACCCTGATGACATAAGCATGGACAAATAAACAAAACAAAAAAAAAACAAAAGAATACAAAAATCTCATTAAACTTAACACCCAGTCAAGCTTTCTATATAGGCCTCTCTTATACCTCCCCATCCACCACCATAACTTAGATAATTGCCTTTTTTTTCTGTCCTACACTAAATATCTCCCACCCTATTGAAGAAACTTCTGTTTTTAGCTCCTCCACCAGATGTTGGAGGCAACTCAATAAATTATATCCGCTTAACGCCCACGGACGATCTTATAAAAAAAATAAACATAAATCGTTTTAGATTCACATAAGAAGAAACACAGCCAGCAGACCATCATCATACAGCTCGGCACGGCCGGCACGGCAATGCTCCACAACACATTTGTAGCAAAGAAGCAACAAGCATCAACATCAGGGCTTCTATACTAAACTTTTCATTCTACATGGGCAACTGGCCAAATTGCGCGGGAGTAAGGATGAGTATAAGGATAATCGAATTGAATCCACTAAAACACTCGATTTCCTAATTAGGACGATGGCAATGGAATGGGAGTGGACTGAGAGTGGGCTGAGAGTTTGCTAAAGGAAAAAAAAATCTCCACCTGTTGCACACTAAAACCGGCCACGTCCTTAAACTTTTAATAACTTTTTTTTTCCCGTCGTCGTCCTTTTTTTCTGTTTGAATTTCCTATTCATGGTTCATTAAAAGAGCACACCTGTGCCTATCCCTGGTGCTTTATACCTTA
The DNA here is from genome assembly GCA_963921185.1 of Dasysyrphus tricinctus. Classification (NCBI taxonomy): domain Eukaryota; kingdom Metazoa; phylum Arthropoda; class Insecta; order Diptera; family Syrphidae; genus Dasysyrphus; species Dasysyrphus tricinctus. The sequence continues at coordinate 74,362,572 of OY992533.1, forward strand.
AACATATATATAATTAATATCGGGAAGTGAGTCCTGAGAAGAAAAAAAAAACTCTGAAAGCTGAACACTCGCTGCCTCTGCCAAGAGGACAAAATCGATTTAGCGGCTTGGTCTCTTCTATAAGTGAAGGAGGCTCTATGAATGGGTACAATAACCTGGTGGGGTTGAAGAAAGGAACTTTTTTGTTGCTGTTTTTTCTTTTTTTTTTAATATTCTCTTAGTTTTTATGTTTTTTTTGTCTTTGTTATATTTTTCTCTATGATAAAATACAAAGGATTCCAGCGCATTGGTGTGAAACCGCGCACAGTAGGGATTTATTTTGAAACTCTGCCAAAAACATCCAGAAATAGAAAACTTACTCTAGTGTATCCCTTTTTGAGGGGGTATGGAGAGTGGAATGGCACATTGGGGCAGGTCTTTTGAGCTCTTGGTTTTTTTTTATACATTTTGCTGGCATATAAAGAAGACCGACGACGATGGCGGCAACGTAGACCAAGAACTATGATGACAATTCAACAACACGCACATTAATGAAACAATATAATTATTTTTAAGGATCGTGCCAATTTGTCAGTCTGCCGTAAATAACTCGAAATTAAACCGAAAATGACAGGGCAAATGAATGTACTGCCAGTAGTTGTACACCAGTCTATTCGTCAACTACAGTCAATTCCGCTTATTTGAATTAACATTTCACTGAAATTTTGAAGTAAATAAAAAAAAAAAACAATTTAATAAAATGCACATAATTTGCTTAAATCGAACCCTAATGGCCAGTTTTTCAAGACAGAGTTAACCCTGTTTTTGATTTTGTTTTTAACCGCTTCAGATTATATATTGTACAGAGCTTAGATCAAGGTGCAACCTACAACAAAATGAGTTAAATCAGAGTTATCTAATCCTGAAAACTAATTGACTCCATGTTTACTAAGAAACAGTTTTTCATTGGAGGACTAATTTTATCTTTCAGTTCTCTTAAAATCTATTGAAATCGATGTGCGATACTATGGATGTCACCCTTTTACGACTTTCGCTATCGAAATCGATAAAGCACCGTAACGGAAATTGCACTTTTTGAAGACTTAAATAGTTTTCACCTTCGAAATCGAGATGGCACCACAACAGAAAAGGCATTCAGTTTGTTCCGGAGTTAACTTGGAGTTAAAATAAGATTTGTTAAACGAAAAACACCAAAACCGCCCAAAAGAAGAATTTCAACATTGCATCCTTAGCACATCTGAGAAAGCCAGAGACTACAGTGCATGAACAACTGACCGGGAAACTCTCGCTGATGCACCCCCAGCCATAAGCGTCAAACAACCAGTGGAACCAGTATCACATCATCATTAAGGAGACAGCGGAGACAACAATAGGCCTTTAACCACCAAGAAAAAAGAACCCGTGGTACGATGATGAATGCGCGGTATTGAAGCAGGAGACGGAAAATGCACGAATGCAAATGCTACAACGGAAAACAAGGTCGGCAAGAGAGGAGTACCGCGAAAAAAGAGATAAAAAAAACCTGCACAGAAAGAAAAGAGTATCCGCAGCCTCTCAGCTCAAATAGCTTGAGGAGTCTTGCACTATACCACCAACACCGGCCGATTCTACAAAATAGCAAAGCAACTGGCATCTGGTTATTGGACTGGCACCGCAAACTCTTCAAAACAGCGAAGGGAAACTAGTCACCAAAGCACAGAGAACTGTAGACGTATTTAAGCAGCATTTCCAGCAATTGCTTAGTGCGCATTATGTAGAGGAGGTGACAAGGGATCCCTGCGCTCAGTACTGAAGAGGTTAAGAAACCCATTCATAAGCTTAAGAACAACAAATCCGCCGGCTCAGATGGCCTAGGAGATCTCCTGGTAAGATGCATGCCCCAGCTCATCAACCAAGTGTGGGAAGAGGAAAGTATGCCAGACGACTGGTCAAATAGCTAGATATGCCCAATCTACAAAAAAGGCGATCCTATGTCCTCCAAGAACTATACACAGGCATATCCCTGCCTAATGTTGCCAACAAGATCCTATCTAACGTACTATGTGAGCGTCTAAAGCCTTTCTGCAATACTATGATCGGCACGTACTAGTGTGGCTTCAGGCCAGGCAGATCAACGATAGACCAAATCGTCACATTGAGGCAAATCCTGGAAAAAACCAACGAATTTCAAGTCGAGACCCACCATCTATTTATCGACTTTAAGGCCGCATATGATAGCATAAGTCACCAAGAGCTTCTATTGGTGATGTCGGAACTCGGGATCCCGAAAAAAGCTGATCCAGCTATGCTGCATAACGTTACAAAATACGCGGTGCACCGTGCAAATGGATATAAAAGCTCATCCGAGTTATTCCAGACGTGTACAGGGTTCAGACAAACAAAGGCTCATCTGTCCATCTCCTAGGACAAATCGTCACGGTTGGCAGCAGTAATTTCCAGGTAGTCAAGGAGTTCACCTACCTTCAAACAAACCTCAATTCCACGAAGGAAACCTTAGTGTAAATCCGACGAAGAATTACCCTGGTGGACCGCTGCTACTTCGGTTTGGCCAAACAAATGGGTTCAAAACTCCTTTTTCGAAAGACAATGTGCACGCTATGCTGGACGATAAGTAAAAAAGGGGAATTGATACTGGGCACTTTCGAGAGAAAAATTCTTCGACGGATTTTTGGTACTATATGCAAAGAGAGCAATTGGAAGAGAATATTCAATCGTGAACTGTACAAGCTGTACCAAGATGTGGATGTAATCCGAAGAGCCAAAACACGTCGACTACACTGACTCGGCCACATCGAGCGAATGCGCAACAACGCTCCAGCTAAGAAAACTTCGAATCCAAGCCCCAGGTTCGAGACGACCGCAGACAGACCGAACCTCCGCTACAGAAACCAGGTGGTTACAGACGCAAAAGCGCTTATTCTCGACAACTGAAGGGAGCGTGCGAGGGACCGCAACCGATGGAAGACCACAATATCTTAGGCAGAGACCCTCCTTGGCATGGGGGAGCGCTACGATATCCCGTAAACCAAAATCTCGAATAACGAAATCTCGCATTTTTTTTAAAATCTCGAATAACGAAATCTCGCAAATTAAAAATCTTGTTTTTCATAATCTCGCAACTACAAAATCTCACTTTTTACAATCTCGTATTTACATCTTGAACCTAAAAATCTGGCAAATTTCAACCAAAATCTCGCAATTTAAAATCTCGCAAATCAAAATCTCGCAACTTCAAATTTCCCAGCAACGAATCGCACACGGCTTTTAGAAAAATTTGCTTTTTTTTGAGATTATACCTACCCAAGAGCACTTTGGTGATTTTTCTTTCCAACTAATAACTATAGCCGTCAATAAAAAATTGTACATCCTTAATTACTGTTAATAACCTCTATAATCATTTTGGTTGTCTTTGACGCGTTCATAATGGAACTAAAAGTATTTTTTCTAGTTCAAGGCCAAATACGAGTATTGCAATTTGCACATGACACTTTAACTTTACAACTGGATATACCATCTTTATATTCTCTCTCTTTCTTGTTCCTTTGAAAACAATAATATTGAAAAATCAATAGTTCAAATCAATAAATTACAGTGTGGTCTAAAAGTACCCAGACACCTGAATTATATATTTTGCAGTAGGTATCTCGCAAAATTGAATTGCATTGCAACAAATAAATTTTTTTAATCAAAATGTCGCATATTACAATCTCGCCCGAGATTTTTATTTGCGAGATTTTGATTAAAAAAATTTATTTGCTGCAATGCAATTCAATTTTGCGAGATTTTGATATGCGAGATTTTAGTTTGCGGGATTTCGTTATTGCGAGATTATGAAAAGCGGGATTTTGTAATTGCGGGATTATGAAAAGAGAGATTTTGAAATTGCGAGATTTCGTTATGCGAGATTTTGAATGCGAGATTTTGACTTGCGAGATTTCGTAGCCAACCCATGGCATGGATCGGGAGCCAGATAAGTAAGTACCTAAGTAGTTTTTTCCGAATGCGCCCATTCATAAAAAAGCTATTTTCTATCTTTCGTCTACCAAACTTGACATTTAACTTTGCCTTTTCTGACAGTTTTGACAGATGAATAGTACTTTAATCATACGCAATTTTTTATGTGCATAGCTTCCATAAGCTTGATGTTTTTTTGAACTTCAATTAAATGACAACATTTGGCAATGATATGATATCCAAAAGTGGTTTGAAAATTACAAACAAAACTATGTCAAATTGCTCTTTCAGTTAAGTGCAGCCAACTGTATTCAGTTTGGTAGAAGAGTGTTTTGCAACTATGTATGTACATATTTTTTTGTTATTGTTTGGCAGCAATATCATTGCTATCATAATTTATTTTCATCCGAATGACATTTAAAAGTTATTTAGTTTTGAATTTTATATTATTTTGAATGTTATGTACAATGTACATAATTGCAATTTAAAGTTTCCAGGAAAAAATGAAAAAAAAAAGAAACTTTTCTGTTGGTTAGGAAAATTTTTTATAGTTTTGGGAATTTGCGAATTACATAATATTGGATGGGCGATGGGATGGTACACGTTGGAAAGGAAGCATTTTATGTTCATGTGTAAAATAAACTGGGTTGATTGGAGAGAAATGTATTAATTTGATGACTTAACAATATGGTAAAGGGATCAATATTAAAGGTATTAACCCCGAGGATAAAGGGATTTTAAACGAATCTTTTATTTACTACTGAATGGAATTGAGGCAATTTTCGAGAAAGATTAATTTGGTATTATACTTACAAACCTTCGAGTAATATTTAAATGAAATTTAACTGGAGAAATATTGTAATATGATTTTTTTTTTAATAAATTTACAGAAACCATATTAAAAGATCAAATCATAAAGTGTATAAATGGAGAGCATTTATTAATATTAATACAAATTAAATTGGTTCTGTTTTTCTAAGAATTATTAAATTACTTTTTAAAATTTAACAGTCAATAATTTCAACAATACTACAGGGTATGCCATCTTTTAGGTCAGTGTGTAACTTTGTATAACTGTGAAATTGAAACATCACAATTCGATATGATGTTGACCAGCATTGCTGCTTAAAAAATTAAATACCGTGCCATTTCCTTGCCATTTTAAAACCAAAGCTCTTCTATTTTATTGAAAAAAAAACGACTGGGTTACAAGTACAAGTACTTGCTCTCATATGCTCAAAAGGCTGATGAGGATTTAAGAAATTGTATATAAGGGCATGAAAATTATGAGAGAAAAATGTTTAAAAGCATAAATAATTACGATCTTTAAATTAGCTAAAACAAATTCTTTAATAGTTTGAGGTGAAAAAATATAATGGCCATCTGAATTCTTGACCAAACATATTTAAAAAAAAAATTAAATCGTTGGAGCGGTTTTTTTTAAGAAAATAAATTTTTGTAGGTAATTCTTAAAACATTTTTTTAAGGAAAAATTTTTGTATGCAAATCTTAAGTATTTATTGTATGAGTATCAAAATAAAATTTCCAAAAAAACTTCAAATTAAAAAAAAATTAAAAAATTTAAAAATTAAATATTTGAATATTTTAATATGGCCAAGTTTTCATACATTTTAAATAAATAATTAAGTATAAGTAGTTAAGAGAAAACTTTCCAAGTAAATCCACCAAATTTAAATCAGTGATCATTAAATACCAAATGTCTGTCATAATGTATAAGAACTTGGCTCTTTTTTAACATTTATATATTTGTTGTAAAGTAAGCTTTCACTCCTTTTTGCAAAGATTTTATTTTATCAAGGCTAAAATCGACCCCTAGGTCCCCTACCCCTAGGTGCCAAAGCCCATACTTTCCCATACAAATTTGTATGGGATTTTCGGTCTTTTCACAATTCTGTCTGTCTGTCTGTCTGTTCGTCTACAGCCTAAACGGCTCGACCGATTTTCTTCAAACTTGGTACATAGTGGTTTTTGGTGATTCTGCCGACACGTCTTTTTCATTTTTTTTAGAGCCAAAAATAACGGTACCTGCCATAAATTTTTTTTATCAATTTAACATAATTGCTTTTTTCTCAAAAACGGCTCGACAGCTTTTCTTAAAAAAAATTCAATAAATTCATTTTAGTAAAGGCTTTGGGTGGAAAACCATTTTTCAAAAATGGTTATTAATGGTACCTCCCAAAAAAACAATTTTTTAATTTTTGATTTTCTTCAAAACTGTAAGACTAATTTCAATTATTTTTTTATACAGAAGCTTCCAAGAAATATAAATAGTTTTGTGTAACAAAATTTTTGAAAAAATATTTTTTGGATTTTTAAAAAATGTTTCAAATTTTGTTTTTGTAAAATTAAATATTTCGAAAACGACAATATCGATTTTTTTGAAACTCGATATTTAAGAGTTTCTTATGTTGAATTCCTTACAACAATTTCAAATCGATTTTTTTTGTTGGTTGTAAGGAACACACAAAAAATCAAATTTTTCGTGTGGGATTGTGTGTGTCATTTGACAGTAGCTTTGAGGCAAAAAAGTAAATAAACTATGCGCATACAAATTTGTTAAAAATATTCCAAAGTGCATTCAGTTTTTCGCGTCATTTTGTTAGATTAAAAACATATACATTTCCAAGAAAAGTTGCAAAAATAAACAAAAAATAGTTATGTGGCCATTAAAGTAAAAAACACAACCCAAATTCATCCAAGAAACACATCATTCGAGAAACACATCGGCGAGCGCGCGATTTATATCTTTAATTGACTTTGGGCACTTTGAATCGAAGTTAGTTGATATTTTTATATCTTCTAACTTACCATTCACTATTTTTTGATGAATTAAAATTAGTTTGAATGATTTATTTGCTTTTAATCTATTTAAATGACCGACGAACACTTTAGAACATTTGTTAAACCCGCCGCAAAATACTTTCAACTCCAGAGAAATGTCAAATCTTGTTAGTGTGTGTGAAATCGATTTGAAATCTTGCTGAAAATGCAAGATTTGTTTTGACAGAATAAAATCGATTTTGTTTAGAAAAAAATCGATTCTGTTTAGAAAAAAATCGATTATTTTGTTGTAAGGAATTCGACATTAGTATACTTTCTAAAATATTTTTTGAAAAAATTTAACATTTATGAAAAAATAACGGTACCTTTCATATAAAAGTTAAAAAACTGCAAAGGAAAATATTTTTGTTCTCAAAAACGACTCCTACGATTTTGATTAAACTTTTTTCATACACTAAAATTAGTACGATCTACTACCAAAAATTATAAAATTTTACACTTACAAACTATTGATAGCAGGCACCTGTCATAGAACTTTTTTTTTATTTTGAATTTTCTCGTTATCAGCTCAACAGATTTTGATGAATTTTTTATATATGAATTTCAGATAAGATTAATTAATATTGCATATCAAAATTTTCAAAAAAAAAGTTTTTGGATTTTTAAAAAAAGTTTAAAACTTTTTTTTGAAAATTCGATATCTCAAAAACGGGTTGACAATTTTTTTTTTAATTTTGTTTTTATATACACATAAATATATAGCTTAGATTTGCATACCAAAATTTGTTCTTAAAAATGTTGTAAGAATTTTATATATAAACCGCTTTTTTTAAACCGCTCCAATGATTTTAAATTTTTGTTCCCATACAATCATATTCAATCAAGAATTAAGATGGCATTCTTTTTTTCCACCTCAAACTGTCAAAAGAGTTGTTAAAGCCAATTTAAATGTCGTATTTCATGCTTCTCTACATTTTTCTCTCTTAATTTCCATGTTTTATATACAATAGCTGCAGATTTGTTATGAGAACTTCTTTTATGCTGTTATAATTAACTCCATAAAAGTACAATAGGTGTCAAAAAAGGTTGCCTTTTTTATTCTATGAAGTATTATGAAAATAAAAAGCTTTAATGGATGTATTAAGGAGTTAAATCATTGGTTGGGAGCTACCGTTATTTTTTTTTATAGAAGTAAAATTTGTCAAAAAATATTCTACAAAGAATTTTGAAGAAAATTGAAAATAATATTCTTCTGTTTAAGTGGAGCAAATGAATTATTCCACAAAGGGTTATAAAACCATTATGTACCGAGTTTCAAAAAATCGATCATATTTTTTTTCTAAATATTTGATTTTCAATAAAAAAATTTTGAAAATAGAGAAAAGGAACCTTAATGACTCTATTTTCAATTTAACGCGACCACAAGCAAAAATAAGTTCAATCACTTTTCGGCTTTTTGCTCTGGATAGAATTTCCATTGTGTAACAAAAATGTCGAAAAAGACTTTAATTTTATAAAAAAATTTTAACTTTTTTACCAATACAAAAATATTTTTTTTTTAATTTTAGTAAAAACAAACTACATAGGTACATATTTATATTTTTAAGAAGCTTCTTTATGAAATATACATAGTTATTAAAATAAGAAATATTGTTTTGGAGAAAATAAAAAAAAAATTTTTTTGGGGAGGTATCCGGTTTTTGAAAAATTGTTTTCTATCCAAAAGGTAGCCTTTCCTTCAAGTAATTTATTGAATTTCTTTCAAGAAAAGTGGTGGAGCCATTTTTTGAAAAATAAAATTTTGTAAAATGCCAAAAACATTTATTGTATGGTAGGTACCGTTATCTTTAATTAAAAAAAAATTAAAAAAAAGCGTGTGGAGAGAATCACCAAATACCATTATGTACCAAGTTTCAAGAAAACGGAACCAGCTTTTTAGGCTATAGCCTAAATATTTTTGCTATAACTCAGAAACTAAGCCGATTTCGACAATTTTAAACTTACAACTTTTTGTTCAAAATTAAATTTTATATCGAAATGTATAGTTTAAAAAAATATTTTTTTATTTTTGTCTAATGAGTGCATAACTTTATTCGGAGCCAAGGTACGCTTAAGAGGTACAAACAAAATAAAGTAGAGTGTTAGGGCCTTAATATGACATGTTAATAAAGCCATATTTTATGTGAAAACTGACAGAGATATAGCCATTCAAACTTTACCATTTCTTATCATATTTCGCAGTTTTTGCCCGAAAGACTATTTTTTTGTAGATACTTTATGACAAATTTAACATTTTTTAAATTTAATAATAGCCGAAAAACAAAATTGCGAACTAACATACTTTTATATATTTTCTATAGTCGTTATGTAATATTATATCAAAATCTTGCTTTCGAACATTTTTACGAATTTGAAATTTTGCCATATTGTACCGAAAAAAAGGCTTTCGGGCCAAAACTGCGAAAAATTATAAGAAATGGTAAAGTTTAACTTGGCATATCTCTCTCAACTTTGAACAAATTTTACTTTTTGAACATGCCATATTTAAGCCTCAGTCTCTACTTTATTTTTTCTATGCATGTTTTGACCCTATCTTTGCTTCAAAAAAAGTAAGGCACAATTTATTAAAAAAATTAGAAATCTTTGATTTTTTGATTTTTTTAGATAGGTTTTTGTTAATTTTTCCTGCTTAAATTTTTTTATAAAATTTTTTGAACTATTCAATGGAAAATTTAATTTTGATCAAAAAGTTCTAAACGTAAAGTTTTCAAATTCGGCTTAGTTTTCGAGTTATACCAAAAATATTGAAAAGTGGCCAGTGTGACCATTCTCTCAGAAACGCATGGGTGAATTTAGTAGCATTTTTGGTTTTAAGCATGCTTATGGGCCAAACAAAAATATGCAATGATAAAAACCATTGCATGTAATTGTTCCTTCATACCCTTCATTTTCCTGTCTATTCAATAGGCTACTACCTAAACAGCTTATCCATGTAGACAGGGACGTGCCGTGGTGATTTCAGTTAGGTGTGCGCTATATTATTTTGCAATGAAAACATATCTTTCTAAGCTTTGCACACAGTACCAGCGTTCCAAAGCGAGCCTGTTTTCGGACACTTAGTCGCTGCAAAAAACAAGCAGATACTTCAAACAACAATTCTAAGCGGTTACAAAACTTTCTCACTATTAGTTTTTTTGAAAAAAGTAATCAAGGTCAGCAAAAGTACAACAGAGCAAAAGCGCCAATAAGAATAGGTTGCCACGAAGCCAGTGCATCAACTTATAGTTTGTTTTGTAAAAAAAATGAAGGACCTTAGAGCTGTAATTCAATTATTAGAGGGGGAGGACTTTTTTCATTTAATAAAATAAACAAAAAAAAAACAAATAAAATAATGTTTGAAATTATTCTAAGGGCCAGTTTCAAATGTTCCGGTTAAAGTTTCGGATAGCTATGCGACACATAACACTATCCAGCAGATAAAAGTTGCTGTTAGTTATTTTCTGTTTCATCGTCAAAGTCTAGGTTAAACTAACCGGTGGATAAATTTACTAGACACCTACAATTTGCGAAGAACGATAAACATCAAAAACATACTGAAAATTAAATTTTCGTTGTCAAAAGTAAAAATATTTTTCATTATAATTTGAAATGTCACTGATTTTAAGAATTTAAATTCAGTATGAACCCCGAAGGAATTAAAGAAACTCACGAGTTAGGCATTCGGGGTGTCCAATCCTCCAAAAACAACATCTGAATAAGAATTTTGAAATACAAGCAAGTTTTAAAAAATACGATACCTATTTTGGAATATAGAGAAGAGACCACAATTCAATAATGATATGTACATACATATGTATGTTTGAATAAAGATGTAAAGTTCATGAGTCTTTTACTGCTCATTCGCCCGTTTCTATATTTCCTTAAAAAAACCCACGAAAGAATGTTCTGAAACTATATTTTTTCCAAACGCTTCCCATTAATATTTGTATCTTCTGGATAAGGGCTATTCCAGCCACTTGAAACGGCGGATAGGCTATCCGAGACTTTATCGGTCGGATATCACTATCCGAGACATTTGAAACCAAAAGTTGAAGTTTATTTTGCAGATAAGTTCCGGATAGGCTATCCGAGACTTTATCCGCAAGTCTTGAAACTGGCCCTAAACCTCTTTAATAATTGTTTTGTAAGTTGTATTTTTTTTTAAATAATTCTAAACATTTTGGGGGCAGTAAATAATTTTACGTGGTAAATTTAATCACTGGAAATATTATGCCTATTAATTTTCAAAAATGTAGGCTACTTTTATTTATTGAAAAAGAAAACTTAATACATTCATCTGTGAAGGTGTTAACCAAGTTATATAATTCCTTGAAATAGGCATCTAATTTATAAAAAAAAAATCCAAAGTGTTAAAAGCCTAAATAAATTTCAATATATTTTTTAATCAACTATGATATTTTAACTTTATTTGCTTTTTTTATAATTCTAAAAGAAATGTGTTTTCACCTTTTTTATATATAAAAATACAGTTCAAAAAATCAGTAGACTTCCCTTTTTTCTAATTTTTGTAAAAAATCCCAAGCAAAGGAATTTTTTTCATGATCCCCCAGCACTGTAATGTGGATATCACTATCCATCACCACTGGCGCAAAGCAACGAAAATGAAACAGATACAGAACTCTCTGCATAGCGAAGTGCAGAATGAAGGACCGTGGTGCGCTCGATGAAGTTGAACACCTTGCTATCTAAATTTCTATAAGGAAGAATGAACTTTGTGTTGTTTTTTTTTAATGTTTGTATGTGGATTTGCTTCACCTCGGTGCGCTTAAGTTAAGCGAGCACCACCCTGATGGGTGAATTTTTCATTTCTTTGAAAGGAAATGAACTTGCTTCGAGTTGCCGAATGAAGAACGAATGTGCGCTTGATGAAGTTGAACACCGAGTCACCGAGTCATATAGATTAATAAGGGTAGGTATATGTATGTATACCTAGGAGAAAAAACTTCGTGTTGTTTTTGTTTTAGGTTTTTTTGTGTGTGAATTTGCTTTGCCTTGGTGCGCTGAATTTTAAGAACACCTTGTCTACATGGTATTTTTATTTTGTTTACTTTTACTGGGTGGAATGATTTTATTTTGAATTGGGTGTGTCCATACTTTTGTTTGGAATATTTATACAGGTAAAATATTAAAAAGAAAGACAAGTGCGTTTGTTAAGATTTAGGAAGGGTGTGCGGAGAACACCTGCGCACCTTCGAATAAACGTCACTGCATGTAGACTTTGGATTTTTCATAGGCCCAAAAGAAAAAGTTTTGAAATGTGATATCACATGATCTAGACAGCCAATGCTTCTATACCAAGCCATAGTTTCACGGGCTGTGAAGCAAGTAGCGCAGTCTTGGTCTTGCTAATACCGAATATCCTGGAGATCATAGGCTACAATTTGAAGATGAAAATAGTTGACTCTAATTATGCGGTGACGTGTGTTATTGAAATTTACGTTCTCGTCGCCTTCAGTTTTGAAGAATTATGAACCGATAATTCCACCAGCCCATAAAACACCCTGAAACCTTTGTTTTTTCCATCAGTCACCACCTCAGACGAATACCATGGGGTCCTGCTCTTGAAGTCGTTTTAAGTCAAAAAACTTTCAAGGAATTTACCTAATTTTCGCTTTGTTTTGGAGTTATAACGTTATTTTATAATTTTAGGGTCCCCAATTTCAGTTTAAGTTCTCTATTTCTGTCAATCTATGAATTCAAAAATTCTTTCTTGTATTCACACAAGAACTTTGACCACTCAAAACTGGTATTAATCTTTTTCTCGTCTAGAAAATGGTTTTTTCTGCAATTAATTAGCTAATTTGATTTTTAAAAATGTATTTGTTTTTTACTTTCATTTCGTATTATTCAACATTTTTTGGCAGAAACCTCTGAAGCTAAGATCTGCCACAATCACTTGTAGTACATGACAACGTTTATCAAAAATTCTAAAGACGTTCTCAAGAAAACTTAAAAAAAAAATACCAAAGATCTTTGTTCCGCTTTGGATGAGTTTAAATGAAATCAAATAATTGTTTAAGTGTGTAAAATCACACAATAACTATATGTTTCCAAATTTGAAGCAAACTCAGTTAACCCGTTATGCTCTAGCTCCATGAAAACTTGGTTATAGACCGACCAAAGTGAAGATATGACGAAAACCACTTACATACATATATGAACTTCTCCTTCATTGACTTGACTTGAACCTTGATTATTTAGTTTGAGACGAAACCAAAGTAAGTACAAAATATTAAATCTGTGAATTTGTGTCAAATATATATGTATTTTCCTCAAAACTTACTTAAATTCAAGTTTAAATTTAACACCTTATATAGTTGAAAATTATCATCAAAGCAACCCTTAAGCCCGCATACTTACAGACCACATTCACACGCCTCTTTAATTCAAAGTTAATTCTTTTTAATTACATAAAGCCTCTTCAAAAAGCCATATGCCTCTTTATCGTCATTGAAATTCAATAAACAAACCCTTATTTCTAAAAGATCTATAAGATTATGCAGGTAGCTATATAGTTTATTAAATGATTATTCAACCTGAAGAAAAACAAAAAAAGAAATAAAAAAAAATTCACATCTCGAGCAGAGTAATTAAAATGAAATTAATTTCCAGACATGAATTAGAATACCAATTAAATTTAACCCCATCCTCCAACACATACCTACATAACATTCCCTTCATTGACAGGTTGCAAATTAAAACCTCGTTAAAGATGCTTTCAAGTTTTGTGAGAGAGTGTGTTATATGTTCAGTCACATTCAGCCCCTCTCTTGCCACTAAATCAATAGAATACCTTACCTATATTGCCTATATCCTTTACCAAGTGATTGAAGCTAGACTATAAGGGAAGGATAAATCTACCTGTGCTATGCTCGTATATCTTATAGCCTGCTTTTTCTATCTCCTGCTGTTCTATTTGAATAGGGAAACGTTTATGGAAGGAAATAAAAGCTTGTTGGTTTAGTCAACCAGAGAAAGTAATCAGAGAAACAAATCGATAAACGAGGCATAGATGTATTGTAATGTGTCTGATGTGCACTTTTGATACAGGAGCTAAAATAGCTTTACAAAATGGTAGGAACAAGTAACCCATGTTAAAGGTGAAATGTGGTAAATCCAGGTTAAAACGCTTCTACCATGGATCATGATGTTAAATACATAGTTAAGTTCAAGGCTAATTTTCAATTTCTTTAAAGTCAATTGGAGACTTCGGGAGTTTAGCTTGTGCGGCTTTCGTTAACCGGCTAACTGATTTCAACACAGTACATAGCTTAAAAAAAAGCTATGAATAGTACTTCAAGAAGGAGTTCAACCAAGTGCTTTAAGAGGAAATGTCCTCTGATTTTCTTTACAGATCCCGGAAAAATAATCGAAATGGTGTCCTTATATGAAGCCCCTATTTTTAGGCTAAGAATGGAATCCACCTTTGCTGATTAAAGCGACTTCTCTGAATTAATTTCTTGACCAAAGATACCAACTTTATTCATTGAAAATGATAAAAGCTGGAGGGCTTCCACAATATGTCCACTTTTGTGCCAGATACTGATTGTGAGCTTGGACCCTTTAAAGTCTGTAATATTGGTATAGGTATACTTCCCAAATTACACATTCAATAAAAAAATCAAAAATTGATTTTAACCCTTTTATTCAAAAAGACCCCGTACCTATCGAAATCAACCTCCAAAAAACAGAACAACTGCAGTGTCTATAAATCTCAGAAACTCCAACTTGAAGGTACAATAGAAGTGCTATGCTACTACACAATCTCGTTCAATCGCTTGTCATTCTCGATAAAAATATTTGTATCCCTCTCGTATAATTTAGCCATTTATCAAAGATATACCTACACCGGATACTAAAAAACCCTTATCTCTTCTACCATCTCATTGCAGAATCCGCCGCCGACGAACAAAAATGACGCACCATCGCCGCCGCCGACACCACTGACGTGGAGCATCAGCAACACCATTTCGTGCAGCTATACTCACAGAACAATAAACTAAAACAAAAAAGAATTCCAATCAATCACCATCACTCGCTGAACAAGGATCATCAAACCGAGAGATACAAATAACGCACTGCACCACGAGCAGCACCACCCCCGCGCATTCTCCCTATCCTATCCCGTGTGTGTGTCACCAACCTGCGAAAAAAAAAAACAAACAACCAAATCATGCTGCAACATCCACCATGGCAATGGCTGTTGCTAACGCTAATCCTCCTAAAACAAGCCGACAGCTTTTGTCCGTCAAAGTGTCAGTGCATAGGAGGCGACTCCAATTCCCAGGCATACTGTGTCAATGCCGCCCTCGAAGATGTCCCCATTCAGCTGAATCCCGAAACAAAGTACATAAATTTAACTTTAAATAAAATCCGAAATGTCGAGTTCACCTTGCCGTTCTACATGAAACTCGAGGTGTTGGATCTCTCACAGAATATCATCGAAACTTTGGGCTCGAAAAATTTCGAGTATCAAAGTGAAATGCGAACGCTAAATCTGAGTGGCAATAGTGTGTCCAGTTTGAATAAGGACGCATTCAAGGGTCTCACCAATTTATTGTTGTTGGATCTGAGTTTCAATCGGATTGAGGTGGTCCATCCGAGTTCAATGAATGACCTGACCAGTCTTATCGAACTGGATCTGACAAATAATCAAATTGTGAGTTTGGAAGATGGAGTCTTCAAGAATATGATATCTCTGGAGATACTCATATTCAAGAACAATGAACTGCTGGATGTGCCAGCGAGCAATTTGGTGCATTTGCATGCGTTAAAGTCATTGGATTTGTCGATTAATCTGATAGAATTTGTGAGGAATGACAGCTTTGAAGGCCTCAGGGATCTAATGATGGTGAATCTAAGAGGGAATGTCATATCTGAATTGGATTTGAGTTCTTTTGATGGGCTATCGGCATTGAAGCAAATGGATATGGCAGATAATAATTTAACGGTGAGTTTATTAACATATTCATTATTATATATCTATTTTGGATGTGAATCATTTATGTATATGAAAGGACTTTGATTGGTTTCGTGGAATTGGAGGAGTAATTTGCAAATTAAATTATGGAATGTGAAATTCTGAAGGAAAACTATATTGTCCTAGTTTGTTTTTTAATTTAATCGGTAGAGTTAGGCAATTTAAGTTTTTAAATAAAATGAGCCTATTTTCTTACACCACCCTCGAGGTTGAGTACAAGGTACACTTTAATTACGTGGTATCTCCCAAAGAAATCAGAAAAAATCTTGGAAAATATTCATACAGAGTTAATCAAAATTGTAGGAGTCGATCTCTCTTCAACAGTGCTCAACCGTTGTTTTTGCATAAAAAGTAATGTAATTTTAAATATATAAAAAAACGTAAAAGCTATTAAGCAACACGCTTCAAACAAAATCAACAGAGTCGTTTTTGAAGTATTGAGCTTTCAAAGTAACTTTTCTTTTGTTTTAAGTCCAAAAAATACTTTTTTTTTAAGATTTTGGTAAACAATACCATTTTAACTTTTTGGGAGCTTCTGGTGCATAAAGAAAAATGATAAATATTGCAGTCAAACTGTTTTCAAGAAAATCGAAAATTAAGAAAATGGGATGTAACCATTTTTTGAAAAACTGGTTTCTATCCAAAGTTAGACTTCACTTAAAGTAATTTATTTAATATTTTCTTATGCGAAAAGATGTGAAGCCGTTTTTTAGAAAAATAAGATTTTGTAAAATTGATAAAAAAAATTGTATGGGAGTTAGGTACCGTTACTTATGGTTCAAACAAAATTAAAAAAAAAAAACGTGTGGAAAGAATGACCACTATGAATCAAGTTTTGGCTGACAGACATACTTGTGAGATCTACTTTTTTCATCTTCCCTTCCATCGTAGTAAGAAGTGTGATCGAAGCTTCGAGCTTAATTTTTTTTCGAATGCATAATTTGGCTCTACACTTTTTAATAACAATAATAATAATAATAATAATAATAATAATAATTTTAAGTATATGCCTGTAAGACCTAAGGTCTTTTAAATGCAACCTGAATTGCACGGCACTAGTTAGAAAGAGAAGGAGGATAGGAAAGATTTTGGCACAGTGGATTGAGATCAAGGTGTTTATTATCTCATTGAATCTAACGGATGGCGTCCAGTTAAGCTCGGAGAATATAGAAAAAAATGCTGCCTAGAATGAGGCTCGAATTCACACCTCTAAGTTAGCAGTCAAGCACTACATCCACTGCACCATTGCCACTCGCAAATGGGAAATTAAAAAAAATCCATAATTTAGTAACTGGTCACAATAAATCATCTATAGTCCAGTCATATTGTATTTTAACGATATGCAAATTGTGGGGAAGATTTAATTTGTTCGCTCCTTTACGTTTTCGGGGGTCCTGAATCCGAATCTGAGGTTTGCAAAAAATTATGCAAAAATGCATTTCTTGGGAGTTTTTCACTAATAGCTCGAGAACTACCAAATATTCGAAAATTACATCAAAGTACCATTGAAAGTTTACACAATTTCCAATAAATTCCTATTTAGGGTTTTTTTCTGCGACAACCCATTTGGACTCAAATGCTAGTGGAAAGTTGATGTAATTTTACTGTTTGCGAAAATCTACTCGAATGCTCTAAGAAATAAATGTGTGTGACAAAATTTGAATTTTTGTCTTTAACATCAACCAATATATACTTTTCTGATGGTCTTTGATGCGCTTAGTTCGAATCTGGCCTTGAAATTGTTCTATCACGTCACGATTTTGAGATATTTGAATCTAAAAATAAAAAAAATAATTTTTTTTCGCAAATGTTTATGGCCATTCTAAAGTATGAACATTTTACTTCAAAATTCTTTTCGAATCTTCCAAATACCTCCATTCGTCTTCGGGAAATCGTTGATTTTCGTCTTACTACCAAATTCGAAAAATCCAGTTAATTTGTTCTCAAAAGGGTAAATTGTGGGATTTTTCGAATTAGGTAGTAAGACAAGAACCAACGATTTCTCGAAGACGAATGCAGGTATTTGAAAGATTCAAAAAGAATTTTGAAGTTAAATGTTCATACCTAAGTATGACTATAAACATTTTTTCGAAAAAAATTACCTCGAGAATAAAAATGCTTCATTAATTGGTTTGTTAAACTTGGATCATTTGGTCTGGAAAAAAGAGTCGATGAATCAATTTAAAAGGTGTAATAATCAACAACACCTATTGCAAAGATAAGAGTTCTGCAATACAAATTTGAAAACAAAAAGAAATTTGATGAAAAAAAATATCTTCTTCTCCCAATTCTAAGACAGCAAAAAAAGACCAATACATTAGACTGACTCA
Source organism: Dasysyrphus tricinctus (assembly GCA_963921185.1). Taxonomy (NCBI): domain Eukaryota; kingdom Metazoa; phylum Arthropoda; class Insecta; order Diptera; family Syrphidae; genus Dasysyrphus; species Dasysyrphus tricinctus. The sequence goes on from OY992533.1 coordinate 74,380,698, forward strand.
AAAAGTACAAAATGTTTGTCCATTGTCATTTCTTATGGCAATAAGGGTACTTTAAAACAAATTTATTAGCAAACAAGTCCCAAAACAAGAAACATATGAAGCGATCACCACGTGTCAGAGAGACAAGGTTCTTCAAAAACACTTTTAAAAATTAAAAAATCTTGTTCTCTTAATTTATTTGAGAAGTGTACATAGAATAAAGGATGATATTATGCACCTCGTTATCCTATTTCACTAACGCATATTAATGCTGTGTTGCGTAATCGCTTGACATTTTTTTTTTTTTTTTTTTTTGAGTTTTGTATACGGAGTTTTGGTCACCGAATGACTAAGATGCTCAGAGTGAACGAAAAATGTAACGTTTGAAATCATACCATGCTCATGACCCTTTAAGCACACAGTGGGATACCATCATACTTATTTGACCCATGCATGGAAATAGATTTGTGGTTAAAGAATTAATGCAGATTCTTCCCAGTGGACTATCAAAAACGATACGAGCCCAACAACCAAGATTAGGAATTTGTTTGCTCGCTCAGAAACGTGCGATCGTCAAGTTACATGTTTCGATGCGATACTCTACACTGGATCTCCATTATGCCCTCCCGGCATAGTATGGGGTTTTCAATGAAAGCCACTATCCTTCATGATATAACAAATCTTGTCGTTTTTTCTATCAAAATCTTGTAAGTTCAAAATGAAAAAAGCTCAGGAGATACAAAAAATCAATTTTAAAAATAATAAAATGAATCTCAAAGATCGTTAGAAAAATTTGAAACTGGTTGCTAGGGCCAAAAGGAACCATGGTACAGTGACGAGGCGTTTTATTTGAATTCAGTGATTTAGAAAATCATTAAAATGCATACACTTACGAGGTTTTGTTGACAGAAAGTCGACAATGTATTCCTTGAATTAAATTCAACAGTTAGTTGCACCAAGGTCATATAGTTTTGTGGAAGGTTTAGTGTACCTATTTTTGCACAACTAATAGGAGTTGGATCTTGAGGCCATCAAATGTATGCTTGACTGTTTGTGAAGATGATTGATAAGTTCTTGTTTGAATCTTCCTTTAGTATTTTGCATTCCACTTTTATCACCAGTAACATTTCTTGAAAAATACTGACAGAGCTTGGTAATGAGTAGTCAAAAGGCCTTAACATTATTAGTTGGATAGGGTTTAGCTTAAGGTATTCTTCTACCGCAACAGTCGCACTTCCAGGAATGCAAATCAGCTTACTGTTGAGTCCAATTTTGGGTGTACTGTCAATTTCAAGCACAGAGATTTTCCTTATAGCAGAACCACATGAATATGAAATGCTGTACTCGGCTTTATTTTTTCCTTCCATTTTGATATTGAGAACTTCAAAACTTGTGTGCATCGGCAGCTCCTTTTGAAACCTTCCTATTCCTAGGGGTCGTAATGTGTTCAATTATTTTAAGGGTAGTTAAAAGTTAACACCCCTTAAGCATGCACATACATAATTAAAAGCTCAGAAAATATTCTTGAGGAACCAACACCATACACTCCGACACTCCTTCTTTAAGCCGTCAGTAAAAAGTGTTTTGTTGGATAAATAGATATTTGTAATGAATTTTTAAAAAATTTAGCACTTCATTTGGATAATTTAAAAAAAAAGTATGTTATTCAAAAGGTCACTAAATGGTCATGAAATGTCAACTAGTTTCTTCAAATGAATTTTTGAATGAATAAGTTAGATGTTAAATTTCTATTGTGGTTAAATTTTACTTAATTGCGATTGCGCGGGAACTAGAGGCTTACTTTACGTACATAGTGATATTTTTCAATTTTAACGAGACTGAGACTGTCCTCTAATTTCACCTCGAAGTTATTATACAACATTTCCAATCACTCACACAATTTTAAAAATTTCAAGTTCGTTGCTCAGCTCTTTTGTTTAAAAACTGATCCATCAAAGTCAGATTTTTGTAATTATGAAGCCTACAAATATTTAAAAAAAAATTCAAGTACCCTTTGAATATGATGAATCATTGTCAAAATGTATAAAAATAAAATGCACGACTGGATCGCACGTACTTGCTCTTATGTTCAAGTTGTGTGGGGCTTAAGAACTTTAAAAAATTATATTAATTATTGAAAAAGCATAAAAAGCATTTAAATCGTTCTTTTAATATTATAATCAGCCTGATAAATAACTTAGAGCTCAAAAAAAAGTATGCCCTGATTACTTCAAAAAATATGAATATATGCAAAAAAAAAATTTAAAATTGTTGGAGCCGTTTTCTTAAAAATTAATTTTTTATATATAAAATTTTTGAAACATTTTTCAAAAAAAATTTGGTATGCCAATTTTGAGTATATATTAATATATATTTAAAACTGAAATTTCAAAAAAATTCATCAACCCGTTTTTGAAATATTGAAATTTCAAAAAAAATTTTGAATCTTTTTTTAAAAATCCAAAATTTATTTTTTCAAAAATTTTGGTATGCAGTATTATTTATATTCTAATAAAGCTTTTGTGCAAGAAATTTCAGTGAAATCGGATGAGCGGTTAATGAGAAAATCAAAAATAAAAAAAAACCCTTATATGGCAGGTACCGTTAATAAATGTTTTTGGTGATTTTTTTTTCTTACTAAAAGGTACATCATGTCTCCAATAATACACCGATTTTTTTTTTATCAAAATCGTTGGAGCCGTTCTTGAGATAATTAAGCTTTTCCTTAACGGTTGTATGGCAAGTACCGTTATTTTTTGAGCTAAAAAAAAAATTTCAATTTCCCCTCTGGAGAGTTACAAAAAAACCTTAAGTTCAAAATTTGAAGAAAATCGCTTCAGTGGTTTAGGCTGTAGGTTGAGGTACGGACAGACAGACAGACAGACAGACAGACAGACAGAATTGTGCCACCCACTTTTTTCGTGTTCTCTATCATCGTAATGTCATGTTTGATTGTTATCTCGAAATTTTTTTTTTGCACGAATCCAAAACTTGCCCTATAGTACCTATATCGCAAGTAAAAATTACTTTCATTGACACTGGATGATGACAAATTTTTCGTCAATACCTGCTTGCTAAAAGCTACCTTTTAAAACTTTTTCCAAATTTCAATTAAATACAGGCCCCTTGTGATTAATTCAAAAATTAAAATAAAGGTACCATTTCAATTCTTGAAAATTGTCAATTTTTAAGCCATAGGGAAGTTTGTTTCTCTAACCTAATCCAATATTCTATTTATATCCCATAAAACGTTTTGCAATTAGCTTATTACACACACAATTACTAATTCACTTAAACAAGAAATAGCACTCAACTTATAGCACATACCAAGTATGAAAAAGAAATATTATGTATCCCTCCCATAAAAGTCGTAGATAGTGTTAACTGCAAATCTCATTTTAGTTTTAAAAGGAGATTTTGCATAAAACATATACATAATACCATCAAAACATGGACAGAGGACCTCTTGTTAAAAGGGATTTATGCATTCATGGGATGCCTATAATCTAGTATATATAGCTGTACCTATAGCACTTCATCACTTGATGCCTTCATTTCTTGTTGAATTTAAATTCATGAGATTTTATATGGCGTATCGCAGATGCAATGTGAATGGCATTGGTTTTACATCAAAATTCTATAGATACATAAATCTACATATACAGATACACATACATACATAAAGGTTGAATTTGACTACTTGCATCTCGTATAGCTCAAAAATTCCATTTTGACACGAACAACGACCAACGACCGACGACGATGAACGAAATGAAAAACAAAATGAGTCCTGACAACACTGGCACCCACAAAACCAACACAACAACATAAAACCAACATCAAAAATTTGTATAAAATCCCTTTTCATATCTATAGAAGAATATTATGCCTTTAGTGCAATCAGAAATCCAAAGGACCAAAAACTCTTATACACATACGTCATGAAGTGTCGGTCGTCCTTCGGTCCACATGACACGAGTTGTATATATAGATACCAGATGTTGTTTGTTGTTTCTGCTTTTGAGATCTCATTCACATCATCCAAAAACTGCGTGGTGATGCTCTTTTACAGGTTACAGGGTATGAGTTTGATCCTGTTTCATATCTCGGGGCCCCCTTTAATAAAAACATACATACATACTCATAGAATGTCAACCACAGTGGACAAGAAATACATATGTACGTTTGTTCGAAAATAGAAATTTATGACACCGTAAACTGACTGAGTCCACCACATTAGTATTTGGTCGCATGGTTGACCTTTAGAGAAGAACCACAGCGAGGAACTGTACCTTTGTACATATGCATATACATGTACATTGTTCATGTATAGAGAGTGTGTAAGGTTGAGATACAGAATTAGAATAGAACTAGTACTTTGGAATGATTTGAGTGCTCTGCCCTTGCACCTATCTTTAAAGTAAGATAAATATTTCATCAAAACATCCGGGTGTTTGTTTTTTATAGGTCAACAAGCTAGAAGCAAATTTTATGGGTTTCTTGTGTTGTCCTTCCACAATTCTCGCAGAAAGTTAGGTTTTCTAAAAATTTTGAAAATTTATTTTAACATTTTTCTAGGATATTGTTTCGCCATATGAATTTGGTTTAGAAGCAAAGTAGTCGACCTTAAATCGATAAGTGATCGTCTGGCTATAATACACCACAAAGCCACTTTCCAAAGTATAAGGCGACTATGTACACACGCCCCTCCCAATAAAGGAGTTGAAGGATCTGTAATGGAATTTTATGATTTCCTGGACAGAATTTACGAGCCTGCCTGGAGTAGGATGTACAAATATTTCTCGGAGACCTCAATGCCCACATCAAAATCCACAAAACAGCCTTGCGCTCCCCTAATGGTCGATACGTCAACCAAATTGACCATTGGTTAATTGACGGAAGACATGCGTCACTAACATCTTAGACTTGCGTTCTTTTTCGAGGTAAAACGTAGACTCTGACTATTTTCTTGTTGCGGCAGGATTTAGAGGTCGACTGTCAACCGAATTAAAACTGCAAACTACATACCCTAAAGAAGAAATTCGACGTTGGTCGTCTTAGCATACCTGAAGAGAAGGTCTCCACTGTGCATTCACCTGCCACAGATACCAACAACCAGTGGTCCCAGTACCACAATATCATCAAAAGGGCAACCGATAACACAAAAGGTTACCCAGCCACCTCCGAACCCGTGGTATGATGATGAATGCGTGAGGCTGAAAAAGGTGACAGAAAAAGAAGATTCAAATGTGAATTTGCTGCAATGTAAAACAAGATCAGTGAAAGATGAGTATAAGAAGAAGACCCTGCGTAGGCGCAGCCTCCCAGCTCAAGAAGATCGAAGAGTCTCGTAATCGAAACAACACTCGGAAGTTTTATGAAAATCCAAGCAACTGGCTGCAAAGGTAACCAATTCACAGAAACATAGGGAATAGGTGTATTCAAGAAGCATCTCCAACAGGTGCTAAATTGAAGTGAACCTAACTTCTGTCAATGAAGATCCAGTATCACTACCCAGTATAGAAGAGTAACCATAGCTATTAAAATGCTCAAGATCTGATGGTTTACCAGTGGAGCACTTCAAGCACGATGGAGGAAATGTGTTGAAAGGTTGCATCCTTCCAACTCATCAACCAAGTTTGGGTGGAAGGAAGCATGTCTGATGATGACTGGTCTATCAGTTCTATATGCCCTTGCACAAAAAAGGTAATCCTTTCTCCACAAGAGCTATCGAGGCATATCCCTGATAAGCGTTGCGTACTAGATCCTATCCACCATGTTGCGTTAAAGTCTTAAGCCTTCCTTCTGCAACATTTTAATTGGCAAGTACCAGTGTGGTTTTCGGCCAGGCAGATCGACCATTGTGTTCACTCTGTGGCAAATGCTGGAAAAAAATCATTGAATTTCAATGTGAGACTCACCATCTCTTCCTTGTCTCTGTGGCAAATGCTGCAAAAAATCATTGAATTTCAATTTGAGACTCACCATCTCTTCCTTGTCTTCAAAGCCGCATATGATACTCGTAGAATTCATTGTATGGAGATCAATAATGGTGAATGCTGAACTAGCAAAACTGATCCAGTTGTTCTTCCGAACTATTCCAAACATACAGAGGGTTTCAGCAAGAAGATATGCTATCGTTTGATTTCTTCAATCTCATTTTGGAGCGAATAGTGCGCAAAGGCGGGTTAACAGTGAAAGTACTATTTCAAACAGAGTTTTCCAACTTCTATAGTGCCGCTATCGATGGCAATTGCGGCAAAACTTGTTGGTCTAGAACAGCGGTTCCCAAACTTTTTAAGCTGTGGAACCCTAAACAATGCCCAAATATATTTTGGAACCCCATCCTGACAATAGCAAAAAATGAAAAAAAACAACACATTTCAAAATCAATTTTTTATTTAGTGTGAAGAATGAATCTGTTTCATTGTTTGATTTATAATTGTTTTTAAAAACTTCTATGTCCGAAAGTTGAATTAGTATATCTAAGGCAGCGTCTAGCCTTGATCTGTGTTTAGTTTTTGTGTAAGTATATGCTGAAAAGCCTACTTCACAGTTGTACGTTGTAACAAAAGGTAGCAAATTTAATATAGCTTTATTTGCAAGCTCAGGGAATTCATTTTTAATGCCAATCCAAAATTCGTTTAATGATACAGAATCAAATACAAATTTTGACGAAGAGGAGCTCTGCAGATCTATCAGGGATTCGTATTCCTGTATACTCAGGGTAATAGGCTTGATGGTTTTCATTAGAAATGGATCTTGTATCCACTCGATGTCCGTATTTGTATCTGGAAAGTAATCCAGCATGAATCTTTCGAGACTAACCAAATGTAGAGCAATAACATGGCTAATATCTGCTCTGAGCATGATTTCTTGCAAGAATTCATGTAAAAATAGAAAACACTCAAAATTGTTCTTTTGTTCACATGAGATAGTACAGTCATATTGTATTTTTACCATGCAAATTGTGGGGTAGTTTTGATTTGTTCGCTCCTTTATGTTTTCGGGGGTGCTGAATCTGAATCTGAAGTTTGCCAACAAAATTTCGTGACGCAACATGGAAAAAATGCAAAAAATAATGCAAAAATGCATTTTCTGGGAGTTTTTCACTAATGAATCGAAAACTACCAACTATTCGAAAATTACATCAAGCTACCATTGAAAGCATATACAATTTCCAATAAATCCCTATTTAAGGTTTTTTTCTGCGACAACCCATTTGGACTCAAGCGCTAGTCGAAGATTGATGTATTTTTACTGTTTTCGAAAATCCACTGGACAGCTCTAAGAAATTATTTTGTGTGAAAAAATTTGAATTTTTGTCTGTAATATGGACCAATATATACTTTTATGATGGTCTTTGATGCGCTGAGTTCGAATCTGGCCTTGGAATGGCTCTATAACGTCACGTTTTTAAGATATTCAAATCCATCCATCCATCAAATCCATTTTGTTGGTAAACCTCAGATTCGGATTCAGCACCCCCGAAAACATATAGGAAGGAAAAAATCAAAACTACCTCACAATTTGCTTGCAAAGAGCCTTTTTGAGCACAAATTAACTGGACTAAGAGCCAGAAATTAATTTTTCTTTTCAAAGCTGCCAGTTTGTCTCTCGAAAAAAAATACTTTAATTGATTTTTCCTGCAGAACTGTAGCAGTTTCGTTGATCTTCTCGAAATTTTCTGATAGATAAGCTAATTTCGTAATCCATTGCTCATCATGCAATACATCAAAGAGTTTTGCAGTTGAAGACTTATTTTTTTCCAGTTTGAGCACATTGGGCCTGCACACACGGGATGATATCTGCCTGGTAGAAATCTGCTTCAGTACTTCACTTCAAGCACACACGGGATGAATTATTCTGGCAGAAAAAATGTATACATGTACCTCTTTTCATTGTGTTAGTATTTTATGCAGACCTCAGTGTGTAGAAAGTTATGTGTGTATTAGTTTTCTACTTTGTTCTTCCACTCCAAACAAGGTAGAATATCTTATGCCACTACATACCGTGCATTTCACTTCCCTCTCCTATAAACTCTGTTTTCTGTCGGCAGAAATCATCCCGTGTGTGCAGGCCCATTCAACTCATCACGAAGTTGAAATAACCTGGATAAAGCTTTCCCTCTGAAAAGCTATCGGATTTAAGTATGAAAAAGGAGCGATTCGGACTGACTGCCCATATCTTTACACACTAATTTAAACAATCTCGATTGGAGAGGACGATTCCTTACAAAATTTACTATTTTCACAGCTTCACCGAGAACTTTTTTTAAATCAGTTCATAACAAGTGCATAACGATGGAAAATACAATGACTGCTGGTACTTCTAGGAGCAAAGTTTTTAATATTTGAAACAACCCCTTTAACCTTTTCCACCATTGCTGCGGCTCCACCCTTGCATATATCAATACATTTTCCCCAATTAGTGATGTGTTTACTCATGAAGCAGTTTATGACCTTGAAGTTCACACTTCGATTAAAATATATAAACTTTTGGAACCCTGAAAACTCTCCCGCGGAACCCCAGGGTTCCGCGGAACACACTTTGGGAACCGCTGGTCTAGAAGTTAACGCGGACAAGGCCAAATACATGGTATCATCAAAAAATGAAAGATCACTTTCGACTTCTCGGACAGCTGCTTATATGAAGATAATAATGAGTAATATGTTAGCGAGTCATTAGCAAAGAGAACGTTCTTGCATTCGCTTGACATTGATTGGCTAGATGTCATGATGTTTAGAGAAGTGGTCCAACTTTCGACCCTTGGGTGGTAACTCCAGCTCTGATGCTCTTCATCACTGTCGATTTGCAGTTTTCTAGTCGCACAAAAAAGTTCCAGAAAGAAAGAAGAGAGAAAATAATGTTATTAGAGCTGATGGTAGGCCTAGTTTTTGGGGTTTATGGTTAAGGGCTTCAATCCATACACGGTAAAATGCTTTTTTGTCGTCCAGGGTTCCACCACATCGAGCGAATTGTCCAATAGTATTCCCTCAGTGAAGTGATTCTTTGAATCCAAGCCTTCAGGTTCGAGAGAATGAAGATGATTAAACCTAAGGCGCTTGAACTGGAAGCAGGGTACTTGGGATCGTAGAGGATTGAAGAACACTATGTCCCAGAACTCAGACTATGACCCTTCATGGACCAAAGACCAAAGACCAAAGACCAAAGACCAAAGACCAAAGACCAAAGACCAAAGACCAAAGACCAAAGACCAAAGACCAAAGACCAAAGACCAAAGACCAAAGACCAAAGACCAAAGACCAAAGACCAAAGACCAACGACCAAAGACCAAAGACCAAAGACCAAAGACCAAAGACCAAAGACCAAAGACCAAAGACCAAAGACCAAAGACCAAAGACAAAAGACCAAAGACCAAAGACCAAAGACCAAAGACCAAAGACCAAAGACCAAAGACCAAAGACCAAAGACCAAAGACCAAAGACCAAAGACCAAAGACCAAAGACCAAAGACCAAAGACCAAAGACCAAAGACCAAAGACCAAAGACCAAAGACCAAAGACCAAAGACCAAAGACCAAAGACCAAAGACCAAAGACCAAAGACCAAAGACCAAAGACCAAAGACCAAAGACCAAAGACCAAAGACTATGTTGTCATGTATTTTGTTTTTGCAATTTCGAGTAGGTAAGTTTTTTTCATTTCGTTTAATAGAAAAACTTCTCATGTTACCATTTTCAGAAAAAGGACGAGAACATTTCTAATGCAAGGAAACCTATTTTTCTCGCGATCTTCTAATTACTTTATAGTTTTGTTAGTTTTGAATGAAAATCAAAGATATCACTCTATTCCACTTCTTTCTCAAAGTTTTGTTGTTCGAGAACGCAATTCCTAAAACTTTTAAATATTTCATTATCCAAACGAGAACTATAATCCTTCTTTGAACAAAAAAAATTAAAAACTATTAGTTCTCATCTAAGAGTAAAATATGTGGGCGAAATACATCGGACCTGGTAATACTTTGTTAACGAACAACTTCCGTTTTGTAACGTCTTGTCAACACTTCAAGAGACTTTTTTAATGTTTTATTTTGTTTCTTCTTCTTTCATCCTTTTCGTTTTATCCTGAAAGCAAATAAGCAAAGTTTTCTCGCCTTGCTGAAGCAGATGAACTATAAAGAGGGGTATGTATGTGTATGATGTAGAATTGTAGGTTTATAGAGAAAATAAAAAAAGCAGGGCAAACACACAACTTAGAAACTAACCTGCAAATCTTCGTTAATAAATGACGTCCACCGAACACATCCGACAGACCTTAAACACTAGAACAGCTGTGCAATAAGGCATTCATTAGAACCAAATACACATAGTCGTATATCTCTATCTATACACTGTACTTGTGATATAACGAGCAAACGTCGTCATCGTCATCGTCTTCTTCTGCTCTGCTATATAGTCGTCCTCGCCATCGTCAACGTAGCCATATAGCCATCATGAGCTTGTTAGAGCTCCTTTAGGTTTGAATTTTATAAACCATACATAGATAGAGGGATACCTGCACGGGATATATGTACAGTTTGCTGCATGCAATATCCTTGTACTGCTTTGAAGCTAATACAAATACGGGCTATGTCCGTTGAAAATCCTTTAAAACTTTGAACGGATACAAAATCGGCAACGAGATTTATTCATTAAAATTTATTAGTGTTCTGGAGAGACGTTGTCGGGTTGGTATTAGCGGTGGTGGTGATGGTGATGGTGGGCAGCCATCCAGCCTTGGCAGCCAGTTAGTAGTCAGTAGCAACAGTATATACGAGCACGAGGATACGGGCCAGGCTAACACCGAACCATAAATAGATAAATCCATTCCTGTGCACGTTCCAGTTTAACAGCTACAAGCTCCTGTGTTCTAACCCCTATTAAGGAAGAAGACTTTGAAGGATATTACAATCGCAAGCAAACACACATAGGGCACATGTCTTGTGTCGGAGAAGAACATGGGAACATGTTTAAGTAAAGCATATTCGTCTTCTCTGCTATACACAAGGATCACATATACCTACATACCAACAAACATTTTTTATACACAAAGCTGATGTGTAAGAAAGGATATGCGAAAAATGATAAGCGCCTTATCCTGTTGCTATGACTGGCAAAATTAATAATCATAACTTTGACATGGGGAACAACAGCTCCAAACGGAGCATTATCGTTGTCGGAAGTTTAAATGAAGCGAAGGCAAAAAAAGTGGATGCTGCTGGTATTGTCTATACTGCAAAAGGAGGCTTAAGTTAGCGACTTAAGTTATGTATGAAAACGAGGCAAGAATCTTGTGGAGGTATCTTATTTATATGAAATGATATTTTAGCGGACACAGTTTGTGCACCACATACACACACACATACGATATCGAAGAAAAAAAAAAAATGTGTCTGAGAAATGGATTAGACTCTGTGGGACAGGTGAGTGAGAGTTCCTGGTAAATATTTTCATTTCTCGCTGTGGATTAAAGTTAGACAGGGGTTGGAAAATTATTTGTACGATATGACACCGACACATCGTGTGAAGCGAAAAAAAAAAATAAAGCTGCCATATGCCATATGAGTGGAAAATAAACACAGACTCATTATTTAGTGATAAAGCTTCGCATTTTTTAAATTTTGTCATAATTTTATGTTTGAAAAATGAAAACATTTAATGTCGGAAGAATTTTACAAAATAATTTACTTAACACGACTGACGGGTTTAAAATAAAGATTGGATGCTTTCGAACTGACATTTTGCTGAATTTATCATGTGACACCTTCAAGATTAACCCCGCAGAGTTTTGACAGCTGGACAGGGATACAACAGGGATCGCGGTTGGGAGGCCAATGAAAAGAGTTGGCAAGGTAAGCAGGCTTACCATGAACAAAAACAAAAATTGACAGACGGTGTAACTGACATACTAGGTGCAAGACTATTAGAAACAGTAGGGTCTGTAGGTATAGGTAGGTAGATTTGGTAACCATGCTCCAGTGGCCCACTCAATGTTTCCGCGTAGAATAAATCGTCTTCTTCGTTGTCCATTTTGGTAAAGTTATCGTTCAGGGTTTAAATATTTCGACTCGGTTAGTCGTTGCCTTCTCTTTTGGGTCACCATCACCTGTTGTGTTGATATTCCCAACTAGCTTCTGTGTAAAAATGCTCGGTCTTGGTCGTGTTGAAATGTGGACCAGTTCAAAATCTTAGCATTTTCCTATAGAAAATTTGAAGTTCCTTCGTGACTATCTTGGAGATTTGAAACCAGACTACGAACCAATAGCTTATGATGTGCGTGAAGTTAGCACCGCACAAAGCACAACATTTTTTTGAAAATCGAAAATGGCGGTGCTAACTTCACGCTACAGCCCTTCGCAAAGTTTTGTTTTGCCCATAACAGTGGCAATTATGCAATTTCTTTTTTCTTTTTGGTTCTTAGTAGCATTTTTGAGCTTAAAGCAGCACAACTCTTTTTTAAGGAAATTTTGAAATTTCGCAAAAATTTCATTCGCAAAATTTGCAAAATTGCGAGTTTTTCAAAAATACTTACGGCACAAGCCAGCACAATACAGCAAAACGTTTTTTTTTTTTCAAAAATTGAAAACGACGGTGCTAACTTCACGCTAAGAAAATGGGTACCCGTACCCTTTGTACGATTTTTTTTTTTTTTGATAATCCAAAATGGCGGGGCTAAATTCACGCACATTAGCTTATGACTGGCTGCAAGAGTTGCTCATATGTACATCATTTCATTATGGGATAGGGTTGGTCAGGAGCGGTCCAAGAACATCTCACAACTTGTCGTTCAAAAGTGTCATTCAGGATTTGATTTCTTAGTCACTGACTGGGTATCTCCCAGGGAAACGATTCGGAGGGAAGTTACGTTTAAGCCGAGATACTCCTTCCATGTAGCAAGGTATCCAGAGAATGGCTACGGTGGATTGTGTTGAGAAAAGTTTCTGTGAAACCCTGCCGAAAAGTTCGAAGCTTTGTGGAAATAATGGAGCCCCCAGGTACATATAGCTTTTAGGAGATGGAAGAAAAGTCATTCTTAATAAAAGAAACTGAGGGGTAGAATATCACTTTCAACGACCATGAAGGCCTTCCAGCGATATGGCCTAGTCAACAGATACCTTTTTGATGATCTACCATTTCAAGAAGACCTTCAAAATATGTATTCGAGACCCAAGAGTAATGCAAAACTCTATCACAATCATAAAGGAAATAGATGATCCGGTTTTAGATAGCCCTTTCGTTATTTCTTGCCTTATTGTGCGGTTTTCAAAGAAACTACCTCGTTTTAGCTGCTACCAGTCTTTAATGCAGCCGCAAAGTCTTTAGATGCGGGAAATTTGTCTGTGGCTATATCTGCTTATGTGTATGGCCTTGTGCGTCCAAAATTGCGGATGAGTATCATAGATCTCGTATTGAAATAACAGACTCGCTGAGTCACATTCACGGCTGACATACAGAAAATACAGAATTCGAAAAATAACATAAGAGACCTTATACAAGACATCTCAGCCCAGGATCACCACAGCTTGATTTTGAACTTTCATTCAACTTGTACAATCACGTAAAGATGCTCGGCACAATGTGATTTCCACAATTGATGATCGAACATCTCTCAATCTAATAATTTATAGAATTTCACGATGAATCATCCACCGCCAAAATTATGCCGCAGTGACTCTAGAAGCTCTTGGTTGTGACTAGAGATGAACAGATTCCGAACAGCCTAGAAAATGATTGGGATAGAAGTGATTTCGAATTCTACGGTGAACGCAGATAAGGAAGACCAACAAGGTAGTCCAAACATATCTATCGAAGTTGGGAATCCGTGAGTGTCTGTTGGATGGAAGTCTCAATGTCGTTATCAAGGAAGGCTGGATCAGCAGAAAGGTTTGTTGTAAAATTTCTTTTGAAGTGGTAAGCGAAGGCTTCAACTTGATAATCTTCCCAGGCATTGGTAATTTTTAACCTATCAGGGAATATTCTTAAAAGCCTCGTGTTCAGGTTTGATTGAGAGCAGTCCCCTCGCAATTGATTTTTTTTTTTGGTGCTGGATATAGTTCTAGAACATGATATTGACACACTGAAACTCACCTAACACTATCTGCTAGTTACTGTTGGTTGTGTTTGGTTTTCTCTGGTGGATCCTTTTCAGACGTTTCCTAAGTCGGTACCCTAGAGCATTTAGGTTTTGGATATTCTGGGGAAGGTGCTTATATCTATCCTTTGACGTTCTAGGCTGCTTTTTATCTAGTTATCTAGTGCGTTCACAACAGCCAATTAAGACCGTAGATGAATGGCTGTGCGAATTTCAATGTTGTCTAAGTTCTTGTTCTCGGGTGGAAGCCCTATGGTGTGTTCAACGTTTCTTTATAGCCTGTCTGCATCCAGCCTGTAATAAATGAAATTCTCCACTGGTTCTGTCGCTAGAAATATGGGTTGGTGAAGTTTGATGCTTTTTTGGAAAGGTTCATGGCTCGAGTCACTGGTTCCTAGTGTATTCAGGTGAAGTTGCACTTCCTGGAAGAATATGAATAAAATCAGATGAAAAAATAAAAAAATCCCAATGTTGACGGTGTTCGGGGGAAGATTGGTTTTACATTCTGATGTCTGTTATTGGTATTCAGTCAGTCAGCAATCAATTTGCCTTCATTGGTGACAAAAGTATCCAGCCAAAGGTGATGCCTTGAGTGGAAATCACCACTGATGACTCCAAAAGTGCTTCTTCACTAGTGTTGGGGAAAATTTTCTTCTCTGCGTAGATTACCGGTCCCTCTTCGACCCTCACCATTGTCCTTTCAGAAGGTTTTGAGAGCAAATCTGTCCATATTATTGCATTTTGTAACATGCTTCTCACTTATAACGGCAGCGATGCCTAGATTTTTGCTCTTTATGTTGCTCTTAAAAAAATTACGTCCTCTTCTTTAGGCTGAATAATGAATACACATTGAGTTGCATAGCTTGAAGATGAAAGAGGCCAATGCAACGGATTTTTCGCCCTCATTCAGCTGTGAATATAGTGAATTGGTACGGAACTCCAGGCGTTCTCTATGATGCACAGGAGATTAGATCCAAAGATGTACTGGACTTCATTGTTGAGGTTCATCCATGTGGAATCTGTTGTTGATTTTACTGGCTTGGCTGATGTTGCCCTTGCTGGAATGTTCTTAACTGAGGTCTTTGTTTGTTGATGCTGTTGTTGCTGCTGATTCAAGTTCTTCGTTGTAGCTGGCTTGAGTGCTGGGCCACCTTTGACTATTGCTACAAAACTGAATGCAGGGTGGGGTGCCAATCATGCTGACTTTGAAACAAATTCTTTGTGAGTTTTTTTCTCAGCCAACACCTTATTCTTTTCTGTCAGTCATGCCTTTTAGCGTTGGACAGTCTTTAAAGCTGGCTAGATCGCCTTTTTTTTACAGTTCGTTAAATTAATAAATTGGGTGTCGCAACAGCTCGTGGAGAACCATGCCTAGTGACTTATAACTCTCAACCATTCCTGTGTGCGTGTTTTTGGCAGTAATGTTCGTTGGTTTATCCCTTTCTTGCTATCGTTGGGCAGCTCAGGTAGCCCGCAAGTAAACCGGATCTAATCCCTTTATTATATCTTTCGCTAAGCACATCTGTGTTAGTTGGGTGACTGTGACAAAATGAGAACTAGCAGAATTCTGCAATGGATCTTTTTGTGTGGACCACATCAACACCTTGTGGATCATAATTTAACGGTCCATTGAATATCGATAATCACTTTACTTGGTTGTTCATCGACTTTGAAAAGGCGTTTGAGAGACAACTAAACGGCCTTGGAACTTCCTCATCTACGGAAGTAGACAATTCTTAAATAAAAAATTCTGAACAACCAGTGATGGATATGACTGCATGAGAATTTTGATTATTTTGAGAGTATTGTCTCTACTGATGGTAGAACTGAACTTGATACATATAATCAGCTGAATCGGGAAATCGAAAGCTGCGTTCGGAATGTTGTGAAAATATGGAGAAATAGCTCTATTAGCTTAAAGACCAAGCTACGACTGTTGGCTCCTATGTTGAATCCGTGTTTTTTATGAGTGGATCACTGGAAAGTCACACTCGATGTCACAAGAATGCTTCAAACCTTCGTAAATAGATGTTGCGGACTTAAGTGCTTTGAAATTAAGAAAATAACTAAGAAATACGACCAATACAACGACACTTTTTACTTAATTTCGTTGGAAAGTGGTTCAATCAAACTTAACGAACTAAAAAAAAAACTATAGATCCATACTCCATACGCAAGTTAACTGGAATATCCAAAGAAAACTAAGAGGTAAATTAACACAGTGTCACAATTGTCAAATGTTCGGGCACGGAGAACGAAACTGCCATATTAAAACATACTGTGCTATCTGCGCTGGTTCTCATCAGACTAATGATTGCAAAAATGATACAACTCCAAAATGTGCCAACTGCAACGGTGATCATAAGCATAAGGCCACTGAACCTACTTGTGTGAGCAGAACAAAATATTTGGAAATCAAAGAAAAAACATCAGGTAGAAAATCTTTTTCACAACATAGATTTACAACAGCATCAACAGCAGCGCGAGCGACTAATATCCCCATTCCTCAGGAACCGGTTTCGTTTGGGTCAATGACCGACTTCCCATCGCTTCCTCAGCGAAGGCAGGCCCCCTTAGGTAGCAAAACAAATGCATATACACATTTTAAGCAGCCAACAAATAATGCATGGTCAAATAACTCACTCAATGCTAATGCAAACAACAATAATAGGTGTGTTTTATTGGGAAAGCTATCCGCAGCACAGTGAAATTTTATATGAATTACAAAAACAACATCGGCAGCAAAATCGCTGCCGATAAAAGTTAAAGTAGAATCCCGCTGCCGATAAACTTTTGACGTTTGTTCGAGTATCGAACTCAATTGAATAGGATTTTTGTGTGTCGTCATTGGTACGACTGGAACTTTTATGTTTCTCGAATCCTCGATGGCTTTGTTCGTAGAGTAGAATTATGTTGAATGAATGGCCCTGTTTAGACTGTAACTTTTCACTTCGTCAAGACCATGTTTTTGTAGAAGAAATCGGTGAAGAGAAAATTTCACCCATAAATTTACGTCATGGTGGCGTAGTGAGCAATTACAGCCTAAACAGGGTCGTTTGTAAGTGCATGGTTGTTTTGTTTTACCTTTTCGACAAAATGAAAAAATGATCCTATTCTGTGCCATGCTAAAAAAAACGCTGCCTTAAATTAGTTTAAAGTGCAAAATTTGGCATTTTTATTTATAAGTGACAAACAAGATATATTCTGCCGACTGTCAAACGATAATTCGCAAACCACAACATCAAGACGCATTTCACAAAGCATTTTTCTTCACATTTTCTTCTATAGACAACCAAACAAATTACTCAAGGGAATGGAAGGTCAAAATTCACGATCATTCCCATTTCAAAATTCACTATCCGCAGCTCATATGAAAAGCTCTTTTTGTAAACCTTTGGTCTATAGGGACCAGTTTGTATAGCCAGTTTGTATAAGTCACTGCTTTTGGTGGAAAGGCTACTTGTATTAACGTGGTTCAAGCTTTGATGCGTGGTTCAATTGTTTTAGCTCACTGATTTCGGCAGTTTAACTGAGGTTCAACAATGGTCAAGCTTGAAATTGTTATTACAACATACTTGAACCTTGGAATCATCATTGCACTTCAGTAGATCCGATAAAATCGATGAGTCACAAATGCTGAACCATGGATCAAATTTTGAACCAGTTAGTACAGCTGAAACTAACTGAAGTTCAAGGAGGGTTCAGGCTTATTTGGCTACTAATGTACTCAGTTAATGCGGTAAAATTGGTGAGTTAAAAAATTTCCAGTGGAAAACTAGGTAAATGCATTAAAATTAGCCATACAATCATGTCCTTATTGTAATTTATAAAATTATCGCTAATAATGTCATCTACTCCATGTGTATTGAGTCTGTTATTATACGACGACTTTTGAGTAATGACTTTTTTAAAAATTAAATGAGTGCAAATGAGAAAACAAAATTTGATTTTACTTTCACAATATTAAATTTCGAAAAATCTCAACTAAAAAGTCTTCGTGTAATAGCAGACTAAATCATTAGTTTTTTACTTTGACCATAGTCTTCCAACACACCCCTACCCCTTTTCTTTTCTTTATAGCTGCAAAATCAATTTTCGTATCTGAAAATGGCAAATAAAGAAAAAAGAGACACAAACATTTGATTGAAAACATTAATTATATAAATATATAGTTATATTTCCCATTTAACTTGCAAATATGTTAGTTTTTGTTAATAATTTTGGTTTATTTCTACTTTTAACTTTCACAAAATTCACTTTTGTGTCGTGACAGCTGTTCAGGCGTACCATATTGCAAATACAAAAATATAGGCCGCTGCGGATGCGTTTTTATGGAAATTTCTCACTGTACTATATATAAGATCCCAAAAAAACACGCCTAATGTATGCAACGATAACTCGCTCTTTTCTATTGAAGAACTTAATTCTCTCTGTATGGAGATGATAACGAATTTATCCAATTGTAAAACTAGGATAGATCAATTTAATGTCATCGCACATTTAGCCACTAAGTTTTTATATTCTAAAAATGATAAGTAAGATGATGAAAGATGAATACATTAATATTATTACGTGGAATGCTAAAGGCATTCGCAGCAAATATTTAGAATTCTTAAATTTTTTAAATACCAATACAGTTGATGTTGCACTGGTAACAAAAACTTGGCTCACACCTGACATTAGGCTGCCCTCCTCTGATCTTAGCTGCTACCATGTAGACAGAACAGATCAAAGGGGTGGCGGTGGTGTTGCAATTCTTGTAAGAAAATCAGTTCAACACTCACTTTTACCTATTTTCCGCACTCGATGTGTAGAAAACATTGGAATAGAATTAAAGTTAAGAAACCAAAAGAATATTAAGGTATATTGCTTGTATTTCCCCGGTGGGTCATCATCTGATATTAAAAGAAAATTACTTAAAAATGATCTTTCAAAGTTTTTTTCAATTAAAGATGAATTTTTAATTGGTGGGCATTTAACTGCCGTCATAGGGACTGGGGTTGCCAAAGGGCTAACGCAATATATTTAGCAATATACTATCCAATCTCTCTTTCACATTTCCTGTGTGCATTTTGTTTCCATCAAGTCCAACGTATTTTCCTGCTGTTTCTCGTGGCTCCCCATCCGTCCTTGATTTGTTTGTTACTAATGTTTCGTCGCAAATAACACCCCCTTTATCTGTGAATGCTCTAAGTTCAGATCATATGCCGGTTTCTTGTAGTCTTTTGCGGTCAGGGATAGAAAAAGTGCAACATGTTCAAAACCTTAAAAGTACAAATTGGTTGTCGTTCCAATCAAGAATAAAAACTAAGCTTCAAAGCAGTTCCCGAGATTTAGAAAGTATTTCTCGAAATTGACTCGGTTGTGAAAACATTTTCTGAAACAGTTTTAAATTGTGTAGATGAATGTGTTCCAGTTCCAAGAATAAAAGTGAAAAAAAAAAAACTTCCAACTGACATTTTAGAGCTCATTAAAATAAGAAATATCCATAGGAGAAACTGGCAGCGATATCATCAGCGTTTCTCGCAAAACATGGTTTCATATTTTAATAAAATTATTTCTTCTTAAATTTCTAATCTCCGAAATGAAGAATGGAATGGAAAACTAAATAGTCTTGAGACAAATGCCAAACCTTTTTGGAATATTGTTAAGTTAACAAAAAACAAAGGAAAAAATATGCCTTTCTTAAAGACGTCTACAAACACCTTATACACAGATGTTGAAAAGGCTACAGAACTAGGTCAAGTCTTCTTGAGTAACCATAGAGTCTCACAAAATTTAGGTGAAAGCTCAACAAACTCACAAGTTAAAGCGACTATTGAAGAATTTAAGAATTCTTCTTTTAATTTCTTTGTAAAAGAAAATGAAATAAAAAATATTGTCAGTACTTTAAAGGTTAGAAAATCAGGTGGCCTTGATAAGGTTAAAAATATATATCTTAAAAATTTACCGACTGTAGGTATCTGTTATCTAACTTTTATAATCAATGCTTGTTTAAAACTTCAATACTTTCCAAATTCTTGGAAAGAAGCAAAAGTTATACCAATACGCAAAGCTGGTAAGCCGTTGGAAAATCCTGAAAGTTACAGACCAATTAGCCTTTTAAGCAGTGTAAGCAAAATTCTAGAAAAAGTCCTGAAAGAAAAAATCTTAAAAATTCTCTCCGAAAATCATACTCTGCCTGACCAACAGTTTGGCTTTAGGCGATTTCATAATACCTCTCAACAAGTTAAAAGAATTTGCAACTTTGTAAAAAGAAATCGTTCACAAGATAAGTCAAGTGGAATGTTAATACTGGACATTGAAAAAGCATTCGTTTCTGTGTGGCATGATGGAATGATTTTTAAATTGTTGCGATTCAATTTTCCGTCCGATTTGTGCAAAATTGTCCAAAGTTTTCTGTCTGATCGATGTTTTAAAGTACATGTTAGTAGTGGTGTTTCTAATTTGATTTGTTTTGATTACGGTGTCCCCCAAGGCTCTGTTCTTGGGCCAATCTTGTACAATATTTACACGTCTGATTTTCCACACTTATCGGAATGTGAATCTGCTATTTTTGCTGATGGTACAGCAATACTTTCATCACATAAATTCAGTCTCGAAATTGAGACGAATCTTAAAAATGCGATAAAAGTATTGGAAACTTATTATAATAGATGGAAAATTAAGCTAAACTTGGATAAAAGGCAAGCTATCTTTTTCTCTAGAAAAAGAAAAGCTTGTTATCTTCCAAGTAACCAGCTTCAAGTCAATGGAATTGATATAGTTTGGGAAAAATCTGTTAGGTACCTCGGTATACATCTTGATTCAAAACTAACATTTCAAGAGCACACTAGCAAAACTTTGAAAAAAATAAGCATTGCAACAAAAATGTTATATCCACTTATACACCGGAAGTCCCAACTATCCAATGAAAATAAAATTATATTGTATAAAGTAATCTTTCAGTCAATACTTTTGTATGGATGTCCTGTGTGGGGAAGTTTAGCGAAATGCCATCTAAAGAAATTGCAAATATCTCAAAATAAAATATTAAAAATGATGTTGAACCTTCCATGGCATTATTCAACAAATGACCTTCATAGAAAAGCGGGTGTTGAATTGATTTACGACAGAATTCAAAGACTTACTGAGCGGTTTTTAGTTAGTTGTAGTTTTGCTGAGAATCGCCTAGTAAATGAAATTTGTACTTAACCTAAACCATTTCTGGTTTGGTTCTTTATATTTTTTATGTTTATTTGTTGTATTTACTTATTTGTTTCTTTAATTATTTATTTATTTATTTGTTTATTTATTTAATTGTTAATTTATTTAATTGTTATTGTTATTTATTAATTTAATTCCTTATTTATTTTATTTAATGGTTTATTTATTTATTTGTTAATCTATTTATTTCTTATTGTTTATATGTATTTAATTATTTGTCTATTTATGTTTTTATTTATTTATATATTTTTTATTTGTCTATTTATTTATTTATTTATTTATTTATTTATTTATTTATTTATTTATTTATTTATTTATGTATGTATTTATTTATTTATTTATTTATTTATTTATTTATTTATTTATTTATTTATTTATTTATTTATTTATTTATTTATTTATTTGATTGATTAATTATTTATTTATTTATTTATTTACTTATTTACTTATTTATTTATTTTTTCATTTATATACATAAACATATGTATATACACACAAGCTCTAGTCATTTTTTTAGTAGTAAAATTCGGTTTTAAAAAAAATCTAGTATATTTAAAGATGTACTTACAAAAACTAAATAAAAAAAAAAAAATACATAAATGTATACAAAATGATAAAAAAAAAATAATTATTATAAGCTTTCCACATTTATATTTTAATTTTTTCCTTTTTTTTTAACTTAAATTGGAGGTTTTTTTCTTCGTTTTTCCTTCAAATATTTATTTATCATAAAAAAATGTATAAACTTTATTTATTATAAGATAATGTTTCAGTAGAAAGATATAATATATCAAATCTCTGTTTGTAAAATGTGCGGTGACAAAACTTATTGAAAAAATTTATAACGAAATAAAAATGACTAACTAAGATGTTGCGAAAAGACTTGAAGATTTTCTGGCCCAACTGTATTTCCAATGATGAACTTCATGCGAGAACTGGTCAGGAACTCATTGACTCTATCGTACGAGGACGTAAGTGGTAATGCGTTGGACATACGCTTCGAAAAGTTAAAAAAGTGCTTTGGAACCCTCTCATGCAGAGATGTAGACCGACTAAGAGTGGGCCGACCCTTAAGAACTTGGAACAGTCCAAGAGGAATCAGCTCAATGGGGAAAAAAATGGAAAGATATATCTCCAAAAACCGTAAAAGATGGCGCTTAAGAGAAGTGGAGACCCCTTGCTCCTCAAGTGGAACAACTTGCACGTAACAGGTCCAATTGCCTCAATAAGTTGTACAAAAGTATGCAATATTCAAAAATTCACAAGCTCTGTTCCTCTTATTAGAGTTAGACCTCGTATTGTTTTTTTTTAATTATTTAAAGGGTTGCCATATAACTGTATTGACATATTTATTTAAAAAAAAAGATAAATATTAAATTGAAATTGAAAGTTCTTTCAATTCATTTATTTCCATAGACAGACAAATTCTTTGTTTCAAAATTCTCGTCCTTTATTATTGATTTAAGGGATTTTCAAAATCATCTACCACAGGTTTCCATTTAATTAATGACTTAATTGAATTGAAAATGAATTTTAAAATATTCCAAAATTTTCACACCAGAGATTTTAATTTAAGTAATTTTATAGAGAAAGTTTGTATAAAAGCAATTCCAGAAATTCTTCCTAAATTCTTTAGAAATATTTTCATATATCCATTATGAGGCTAATTTTCCTAAAGCACACCTGATTCAAATAGATACTATAAAGTGTAGATAACATTCTAACACACCATATGCTTTCTTTCTCCTTCAAAAAACATGAAACCAATAGTTCTTATCACTTCAATTAGCACTTCTATTAAATAATGATTTTAATGAAATTTTATTGGAATTTCAAGACAAGATCCTTTGAAAAGTTGGGAATGTCCCATTATTTAAACTATTTTACAAGAGTTCTTCAATCTTCAGTTCTTCAACACAAAACAACCCAACAACTGGTGCAGGCTTATATAGAAGTAAATTTTGAAACATTTTCTCAATTGTTAGAGAAAACATTTTCTCGGAAACTATACATACAATAAATTAGAAATGTGTGTTAAATTGATTTCCCTCAACACACTTTATACATTCTTTGGGGTAAGTAATTGAGTATGTATGTACAAAGAGGTACTAAATAATATGTATAGGTACCTAACAATTAATTTTTCAAGACAAATTTAAATCTTCTGCAAACTAGAAATACCTTTAGAATAGCTTTGTGTTTTTGAAACTCAATTATTGTCATAAAACCACTTGTTTCCATGTCCTTGCTCATGTCCACATATATATGTATCTAGGCAACCTATATGGCATAGCCGTATGCAGGTGCAGTGGTATGAAAGTACATCTACATATATTCATCAAATAAATTTTCTAACTTTGTCTCGTTGCATGGAAAAACCTCAGCCTTCACACAAGGATATATCAGTTTCTCATTTGAATCAAAGAAAATCAAATCCCCCAGTGAGTGTCCTGGGAGATCCAAACCGTCAAAATGCGAAGAAGACGAAGTAGAAATAGTAAAGATATGATGCTGATGCTGGATGCACATGTGTACCTATATCTGTATCCCCATTTACAAGAAAATTCCTTCGACGATGATGGATTTCTTGGCATTTATCCAAGATGTGAAGACAAAGATGCATGGAAGTAGCTATGAGAAGGTATTTACACTACATACATTCCTACCTTGCTTCCTGGACTTCATGCCACATATACAGTACAGATACTTTGTATCTTTCTTTCTGCTTCTATACTTCCACCGAGACAAGCAAATATTTCAAAATTTCACTCAACCGGAAGCAGTTATTTACCATAAATCTTACCAAAAACTTTTGCAAATATGAAGAAGTTGTTACATTCCGATTCCGTATAGCTATAGCTACTGTGACTGCTTCAACTTTGGGAAAAAAGGATTTCTCATTCCATCAGGAAGACTATCACGAAGAGTATGCGAGTGTAAGAAAAGAAAATTCAACAAAAAAAAAAGAAAAATCAAATTACGCTTCAGGATGAAAGAGAAAAATCCATCACTTGCGGACGTTTAAATGTAAATTTCTGTAAATTTCCACAACCACAGGAGTATCTCTGATGATGGGATGGTATCCTGACGTTTCTCCTTCATCAACATTGTGTGATTCTGGGAATCGAAATAAAATTGCAAGGACATTTCTGCCGCACGCCGCATGTAAACGTGTTCACTTGTTATGGCTTTCGGAAGGTCCTTGCTGATGGTGCAATGGGCGGCTATATGGCAGTGGCGTGCTGCAGAGATTGCACTTTTGGTTGTTTTTTGCTTTTGATTTTTTTTTTTTATGCATTTTCTACTATCCCGATCCCTGCTGGACATTGGCGTTAATTTGAGAACATTCATTAAAAGTGGATGAGTTTTTTTTTTGTCTCGTCGGTCGTCCTGATGGTTTTGCTGTATTTAGTTATATTGATTCAGTTTTTCTGATTTTTTTGTTGCTTGTCCTATAGAAAGTCGACATTTTTCTGACTAGCAATGCAACTTTCAAAATATATATTGATGGTGTTGTTATGTTGGTTGATGGAAACTGACTTTTCTCGATATATGTACATATTTGAATGTCGATGTATACATACCTATATTTAATCGAACCAATGGACAGACAGATAGACAGCAGCAGACAGGCAGATAGAGAGATAGAGACACAGAACTTAATTTGAATTCGCCGAAGATTGAACTACAACTAGGTATTTTGTATTTTTTTATTTTTTTTTGGGAATCTTTCTGACATTGCAATTAGTTTTGGGATTTTTTAATTATTGAATGTTTGTATGCTTTTTTTTTTTTAATTATTGTAAAAAATTCATTGCATTTGTTAGGGATTTTTTCGTTTGTCTTCTTTTGCTTTGCGGAATCAAAAAGTCAGCATTTTTATATTTTAGTGAAATAATAATTGCATTTATTTTATATGCAAATGAAACTAATAATACAGGACATAAATTGATGGTAGGACAAATTTAAAGTGAGGTTTCCTAGGTTATTATTATATTCACTTTTATTTTGACAAATGAATTTTTAATTCAAAACTGAATTGTTAAAGGTAAAATATATTATTGAGTATTTTCACAGAAATGGACGGTTCTTCATGCGTTTCATTAAGGCTTTGACACACTAGGTACATAATATAGTAGGTGTACACAGGTTCTGTCATTGCCAATACCTATATCTACTGCTAATAGCTATTTTGGTAAAACAGCTAATTTATTTATATTTGCACATAGGTATCACATAAGAACTAGGTTAATCGATTGAGATATTAGCGAAAGTGTTGGATGTTTCTTTGTCAACCACTTGTGAACCACTTATGAAATTTTGCATAAACGTCAATTTATGTATTAGAATAAGTTGAAGTATACATTTGATAAGCAAGTGGGTTGCAGGGAGGGGCTTAGCGAAATGGGCGGGTAACAAAAATTCCGTTTTTTTACAGAGTTTTTATTTTCAATATATTACATACATACCTATGATCATTTTGGAGGAGCTATACCTAGCCCAGGAAAATAAGACTTTCACCCAAGGCCGGATCCAGATTTTTGCCCAGGGGAGGGCGACATTCTTCAAAATTCATGGTGTTGCATTACAAAACTTATTTTTTTATTGCAAATATGTAGTTGAAGAACCGTAATTTTTGTCCTTAAAACCTTAGGCTTTAAAAACCTATTTTTCTCTTTTGTATCGTAACACGAAGGAACTTTAGTAACTTACTAAAGGGTCCGCAAATAACTTTTTTTTGAAAATGCTATAAAAAAAAACTACTGAATATTTTCTCAAATTTCTTTTTTTATTTGTAAGTACAATCCTTCCGGTTAATAATAGAAAATAATTTCATTCAAATGGTTGCTTTGCTAAGTGGGCCTGCGATGGACTTAGAGAAGATGCCGATTTTGCCAAAAAATCATCTTTTCAGATGAAGCTCATTTTGATCTTGGCGGGTATGTAAACAAGCAAAATTGTCGCATTTGGGGCACAGAAAACCCGCACGCCATTGAAAAGCCAATACACCCAAAACGAGTCCCTGTTTGGTGCGGATTTTGGTCCAGAGGCATAATTGGGCCATTTTTCTTCGAGTGGCCGTTACAGTCAATGGCGATCGTTATCGGGCCATGTTGAACGAATTTTTGTTCACAAAAATTGAAAAGGAGGATATTGGCAACATTTGGTTTCAACAGGACGGCGCTACGTGCCACACACAACCGAAGCTACACTCCATGTAGTAGTTGCATTTTCAAAAAAAAAAGTTATTTGGCGGACCCTTTACATACTTCCTTAAATGACATCAACTGCAAAAAACAGAGGTATGTCGCTACATAAAAAAAAAAACGATGAATTCAAAATAGTTTCTGTCAAGTTGCTAGGTGAGCGAGTGCAAGTAATGAAATCCTCCGGCAAATCGAAGCATATCTAAGGCGCCAGTTATAGCTATCATTGAAACTCATCATGGAAAATTTTAATGACTGATTTTGAGAGGTTTAGAAACCAAAATGATTTATTTTTTTGATGGACAGATATGGCTCAAGACCTAATAAATATTTCTAGTCAAAAAAAAATTTCAAATAGGCTCAACTTTCCACAAAAAAAGACTTTTACTTTTTCAATGATCATTGATAAGGTAGTTCAATCATTGAAATAAGAAAAGTCTTTTTATGTGGCAAGTTGGGCCTATTTGAAAATTGTTTTTGGCTAGAAATATTAATTAAGTCTTAAGGTTTATTTGTTCATCAAAATAATAAATAATTTTGCTCTCTCAACGTCTCAAAATCAATCATTAAAATTTTCAATGGTGAATTTCAATGATTGCTATAACTGGCACCTAATGCAGTGCTAATTGCAATCGAAAATGAATTTGCTACCGAAATTTGCTTTTCAATATCACCCATGATTTTTGGCACCAGTTTGTGAGATATTCCCAAAAAACATGGGTAAAATCTGAAAAGCCAGGACCCTTCGATAAAATTCGTCGAGAAACGTTGTAAAAAGGAAACAAAACTCATACGACTTGTTTCAATTTCCATCTTTTCACGACGAATTATATCAACGCGATAGTTACAGAACCTTAGTCCAGAGGGACCTTACAAAATAACAAAACCAAAATCTCACATTTTTTTAATAATATCAAATTTAAAAAATCCCATTTTCAACATTTCGCAATACAAAATTTCGCAAATAAACTGACATCCCAAAAATTAAAGTCTCTAATATCAAAACCTCGCATTCTCCAGTAACATTCGCTCCGAGTTTCGAACTGAAAACGAAAAATTAAACTCGAAGACGAATCTCCAACAGAATCTCACGCAAGATTTGCGAAATTTCGATTGAAAAGAGTATTTTCTGCAATATTTTGCGAGATTTTAATCTGAGATTTAAACTTGCGAGATTTTGTTAGTGTGGTATTTTTGTGCGATTTTTTAATTGCAAGATTTTGTAACGCTATAATTTAATTTTCAAGATGTCTCAAGGTCATTTAAAAAAATTGCTTGTACCTCATTTATTATATCTTAGAAAACAAGTACAAGTAGGTATAAATGGTCGTCAATGGTCAGGCATTGATTTTTTTAATAAATTTTCAAAGTTTTATTAATATCATAGTGGCTTTTGGCACATGATTTATGGGTTTTAGCAATAAATCGTTCATTCGAAAGCCCACTGAGGTCAACTAAGTGATATCATGGAATTGAACTTTTTTTTTTAAATTCCTTAAAGAAATCTAGTCTGACCAATTACTGAAACCTTAGCTGACTTTTTATGACCATTAAGTGACCTTTGAAATTGCACATATACAAGGTTAAAAGATTCAAAAGCCCCTGGGCCTTTTAGGTATATTAAATTGATAACTTAAACTTATGTCAATATTCGATTTAAGTTTTGGTTAAAAGGAACTTGTAGAAAAGGTCCATTTGTTATCTTATTTTGTGTTAAGCAATTTTGACAAAATACAATTCTAGAGATAACGCAGTCGTTCCTCCATCAGGATTTATTGATTTGCTCTTTTGTTCTTGGTCTTTTTTCGTTTTAATCACGCCGATCGGGATGTTTAGTCCCACATCTAATTGGCTAGATACTACTGTTTCTATTTGATACTGACCCTTTCCTTGCCAGTTCATCTGCTATATCATCCCCTTCTATATCGCTATGTCCAGGAACCCAGCAGAGTTTGACTGGGTTAGTGTTACAAATATCATTCAGTTTGCCTCTGCATTTTGCTACAGTCTTGGATCTTATAGTCTCACTGGCTAAAGCTTTGATAGCAGCTTGGCTGTCCAGGAAAAATGTGATCTCCAACGAGCTCAGTTTTTTCGTTTGTACAATTTCTGCCGCTTTTTCAATAGCGTAAATCTCAGCCTGAAAGACACTACACTCATCTGGGAGCTTATACGAATATCTAATATTAAGAGCTTCACAAAACACCCCCGCTCCAGTTCCTTCTTCCATTTTTGACCCATCGGTGTAAAAGGAGATACCCTGTTCCCTAGTTAGTGAGTTGGGTTCCCAGCCATGCCTTTCGGGTATTAAAATAGAGAAGTGTTTATTAAAATCTATAATAGGTCGTCACATCAAATGCGGCCACTGAGTCATACTTTTGGAGGATAGACCCATGACCATAGGTGCTGTGCTTCCAAGAGAAAGAGCCCAGTTCTTTGAGTCGAAGTGCGCTTTTGGCTGCTGTGCATCTTTTGTACTCGTCAAGTGCCGGAAGATTTAAAATAATTTCCAACCCTGCTTGTGGCGGAGACCTCTGAGCCCCCGTTATTCTTATACAGGCTAGCTCTGTACCTTATTCAGGTTTTTGAGACAGCTAACTTTTTCAACAGCCTTCCACCATACGATAGAACCATAGGTTAGTATGGGACAAACAATCGCCATGTACATCCACTTGATGACGTGCAGTCACATGACCCACCGTGTACCGAAGGTTTTCTTGCATGTATAGAAAGCACAGAGGGCTCTTTTCATTCTTTCCACTGTGTTCTGTTTCCATGTTAGCTTGGAATCAAGGATTACTCCAAGATATTTAGCTTCTTTGGAAAGTTTCAGGCTTAACCTGGGAGGAGTAAAGTCTTCTAATTTCTTTTTATTCGTGAACAAAACTAACTCAGTTTTTGAAAGGTTAACCCCAAGACCGTTTTGTGCTGCCCACGAAGATAGTTCTTTGAGTGCGGATTCCATAATATCTTCCATGGTGGTAAGATATTTACCCGATACCAAGATTACTATGTCATCTGCATAGGCCACAGTTTTAATGTCCTGATTCCTAAATCTTGTAAGAATTTAGTTAACAACCAGAACCCAAAGAAGAGGCGAGATCACCCCTCCCTGTGGAGTACCTCTTGTAACTGTTTTCTCAACAATCGTATCTCCAAGTTTCAAGCTTATGATTCTACCATTAAGCATGGTATAAATCCAGTCCACAATGGCAGACTCAACCCCAACCTCTTCCAGAGCAGATTTAATGGACTCCGTTTTTACGTTGTTAAACGCTCCTTCAATGATGTATATAAAGTTAGCAGGACACTTTTGGAAATTCATGTTAAAAACTATCCTATCATTAGTTGCTACTTAATTGCGAATTAGTTACGCAAAAAAAAAATTAATTGCTTTTTTGGTTTTCGAGAAAATGGGTGTCCTGCCAACTTCATATAAACTTAGCAGGACAACTTTCTCAAAAATAAAGATAATTGAGCTGAGAAAATTTGATTATTGAGAGCTAATTAATTGCGAATTAGTTACGTAAACAAAATTAATTTTTTGTTCGTTTGTGAAAAATAGGCGTATTGCGAACTTCACGTGAACTTAGCAGGACAACTTTCCCAAAAATGAAGATTAATGATTTGAAGAAAGTTGGTTTTTGAGAACTAATTAATTGCGAATTAGTTACGCAAAAAAAAATTTCATTGCATTTTTGGTTTGCGAAAAAATGGGTGTCCTGCTAACTTCATATGAACTTAGCAGGACATTTTTTTCAAAAATAAAGATAATCGAGCTGAAAAAATTTGACAATTGAGAAATAATTAATTGCGAATTAGTTACGCAAAAAAAAATTTAATTGCATTTTTGGTTTGCGAGAAAATGGGTGTCCTGCCAACTTCATATGAACTTAGCAGGACATTTTTTTCAAAAATAAAGATAATCGAGATGAAAAAATTTGACAATTGAGAACTAATTAATTGCGAATTAGTTACGCAAACAAAATTTAATTGCATTTTTCCTTTGCGAAAAAATGGGTGTCCTGCTAACTTCATATGAACTTAGCAGGACAACTTTCTCAAAAATAAAGATAATCGAGCTAAAAAAATTAGATTATTGAGAGCTAATTAATTGCGAATAAGTTACGCAAAAAAAAAAAATTTATTGCATTTTTGGTTTGCGAAGAAATGGGTGTCCTGTTAACTTCATATGAACTTAGCAGGACACCCATTTTTTCGCAAACCAAAAATGCAATAAAATTTTTGTTTTTTCTTTATTTTTGAGAAAGTTGTCCTGCTAAGTTCATATGAAGTTAGCAGGACACCCATTTTTTCGCAAACCAAAAATGCAATTAAATTTTTGTTTGCGTAACTAATTCGCAATTAATTAGTTCTCAATGATAAACTTTTTTTTGGCTCGATTATCTTTTTTTTTGAGAAAGTTGTCCTGCTAAGTTCATATGAAGTTAGCAGGACACCCATTTTTTCGCAAACCAAAAATGCAATAAAATTTTTTGCTGCGTAACTAATTCGCAATTAATTAGTTCTCAATAATAAACTTTTTTCACCTCGATTATCTTTATTTTTGAGAAAGTTGTCCTGCTAAGTTCATATGAAGTTAGCAGGACACCCATTTTTTCGTAAACCAAAAATGCAATTAAATTTTGTTTTGCGTAACTAATTCGCAATTAATTAGTTCTCAATAATAAACTTTTTTCACCTCGATTATCTCTATTTTTGAGAAAGTTGTCCTGCTAAGTTCATATGAAGTTAGCAGGACACCCATTTTTTCCTAAACCAAAAAAGCAATTATTTTTTTTTTGCGTAACTAATTCGCAATTAATTAGCAACTAATGATAGGATAGTTTTTAACATGAATTTCCAAAAGTGTCCTGCTAACTTTATATACATCCTTCAATGTCCAAAAATGCTGCGAGGGTGTGCTTTGTGTTCGAGACTTTTCTCAATTTGTGTAACGACTTCGTGAAACGCAGTCTCTACTGACTTACCTTTAAGGTAAGCGTGTTGGTAGCTGCACAGAATGTTTGGATTAAGAAGGTATCTGACTTATAGGTCTATAATCCTTTGCAGTAGAGTGTGTCCGTTTTCCAGCCTTTGGAATAAAGACAACTTTGACCTTTCCCCAGCTGGTAGGGACGTATCTAAATTTAACACAACTTTTGAAGATTACCCTAAGCCATGGGGTGATAATCTGTAGAGCGTGTTGAAGGAATGCCGGCATAATTTCGTCTGGTTCAGCTGATTTATAGGGTTTAAACAAGTATATAGCCCACACAGGCGCGGATACAGGGGGAGGGCGATGGGTGCAACTGCCCCCCCCTGGGCAAGAACGAACCAAGCATAAAATATGAATTTAATAAAATGTAATCAAAAAAAGGTTATTTCGTTATACGTTTATACAAATTTTTCTTGGCGCAGCGTTGCAGCAATGAGTGGTTGTGCGTTGATTACTGACCAAGTTCACTTAAGAAAAGTGCCGCTATGCACAAATAGCCTTCAAATCAACCGAGTGGAAAGCTTATAACTTCGGTTTTAGATTTCCGATCTTTAACGTTAAGGTCTTGGGTGAATCCCAAATCGATTTGATTTTCAGTTTTCAAAATGTTGTGAATGAAAAATTTCACAATTTGAAAAATAATGTTTTAAAAAGTTATTGCTCCACCTCCAACCCTACTCTTCAATTCTTGTAGTGGGTTTTAATAGTTTAATGTAACGGGGTGGCGGCAGGGGCACTTATCTAAATGTTCAACCTTAAAGTTAAAAAATTTAATCTTTAAAATACGTCGAATGTATTAGCTTCAAACATTTTTTAACTTTGCTTCAAATGCTTAGATCTACAGGATATACCTATAGAGAATTAAAGTTAAAATAAAAACCTTTATTTGTGTATAAAAGTTATTGAGAAATACCAAACAAATTCGTACTAAAAAGATTATAGAGTTCTTTGTATGATAAATATTTAAATGTATGTTTCCATTGAGGGAGTACTTCCACTAGAACAATCGAGATAGAGCGACTCTCGGATATCTGTCTTCCCCTCTGGTGAGCTTATTTCATGGCTGTGTCTGTGTCCACTTTCGAGTTTTACTCATGAGAACGCACATTAAGAGTATGCACATGTGTTTCGAGTTCGGTGCTGCACGCAGCGATGCGTGCGTCAATTCGATTGTATCGAACTGCATGAGTCTGGCAACTCGGCAAACGATGGTTTGAGCTTGTATGAAATTTTTTTTATTAAAACTTAACGAAGGCTTAGTATATTGTTAATGCAATGTATAACGAAAGTTCGTCACATCACAATCACAATCGATGGCCATGAACCAAGAAGGTTGGACGAAAAGGTTTAATAAAAAGTGTTTTTTCTTTTTATTTTCCACTACAATCTTTGTGTTTTATTTCAATGTCGGAAAGTTTGGTTTTGTATCGATGGACGAAGACGTCTGTGCAAACGATACGGTTCCTCTTGGTTTTGATCTATAATTTTAGTTAAGCTTGAATATAGCTATTGTCAAATTAATACAATGGTTTTGTTTGCAAAAAATCTATGAACACGTTCTCCGGCTTCTCAATATTTTTGTTACCAACTCGATTCTTTTACTGCAGAATCGCACCACACATCATGTTTTCGAACATGTGACTTTAGCAAACTGCATTATCGAACACAAGGCTTATGCAGTTTGCTTTTGAGAACATTCTGCAAAATGCATTTTTGATGCTGATGACGTTCTCGAAAACGACCTTCTACTGGCAAGGTTAGGTTTGGTTAGGTTGTCCCAGCTAAAGAAGAGGCTAGAAATTTCAATCGAACTCGAACGTCATGTGTCTGAATAGGAACATACCACTGTGCCATTATTTTTTCCGCGCTTAATTGTGGAGTTATGCAGATCCAGAAGGAGCTCAAAATCGCTGAAAAGACACCATGTTATAGGTACTAACTGCAAAACTTCATTTCACAAAGTTCAAAGTACACGCTGTTCGAGACACTGTGGCAGTTATGAAAGGGTTAATTGCTTTCTTCAAATTTCACACTCATCAACTCACATTGCTTTGTATGACCAAGCGGTAGAGCGGTATGAAGTGTACTAAAATTTCCTGTAGATCTCAAGATTTTGGAAACTTACGAAAATTGCCCCCCCCCCCCGCTGAACGAAATCCTGGATCCACGCCTGAGCCCACATAATCTTTTTCTCTGTGATATAATGTTCCAATTCTGGTGTTGATTGTAAAATTTCTAAGGAGTCTGGTTTTGAATAACCTGAGACCTCAGGACTCTCTTACAGCCAAGGAAATGTGTTTCAATAAAGAGTTCAAGTGTTTCTTTTTTTTCGAAATTGACGCTCAGCCATTGTGCGATTTAATACCATAACACATTTTTTTCATAGACCCAATGATCCACCTATCCCCATGCATTAGAAAAAGAATCTGTGCTAGTATTCATCAATGAATAAGTGAAAATAAAAAAAGATTGCCATTTTCGCCAAAACCGTCAATGCCATATGTCCGTTAAGATGATGTTTTATTTTAAACATTATACCTATTCGAAGTTAGACCAAAATCTATTTTCTTAAGGTTTTTGAAAATAGGTATGTAAATGACGGTGTCGAATCGCACAATCTTAGTGACCAATTCACGCCTCTTCCTCTAGAGAAGATTCCTTGCAGATGCAGATTGTCATTTGTGGCATCAGCTGATGGGTGTGAAATGTAGTCCTCTTAAGCAAGTAAAAAGTTTCTCATTGAATTTTTTCCATTTTTAAAAACAGTGTTTCAAGCAAAATTTGCCAATATTACGTTCCTTCCGCTTAAATCCTAAGCATTCCTAATAATACAGTCATACTCAAACTTCCAATACAAGACATCAGCTTTTTTTTCAAGACAGAGCTGGAATAGACGTGAAAAATGTTGCAGCCGGAGCTAAACAATTTTTAACCTTTACTCCAGCATTTTGACATCTATTCCAGCTCCGTCGCCCCTTCGGCAGTAATTCGGACGTACTGTCCAGTACAGAGATTATTTATCAGCCCGCACTTCATGAAAATGGAATGTTCTACCTAGCTCTATTTCCCTTCCTAATATTGAAATTGAGTACTTCAAGAACAATTTGCATCAGTAGCTGTTCCTTTTTAAGTGCTTCCCCCTTAGAGCGCGTACACTAAAAAGTGACCTAGGAAGGGTAAGAGAACAAAACACACAATCAATAAGCGTACCTTTCATCATGCATGATTGTATGTGATACAATTTTTTGATACAGGCCTGACAAACACAAGGCCAAATATTTGAACTCGACCTTACCTAGGTATACTATTATGGTTGAATACTATATCAAATAAAAAACGTGAATTTATAAAGTTCTTAAGGGATATATCAATTAGTTCAAGGCAAACGTGTGTATCAATGAAAACCACGTTTGGGAAAAATAAACCTTTGAGGCTCTTAAGACACACCCACGTCAAAAAGTTCTGTTTTTCATTTTGACATTTTAAAGACTTGATAAAAACTTCTTCACATTCATTCTCTATATGTCTATGTCGAGAGTTCCACTTAAGGGATAGGTAGCAAAACACACGTATAAGAGGTAAAACTTTCAAAATATTTTCACAAAATGTTCATTTGATATGGAAACCATACACTACAATCCTTTAGAATTTATGGTTATGCAAAAAAAAAAAGTAGAAAAAAAAATGTCTGAACGGTAACAAAAAAAATCCCACTGAGCTATGTGCCTTTAATAAACCTAACTTTTCAGTGAAACTTTTGTATAAAATCAACTCTTTGATGAGACAGCTTTTCAGTTTTTATTTGCTTCACCTTCAGCCAGTTCTCATTACACAAACTCCTGGGTATGAGTTTCCTTTTTTCCATTTTTTTTAGTTTTTTTGCGAAAAAAAAGTAAACTTTGTTTGCAAAATCCACTGCAGCCGCCGCCACTACTTCTTTTGCATGGCATTTTTTTTCTGCTTGTTTTTGAGAGCGCGAGGCATAGGTTCACATGATTTTCAGCTCGCAGGACTCAAAACAATATAGAAAGGGAAAATCTTCAAAGTGACCTAGTTTTTTTCTTGCATTTCCCGACATAAAAAGAAAATAGAACTTCGGGACTGGAGAACGGTTGAATATAGAAAAAAAAAAACTCGTATGACCAACTACAACCCGCCAAACTGTTGGACCGAACAACGAATGTAAGAACTCTGAGTTCGCGGGTATACCCTTTATGTGTGTTTTAAAAAAGTAAAGTTCCATGATCCTTGCTCCACACAGAGAATTCTCGTCTTTCATTTTTTTAATACAGTGACGGGGGCGGGGTGCCTTTTGCTACTGCACTCTGCACAGCCACCTGTTCATTTCGTCCTGCCTGCCTACAAACAAAACTATAGTATACCCACATCCAACATTATACTAAATGGAGCAAAGGATACTACTTGCCGGGAGTATAGTGAAATCAAAGTAAATATTTTCTTTGATAATTATGTTTGGCATATTTTAATTAGATTTTAATTTTGAGTGCACCGCAAATAGCAGGGGCTAATGTAAGCGTAACAGCCATAGCACAGTCATGCCCGCAGTAGTTGAAGTTGGACCCTGCATTTGAGTATCCTGTGTGAGAAAGTTCAATGGAAATAGTATATTAACTACACTATGCGGTCGTCCTTCGTCGTAAAAAGCAGATGCAAATGCAAATATTTGCTCCCCAAGAGGGCTTTTGTTGCAACTGCCGGAATCATAAACTACTATAAAAGCGTTGGCCAATTAGATGAAAGCGTATATTATACAAGAAATATGGAGATATAGCTGAGAAGATAGAATTTCTTTTTTGTTTTTATTTATTTAATAAAAGTGTGCTTTGGGCGTATCAAAATGTTGAATGCTTTTGTAAGGAATTATTCCTTATTTGAATTCTGAGTTGCAATGAATGGCTCCAGTATAGGTAGATGCAGAAGAAGTCAATATTTGTTTGTTAAGTTCATTTAACTCAAAAACTAGAAAAATTAAAACTTAAAGGAAGAATACTCGAAACTTCTCAGAAGAGAAATTTATATTTCAGAAGAAATAAGAAAGAATACTGTGATGGAGTTGTCTTTCATAAGATGCCACCTGAGAATAATTAAAAAAAGAATTTTGTTGACACCTCACAAGCAGACCTTATTATGGAAAATCCTTTAGATTAGAGATTAAAAGTAACTTTTTATAAAGGTCTTCATCATTATCGTGTCCTGTAACCCCGTTTGGGGCATAGGGTGTCACCAAAACGTCTCCATCATTCACGGTCTGCAGCAAGGTACTTTAGCTGTGGCCACGTCTTTCTCTGGGGTTCTGGTTTCTGCTAAGAATGTAGTTGATTTCCATGTTGTTCTTGGTCTTCCAACGCACTATGCACCCTGAGGATTCCATTCAAAGGACTGCTTCGCAACATCATCGTTCGGTTTTCTCAGTGTGTGACCAATCCAACGCCATTTTCGTTTTCTTATGTCGACGTACAGCTGCTCTTGACTTGTCCTGCGCCACAATTCCTCGTTTGATATTATTTGTGGCCAGCGAATCTTTAGGATGTGGCGAAGACAGCGATTCACAAAAGCCTGTAATTTCCTCGAAATGGTAGACGTGACGAAGAATCTCAACTTAGTGCGTAAGGAAATTTGACTGGATTTCCAAATTAGGGACAGAGTACCGAAGGCAGCACGACCTTTATTAAGGCCAGATCCATACCACCGCTTGCAGAAACACTGCCAAGGTAGTTAAACTGTTTGACTTCTTCCACTGGCGTCCCTTGTAAAATAATACGCTGCTGTGTGGAGCGGCCTGTGAGCATTATTTTTTTCTGTTTGCTGTTTATTCTTAGACAACTCGACTTTCCCTTCACTTGCAGTGTTTGGCACATCCGCCCACTGATATTTGCCAGTAGACATATGTCATCGGCATAGTCTAAATGACTGAGCCTTTCGAACAGTCTCCATTGAATGCCTTATCGCTCAGCTGTACAAACACTGGCAATCAATACGTCGTCCATCGCCAGCAGGATGAGAATTGGCGATAGAACATTCCCTTGTCTCACACCCTGTTGTTACGTACGTCTGTTGCACTACGAAGGAGTCGGATAGCTGCCCAATGTGTAAAACAAAACACCTGGCTCTGGACCTTTGGCACCTCATATGAGGGAAATAAAGGTCTCGCTCGATTTTTGGTACCCCATTTATGGGAAATTTGCAAAAATGTATACCATCCGAAAGATTTCTAGATCGTGATAAAAAGTCAGCTATTTTCAGTAATTGTGGTCAGCCATAGATTTTTTTTATGAATAATTAATGAATTAAAAAAAAAATTCAAGGTCAAGACGATTTTTGGCACCTCATTTTAGGGAAATTTGCCAAAAATGTGTACCATCTGAAAGATCTCTAGATCACCAATTGTCTGTTTAAT
Source organism: Dasysyrphus tricinctus (assembly GCA_963921185.1). NCBI lineage: Eukaryota > Metazoa > Arthropoda > Insecta > Diptera > Syrphidae > Dasysyrphus > Dasysyrphus tricinctus. The sequence continues at coordinate 74,418,598 of OY992533.1, forward strand.
GGTATCACAGGATGGAATTTTAACACCGGGGTCCGTTAGGCTTTGATCTAACGATGAACCAGTCCTTGCCAGTTCATCTGTTTTTTCATTCCCTAAAATTCCACAGTGTCCAAGGACCCAGCAGAGTCTGATGTTGTGCTGCGTGGCAAGAACCTTCAGCTCTTTGCGACAGCATGAAACCAGCTTGGATTTTATTTCTGGTGCAGAGATACATACCTTCGGTCGCTGCCTGGCTGTCAATGTAAAAGCTGATATCAGCCCGTGGTATCACTGCCAGAACCTCCGCCTGGAAGACACTTCTATAATCAGGCATGTCTGTAAGATTTGGCTAAATTGAGGGATTCTGAGAAGAAGCCCACACCTACTCCCGTATCCATCTTCGATCCCTCGGTGTAAATTTCTACCATCGGTTTATCTAATTGTTGTAAACCAGCATCCCATTCTTCTCTTGTGGGGATGGAGACAGAAAAAGGTTTTTCAAAACTTGTACGGGGTGTTGTGCAGCCTGTGCAAACAGCATACAAAACCTTCCGTAAATTTGTTAATGATTTGTGCATGACTTACGAAGTTCCTTTTCCAGCTATCGGTCTGATGGCTAAGTCTTAGAGCACGCGCCGTATAGGTGGCAGTTTCCTGTACGAATAAATCTAGGGGTCTTAGATTGAATATGGCTTCCATTCCCACAGTGGGTGTGGACCTCATTGTTCCTGTGATTCCTATGCATGCTATAGTCTTTGAACTTTCTCAAGCGTTTAATCATTAGATTCTTTATCCATCGTGCTCCACCAAACCAGGCTACCATATGTAAGGATCGGTCTTATAATGGCCGTGTACCTCCACATAATGATTTAAGGGTTTGGACCTCATGTCTTGCCAAAGATCCTGATGCAAAAGTAAAAAGCGATTTTGGCCTTTTTGGCTCTTTCTTTAATGTTCATATCCCAGTTTAGCGTTTTGTCAAGAATTACGCCTAGATATTTGGCATGATTTGATAGGCTAAGTCGGGTTCCTTCTATTGACGGTAGGACTAATTCTGGTATTTTCCTTTTGTTAGTCAAAAGTAGCAGTACGGTTCTAAATCATAATCAAAATTCTTCCTTCTATGGCTGAGCCAAAAAGACGCTGCACGCAGTGTTTCTCAACCTTTTTTTTCGCTATGTCCCATCAAAACCTTTCCAAAATTCTTATGTCCTCCTGCACATTATATTTAAGAGGTAAAGTTTAAAAAATCTTCTTTTCCAGCTTTTTTTTCAAAAATGAGTTTACAATGAGGAGGTTTTTTTTCCCAACTAACAATTTAGCTTGTATAAGTAAAAATTTTTCGAATTTGGCAAGTAATAGCTTCTAGAGAGCTTGTATAAGGCAATCTTTAGCAAGCCAAGAATTTTCCTCCTGAAATTTAAACAAATAGCTTCTATAAGGCCTTAAAATATGAGTTACACAAGCTCTATACAAGACTTGTAAATATAAGTTATAAATGGCTTGTATAAGGCCTTCCAAATTTGTTTACTGAAAATGTTTAAAATAATAGCTGCTATAAGGCTCTCCACGACAAGTCATTGCAAACAAATTATATAAGGCTTGTTCTTAAAGGCCTTATACAAATTAAAATAATCAGTGAATTTTGTGCTTATTAAAAAAAATCAGATTAAAATAAATAAGAACGGTAAGTACCCGTTGAACATCGTACAACAGAAAAGAAGTGCTTACAGTAACATTGAACTTTTTAGCAAAACTTAAAAATGAAAAACTCATGGCAAAAATTTAAAAGATCTGGAACCTACCAAAGACAAGTGAGAAAAAACAGAGAAGCAATTCTTAAAACAGTCAGAGAACATTCAAGAAGTATCAACTTATTCACTTTTGATAATGTTTTCCTCAACAACAAATTGGCATAGTGGTAGAGTGCTTCACTGGAAAAAAAAATAAAGACATAGATACCGAGTTTTTTTTTATAAATTCTTCTCTGTGAAAAATAAAACCGGATTGAATTCTAGCTTTTAAGATAGTTCTAAGGCCGAAAGGCATTAAGTTATTAGTTTAACTTAGAGCGCCCGAATGGGGCCAGTAAGTTAGTTGTAAGATATTGATAAGAAGGCTAGTTTCTATAAATTTTTGTCTAGCTTTAAGATAGTTTTAAGATGATTGGGAAAATAAAAATTAATTTATAAAAAAAAAAGTGCTAGACTGGTACGAGGAAGGAATCGAGTTCAAATCCCAGGTAAAAAAACTTTTCATTTTTATAACTAAACTAACATTTCACTCATTACAGAATACAGAAAAAAGAGTTTCGGAAGCTGACTGAGGAGACAAAAATACAATGAAATAAAATGCAATACAAAAATACAACATCAGAAAAAAAAATAAAAACTGATAAAAAACTCTTTTTTTTTTAATTTCAAAATCAGCTTTGCTAAAAAAAAATTTTTCTCTCGATGGCAAAATAAATTTTCGCGAATCGCGACAGCGTATATTATTGCTTATGCAAAATAAATTTAAGCAAACATATTTATATAAACATCCAAGGCAAGCTATTGACAAAAGCTGTCAAAATGGCTTTCGTAAGGCTTTATATTAATATCCAAGGCAAGCTATAGCATGTTCAGCCAAGCTAATAGCAGTTCATGAAAAGCTATTTGCTGCTATAAGACCTGTCAACAAAAGTCTTATGGCATTTAATTAGCTAGCGTAAATGCGCCAAAATGACTTGCATAAGGCCTTTTACTGTTTCTATAGCAGTCTGAAAATAGCTTGTATTGAACCCTATACAAGTTAAATTGTTAGTTGGGTTAGAAGGTTCTTAATCAACGTAATCAGCTAAAATTTATAAAAACTTATTATTTAATATACTTTTAGGTGCTTCAAAAGTGATGTTTTTTTTTCAAAACTACACTCTTCTACTCAGTCGTTCAGATCAAAACTCATCTATTCCCATACAAATCAAATTCCGCCACATAACTCTTCTTTTTCTTTGCCAAACAAAGTACTTTTAAAGCTCAATTATTCCAATGACATAAGACAATGTGGATATTTGTATTAATTTGAGTTTTAATTTTTTTAGAAGTTAAAATAATTTTCTTTAGTTTTCCTTACTCTCAAAACTTTTCTATTCATGCTTGAATCAAAATTCATATTCCCATTTAGTACAGGTAAAATAGTACAGAAATGCGTTCAAATAAAAAAAAATTGGTACCACCTTGAAGCTTGGTGAAAACATTTCATGTACAATAAGAATGAAGAATCAAAAGAGTCTATAAAAATGTTTCATATGGAAGGGTGTTTTTTTGAGGGGGAGAGGGGGGCAAGTTGTGGTATATCAAACGGAAAAATTTACCTTGGTACAATGTAAACATGTGGCACACGGTTTCAAGGTAGTTTTAAATGCTGAATCAAATGACGCCAAAACCAAGTCGATATGACCTCCGTGAAAAAAGTTATTGTCATTTTTGTGTTAGGATGGGTGTTTTTTCAGTATAAAAGATAAATATTACCGAAACCCAATTGGCAATAATGGTCCATTATTAAAATTTGGCATCTGCGGTTCACTTTTCATGTTAATCAATAATTAGAAGAATCTAAAAAATATCTATGGTAAAAGGGTGTTTTTTTGGGAGGTTGGGGATAGGGTGGGATTATTACCATAAATACTGAGACAAAAGTGGTACCATCATGAAACTTGGTAAAAATGTTTCCTTAGCTTTGAGAATATGGAATCAAAAGAGTCTATACTAATTTTAGGGTTGGAAGGGTGTTTTTTTTTTAAAGGAGGGGAAAATATGGGATTTTTATCATAAACCTTTGATAAAAAATGGTACCCTGATAAATCTTGGTAAAAATGTTTTATTCTCTATGAGAATGAATAATCAAAAGAGTCTATAAAAATATCGAGGGTGAAAGGGTGTTTTTTTGGGGGGTTTGGTAAAGGGTGCGTTTATTACCAAAAGACCTGAAATAAGAATGGTACCAATATGAAACTTGGTTAAAATGTATTTTTGACCATGAGAATGAAGCTTCAAAACAGTCTATAAAAATACCGACACTGAAAGGGTGTTTTTTTTAAGGAAGGGGAAATGTGGGATTATAGTCAAAAAATCCTTGATAAAAATGGTACCCTCATGATTCTTGGTAGAAATGTTTTATTTCCTATGAGAATGAATAATCAAAAGAATCTGTAAAAATATTTATAGTAAAGGGTGTTTTTTAACTAAAAAAGACAAAAAACACCAGGGAAAAATGCATCAGATTCATTTAAGACCTAGAAAACCTCTAGAACTTTAGTAAAATTTTTTGAACACTCAACAAAACTTTTAAAAATCTTAAGGCACCTTCTATATACCTACTATACAACAGTGTTATACTTGAAAATAAAAATTGTTTTAAAAATAAAAACATTGATTTTGCTTTAAAACCATCAATTGAGATCTTAACTCATGACTTATCTATAATAATAGATCTCACTTATGTTTTTTCACTGTAGTTCTAACACATGCAAAACAATCATAATATCCTTATGCAGCCGTCAATGCTATCTGCAAAAATTAATTTTTATTTCACATTTATAACATTTGAAAGCTTCGCGTATTTACTGTCGGTTTAAAGGTTAAATACAAAAGCTGACAAAATGAAGAAAACTAAACCATTCGAGATAGATAACTTTATATATAACCATTGTATACCTTGAAAAATTCAGTTAAAATATGAAAATACCTTATCTATTTTATAAAATGTGTATATTAAAAAAAATTAAATTTAAAGTTAATTTTCTCGAAGACCTTCAAGAACAAATTTTGTACTTAACTTTTACCTTTGAACCAACAGTTTGCTTAATTCTTGTTAAACTTTTAGGAGTTTCTCTTCATCCAACGATCTATAAATAATTTAAAAATGTGTGACAGTGACCAGATAAACCTGTGTTTCATTTGTGGACAGCCAGTTGCGATAAAAGACATTTTAAGGCCTAGTGCTGCTGCAATTTTGACCATCAAAGAATGCAGCAAGAAGAGGGAAGGAAAGCACAAGTTTCCTATGAAAAACACCCTATCACTAAAGATATCCTTATGCAACCTTTTCATTATCATGAAAATCTTTCATTTTTGCCAAGATTTATCAATTTACCATTTTTCCCTCGTGTTTTTTGTCTTTTTTAGTTAAAAAAACACCCTTTACTATAAATATTTTTACAGATTTTTTTGATTATTCATTCTCATAGGAAATAAAACATTTCTACCAAGATTCATGAGGGTACCATTTTTATCAAGGGTTTTTTGACTATAATCCCACATTTCCCCCTCCTTCAAAAAAACACCCTTTTAGTCTTTCAGTGTCGGTATTTTTATAGTCTGTTTTGAAGCTTCATTCTCATGGTCAAAAATACATTTTAACCAAGTTTCATATTGGTAACATTTTTATTTCAGGTCTTTTTGTAATTAATGCACCCAATTAATGCATACCAAACCCCCCAAAAAAACACCCTTCCACCCTCTATATTTTTATAGACTCTTTTGATTATTCATTCTCATAGGGAATAAAACATTTTTACCAAGATTTATGAGGGAACCATTTTTTGTCAAAGGTTTATGATAAAAATCCCATATTTTCCCCTCCTTTATAAAAAAACACCCTTCCAACCCTAAAATTAGTATAGACTCTTTTGATTCCATATTCTCAAAGCAAAGGAAACATTTTTACCAAGTTTCATGATGGTACCACTTTTGTCTCAGTATTTATGGTAATAATCCCACCCTATCCCCAACCTCCCAAAAAAACACCCTTTTACCATAGATATTTTTTAGATTCTTCTTATTATTGATTAACATGACAAGTGAACCGCAGATGCCAAATTTTAATAATGGACCATTATTGCCAATTGGGTTTCGGTTAATTATCTATTATACTGAAAAAACACTCATCCTAACACAAAAATGACAATAACTTTTTTCACGGAGGTCATATCGACTTGGTTTTGGTGTCATTTGATTCAGCATTTAAAGCTACCTTGAAAACATGTGCCACATATTTACGTTGTACCAAGGTAAATTTTTCCGTTTGATATACCACAACTTGCCCCCCTCTCCCCCTCAAAAAAACACCCTTCCATTAGAAATATTTTTATAGACTCTTTTGATTCTTCATTCTCATAGTACATGAAACGTTTTCACCAAGTTTCATGGTGGTACCAATTTTTTTGTTTTATTTAACCTATTTTACCTGTACTAATTCAAATCAAATCAATTCCGCAATCGTAATTTTCTAAACTTATCTTTTCCAAATTAAATTATTGATTTTTATTATTTTTAGGTTCAACTAATAGGTTTAAAACCATAAGAAATGGATAAAGGGGTCTTCCTAAACTTATACTGTAGCCTTAAACGTAATCGCTAATATCTTTTTTATAGCTTTTAAGAGTCTTTTCGTTTTTCTCAAAATTCTCAAAAGTGAAAAAGAAGAGTTTTGAAATGAGACCCCTCAATTATACAATTTTTCTTTCAAAAATGTTAAAATTACACGATGTTAATGTGAAAAAAGTTTTCCCTATATTGACAATATACCAGCTGTTTCAAAGGTTCTTTTGTGTTCCCAGTTGTCATATAAATTTATAGCAACACAAAGGCGCACATGATAACCCTCAGTAGTTTTGCATAACACTCAAAGGGAGCCACGATCTCGATTTCCATAATATCAAACATCAATCCTTTTGACATCAAAGCCTAGATAGGAAGTTCAAACTCTTAATTAAAGAAAAATATTTAAATTGTTAGTTCAATTCAATATTATTGATGGCAAAACAATTCTATTGCTTTATTATTATGCTCTCTCACTTCAATTAAACAATTTTTCAATCTCAAAGTTATTTCATCATCAAAGGCTTTTACTCGATTCAATGAAATAGAAATACCAATTAACAGAGACCTATATGATAGTTTGAAATTAAACATTGAATGCCAATACCATGTATGCTATACCAGCATCAGCATACCTTCATATAATGTATATGCAACTCGTACTATTAGACAATCATCGTCAGAGATCCATTCCTATCCTATTGCTATTATCTCATTCATCAATGACTTCATTGTCTTCTTTTTCAAAGGACAAACTGAAACAACATCATCACCTACTAACTCTGGATACCTATGCCTATGTGTACCTTTACGGAGATATGCATGTGTGTGTATATGTATGTGGTCTTTTGTGAGATGCGACCTTTTGTTCATTGTATATAAATTCTATAGTATTCTCATGAAGAAAAAAAGCTCGTGGCCATCTATGCGTCCAAATATCATACTAATTTTTGTTAAGGGATCTCCGTAAGGCGATCACAGCGAACCTATCGACCAAATGTCTACCTAAAAAATCATGTTTCATGAGAATACTATAGATTGGATATACAATGTTTTGTTTAAGAAAACTTCAAATCTCATTCATGCATCGCAAGCCTCTCCCATCATCATCAGAGACATAAAGGCTTAACCACATTCAACAAAGTTGGTAAAGGTACATCTGGTGCAGTTCCCATCAGCATCATCATCACCCATCATCACATTCCTGAAATAATTAGAAAGGAAAAACACACACATTATAAATCCTTTGCAATTCAAATTGCATGAAACTCTCTTTTCTTTTTGTTGGTTCTTTGAGTTTGACACCAATGAAAAGTTTTCGATAAATCGTCAAACTCTTCCATCGCTATCATGTTGCTATAGCACCGTGTCGTTGTCATTACTCGTTTAATTATATAATCATTACCATTTATCCGTCATCGTCGAGCTTCACCATTCCCTTCTAACTCAACACCAATGCAAAAAGCTTCTTGTTATCCTTTCATTTCATTTCAATTTAAATTTTCTTTAATTTTTCTTTTTTCATTTTATTTTTCTTTACAGATTGTGCCAACACAGCAACTATCGAAACTGTCGAATCTAACGTATTTATCATTAAGTGGAAATCGATTTACACACATTCCAGCTGTGGCCTTGCTTAACTTATTTCATCTAAGGGAATTGCACTTAAATCGATTGGATCGACTTGTAAAGATTGATTCAAGGTAAGTCTTACGAGTATAGGTAATCTTTTTATCTACAAATAGTATATGCTCACTTCTTTGCATTATTACGATATTCATTGTGAAAATTTCCAAACTACTGAAATTATAGTCGATTCTTAAAAATGTCTGTAGGTATAGTGGAACTTGAAAAAGAAGTTGCGTTGGTTTAAAAGATGCAGAGATTAAGATACACCCCAAGAAATTTACTACCTATTGAGTAATGTTTTTAAATAATTATTGAAAAGGCTTTAAGCTAAGTCAATTTACCTTTATATCATTACAAAAAATATAAAAACAAAAACAGAATCGTGTTTTAAGCATTTTTAGCAGCCTAAGCTACATTTTGGTACAACTTTTGTAACTATGTTTGATATTGTTTAAAGACAATTTTCAACACCATAAATGCAAAGTTATAAAATTGGTCTGATTCCGGGTAACAACTTTCTTACAAATTCCTGTCCGACTAGGTTTTTTAAGCTTCCATTTATCGAAAACATTGTGGGACTTATTGTTAGTCCAAAATGGGAAGCCCAGAATTTAGGCAAAAAAACCACAGCTATCTTTTTTTTAAATCTAACGGCTTTGAAGAGAGGTACAAGAGGTAGTACCTATCGGTATTTTAGAGAAAAAGTTAACAGGGCATCTTTCACCCACACAAATGGAATTTGCAATAATTTGCATTTTTGTTGGCATTTCCATTCCCGTTTTTTAAGTTCGCCAAATGAGGTGCAATCGAGTGACCTCAAGGTCACATCGTGTATCTCAGGAAAGCAAGCATGTTAGGAACTTGCTTGCTAGGAGTTTGCATTTAAAGAATAGGCTAGGTCAAAATTTTAAAGTCCTTAATTCGAAAAAAAAACAATTTCATACTGACCTTCACAGTGATGTTAGCAGGTCACTGGATTGCAGCTTTATTTTGCGAACTGCAAAATTGAAAATATAGATGCAAAAAACAAATGCAAATAATCTAAAAATTCCTGTCATTGTCCCATTTTCGATGGGGAAAGTTGCCCTACTAACTCCTACTAACTGTGATCGGTACGAAATCCCACAAATCAAAAACTCGAATAACAAAAATATCACATTAAAAAAAAAAGAAAACTCGAAAAACAAAATCACGCAAAATAAATAATCCTGCTTTTCAAAATCTCGCGATTACAAAATCTGGCTTTTAACAATTTTGCATTCTCATTTTGCACCAACAAATCTCACAAATATTAACCGAAATCTTAGAATCTCATAGTTAAGTCCCTATCAGTTTCTTCTTGAATAATAAAAACCTTGCAAACCAAAAAAAACAAACTCAAGGAACGAAAACTTTCGCTTGGGCTCTTAATGTTTTCCAAAACGTATTTTTAGCAATTAAAAAAATGTACCCAGGATTATAGAGTAATAGAGTTTTGAAAGTAGGTGGATATTGGAATTATTTTGCAGAAGTTTGAAATCTTGCGCGAGATCTGAATTTGCGAGGATTTTATTAAAAAAAATCATTTGTTGCAATGTAATTAATTTTTGCGAGATTTGAATATTCGAGTTTTAAGCTTTAGAGATTTTTAAAAGCTGGATTTTGTAATAACGAGGTTTCAAAAGCGAGATTGTAATGTCCGAAATATTGTAACCAACCCAGGACTTCTGAGTTTTCAAAAATCTAAATATTTATTTGATAAAAAAAACGAAAATGATTAAAAATGCAAATAAACGCTCAGATCTTGAAAATGGGTTGAGGAATTGTTTAAAATATTACACAGAAAATCAATGAAAATAAAATGCACGACTGGGTCGCACGTAATTCTTGATTGAATATGATTGTATGTGAAAAAAAAATTTTAAATCGTTGGAGCGGTTTAAAAAAAAAAAATGTATATATGTATAAAATTCTTAAAACAATTTTAAGAACAAATTTTGGTATGCAAATCTAAAGTATATATTTATGTGTATATAAAAACAAAATTTGAAAAAAAATTGTTAACCCGTTTTTGAGATATCGAACTTTCAAAAAAAAGATTTGAAACTTTTTTTAAAAATCCAAAACTTTTTTTTTTGAAAATTTTTATATGCAATATTATTTAATCTTATCTGAAATTTGTATATACAAATATTCATCTAAATCCGTTTAGCCAATAATGAGAAAATTCAAAATAAAAAAATACGTTATATGACAAGTATCTACTATTAATAGTTGCTAAGGGTAAAATTTTATAATTTTTGGTAGTAGATCGTACTCATTTTAGTATATGAAAAAAGTTTAATCAAAATCGTAGGAGTCGTTTTTAAGCAAAACTATATTTTCCTCTGCGGTTTTTTAACTTTTGTATGGAAGGTACCATTATTTTTTCTTAAATGTAAAATTTTTTCTAAAAATATTTTAGAGAGTACTAAAAACTCTTAAATATCGAGTTTCAAAAAAATCGACTATGTTGTTTTCGAAATATTTGATTTTCCAAAAAAAAAAAATTGAAACATTTTTTAAAAATCCAAAAAATATTTTTTCAAAAATTTTAGTACACAATACTATTTATATTTTTTGGAAGCTTCTGTATACAAAAAATTATTGAAATCAGTCAAATAGTTTTGAAGAAGATCAAGAATTAAAAAATGGTTCTTTGGGAGGTACCATTAATAACCATTTTTTGAAAATGGTTTTCCACCCAAAGGAAGCCTTTACTAAAATAAATTCACTGAATTTTTGTTTTTTAAGTTGTCGAGCCGTTTTTGAGAAAAATACGATTATGTAAAATTGCTAAAAAAAAATTAAGGTACCGTTATTTTTGGTTCTAAACAAAAATTAAAAAAAAATGTGTGGGCATAATCACCAAAAACCACTATGCACAAAGTTTGAAGGAAATCGATTGAGCCGCTTAGACTGTAGACGACCAGACAGACAAACATACAGACAGATCTAATTGGCCAGAAAAGGTCAACTAGTCCTAGCTCCTAGAAATTGGGCAGCCCAAGGGAAACTTTGTAGGTAATCAAGACTTAAGGTTATAGGCCCTCTATAGCCATAAGTTTTTGCAAATTTACCCTAAAAGAGGTGCCAAAAATCGCTATGATCTTGAACAAAAGTTAAAAAATTCATTCGAAAAAAATCTATGGCTGACCAATTTCTAGAACCATCAGTTGACCTTTTATTTTATTTATGACCAATAAGATGGCTTTTTCCTTTTTTTAAATTTTCCATATATGAGGTGCCAAAGGTCCAGAGCTGCGTGTCAGGCATCTTTTCTGGCAACCCACCCATTCCCACCCATAAATTAATCAATAAATCTCCCAGACTTTAGCAGTGTTTTCCAAGTGAAAGTGCTTGCAGTTTGTGAGGCCGCAAAATATATCTCCCCCTTACGAACTGAAGAATAGGAGAACATTGATATCTAAGCCATTTCGTCAATCGTCACGAAGTCAAATCTGGTTCATTGTTGCCTTAGTTAATTCAGTGCTCGGCGAAACAAATTCAGTCGGATAAACTGACCAAAAATCTAAAGCCAAATATTTTCAAGAAAAAAAAAAAAAAAAACAGAGTTCTTAATCTAAGCAGACCTCATTATTTGTCTCGCTTGGTGTTGGTTGAAATTGTCATATAACCTAAGAGCCAGTACTCGGCAGACTGACGGTATTTCAGTAAGATTCATAACAAGTGGAGTCATTCTATAAGACCTCCTGAGCATGAAATGGGAACTCCAAATCCAAAGTCATATTACCTCTGGGGGCACCGGGATCACAAAAGTCGAAAAAATCAACCTCGAAAACGTGATAGCAGTGCTATACTGTCTCTTTGATATTTTAAACTACATAGATTTTGCTATTCAAAAATAGTAAAGGCAGACATAGGGCGTAGTACCCCTAGTAGTATAGAAATTTTTTAAAAAGGGCTAGAAAAATTTGCAACAAAATTATGCTTTTTTTCTTAAGTACTAAAAAGCACTTTTTCTTGAAGGAATAAGTTCAGGTCTTTTATATTTCAATATTAGCAATCAATTTAACTAAACAAAATAGTTTTCAGGCAACTGTTGTAGTACCTCTGGATTTTTAACGGAATTTTGAAATACAAAAATTAAGGAAAAGTCCACATCTATGTATATTTCACTGCTTCTTACAAATGGGTTTTCTGTTGAGCAATACGTCTGCCTCTTTGACATTACAAGTAGTATTGTTTTTATTGTTTAAAAAAAATATTGGCACATGGAGAAGTTAATTGTTTTTTAACTGAATGAAGATAGTTCGTAAGACTGCACTGGTTTGCTGAATCTGATGATTGATTCCCGTGTTCGTTCTGTATGCTGAATGGAGAATACTGCAGTTATTGTGAGCCAATGCCTGAGAACTTGTTCCTAGGATTTTACAATCTAAACATCACAAATATTTTTAAGAAATTTGCAAATTTTCAAATTTTACGGATGAAAATTTATCAAATTTTGCAATTTTGTGAAAAATTAAAATTGTGCTGTTTTTTGCGCTATTTGTACTGCCATATTTCTAAGAGAAAATACAAAATTCGCATATTTGAAGTTTTTAAGGCCAAAAAAACAGTTTTGTGAAGCGTGAAGTTAGCACCGCCATTTTCGATTTTCAAAAAAAAAGTTGTGCTGTATTGTGCTGCCTTGTGCTGCAAATATTTTTAAGAAATTTGCAAATTTTACGGATCAAAATTTTTTAAACTTTGCAATTTTGTAAAAAATGAATGTCGTGCTGTTTTCTGAGTTATTTGTACCACCATATTCCGAAGAGAAAAAAAAAATTCGCATATTTGTAACTTTTAGGGCCAAAAAACAGTTTTGCGAAGGAAGAAGTTAGCACCGCCATTTTCGATTTTCAAAAAAAATAGTTGTGCTTTATTCTGCTCAACTTGTGCCGTAAATATTTTTAAGAAATTTGCAGATTTGCAAATTTTACGGATGAAAATTTTTCAAACTTTGCAATTTTGTAAAAATTAAAGTTGTGCTGTTTTTTGCGCTATTTGTGTAAATCGAATACTCTGCTTACTTAACGCAGCCAAAATTTATATTTGGCGAAAATATGTTCATTTGCACCAGCACATGATAACGCAAATTGGGCACAAAATAGCTTTGCAAAACTGTTTTTTGGTAGTGAAAATTACAAATATGCGAATTCTTTTCTTTTCTCTTTGGAATATGGCTGCATAAATTGCGCAGAAAACAGCACAACTTTCACTTTTTAGTTATTACGAAATTTCGCACAAATTTCATTCGTAAAATTTGCAAATTTGCGATTTTTTTTTTAATATTTACGGCACAAGGCAGCACAAGTTGAGCACAGTGCGGCACAACTTTTTTTTTGAAAATCGAAAATGGAAGTGCTCACTTCACGCTACAGCCCTTCGCAAAGTTTAGTTTTGGCCATAATAAATGCAATTATGCAAATTTTTGTTTTTTTCTTGTTGGTTCTTAATAGCATTTTTTGAGCACAATGCAGTTTTCTACGAAATTTTGAGATTTCCCAAAAATTTCATTCGTAAAATTTGCAAATTTGCGATTTTTTCAAAAATATTTACGGCACAAGCCAGCCCAAGTTGAGCATAGTACAGCCCAACTTTTTTTTCGAAAATCAAAAATGGCGGTGCTAACTTCACGCTAAAAAAATGGGTAGGTACCCTCTAAAAACCAAACCCTTAGTACGATTTTTTTTTAAATACGGCACATAGCAGCCCAAATTGGGCATATTACAGCACAACTTTTTTTTTTGAAAATCCAAAATGGCGGGCCTAACTTCACGCACATGTGAAAAAGCTTTAACTCCAGCCTATATACTTGGTGGTAACACACACAAGTTGTTGTTGTTCATTAAAAATATTGTGTTTTTTTTCAAAGTGCGTAGTAAAGTGCTATTTTTGTGTTCGGTATTCATTTTAATTTTTAGTCAGCTACCGAGAACCAAAAAATCATTCTTAGTTTTTGAGAAATTAAAAAAAGGTGCTCTTCCAAAAAAAAAAAAAAAAAAAGTAAAAACGAAAAAAGGATTTAATTATAAGTAATTCATGGTTCAGGGGAGGGGGGAGATAGAGTTTTCCCCCAAAACGATTTTGTTCTTAGAACATGCCAAAGTATCATGTCCTAAAATATTATGGACGAATTACCGGACACCCTGTAGATATACTGAGCAGTCTCAATCTTATAGCCTTTTTAAAAGAAATAACCAACAGATGGCCCACCCTTTAGTACTTCATTTTTTGTCTCAATTGTTCTTAAAAAAAATATCTATGAGTATCTCAAGTTCAATAATTCATAGGACTGTCTCCCTGTGAAGCCGGCTTTATTCTCAGTATGAAGTCTATTCAAAATACCGTCTGAAACTACTTTATGGTAAACCAAACCAACCTGTTCGGTATACATACAATGAATTTTATCATAATTCTCCATTGAAAGGAATTATAGGTACATGTTTGTATTTGTATATTAAAAACTAAGGTGTTTTTGCTATATTTGAACATCTCTCCATATATGCATGTCCCAGGTCCCAGCAAAATGTCTAGTTTACTTAAACCACATCAATCGACTAAATGAAACCATGTCAAGAACCAACTAAGCAAATTAACAAAAAAAAAAGAAACCCCTTGATTGCCCTACTTTCATCGTCTCTATGTCGTTAATGTTTATTCTAATCTCCATGTGTTTTTTCTTCAAGTGTATTTGCCCCTATAATGATGATGATTCTGTTTATCAAATCAAACCCGCACATCCGTCGTCAATACCTTTATTGATTTACTCTTCGAAGAACGTCAACCCGATTTCTCAAAAATACGTCTGCCGATGATGATATGTCAGAGAGTTTAGTTTGTGGTTTCCCCGATACCACAAACCAATTCATAGATGCAATTGCTGATTTCAAAAACCCATAACTTGAGCCTTCATCACCACACCACACCGCATACTACACCACAGAAAGATGCTTTCACAATACTCCTGCAGCAGTCAGCTTCACATTCATATAATGAAATGGTGCAGCATCTCTAGGAGGATTCGGGTGTGGTTCGTCTTCTACTTTTCCTCTTTTGAGGTCGATGACGACAAGGAAGAGGGGATGGTACTGGGTACCCGTTCAAGTGAAAGATCTGATTTTCTTTTCAATTCCAATGAAATCAATCATATATAGACATACACGTACTCTCATATCATAGGTACCTTAATATATGGGTAACGTTTAAATAGCACAAAGCTGCTGAAGGATATGAGGTTGAAAAACCACAAGACTTAGCGGACTTACATACTGGGATGTCAAGGATCAGACAACAGACTGTAGGTCTGTATGTGTCGTGTGTAAAATGTGCTGGTTGCAACAATACCAACTTCCAGTCTTCATCGTAGTCTCGTCATCATCTTCTATCCCTAATAAAATATTTGACAAGTTTACCTACATACCTCCTGCACCCAGGACTGCCAATAAAATCAAAATACGGAAGTTCATGTTTGCTCAAGTCAACCTCGAAAATACTCCAACAGGATGTTGGTGCTCCTACTTCTATGCATAAACCTTAACAAAGAAGGAAGGAAAAAAAGGGTTTGCTCTGTCGGGAAGAGAGACAGAAAGAGAGAGAAGAGTTTTTGGCTAAACCAACAGACTCGTGAAAACGGTGTATTCGGTTCAGTGGCAACGCCAAAGTATGTTCCTTAATGTTAAGCCAACAGTGTACTTACACGCCGGAAGCACTTAAACAACGAAATACTCAGCAAAAGGATGCCGATGAATATAACAAGGACTCCGACAACTATATATACTCAACTCCGACAGAACAACCAAACCCTGTGTCGTAGACGAAGAAAAAAAAAATACGAATTTAGACTGCGAGTTGCGAGGCTGTAGGGATAAGGAAAAGCTTCGTCGTCATCGTCATCGTCGTCGACGTTGCTGCTCTTCCAGTCAATTCCTCTACACTCTTCAAGTCAATCAGCTAAAGTTAGTTGGTTCCATGTTTCCCATCGGGTTGAATGAAGCATAAAAAGAAGGTTTGGCAAATTTGAATTTGGATTAGCACGTCTCCGTTGTAAGTTATTCTTTTGTATTCCGCGTCCCACACACACACACACAGAGTCTTCTAACAAGAGAATTTGAATACATACATATTCGTACACCCTTTTGTTGTAAATTTTTAAGTACCTACACCTAATCTGATCGATAAGTAGATTGTTGGAGACAAGCTATATGGAAGGAGGAAGTGGGCCTGTTCCAGGAGACTGATGTGGTATCGTTCATTTTGCAGTAACTAGTGCTCGGCATATTGCTTCCCGAATTATTTCGAATATTTGAAGGAATAATTGAATTTTTGAATCCTTATGCGTATAAATTTGTAAACGAGGCTGAATTATGTAAAAGTGTATGAATTTGACTTCACGTCTTCTTGTCAGAAGTAGGTATAAGGATTCATAAGGTTTAATTTGATATAATTGGCATTTTTTGGTGAAGGTATGGGGGATAAGATTGGTTCATCCGCATTACATACAAGATTTATTATGAATTGGTTCTGATTATTACATAATTGAAAATTTAAATTAAGAGGAAGCGGTTTTTACGATGAATTTTATAATTGAATTGATTATTCATAGAAAGCTTAGCATTTCTAAAGCGAACATTTTGCATAACATATAGCTAAACAAGTTAAACATGTGGGTAGGTAGAATAATCAAGAAAAATACACTGCGTTTGGGCTTCTTTAAATAAGGGGTGATTCCGGCAAACTTCAAGAAATTAATTGCCAGAATTAGTACAGCAATTAATTAACTTTCTTTCCTCAGAATTGTGTCATATGAGATCAACAACCATCAGGTATCCAAAATTAATATTCGACGTTGGTTTAAAGCACGAGCTCTGAGGGTTTAAGCGGTAATTTTTGCTCCAAGACCTTAGTACCTCTTTTGTACGTTTGCTCGAACTTAAAATATCAAAATATTTTTTGTTTCCTTGGTTAAAAAATGTTTGCATCATAAAGAGATCTTTTTGCCTTTTACCATTATGATGTATCAACTCCCATTTATGAACAAGTTAAACGTTACCAAAACTCCACCCAACCCATTACTTTCTGACCAACTCCCCAGGACCGCCGCTCACATTACTTCAGGGGGCTATGATCATACATCTCTTCCTGCTCTCTCTGTCTCGCGGGACTGATATTCTTCTCTTTTCTTCCTTCTGAGAATATGTTTGCTAAAGGTGCAAATTTGGTTCCAGTTCAGCTCACTGGATTTCGGTTTCCCATCCGCTGCAGATGAAGAGGGTATGGTGAACGTCGGTCGTATTCTTGGAAATCCTCGTACTACGTACTGGCACATTGGACTGCTTGTTCCGTCAATTTTGTGGAGAAAGGTATTAAAGTGTTCCTGATCAGCTATGCTGTCCATTTTCCTCTGTTTTCTGAGCTCTTTAGCCTCTTCCATTCCCGTTTCCACTCCAACTTCTGTCTTTTTGTCGTAGACGTACTTATTCCTTTATGCCACTAGGAGGCCTATTGAAATCACTACTGATGCGACAGAATGGACGGATGGTACCGTTCGATAGGAGCTTGCCATGCGCCTGTGCACAACAGCCATCTATTTATGTATTTTTTCTTATGTTGAAGTGGGTCTGAAAAAATCCCACATCCATAGAGGAAAATGACATGCGTTATCGACATCAAGCGATCACTTTCGACGCTCGTTCTGCCACGTTCTATATTTGATGGTGCCAGAAAGTGAGTTTGGTGTTGATAGTCACATCCAAATACTTCACGGTGACGTCTTCGCTCTTTATCACTTCCGTTCCGATTTGGTAGTAAATTAGAGTTGCGATCCTCTTCTTTGTCAGAAGGACTATCATATCTAGATATTTTCTGCAGCCAGGCTGAAAGCGTGTTCATCCACCCAGATGTTAACTCATCGCATAACCTGGTATAGCTTTCCTTGTGTACTTTGGTTGGAGCTTACTAAACAACTTGAAGTTGCTCAATAAAACAGTTTTTAGTTGCTCCCGATATATGTTCTTTGGGTTGTATGATGAGAGAACGCTCACCAGGCAACAACGTTAGCAGCCACTTTAAGTTGCTCGCGAAACTTTATTACTCGCAAGTCGCAACACTTAAGAACTTTAAGTTTCTAGCCCTCGCTCACTGAGTATGTATTGCTTTATGACGTTGCTCATACTATTATGTCAAAACCGAAAGAATAGAAGCTTTTCAAAACGTCAAATTCACAGAATAGTATTAACTATGCAAAAGCATAATTTACAGGTCCCGTGCGAAAAAAAACAAACAAAATTTTCAAAAACGATTTTCCACCTTTTCTGTGCACCAAATTAAATAATATTCAAGGCGAATAGTGTTAGCCTTGACCTAGATAGGCCACCCATTGAGTTATTAATGTACCCTTAATTAATAATCTATAGGCCTTAAATGAAAAATAATTATTTTTGGGTGCAAAAGCCATTTGCCTTGAGGTGAATATACATATATTTATTTTTAAGTGTGAGCTGACTATCCAAAAAAAATATTTTATTCACCACACTTTTTTTCGCATGCAAGACAATTGCCGGTCCACTGTTTTGCATGACATTCCATGACAGCAATGGCTTTTTTTTGTGCATGAAACTGTAAACCGATCATGCAAACAATAAATTTTTCAATGCGAAAATACTTGCATTGATTGTATTTGCGCACGAGAACTTTCAACTGGGCTAAAACCACTAAAATGTTAAATAAATTATATAAATGCAAATTTAATATTTAACTAAACTTAACGAACAAAATGGAAAAATATGCACGAAGCGCTAAACTCTTTTTAGTTTGCTTCCACCATTTCTATTTTTGAAGCAAGCTGTAAGTCCAATTACGTAGGAGTGGCCACTAAGCAGTCTTTACTTCCGAGAGCAAAATTTGACGAAGACTAGACGAAAAGTATTAAATTGCAGATAATTTATGGGCGCGTTAGATGAATTCCTGGTATTTACTCGGTTTTGTACGACTAGGTACTCGAATCTATGTTCATTGTTCATATATACCAGCTTGGCCTTTTGTTCTGACTATTATAGTTTTACTTTAAGTTTAGTTTACAGTTTCCATGCGAAAAAAAAGTAAACATTTTCAAAACAATATTCCACCTACATATTCTGTGCACCAAATTGAATAATTTTCAAGGCGAAAAATGTTTGCCTTCACCTAAGTCACCTATTGAGTCATTAATTTACCCTTAGTTAGTAAGTAATCTGTAGAAATAGAAAATTATTATTTTTGGATGCAAAAACCTTAAGCATGAAAGTAATGACTTGAAGTGAATATATATTTTTTTAAAGTGTAAACTGACCGTCCAAC
The DNA here is from genome assembly GCA_963921185.1 of Dasysyrphus tricinctus. Classification (NCBI taxonomy): domain Eukaryota; kingdom Metazoa; phylum Arthropoda; class Insecta; order Diptera; family Syrphidae; genus Dasysyrphus; species Dasysyrphus tricinctus. Next base: position 74,437,929 of record OY992533.1, read on the forward strand.
AAAAAAAAATTATATTCACCACACTTTTTTTTGCATGCAAAACAATTTTCAGTCTATTGTCTTGCATGACAGCAATGGTTTTTTTTTTGCATGAAACTGTTAACCAATCATGAAAATATTTGAACATATTTGTTTTTTTTTTTTTTTTGCAAGGAAACTCAGGGTCGGCCAGAGCTTATTTAGTGCTCTGCGCAATCTTCATCACTTGCGCCCTTCAATTGCTGTTTTTGGTGGAAGAAGTCATGTTCTCACTAGCCAAGTTGTAGGGTTTGATATGCAATTTTGTGTCCCCAATAGTCGAACGAGGTATCCCCAAGAGGCAAACAAAATCCTGCACTTTGCAAAAATCTTGTGATTTAGTTTTTTTTTACTGTGGGTGTGAATAGGAAGCTAGGCATCGACTTATTTTATGAACAGTAGATATTCGTCTTTAAATTCAGAATAAGTATGGATATATATTGGTGTGAGCTATTAAAAATAATTGAAAATTTAAAAACTATAGGTAAATAGTGGTAGAGCTCTCTTGATACTTGCTCAAGGCACCCATTGGGTTCAGCGCCATGCACTATTGCACCGCTTACACGTAAAGCTTGTCCGGCCCTGTGGAAACTCTACCTAAACTAGACTTTAATTTTGTTAAATAGTCTGTCAAACATTGATGAAATTCAGAAAAGTTTTGATAAAGAATCCTGTTCACGAGACTGAGATTGCAGAGATCTCATTTTCCTGAACATGCGTAGTAATTAGTCAAAATATTGAAGTATAGTAACAGTTGGCCTTGGCAGCTTTGGTTAATGTTTATAATAAACCAATTGTGTGTTAAAAATCTGAATAACACGCAAGATTTTTCAAAAGAGTTGAAAATGTCTACCATGCCTTTACGTAGCGGATTTGACATTCAACGCGGAATGGTTTCGAAATTTTAGCAGACTTCATATAAAACAGAAGCAATTTCTCTAAATATTTGTTTTATTTTCAGGCTCAGCATTTTAAAGACTTCGGTGAAGTTTTGTAGAGCTACGGTAAGATTTTTTTAATATCACATTGTAAGCGTGGTATTAGCTGAAGTCAAACGGACTTCTGTCACCCAGTGCGTTCAAATTACTTTTTCCTTTTCTATTCGGTTCTATTTAAATCTCCCATATCTCACTTTGGGGAACAATATTTTTGTAGCATTCGTCATCACCCATTTCGTACAGACAAGGCGTTACGCAGGATTTTGATCAGGGAGGAAGGAGGGGTAAAACGGAAAAATAAAAAAAAATTGTAAATCACTCGGAAAATTTTCATGATCCAAATAACGATTAGTGTCTTAACTTAAAGGATAGGTGTTGAGTAGACGCACCTTTGGGTGCAATATTGCCACTTTTTGGGAACATCCAATTTTTGTGTGTCAACGGGTGGAACCTCCACTTCTTTGTTAATTTTTATTATTTTGCCACGCTTTCGGTTTCAAAATATTAAAAATTACCTACCAAAAAAGTGGAAATCCCAACATTTGACATCGAACAAAGTATGTTCCTGAAAAGTGGCAACACTGAAATTTGAGCAGAAAGTGTTTCTGTTCCGCTCATTGAAATAAAAAGTACGTTCCCGAAATTTGGCAACACTGAAATTTTACGTGAAGTCGAGTGAACTCAACCCCTTTTTTTAAGAGATGATAATCGTTATTTTGATCACGGAAATTTTCCAAGTATGTAGATTACGTTTTTTTTACTTGCGATATATGAACATAAGGCAAGTTTTGCATTCGTGCAAAAAAAAGTTTGAGATAACAATAACATGACATTAAGATGATAGAAAACACCAAAAAAATTAGTGGCACAATTATGTCTGTCTATCTGTGTGTCTGTTCGTCTACAGCCTAAACGGCTCGATCGATTTTCTTCAAACTTGGTATATAGTGGTTTTTTGTGATTATGCTCACACGTTTTTTTCATTTTTTTTAGAACCAAAAATAACGGTAGATACCTACCATACAATTTTTTTTAGCAATTTTACATAATCGTATTTTTCTCAAAAACCACTTGACAACTTTTCTTAAAAAAATTCAAAACATTTATTTTAGTAAAGGCTTTCTTTGGGTGGCAAACCATTTTTCGAAAACCGTTATTAATGGTACCTCCCAAAGAAACATTTTTTTAATTTTTGATTTTATTTAAAACGGTACGACCGATTTCAATTATTTTTTTTATACAGAAGCTTTCAAAAAATATAAATAGTTTTGTGTACCTACCAACATTTTCAATTTTTTTTTTGAAAATTCAATATCTCATAAACGGTTTGACAATTTTTTTTTCAAATTTTGTTTGTTTTACTGTACACATAAATATAAACTTTAGATTTGCATACCAAAATGTATTCTTAAAAATGTTTTAAGTACATATTTTATATATACAAAATTATTTTTTTTTTAAAAACCGCTACAACGATTTTAAATTTTGTTCCCATATAATCATATTCAATCAAGAATTAAGATGGCATTCTTTTTTCCCACCTCAAAGAGTTGTTTTAGCCAATTTAAATGTCGTATTTCATGCTTCTCCACATTTTTTCAGAATTTTCATGTTTTTATATACATTTTTCTTAAACCCGCAGTGTCTTGAACATAAGAGCAAGTACGTGCGACCAGTCCAGTCGTGCATTTTATTTTCAAACACCGTTACCGAAACTCCATAAGCACCTACCTAGAGGTTGTTTCCCTCGCACATGCGAAGTCTATGAGAAAAAAAAACTGAAAAAGCATTATGGATGAGGGAAAATTATTCTGGCAGCAAAATATCAACTGTTGTTGACTGAAATGGCTTAACAAAAAAGACTTTCAAAATTTAATGAGAGAAAAACGAGCTTATAGTTTACAAGGGCCTTTAAAATCTTCTTAAATATAAAAGCATTTGGTGAAACCAAAAATCATAATTCAAAGGCTAAAAACTTTTTTAAATAATTAAAAGCTTTTCGTGAAATCGGCCATAAGTCTTTTGATTAACTCCACTCGTACCAACCATTTATAAATTTTAAAAACACTAGCCCACTTATTAACGAGCAAAGAGCGATGAATATCAGAAAGTTGGCACTTTAACATCTGATAACTTGTAATTCTTCAATAAATTGTGTTAAAGTTTGTAACATTTGGTAAAGAAAGTGGATAACTTTGATACGTTTTTTAGACATAAGCTAACAACTACGTCTCATGGGCATACGGCATCAAGTTAATTGGTTTACTATTCACTTTTAAATATTAATGTATGTATATTGGTTTCATTTCAAAGAACTCAAAATTATTAAAAGGAACCTAGAAACGTGCCAAACCCTTCCGACAAAAGAGAATACCACATTTAAGTAAAACTCTTTTGCCCTAAATAAATAAATTGATACCTACCTTTTTTTTTAGTTCAGAATACAACAAACCCTTGAATTGTTTAAGTTTGAAAAACTATTATAATACAAGCACTTTTGAAAAGAAAAAAAACGATTTTCTAGTTTTTCACTTAAATTTTAATGAAGGTAACTCTTTACCTAGATCCTAAAACTATACAACTTCCTGAATGCTTCACAAAAAATTTTTAAAAAAAAACTCATTTCCTCCAACTCCTTTCTCTTTAAGCATACAAAATGAGTTCTTCCTTAACTATAAAGTAGATACACACACACATACAGTATACACACATATGTGGAATATCAAAAACCTACTTTAAAATAATTATACAAAATCTAACGCGCGCATTAGGAAACCCTTATCCCTCTCCCAGCTATCCCTTCCATTAGCAACTTATATTTTATATATCCTTTTTCGAAAGGATTGAGATTGAGACAACCGGAAACTCCCTTTTTAGCTTTGAGAGGATATAATGACAGTCGTAAAATGAATTTATGCTTTTATATCCTCTGAATAAGGACAATGTACCATGGAATGAATATTTCGCTACCTCTATACACATAACTTTTGTTCTTCAGAAAAAGTCCTTTTCTCAGTTAGAGCAATTAGCATGGCCAGCCTTCTCACATAGGATATGGAACTGCCTAAGGATGAGGAGGGGGTGTTGGCTTTTACGTGTGTAATTATTCAACAACGGCATCTCGTCGGAATGATTCAATTTAATTTTAGGAAATTTTCTACCCAAAGTGAAAAGCAAATAAGTTTGGAATTGTTTCCAAAACATCACACATCCCAGCCCCAAAAAAGCCTTCATACCTTCCCAACCCACCACTCCACTCTACCTTCTCTTCCATTTATTTGAGCACAGACCCCCCCAATCCAACCAAAATGTGGTGAAGTGTTGAAAACTTAATGCTATATTGGCTAGAGTCATCAGAGGCAGGGGCAGGAGGCAGGAGAACGCATCAATTCGGCAAGTCCGATGAGTATTTGCGAAATATCATCACATCACGTATCCAAGTAATTAAGTGTCCATCTGACACAAAACATGAAACCCCATTAATTAGACATATGAATACACTAAACTAGATACAGCAGCCCAATTTAATGTGGCCATCATAGAGCGATATTTCATAAGTTTTTAGATTCCAAAAACGCCTTCACTAAAGTAAACATTTTAATTTGACAGACGAACATGGAAAGTTGTTTGTATATGGATGTGAGGCAAGCTTGTGTGCGTAAAGAAGGGGAAAAGCTTTTAATAACCTAACTGGGAAATTATTAATAACTCAAGTGGAGAACATATTTGATTAAAAGGAGGCACTGTCATAATTTTATGACATTGCTAATGGACCGTGAGGCAGTGTGTGTTCGCTGCGCTGGTTGTTGGGGACTGTGGACCTATACGACCGATTTTAAATTGGAATATTAATAAATTCAACTAAAATAACGTATCTATTGCACAAAAATGCATGTTTCATTAGCATTTCATTTGAAAATTTATGTAACACACGATTGACGATATTATCATCACGAATGTTTTTTTTTTAATATTTAAAATGCTTCAAAAACATATCTATGTGGATGGGTCAATTCATGCGATGATGGAAGAGATGGAAATGGAAATTTTTGTTACTGGCAATCAAATTAAAATAAATATTTTATTAAGTAAAGCCAATTAAAATGATTTAGAATTTTAGAGAGAATTTGAATTAGAGCGAACATAATTGATCATATACCATGAAATTATGCTGGTTTTTATGATTTTTTTTATTTTATATTTGAAATTGGTTACCATTTTTGAATTACTACATCAAAGGAAATTAAATTTTTCGTTTGCACATTGGAGATAGTTTTTTCTCATTTTTATTCAAATGGAAATCATCCTGGTTTAATTAAGGAATTCTAGTTAAATGAAAAATTGCTTTTAGCCTGGTTATAAAAATATCAAAGGTGTGTTAGTTAATTTGTTGTGATTTAAATATGAATTAAGGACTTGGCTGCACATCCTTGTATTTCAAGCAATTTAGTTTTTTAAAGCTGGTTTAATGGGTCAGAATTATTGAAGATGAATGAAATCTGGCGTTTTTACTACATAGGTAGGTATAGGTAGGTAAAAATGGTGGCAAGAGCGTAACACTCGCTGTTGCCCAATTAGCACTGGATTGCGCCGTTTTGATACCATAACTCGTTTGACCTATGTATGAAAGTAGATAAAAGCGTTCCTTGCTTTGAAATAGGACGGCTGTGGAGTATGGTTAATGTATCTTGTGAGTTGGGTTATAGGACACTCACTCGATCGGATCGCATCTCGCCCGAGCTTGCCACATTATGCCGAGCTCGGCAGGTTGTAGGGTAGCAACGAAGCGATCGATCAGATCATGTGATCATCAATTGCCATTGAGCATCATGAAGCTCCTGAGAAACCCGGGTTCCGATTACTCGCGGACTTTGGATCTCTGGGGGGGGAACATGATGCAGAACGCAACAGATTTCTGTCTCAGTACCATTTCGTGGCGGTAAGAAAAGAGATCAAGTCTTTGATCTTCATTTCGGAAAGTTCGTTAAGGTCGTCAAAAAAAGCCATTCCAAACGATTCTGCTCTCATTCTGGCTAGAGCTGGACATTTACAGAGAAAATGTAGGACTGTTTCCTTTTCTTGCTGGTCTCCACAGCTGCGACAGTGAGTATTGTAAGGAATACCCAGCCTCGCCGCATGTTCTCCAATTGGCCAGTGTCCAGTGCAGGTTGCTACGACCCTGGCTATGTCCCGCCTGGGTCTACATATGAGATCAATTGTCCGGGATTTATTTAAGGCGGGCCAGATCGTTCTGGATATTTTGCAGTTGGTCAAACTGCTCCACCTACGATTAGATTCCCTAAGGAAAATTGACAATATATTGCCCTTCACAACTCCAAGGGGAATGTAGACTCTTTCCGCAAGTGAGATGTGAAGGGCTGATCCTTGCCTGGCTAGTTCGTCTGCCCGTTCATTTCCCTCAATGCCACTGTGACCAGGAACCCAGATAAGAGTGACCTTGAGGTTAATGTTTAGACTTGCGAGCTCATCTCGGCATTGTTGTACCAATTTAGAGGATGATGTAGCCGAATCAATGGCTTTAACAGCCGCCTGACTGTCTGTAAGGATGGCTGTATTACGATTTTGGTTTGGATTTGCTTTTAGCATCTTGCATGCCTCCCTGATTGCCAGTATTTCAGCTTGAAATACACTAGCGAAATTCGGTAGCCGAAATGACTTGGAGATGTTGAGAGACTCAGAGAAGACTCCTGAGCCAACACCGCACTCCATCTTTGAGCCATCAGTATAGATAGTTGTGTCGAAGTCTCTCGTCACGGCGTCATCATCCCAGTCCCCTCTAAATGGGAATAAGACTTTAAAATCTTTACTGAGGCTCATTGTAGGAGCGCGGTAGTAAGTGGGAGTCGAAAGTATATCTGCGGGAATCAAATTTGTGATATTGCTGTGACCATAAGGTTTAGCAACCCAAGAATTTGATTCTTTAAGTCTTAAGGCACTGCAAGATACTAAATATTTTATGTGTAGATCAAGTGGTAGAAGGTGCAGAAAAAAAACGCTTAAGGCATCATTTACTACATACACAACCAATTTATTTTGTTTTTGAATTTTTTAAATTTCAGGAATATTTTGTTGAAAATTACATAGAATTTTATTTGAGAAAAGGAGAATCTGTTCAAATAAAATGCAAGACTGGGTTCCACTTAAGTTATAGAGGATTAAAGTTAAATTATAAAGATGAAACATTCATTTGTTTGCTTGCTTGAGGCTATGTAGGAGGAAATCTCTGGAATTAATGAGCCAATACTAAAAATTCTTTAACTGATGGAAAGCTACAATGTCCCTGAGTAACATTGGCTAAATTTTGTTTTGATAAAAATTAATTTTTAGGTTAAATTCTTAATATTTGTATTTTTTTTTTTACTTGCGGTTATAGGTACTATAAGGCAAGTTTTGGATTCGTGCAAAAAAAAATTGAGATAACAATCAAACATGATATTACGATGATAGAGAACACCAAAAAAGTGGGTGGCACAATTCTGTCTGTTCGTCTACAGCCTAAACGGCTCGATCGATTTTCTTCAAACTTGGTACATAGTGGTTTTTGCTGATTATGCCCACAGATTTTTTCATTTTTTTTCTTAGAACCAAAAATAAAGGTTTTTGTCAAATTAACATATTCGTATTTTTCTCAAAAACGGCTCCACATTTTTTCTTATGAAAAATTCAATAAATTTATTTTAGTAAAGGCTTTCTTTGGGTGGAGAACCATTTTTCAAAAATAGTTTTAATGGTACCTCCCAAGGAACCATTTTTTTTAATTTTTGATATTCTTCAAAATGGTATGACCGATTTCAATTATTTTTTTTATACAGAAGCTTCCAAAAAATGTTAATAGTTTTGTGTAGCAACATTTTTGAAAAAATATTTTTTGGATTTTTAAAAAATATTTCAAAATTTTTTTTGGAAAATCGAATATTTCGAAAACGACATCATATATATTTTTGAAACTCAATATTTTAGACTTTTTTAGTAATCTCTAAAATATTTTTAGAAAAAAATTTACATTTATGAAAAAATAACGATACCTTCCACACAAAAGTGTAAAAAACGCAAAGAAAAATATTTTTTGCTTAAAAGCGACTCCTACGATTTTGATTAAACTTTTTTCATATACTTAAATTAGTACGATCTACTACTAAAAATTATAAAATTTTACACTTAGCAACTATATTAGTAGTACCGGTCATAGAACGTATTTTTTAATTTTGAGTTTTCTCGTTATCGGCTTAATGGATTTAAATTAATTTTTTTATATACAAATTTCAGATAAGATTAAATAATATTGCATATCAAAATTTTCAAAAAAAAAGTTTTTGGATTTTTAAAAAAAGTTTCAAACTTTTTTTTGAATATTCGATATCCCAAAAACGGGTTGACAATTTTTTTCAAATTTTGTTTTTATATACACATAAATATATAGTTTAAATTTGCATACCAAAATTTGTTCTTAAAAATGTTTTAAGAATTGTATATACAAAAAATTAGTTTAAAAAAAACCGCAACAACGATATTAAATTTTTTTTTCACCTCAAACTGTCAAAAGAGTTGTTTTAGCTAATTAAAATATCGTATTTCATGCTTCTCTACATTTTTCTCTCATAATTTCCATGTTTGTATATACAATTTTCTTAAACTCGCAGTGTCTTGAACATAAGAGCAAGTACGTGCGACCCAGTCGTGCATTTTACTTTTTTTTGTATTTGTGAGAGGCTTTAATTTTAAAAAACTTAAATGTGCAGATCCGATTTCAAAAATTCTCCTGCTGTTTGAAAGTCTTTTTCTAGGAAAAGGCTAAATGGCTAAAATTTTGTAAACAATTCTATTTGAAGGGTGAAATGGGGTAAAAACAAAAATAGCATCAGACTTCCAAAATTCTTTTTTCAGTTTGAAAGAGCTTACTAAGAAGAAGGACTTAGATGATGGTTTAAACTTTAAAGGCAAGACGTGTTTCGAGATTTAAGATTCAGATTTATAGGGTGAAACGGAGTAAATACAAAAATACTTGCGATATATGTAGGTACTATAGGGCAAGTTTTGGATTCGTGCAGCAAAAAAATTCGAGATAACAATCAAACATGACATTACGATGATAGAGAACACGAAAAAAGTGGGTGGCACAATTCTGTCTGTCTGTCCGTACCTCAACCTACAACCTAAACCACTGAAGCGATTTTCTTCTAATTTTGAACTTAAGGTTTTTTTATAACTCTCCAGAGGGCAAATTGAAAATTTTTTTAGCTCAAAAAATAACGGTACTTGCCATACAACCGTTAAGAAAAAGCTTATTTATCTCGAAAACGGCTCCAACGATTTTGATAAAAAAAAATCAGTGTATTATTGTAAATATGATGTACCTTTAAGTAAGAAAAAAAATCACCAAAAACATTTATTAACGGTGCCTGCCATATAACGTTTTTTTTTATTTTTAGTTTTCTCATTAACCACTCATTTGATTTCAATAAAAATTTTTAACAAAAGCTTTATTAAAATATAAATAATACTGCATACCAAAATTTTTGAAAAAATAAATTTTGGATTTTTAGAAAAAGATTCAAATTTTTTTTTTGAAAATTCAATATTTCAAAAACGGGATGATGAATTATTTTGAAATTTCGTTTTTTATTGTATATCAATATATACTCAAAATTGGCGTACCAAATTTTTTTTTGAAAAATGTAACAAAAATTTTATATATAAAAAAATAATTTTTAAGAAAACGGCTCCAACGATTTTAAATTTTTTTTTCATATACATATTCATATTTTTTCAAGTAATCAAATGGCATACTTCTTTTTGAACTCTAAGTTATTTATCAGACCGTTTATACAATTAAAAAAACGATTTAAACGCTTTTTATACCTACTTTTTCTATAATTACTTGAATATTTTTTAAAGTTCCTTAGTCCCAGACAACTTGAACATAAGAGCAAGTACCTGCGATCCAGTCGTGTATTTTATTTTTTTTTTTTTTTTTTTGGGTTAAGAAGGTACCTACTTATTGCTCAATTTTTATATGTCTAGATTTGCTATTATGTACGAGTACCTACCTACCTACTTTATTTTATAAACAAGATAAGTAGAATTTTAGAAAATCCAACTTTCAACAAAAAAGGTTTAAAAAAATATTTTTTACAATTACTTCTTCGAAGAACTATACAAGATTCTTGTTTTCAACTTGTTATCATTAAGAATGCTATCTCTAGTAATATAAGAGAGCGGGAACACTCCCTGGGTTGTATCAGAAAATTTCCCCTCCAGCCTTATCTAAGCGGGGTGAAGAAAATATTTGGTATAGTTTTCGAAAAAGTTGCTATTGTAAAAATTTATCAAACATTTCTTCCGTCGTAAATTACTGAGAAATAGGCGTATATAAGTGAAAAACCATTTGTATCTATTTTCACACTCGGTGGCGCAAAAGCAGAACGAACACAGTATAGATTCGGACTTCCAGATTATTAAGTGCTTAGTAGTCCAGTCAACGAAGGAAAAATAAATGCAGTAAATCATGCTCTTTGGGTTATTATTTTATGTGGTAGGGGTGACCCCCAGGTATAACATACTAAAGGTCCCCAGCCCAGGGCCACGAGCTTTAGGCAGGAGGGGGGGTTAAAGGTCCCCTTTTGTAACTTTTCGGGAATATTTTGAAAACTAAGCGTTTAAGCGGAAAAGTGTACATTACAAAATGAAAGAATAATAAATTTCCTACAAAAAAAGTCTTAATCGTTTTTTCCGTAGGATCACGGTTAAGAAAGATACGAGCAGTAGAAAATTAAAAAAATTGAAAAACAATGTTTTTGTCTTACAACATCAATGGTTTTTGATCAATTTACTCAGAAATATAGGAAAAAGTAAGTATATATTGATTCATAGTCATCCCAGGGACATTACGAGAACAATTAATGGTGTAAAGAAGGTGGTTTTGTTTAAAATGTCCTTATTTCATTTTTTTTCATACAGTGTTTATTTTCATATGAGAAACACTGTTTCTTCAAGGTAAGAAGTACACAGCATTTTTAAGGCTATTGGCCAATACTTAATGAAATCATTTTTGGACATATTCTAAGAAATAAATTATGTAATAGGGGAGGTGTATTTCCCCCTCCTTTCGCAAATGGGGGGCAAATTCCCAAACATTGAATTAAAGTAGACAAATAGCCATTTAAAAATAACGGAAATACTTACAATACAGTGCTATACCTTTATTTAAAGCTTAAAATAAATTCTTTGATTATATAGGAAATTAAGTTTACAATTATTAAAAAATTCGTTTGAAAACTCAAAATTAAAAAAAAAAAATTGAAAAATTTTGTTACTTGATTTTTCATTTTTAATTTTACGTTATAAAGTAGTTAATTATCTTTTATAATTTAATGTTGCTACTAGCCTTTAGTTGAATGCTGAAAACCAGACGGTCTTAGGAGCTTTAGTTTTTGAGAAAATTTAAAATTATAAAAACTACTTCTTTTTAAATAATTTTAAATCAACAAAAATTATTAAAAAAAAGTAGTCATTATAATTTTCAATTTTCTCAAAAACTAAAGCTCCTAAGACCGTCTGGTTTTCAGCATTCGACTAAAGGCTAGTAGCAACATTAAATAATAAAAGATAATTAAATACTTTATAACGTAAAATATAAAATGAAAAATCGAGTAACAAAATCTTTCAATTTTTTTTTTAATTTTGATTTTTCAAATGAATTTTTCAAAAATTGCAAACTTTATTTATATCATCAAGAAATTCGTTTTAAGCTTTTAATAAAGGCATAGCACAGTATTGTAAGTATTTCCGTTGTTTTTAAATAGCTATTTTTCTACTTTAATTCAATGTTTTGGGAATTTGCCCCCCATTTTAGAAAAGAGGGGGAAATACACCTCCCCTATTATATAATTTATTTCTTAGAATATGTCCAAAAATGATTTCATTAAGTATTGGCCAATAGCTGTGTACTTCATACCTTGAAGGAACAGTGTTTCTCATATGAAAATAAACACTGTATGAAAAAAAATTAAATAAGGACATTTTAAACAAAACCACATTCTTTACACCATAAATTGTTCCCATAATGTCCCTGGGATGACCATGAATCAATATATACTTACTTTTTCCTATATTTCTGAGTAAATTGATCAAAAACCATTGATGTTGTAAGACAAAAACATTGTTTTTCAATTTTTTGAATTTTCTACTGCTCGTATCTTTCTTATACGTGATCCTACGGAAAATACGATTAAGACTTTTTTTGTAGAAAATTTATTATTCTTTCATTTTGTAGTGTACACTTTTCCGCTTAAACGCTTAGTTTTCAAAATATTCCTGAAAAGTTACAAAAGGGGACCTTTAACCCCCCCTCCTGCCTAAAGCTCGTGGCCCTGGGCTGGGGACCTTTAGTATGTTATACCTATGGGGGTCACCCCTACCACATAAATTAATAACCCAGAGAGCATGATTTATTGCATTTATTTTATGATTTTGAGTCTTCGTTGACTGGACTAAAGGTATAGAACACTTTTAGTAAAAATAGCAAAAGTGATGTCCTCCACCATTATGGGACTAGTTTTTGCGGCTACCATCAACAATGAATATTTCGAAATTTGTTTCGGTTTTGCGTGTGAATCTCACAACATAATAAAAAATAAATAATTACTAAAATATTTTTAAATTTTTCATTAAAAGAAATCCACCCCAAACAAATATTTCCAAGAATTTCTAATCCAAACAATCGCCATCAACCATCAGTTAAACTCTATATAGAAAATAATTATGCGTTCTGCATTAACCTAACATACATAATACCAGAGCAAAAACATTGTTTCAATTTAAAGGATAAATAAAATCCCCTTGGATACATCAACTGAGAGTTTCGAAAATATTTATTTATGTTTGTAACTTCCCAAGCAAAACTTCCATCTGGGTACCTACCTACCCTTTCAATTAATTAATTCAAATACGTGACAAGGTTATGCAAATATGAATACAATATATACAAATATCCGAGTGATGCTGGTTAGTATTATACAACATTCTGTTTAAGCTCTTGTATCCTTATTTTCGGTTGAAGTCGCCTCTTTTGAAAATAGGACCTCCAATGGTTGAGGATAGGTATATAGATACCTAGGATTTGAAACTCAAGGTAGAATGATATAACACACGTGAGAGTTTCTTAATTCACATTTTCCGTTTTGTGTTTGGCTCTCCCTCTCTATCTCTATCTCTTTCTTTCGCACTCTTGACTTTTCGACAGTCGTCAAGGATTTAAATTTGTACGAAGGATATAAAATTCCTTCAATCACTATGGCTACAGAGAGAGAGAGCTCACTTAATGGATATACCAAGGATTTCGGGTGTAATATCAAAGAACTTACTTGTTGAAATTGAATGCATGGCTATATGCAGCATCAGCATCAGGACATTCAGTCTGCAAAATTTTAGCTGGAATCAGGAATTACGTTCTTGAACTGAGTGACTCTGGCATAGAGATAGTTAGCTATGCATGATGTGAACAACAATCTAACGAAGTGGTTTTTCTCGAAATAGAAAACATAGAAAAAAGATGGATTAATAAAGATGTGTAAAGAAGTGAAATGTCAGAAGAAGAAGAAGTGTTATGCAGCTTTTACATATAAATGTGAATTTGTAGGGGTATATGGCAACAATGAAAACAAAACTTCATTTGGTTCAGCAATTTAAAGTTCTTAAGCTTATATAAGAGAAGGCTTAGGTATTATATCCATTTCGGGCGTATATAGTTAAGTCATACACAGGAGCAATTGAAAGTTCTTGAAACTTGCTATCGCTTCCTTAGATAAAATGTTGTTTTCAATTAAACTTTTCACATTGAATAAACCGCAATTTTTTATTATTATTTTTATTTTTAGAGCTTTTGTGGACAACACTCATTTGCAGTCATTTGATCTCAACTACAATCCAATATTTTCCGATTTGCCTATGCGTCTTTTCCAAGGCAATCCCAACATCATGGAAATATCAATGCAAGGCAACAACCTGCAAACCCTCGATGCAGCTCAATTTCCAGTCGACAGGATACAGAGGCTCTACCTGGGCGATAACCCTCTGCAATGTAATTGCTCACTTCTGTGGCTATGGCGATTGGTAACAGGGAACTTTGATGAGCCAACATCACAAAAACCAGCTAGCAACAGTACACACCCTGAATCGTCGTCCTCAAGCTATCTCAAACTTGACAATGATCGCATAAGTTGTGACATCTGGCAGGATAACATACGAACGCGACGTCTGTTACACTCGATGTCCGAAAGTGAAATCACCTGTCCGGCGCACATTGTTACCATTGTCTGTGCAATTCTGACGTGCTTGGTGGTCGTTATGACCGGAGCGAGTGTGGTCTTCTATTTGAGATTCGTCAAACGCCGAAGAAAACTCCTCCAGGATCGTCGGGCAGTTAAGGCAGTGGTGAATGTCCATGATAGGATCATGCAACAACATCCCTCCCATCATCACTTTCAATCACATCCACAAGTGGACAAACTCGAGCTTGAACGATATTTGGCTGCACAAGCAATAGCCAATGAGTATCGTGCCTTAAAGCCCTGGGAACTGCCCGTCAAAGAAGCCCTCGACGAGCCTGAACATTTGTATGAGAAATTCGACCATTACGAGTATCCAGATACACACACGATGACAAAACCCCATGTTGTCTATGTATGACTCTTAAAGGATAAAAAAACTCGTTATTGCTTTAATCAAAATTATAAACACTTAGGATAAATACAGTTCAAATAAAAAAAAAAATCAAGTATAAACAAAACAAAATCACAAAAAATTAAAAATTAAAAATTTAAAAGAAATACATAAGTGTGAAGACAAAACTTACAAAATTATTAACTAACACCAATTAAACATTCATAAATAATAATATTAAACAAAAAATGATGTTTTGTGTATAAATGTGACAAAGATAAAGAGAAGTTGATGAATGAATGAATGGACTATATTGTTAATTTTTGTACTGCTAAAACAAATTATATATTTAAAAAAAAACTACAACAACTACAGGTGTTAACTAGCTGTAGATTAAATATTTTAACTAAATAAAAAGAAACAAAAACATATATAAATGTAAACATTTAAAATAAACAATAAATATAAATATTTTTTTGCCAATATGTAAAATTTAAAAATAAAAATAAAATCAACAACAACAAAAAATGAAACTAAACCCGTAGAATTAACAAAGTAAATTGAAACAAGGGATGCGAATACAATATTCGTTAGAATTAAATTTAAATATGAAAAAAATAATTAAGTAATTAAAAATCTAAAATCTAAATTTTCATTAGAAATTTTTTTTCTTTATTTCAAAAAGTGCAAAATATTAAAATATTATTCAAAATTGAAAAATAATAATAGAAGGATATTCAAAATATTTATTTGAAGAAACTGTGCTGCTTATAAGAAATTATTTATTTGAATTTAAGAAAAATATTCGATATTAAAAAAAAAAACTCTTATACGGAATTATTTTAATTTACTTAAAATTTTTTATGTTTAAAAGCATTTTTATCCTCAAAATCGACATTATTTGTAAGTAGCTGGGCAAAACACACATACACTAACTGAAAAAAATATATAAGCTAGTTAAAATTCATTCATTATTCCTACGGTATTGGACAGAGGCGACGTAAGGGATGTGCCATGTGTGCCACCGCACACGGCCCCACGTTTCGAGGGGCCCTGAAAATCCTCGAATGGTCTTCGCGTTTCGTAGTTAATGATTTTAACATGAATAGAATAATTAAATTCAGAACTTTTCATCACATTTAACAAACAAAAGTGGTTTCTAAATTTCAAAAGATTTACACTCATTCATCCGGGTGGATAAGAGCGGCGATATCCAACCTTATCAACTAGTAATGAAAATTTGCAAACTATTGCTGAAAATATACCTGATTTAATTAGAGACGTTAAGTTAAATAAGTCTTAAACCGAGAGCCAAAACACACAAAAAGTCAATTACATTTTTGTAATCGAAATCTCGCAAATTACGATCGAGATGCGAGATTTTGAAAAAAAAAATGCTTTTGATGCAATGCAATTAAATTTTGCGAGATTTTAGTTTGCGAAATTTCGTTATTGAGGGATTTTGAAAAGATGGATTTTGTAATTTGTTATGCGAGATTTTGAATTAAAGATTTTAATTTGCGAGATTTCGCACCCAACCCTTTTAGTATGTTTTAAGTAAATAGTTCAATTGAAAGAAAAACATTTTTCGCAGACATCTGTAGATTTATAACGGAATTTTGAAAAAAAGGCCACAAAAAAGCCTATTCCTATTCTAATTTTTTGTATTAGAAAAATGGTACTTCCATTTAAGGAAGGTCAGAAACATCTCCATACAAATTTTGCTATTTCTCAATGTCAATACTTTTTTGTACAGCCATTCGTTACGTGACACTTTTAAAACATGTACCTTTGCACTGAATACAAAAAAAAAAAAACGGACAAAAATCTCTTCTCAGATAACCCAGCAGACAAGTCTGAGTTCAAAAAGGCAGGTGGAAATACCTTGAAGAACACCTTGGCAGAAGTTTTCGATCAAACATTGTGAAACAAGAAGTACTTAAAGATTTTAAATCTTTTAAGTTACAAAAATTCTTTGCTTTTTAACCCTTGTGTTCGCAAGGGGCGCCGAAAATTGAACTCACAACTGCCTCGTTCTTATCTAGCGCCCCAGCCTCTGGTATTGGAGATGTTCTCTAAATAACAAATTTTTCGTTGAGTCAATGAATTTATTTTATTAACTATCAGAATGATTTTGTTGATAAATAAAATACATTCAATAACTCGAAGAACATTTTTTTTGTTAAGAAAACAGTCCGCCTAATGCATGACAGTGCAGTATTAACTGGCTGAAATAAGTCCACATTTGACTGAATATAAGTTTATGAAAAAATTTGCTTCAGTGTATACAAAATAAATCTTCAAAAATACTCAAATTTTTAAAATTTGAATATCATATTTTGGACTATTACCAGCACCGTAAAAATTGTTAGATTTTGAAAAATGTTACGGCAGTAGATTTAAGATAAGAAAATCTCGAAACTAAGTTTTCATTTTGTTCTTTATTTGACGCCAACAAAAGTGATTTTTTTTTCCTGGTGGAATCATTTTTAACAGCGTTGGTGACAGTCCAAAAATTTTTAAATTATTTTTAATAAGCAATTCTTACTTTTTCATCATCACTTTTCTTTTACGGTTAATACAAAATTGTCTATCGAAATTTTGCCATGACAAATCGATTTCCATTATATTTTTCAAAGTTTAACAAATTTTACAATAATGTATGAAAGGCGAAGACCAAAAATTTACTAAAGATTTTTCAAAGAAAAACTAAGAGGGCTGAAGATATTCTAATGAGTTTTCAAGGAGATAATAAGAAGAATCAGATGCTGTAAGGAGTCTTTATTATAAAAAAAAATTATTTCTGTGTGAAACATAAATTCAGGAATAGCCAAAAAATGATTTTCCGCATTTTCGGGTTAGAATATTGTAATATTTTCTCAGGTTCGTTAATGAAACTAATTTACTATGTATATTCAAACCGTCCACTTATTTATTTCACAAAATAAAACACTTTACTTTTCTAACTACAACCAAAACAATTAATTATTCACCACTGAAATTAATTCACCAACTTTACTTTTACTTTTATTAAAACCAACTTTATTAATTCACGAATCACGATTAAAAAAAAAAACTGTGTTGCAGCCGGTCAAACATGTGTCCTTTCCTTTATACTTGAAGGCTCTCGTATCTGCCTCCAGAGCTTTCCGTAGGGGAAATTTCCTATAATTCCTCTTCCTAAAGCTTTTATTTGACAGTTGGTTTTCTGCTATAATCCGGAAGATGGCGCTTCTTTGTTTGAGAGTCGTTATAATTATAGCTAAGGGTATGTTTGCACTGTGACCGATAGCTCTATTTTGTCTGTTTGTTTGCTATTTTGAGCCGTTAGATATGAAAGTCATTACAATATCTTCAAAACCTAACGAGATGGAGCGATTCCAAGGTCAGATTCGAATTCAGAACACCATACTGTTTGGTTCCCGTTGAAAAACAGTGTTGTTAACGCACATCAACACACGCCCTGCCGTGCAAATGTCCTCGATATCTATAGACAAGAAACAGCATTACACGAGTTAAATCATAAAATAAAGGGAGCGGTATGCAATGCCGTAAATTAAAATCTCGAATCGCATTTTATTCAAATCTTTAAAAACAAAATCGTCAAAATTATTAATTCTGCTCTTCATAATCTCGCAATTACAAAATCTATCGCAGTTAAAAACTCGCACCAAATGCAATTGCGGGATTATGAAAAACACGATTTTTTAATTGCGAGATTTTTGAATTCCAAGATTTCTAGTGCGAGATTTCATAAATTGCAATATCAATACAAAAAGTTTGAGCTATATATACCCGAAAAAATTGAGAAGGGCATTTAAAAATCATACTTTTCAGTTTAAGTATGAAATTTATACTCAAATTTCTGCGAAGTAATTAATTGTGTTCAAAACTTTTTGAATTCAGTATAGGTAAATCTCACGTAGTACCTATACAATTTTTAATGAACATAGTAGTAGGTACATATCTTCCTTGATGATTTTTTAAGTCAGCCTAAAATGAGATTCCAGAACCAAAGGTCTTTTTGCATTCTGATTCACACTTTTTTGGCAAAAATGAACAAAATTTTAACGAAGAAAATTTCTATTCAAAAAAAAAAAAAGAAATTGCATCGTGACAATTTAAAGTTTGAATGCAAACAAAATGCCATAAGGAACTAGGTACACAAGCTTATTAAAATGTTGGTGACTCTAGCGGTTTCATTACGTAGGTACACTGGAAAGAACTTTTTCAACACTGAAATTCTACAGATGAACGGAGACTTAAATAGCTGGCGTAAATAATAAATTCATCGATACATTGAGACTAACACTTAGAAAACTATCTTATGAGCAGTACTTACTATCGATTCAAAAGAACTGTATGCTTAGCTTAAATGCTAAATTTTTTTTTGAAAAATTATATCCGGATCCAGACCTGGCCGAAATAATTGTCTGGCTACGGCCTTGCTACCAAGGCGCAGTTAATATATTAAAGGTAAAAGGTAATATCAGAGTTTTAATGTTTGTTCAGTTCTGCACATCTATCAAAATCAGTGATAAATTTCAATACTGTCTATCCTCAGCCCCGGATCTATGGAGGGGAGGGGGGGGGGGGGCAAACCGGGGCCTGTGCCCCGGGCGGCAGCTTACAAGAGCGCCAAATCTATGTGACTGAAAAAACTGAGAATTGCGACGCTTAATGAAATAAAATGAATTGAGATGCGGCAATGGAATATCAAATTGTATTTCTCCGTCAACCTTTAGCAGTTTTTGTATTATTATTTCTCCATATAAAATAATTAAGAAATAAAAATTAAAAAAAGAAACGAGCTATAATACATTGTTAAAAGTTTTTCTGATGTTTTTTAACATTAGTTTACTGCATTGTATGTAAGTGTATTTTTACAAAACTTTCCCTCCTTCTTAAACTGTAGGAGATAGCTAGATCCCCCTTCTTCAATAATAAAAAAATTGAACTGTGTCCCTCAACAAGCGTCGCACCAAGCCGTACAAATCCTAGTCTTGCCTAAAGAATTATTTGCTGGATACTGACAAGACAACGTTATTACACTGTATTTTAGATCTTTTTTAATTCACAAAAAATCTAAATACCCACAAATGTAGGAAATCAGGTGCTCTAAAAAAACTATTTGGTAAATTTTTTTTCGTTCGGATGAACAAAAAGTGAGATAAACGCTGAAAACCATTTTTACAATTTTCGACAACAATTTTTCATGATCTCGATAATTTTTGGAAACAAAAAATTGAAAAGATATTTTAATTTACAAAATCAAATAAAACATGTTACTCTCCGAGAAAATCGGATTTACCTTTTTCAACACCCTTTTTCAAAATGGCGGATAACACAAAATTTCCCAATAGCCAGAGACTGCTCTCACGCGTATCGAAGAACCAGCCAATCTAAAATTATTTGTGTTTTGACGTTGCTTAGCTCTCGTACTATTAAGATTTGAAATTGTGTGTGTCAATTTCATTGAAATCGTTCAAGGAACAATGAAGTTATAATATGCTAACATTTTTTGAAAGATCCTGTTGTGAAATATTTTTTTCCGTTAAAATTCTGTATCAGCTATCACCTGAGTAAATTTCATTGCAATCTCTCAAGAAAGAACGAAGTTGCAAAATGTTGACATATTTTGGAAACATCCTATTTTGAAAATATTTTTTTCAGCTATGACTTTGTCTCAGCTATCACCTCTGTCAGTTTCATTGAAATCGCTTAAAGAAGTCCCGAGGATTTAAAAACTTTTTTCGGGACTTTGTAAATTTACATTTATCTTTCTTCGGTTCAGGGAATGGATCTTCAATAGTTCTCCCATGATAAATTCGGGAATGAACCATATTTTAGAGATCCTTGCAGATTTGATTCGAATGAAAACGAATTTTATTAGGAACCAATAAAACGAGAGAACGAATCATATTTTATCGTTCTACGAACCTTGGTTGTGTATTGTCTTTGTTTTGGTTAGGCATTGTTAATTTTCTTATCTACAGTAATAAGTTGCTGAATAGGTATGGGCTGCACATACATTAAAAAGTTTTATTCTCCCAGTGACAAAAAAATCCAACCAAGCAGATATGTGTTTTTTTTTCATTTTTATCAAAAACGGCAAGGGCGCCAAAATCAAGTTTTGCCTCGGTTCGGAAAAATCGTAGATCCGGGGCTGTCTATCCTTGTTGTGTTTACGTGTTATATATATTAGATTCACA
Organism: Dasysyrphus tricinctus; assembly: GCA_963921185.1. NCBI lineage: Eukaryota > Metazoa > Arthropoda > Insecta > Diptera > Syrphidae > Dasysyrphus > Dasysyrphus tricinctus. Next base: position 74,458,777 of record OY992533.1, read on the forward strand.
GAAGCAACCATTTTTTATTTCTGAGCTTCAATTTTGATAACCTGCGCAGCGCGTAAAGCCCATGCAAAATGTACTTTTACTGTGGAAAAAATCCAAGTGAAGGTTCTTCAATGCAAATATCTATATTTTGTCATGAGTAACACTCACTGAAAATTCCAAGGTCAAATGTCAAAAGATTTTTTTTCTATTAAAACTTTAAACTGTGAACGGTATTACAAAAAAAAATTGTAAATCATGCGTTTTTTTCACAAAACAGTTTAATGCTTTTTTCCTATGAATAATCGCAAAGAATAGGTATCACCAATTCAAAATGTGTTTCTAATAAAATAATATTTTATATCTACCTACGTTCCAGAATAACAAGAAAACCAACTGCAAAACCCAAAAATTTGCAAAATAAAATTTAAAACTAGTAAAATAACATTACATTACAAATGCAAGTCATTTACTTTAAGGTCAAGGTTACACATGTAAGTTTTACTTTCGTTACTTACGGAAGCAACTTTTGATAAAATTACAAGTGTAAACAGCTCTGTAAGTGACTTGCAGTAAATTTATAAACGTACGTGAGCTGTTAGTTGAAAGAAAAACTTACAAGTATAAAAACGTTTTTTCCAACTTACGGAACTATCACAGCTTATCTACTCAAACGGCAGTGATAAGTTTTCAAACTTACGGAAGTATTTTTTACTGTAAGTTCATTTGTAATGTAAAGCCTCTTGTAAGTTGCTTCTGTAAGACTTACATAAGTGGTAAGTAAAACTTACATGTGTAATCTTGGGATCTTGGTCTAATTTTGAAAATTTTCACGAGGCTGTGTTAAAACAAGAATTCTTAGATTTTTGAACTTTCTTTTTTAAAGTTTACTAGACTTTCGTGAAAGAGTATGCTTGTTTAAACACTGTTTTCCCTGACTTAAGTTGTTTGTTTTTTTTATTTTAGGTCCTTTTTAAGTGAACTCACAATCAGTTTCTAATGCTATATTTCCACCAAAGGCTTATCTCAGTTCAGATTTAATAAATCTATTTGGTGTTTCCACCGTACAAAAAGATTTAATTTGACAACACCTTTTAAAATGAAAATCGTGTTTCATTTTTTCTCATAAAGAGTAAGTGAGATAGAATGTTTCATTTGTGAAGAACTGAATTCAGCCATGAATGAATCCTTCAGCGCCATATGAGAAAAGGTTAGCTTGATTTGTAAAAGTATTTGTCCTAGGAATATTTAACAAAATTAATTTCTAATCTTCAAGATTTACGAAATAAATTTGTATGGTAAATCTTGGAGATTTAAAGAAGATTTGAGGTAAGTCTGTTTGTAAGTAAACATATTTATTTAAAAATGATAAATAAAAATTCCATGTGCTCAGCTACAATACAAATAATTCTTCTGCAATAATATATTATTTAATTTTTTAAACATTTTTAGATATTGATTTTTAAAAACACGAAATTTACTGTATACAAAAATTTATCGATTTTCTTAATTTTGGTTTATAGTATATTTAAAAACATTTTTTATTTTAACTTTAAAAAGAAAAAATGACAATATAAAAAAATTATCAACAAAAAAAAGCAACTTGTAAATATATTAATAAAAAAAAACATGTAAATAAATAGTTAGAAACTCTTGAATAAAGTCTTAAAACAAAATTATATATAATAAAGTATAATAATGTAGAAATACCTTTTAAATTCAGATCCTAAAAATAGGTTAATATTTTTTTTATTACAAAAAAAAATTTCGAATTTTTATTTTTAACTCATATAAATGTAAATTTAAAATAGTTTTATATCCATATATATAAATATATTTCCTAAATAAAGAAAAAAAAAACAATTAATAAAGACCACTTAAATAGAATTAATTTAATACTTTAAGTATATTCAATAAATAAAAATAAAGAACTTATACAAAAATTCAATTGGCTAACAACATAATGTATATTATATTTTATTTTTATTTCAACAAAAAATATATAAAAAGTTATTTTCACTTAAAAAAAAAAAAACAAAAAGAAATATTCTTGTAGATAAATAAAGTTTTAAAATAAAAATAAACAAAAAATTAATGCCGATTGCTGGTGCCATATTAAACGAAAATATATTAAAAAGGAAAAGAAAAAAAACAAACACTTCACCTTATACACACACAACTGAAACAAAAATAAACATATTTTAATGAGGTAAATGCTTAAGCTACGATGAGAACTACCAGCAATATAAACATACTGTTATTTATGTTAATCGATAAAATTTATATATCTATTATAAGAATTCTTTTTTTTTTTAATTTACAAATTCCTCTCTTAATGCAATGAAAATTGATTAAAATGCCTACGAAAACAGAATAATTTTTAACTGAAAATAAAAATAAAAAATAGCACAAACAGACCTATACACATCCATACACATTATAAACAGAACCATACAAAGTTAACCAGGCAACAAAAATAACAACAACAAGAGCAACAAAATAACAGAATTATGAATAAAAATTATACCTTAAAGCATATTTGTATATTAAAAATATTAAAACTGAAACAACAAAATAAAAATAAATAAAAAATTGTATAATAAAGTATAAAAATGTTATTTCTTATACAAAGACTGAACATGTGCAGAAAATAAAACAAAAAAAATATTAAAAAAATAAAAATGATGATTTCTTTTATTTATTTAGTTATATGGTTAATGGAGTAGCAGGAAATTGTAAGGTGAGCTATGAACACAACGAAGCGGTTGATGTGGTTATGCAAATGAGAGTCAGATGTCCATATTTTGTATTTTGTTGGTCATCGTAATATGGGCCAGTTGGAGGAGATAAACAAAAATTTCGTTATTCAAAAATATGCCGACGAAATTTTTTGATTGGAATTGACAGGTGGTTTATTCTACATAATACAAGTATGTATTAAAAAAAAAATATATGGCTCTAGGATGTAAGTTTTGTGCTTTCACCACCATTTTGAAAAAAGGCAATTTAGCCAATACTATATATATTGACAACGCATATTATTATCATTGCACAAAATATACCGGGCTGGTAAGACGTTCTAAAGGTAGTTTTGGCTCCGAATCCAAATCCGTAATGTGTTTTCCGCCATCAGCTCTGAGTTTTTGAGATACTCCTCTTATATCCAAGATTTAGGAAATGCGTGTGTTCGTCCTTTTTGGGGTAACGTAACCAACCAGCTTTAATTCAGGGTGCATTTAAAACAGAGGTCGAAAATAAAACTGAACCTTTTGAAAAGTCTGTAAAATTTCGCTTACATGCCCAGATTTAAAAAAATGGTTCGCTTGATAACCATTTAACTTAAAAAGAAGTTTTTTCGGTTTCTCTCAGTGAGAATCTTTGCGTTTACACGTGGTTTTTTCTCTTGTTGCCCCATGGAATACGTCTCGCCATGAATGTTTACACGTGGTTTTCTCATTTGTAGCCATGGTGTTCAGTGTTCATATCTTCGGGGTCTCCACGAATGCATTTAGGTACACTTACACGAGGTTTTCTCACTTATTTTTATAGTTCCATCTCGTTATGGTCTTATTTGAAAAATTCGTTAAATTTGGCTGTCCAACGAGTCCTCATCTAGATTTTTCTTTGGGGCCTCTGTGCCATACTCAGGCATCTCCATTGACCCACTGAGGGTATGTATGCTCAGTCGGCAGTAAGGTGTCAATTGTCATTGTCAACAGTTTTCTGTTGCCAGTCAGGCACCGTTGTCAGCTGCTTGAAAAATGAAGCTTAAATGAAACTCTAATTGCTATAAAGCGAGACTATTGCGATACAGGTAGCCGTGTAAATGGGCACAGTGAGCCTACAGCAAGACAAACACAATGACCATGAAACATAAAACCACGTTTGGAATTTTTAACCATGGTTTTAGCTTATTGTAACCTTTTTGAAAGAAAAAAAATAGAAACAAATTTTGGTAAGACTATAGCGAAACCAAAGTGAGATGATGGAAAAACATTCTAAATGCCAAAAATCACGTGTAAATATCATGGTCAAAGCGAGAAAACCACAACACAGATAGCCGTGTAAACGGGCACGGCGAGATAAAAGAGAGATTCACCCAATGACCACGGCACTAAAAGCCACTTTTAGACGACCACGGCAAACGATCAGTGAAATGACACCTCGTCCTGGTCGTCGACGTATTTTTCGCTTGTTATCGACGTTCGTAGTCGTCGTGGTCGTCATCATCGTCGTCGTCGGCGGTGGTGGCGGCAGTGGCGGCAGTGGCGGCGTCGTCGTTGTCGTTATCACTCTTCCTATCCAGAACTGAAAATTAATTTTTATAAATGTTGATGACGAGTGACGACTTGAGTCTAGTGAGTTCTGAATTATCTGAAATATTTCAAACAGCACAGATTTAATATATCGACTTTTTCTTAGAATGAAAATACCATTTTTGATTTATTTTCCATAGAAACAGTTTTATGTTGATCGTTTCCCTTTATTTCTTAGAAAGTAATTAAACAGATAAGAGTTATTCTGGAAGTTAAATGACAAATCTCACCAAAAGACCTAAAAAATTTATTTTGAAAAATATTTCTCAGATTGAAACCCTTCTTAAGCCAGCACTTATAAGCGGAGATAGAACAGCGCTAATTCAAGATTCTCTGGCACAAAGTCGGAAGCACTAAAATTTTATACCACTTTCATACATATTACTACCTATAATAAGCATTCGAAACAGCTTTCGAATGGATTCGAAAGTAGAAAGTTACATAGTAGGGCCCCAGCACCCTATACATCACCATTAATATACACCATCACCCTGCCAGCTCTTTGGAGTTAGTTCAGGTTCAAACCCGTTATTCTCCCTCGAATTAGCCTTGGGCTGGAATCAGATTCCTACCGGTTGTTCTCCCTAGCTGCTCTTGGGAGTTGGTTCAGGCCCAAACCGGTTGTTCTTCCTTGGATTAGCCTCGAGCTGGAATCAGATTCAAACCGTTTAGTCCCCGACTCACAGCTCACTTCTTCGAAGTGAATTTTGTGGGCAGAGCCTACTCTTGTAGCTCTACTTAGCCGGTTCCCGGTTCATGAAGGGTCTTTGCCTGAGATATTGCGGTCTTCCATCGATTGCGGTCTCTCGCATGCTCCCTCCAAGCGCTCTTGCGTCTGTGACCGCCTGGTCCCTATAGCGGAGGTTCGGTCATCTCGACCCTAACGTCATGTGACATAGCTGGATGAGTTTTTTCGGGATCCCGAGTTCCGACATCGTCAATAGAAGCTCTTGGGGACTTATGCTATCATATGCGGCTTTGAAGTCGATGAATAGATGGTGAGTCTCCACTTGAAATTCGTTGGTCTTTTCCAGGATTTGCATCAATTTGAAGATTTGGTCTATCGTTTATCTACCTGGCCTGAAATCAGATTGGTAAGTGCCGATCATAGTGTTGCAGAAAGGTTTTAGACGCTCACATAGTACGTTGGATAGAATCTTGCAGGCAACATTAAGCAGAGTTATGCCTCTAGTTCTATTAAATACCGTGTTTGTTTTTTTTATTTTTAAACACCAAAATTGTAAGATTGTTAGCCTTTTCTTATTAACAAAAATAAAGAGAAAATATTATAAAACAAGTGTTTGGCCCAAATTCTTTCCTTCTTAGCCCGAGTTTTATTTGCTTTCATCGGAAATACCCTGGACTACGATGAGCTTACCTCAGCCTAGCAAAAAGCATCACAGTAGATCCATTTGTGATGCCCTAGGCCTAGGGACTGTAACCCCCATGTAATGAAACCTATGAAAAATCCCATATCATTCAAGCCCGTTAAGGGCGTTGATGAGTTTCACCAAGCAATAGACTTCTTAATCATTGAAGAAATGTCTATGTCGTCACATAATCGCCAGTTTAAGGAGAAGTGGACGCCTTTTAAGGGTGTGATCTTTACTTTACCCCCACTTTAGAAATCATCCCTCCACCAGGCCCGTAGGAGCATGTAGCTCCTTGCAATGTCTGGGAGATGAGTTTGATTAGTCAGTGCATGATGTATGTGTCCATTTTGTTTGGTCAGGATTGCTGAGTGAGTCGAACTGGCTGTCTCTTACCTCAAGATTATTTACCAATCTTAGAGAGAGGTGGCTCCATCAACTCATCTACATTCTTGTTCACCGTAACAGCGGCAATAGCTTGAGTATTGGCAGCCCCGGATCTACAATTTCTCTGAAACAGAGCAAACACCTTATTTTGGCACCCCTGTCGTTTTTGAACAAAAAAAAATTAAAGAAAAACCGCATATTTGGTAAGATTTCTTGTGACAGGCGAGAATAAAACTGTTTAATGAATGTGCAGTAGTCGATATCTATTTAGCAACTTTACATTAGAAAATAGAATTTGCTTAGGTAACAAAGACAATAAATAGCCAATTTGAAAAATTCAAAAGGGAATCTTATTTTTGATTCGATCGCGAATCCTATTTTTTGGTTCCTAATAAAATTCGTTTTCACTATCGAATCAAATCTGCTCGAATCTGTAAAATGTGGTTTGTTCTCGAATTTATCATGCGAGAACTATTGAAGATCTATTCACGAACCATTGAAATAAGAAAGATAATGTCATTTTACGAAGCCAAAGTTTCGCAAGATAAAGTATCCAAGGAAGGACAAAGTTTCGAAGAAAAGTTTTGTAACGCTCGGAACTTCGTTGTACCTAGAGCGATTTCAATTAAATTGATACAGGTGATAGCTGATATAGACTCATAACAGAAATTAATATTTTCAAAATATGATGTTTCAAAAATATGTCAACATTTTGCAACTTCGTTCTTCCTTGAGTGATTTCACTGACACACACAATTTGAATCCCTAATTATACGAGAGCTACCAACGTCAAAACACAAGTCATTTCAGTATGGGTGTTTTTTTGACACGCGTTTAAAAGAAGGGTGTTGAAAAAGGTAATTGGAATTTTTTCGGCTCCTATTGGAAATAGATTAAATTTTTTTGTTTGATTTTGTAGGTAAAAATATCCTTAGGGACACACAGTTCAAGTTTTTTATTATTCATAAGGGGGGTCTATCTCCCACTTTTTTTTGGAGGAAGGGATGTTTTGTAAAAATACACTTAAAATGCAAAAAAAAATTGTTAAAAAACAACGGAAAAACTTTCAACAATGTATTATTGCTCATTTCTTTTATTTAATTTTACAATCAAGTTATATTTCGTCGCCCTTATTGAAGTGCCGTATACGTCAAATTGCATTTTTTGAACTGAGTATGCAGTTCTATGTTTTCGGAGGCGTTTTTTTCAAGTCTGTTATCCGTTTTTTCTCTCCATTTTCCTTGCTGAGATATTCAGAATGGTTTTGTCGTATATCCATCAAAACTATAAAGTTCAAGTATTGTTTTGACGTAAGTTCCAAAAATTGGCATATACGTCGAATTTGACATACATTTTACGAAAATTTTTGTTTTAGAATTGTTTTGACGTAGGTATGTCCTATTAACCTGCAACGTACGTCATACAACTTCATGTGTATGTTGAGTATTGTTTTGACTTATGTACATACAAAGGCACGTACACCATTGGCAAGAAAAATATTTCTTTTAATTGCCGTACGTACATAGAATTTTTCTTCATTTTTTGACGTACGTGTATGAAGAAGAGAAACTTCAGCTTTTGAAAAATTATTCTAAATGGTGAAATAATGATAGAAAAAAAGTGCTTCAGGTTGACGGAGAAATACAATTTGATATTCCATTGCCGCATCTCAATTAATTTCATTAAGCGTCGCATTTCTCAAGTTTTTCTTAGGCACCTAGACTTGGCGCAACTCGAAGCAAAGGCCCTGGTTAGCCCCCCCTACAGAAACAAGTGCGTTGCGTCGTCGTTCAGTCGTTTTCGTTCGTTCTATCACTGGCGTCCCTAGGAGTCTGTTTCTTAGATGGTCCCCAGGAGTCTGTTTCTAAGATGATAAGAGTATATTGCAGGGCAGTGACACAGGCAGTAAGGAGTGTCCTTGTGTATCCCTTCGTCACCGCATCCCCTGCATAATTCATCCATGCTAAATTTCATCTTTTTCTTGTAGTACCCCAGGTGGTTGTGACCGGTGGTAATGCTCACGAGAAGAGATTGATACTTTTTACTAAGTTAGATGATGTTATCGGTCTTTGTCTGTTGAAACTAGGCCAAAGTTTTCTGGTTACAAGTTACAACACAGGTATCGAGCGAGCTCCATCTCTTATTATAATTTGTCGTAGCTAGAATTTTGATTCATTCTGATTACTTGTTTAAGATTACAGAGAGGGTGGGACCTGAACTGTTTTTTCTGCGTGATTAAGATTAAGTGTTGATGATCCCATTTTTGCAAGCTCGTCAGCGATTTTATTACCTGATGGGAGATCACTGAGACCAGGAATTCAACAGAGCCTTATGTTGTGCTGGTGTACCAAGAATCTTTAGCTCATAGTGACAGTTACAAGCTTCGATTTGATTTAAATGGCAGCCAGAAATCGTTTTTAATGTCGGTTGGCTATCAATGGAAAAGGTTATATCAGCTTGTGGTATTGCCATCATTGAGACTTGACTAGCAGCTTTCGTCACTGCAAGGATTTCAGCTTGGAAGACAATGCGGTAATCCAGGAAGTCTGGTTTAACTGGCTAATCCAAGAGTTTTTGTAAAGAAGCAGGCACCAGTACCCATTTTGGAACGGACTGTTTCGGTATAATTGCTATTATCGATTCGCAGGTTGACGACTCGTTCATTTGCCCGTCTTCTCTACTAGGAAAGGCGATCGTGAATGGCTTCCTAAAGTCGAAACGGGATGTTATGTAATCAGTGCATACTCTACTTCTCGTGTATTTCTGTAGAACTCTCGCACGACCTCTGTGACAGTTGTATAAGCCGAAGTGCGCTATTTGCTACCAATTTGCTTCCAGACCTACTGTGGGGTTGGACCTCAGGTGGCCAAACGTATTTGAATGATTGAAAAAGAGCTTTGGATTTTATACGAAAAAAAATTACCTCGAGAAATAATATAAAATTTTAGATTCGGTTATTTCAAAAATGTGAAGTGCTATAGCAATTCCGAGACCAGATTCGAAATCAAAGAATCAAATAAAATCAGAAAAGTATATTTTGGTTCATATTAGAGACAGAAATTGAAATCTTGTCTACTTGTCCTAGGTACAGTGTAATTAATTGTTTTCAAGTGGTTTTTCGAAAACAGTAAAAACACTTCCATTTTCAAATACCTAGCACTTCAGTCCAAATGGGTAGTTGGAGAAAAAACCTTAAACAGAGATTTGTTCGAAGCTGTGTTCAATTGTTTTCAGATGTCCTTTATGAATAAATTGATAGTTTTCGAGCCATAACTGAAAAATTGTCAAAAAATGCATATTTGGCATTTATTTTAGTCGCAAACTTCAGATTCGAATTCAGCACCACGGAAAACATATGGCAACAAAAAAAATAAAAACTATCCCACAATTTGGTCGCTAAAAAAAAAAGTTTCGTTATTCGTAATACGGGCCCAGTGTTTAGATATCTGTCGAAAAATCGAGTAAAAGGTAACGATGTACATTATTTTGATCTAAATCTAAATATTCGTGTAGCAGGGTTGTAAAAGAATACAATCTTTTGTGAATGCAATCTTTTGCGACTTTATTTAAATGATCGCATACACTGACTTCACTTTGGGACTGTGACTTCAAATTCCGCATTCTTTGCGTTTATATGCATTCTTTTGCATTCATTTTCATTCTGCCTTTCCTTTTGAAAGCTTAAAGTTGTCCAATATTTTTTGGGGCACTGATCTGTCTGTCTATTAAGTCATTCGACATTAAACTGGGCAGTTTGGTGTTTTTGGGGGATCTCCAAACTGCAGCAGCTGTACGGAATCCTGCCATCAGATGCGATGTTACTGGTCCCCCGTTTCCGGTTTCAGTCCATTCCCATACCAGCTCCTCTTCTTTTTAAATGTCTTTAATATAAGACTCTTTGAAAAAAAACAAATACATATATCTATGTAGAAAGAACAGTCAAAAGATATGTGAGAGTAATTATTTAACCTTTTTTTCAACGAATTCTTACGGCTTGAGTCCTTCCTGAGAGTCAGTTCAAAAGTAAACTCCAAGAATAAATATGTACCTACTTAACAATTCTAACTTAAATGTTATTTTCTTAAACAACAAACAGAAGTATATTTTTTTTGAATACGTATTTTGTACCTATTGCGATCTTTATATTTTGCTTAAGACTTTAAGACGTCAACGGAAAGAACTTCCTTTGGGAAAACGATGCAAAAGGGCAACGATTTGTAATATTTACATATACAATTAATCCCGAACCGCTTAAGTAATGTCACTTACCCCAACAACCATGACACACACACACACACATTTTACAACCATATCCGTAAGGCTTCTAGGGTTCAGTGTCACTGCGCGCTTTACCGCACAGGGTGTTAATTATTTAAAAAGCCTTTGAATTTAATTCTCAACCTTCTTCCTCTTCTTCTTTTCTATCCCTGGTCTATATAGGTACTGCTGCTGATGATGGTGAAAGTTTTACAAGTCTTTTAACTTTTCTTCTGGAGATATTTTTTTTTTTGTCTAGCTCCAGAGTATTTATAAGGAGAAGGACATTAATTTTGAAAATTCATAAAGGTAGCACTGTCGGTAGGTGTGTGTGTCTATTTGCTGCCTGCTCATCTCACAACTCAACTCACTTTTGTGCTCTATATAGTCGCAGTATTATAACAGGAGCAGAAAGTATAAGAAAAGTCATGTCCCTTAAGTTGATGATTTATTATGGGTCTTTTGGAACGAACGTTAAAGATAATATAAAGTAAATTCTGTACCACGGAACCCCTGGAGGACATGACTTTGGTTACAAAATAAAGTAAGACGGAAAAATATAAAAAATAAAAAGATGGTGTTCGTTTATTTTCTCGGCTTCATTTTGATTTTATTCTTTTGCGCTACCTATAGCCTATAGCTCTGAGACTTGGGTTGATGGAAATTATATATTGGAAGGGGTCTTGGAGTGAATTAACTTTTCAACAATTTTTCTTGTAACGGCAAGGAGTTTCTTAGGAGGCGCTTAACCCTTTACGCTTTACTGTTTCAATTTTTTGCTGTCCCATGTCACAGACGCATTTGAGGTAGGTATAAGGACTTATAAGCGAAACAATTAGACAAGAATTTGGTTGGAATATTAAAATAGCTCCTGGGGTGGAATTTTCAATGGCGGAGGAAGTAATAAAATTTTCAAATTGTTTTTCTATTCAATATATCCTTGTTACATTGTGGGTGGTCTTTTTAATTGTTTATTAAGTGGATTTTGCTTTGTTTAGACTGGTATAGGGGTATAACTACCAAGTTTTCTTCCTCTGGCTGAAAATACATTATAGAACATTTTCACCCAGCAGGACAATAAGGAGTTAAGGTATCTAATAGTCTTGTCGTACCTAGTTTAGGTGTTGATTAAAATGCTTGGCATCTAAGTTATCTCATTGATAACGGTTATCTAGGGAAGGATCAAGAGAGCTTCGAGCTTCTATTTTGTCTATATTTTCGTTCCGACAACTTTCAGATTCAGAGAATAAAGATTTGAAAAATAAGGCCAGTGCCGCACAGTGATGTCAGACTGGCGGCGGCGATCGTATTTATTTCTACCTGCTTAAGAGTTAAGGGGAGGTTTTGAATTTTTCCTAACTGTGGAATATGTATCAAGTATAGTCAGGTGAAAACTTACAAGTAAATAACAATTTCTCAAATAAGAAAAAAAACAGAATTAAAGAAATTTGAAATTATTTTTGAAGGAGGATTTTCAGATGCTGTTAGGCTAAGATAAGATGGTCAACGTAAAAGGTCAACGCATTGACTCCTTGACGTCATCAGATCATCGTCAATATACTGTCAGTGTAGACTGTATCAACGCATGAAACGTTGACAATTACACGGGGTCGGTCAATGTTGACCCAAAATGCGTTGACATGTTATCTGTGTCAACGCAATTGGTGCCCTCTGGTGTCAACGTCTTGACACGTGAAACGCTGGCGATTACACTACTTGACCCCATCTAAGCATATGAACGTTGACTCAGAGTTTACAAGAGCAAAATTGAATCATTTTGTACGTTCACGATCACACGACATTGACGGCGGTGCTATCGAACAATGCAATGTGGATGAATTAACAAACTTCTAAAAATTCAGACATTTTTGAAGGTTTTCTACTGCTCAGGAAAAAGGTTATTTTAGGGCGATTGGGTGACATTTAAATCGAAGTATTCCTTTTCCGTCAAAATATAGTTCATTCCCCATATGTCAAGCCATCACCTGTCAAGTTCCATTGAAGGATGGCTACGATGTGGATGGATTAAAAAACTGTTAAAAATTCAGAAATTTTTGAAGTTTTCTTACTGCTCCGGAAAAAAATGATTTTAGGTCAATTGGATGACATTTGGATCGAAATATACGTTTTTTGTCAAAATATTGCTCGTCTTTCATCTATCAAGCCATCAACTGTCAAATTCTTTTGAAGGATGGCTTCGATGTTGATGGACTACAAAACCTCTAAAAATGAGAAATTTTTGAAATTCATTTGCTGCTCCGGAAAAAGTGATTTAAGGGCAATTGGGTGACATTTGCTTCGAAATATACTTTTCCTGCCAAAATAAAGTTTGTCTTCCATCTGTGAAGCCATCAACTGGCAATTCGGTGACATTTGGATTGAAATATACTTTTGCCGTCAAAGTATAGTTCGTCCTCATCATCTGTCAAGCTATCAACTGTCGATGTATTAAGATTACTCAAAAAATGAAAAAAAAATGAGATTAAGCTGAAGGTCAACGCAGAGTACGTTGACATGGCAGAACAACGTGTTGTTGGGTAGTCTGTCATAGTGTCCTTACTGCATTGACAGGGTGATTACATGGCCAACGAAACTTATCAACGCATTGACCCTTAAATTTGTGTCAACGAGAGAACGAGAGTGTCAACGTAGCCGTCAGCGCATAGACAGTATTCTGCGTTGACGATCACACAACAAGACAACTTTGGGACAGAATTTTACGTCATTTTGAAGTCAGAGAGTCAACGCGTTGACCATTTGCATCGACCGTCTAGTCACAGCCTTACGAGCTTTATTGACAATACAAAATTTGGCTAGATTTTTCACATGTTACATTCAAGAAACATTTCAACATTTCAATTATAGGCCTTGAGATGGCGAAGTTATCCAAAACTTGACTTTTACGGCTTCAAATATCAAAGGTCCTTATTTTGATTGATAGCTAATTTTTACCACAAAACCATTATTACATTAAATTGTGGTATGCAAATCTAAAGTACATATATATATATTTATGTGTATATAAAAAAAAATGAAAAAAATTGTCTACCCGTTTTTGAGATATCGAATTTTCAAAAAAAGGTATTGTAACTTTTTTTAAAAATCCAAAAACTTTTTTTTTGATATGGAATATTATTTGATCTTATCTGAACTTTTTATATACAAAAATTCATCTAAATCCATTTAGCTGATAACGAGAAAATTCAAAATACCAAATACGTTCTATGACAGGTACTATTAAAAATTGCTAAGTGTAAAAGTTTATAATTTTTGGTAGTAGATCGTACTAATTTAAGTATAAATGAAAAAAGTTTAATCAAAATCTTAGGAGTCGTTTTTAAGCAAAAAATTATTTTCCTTTGCGGTTTTTTGACTTTTGTATGGAAGGTACCGTTATTTTTTCATAAATGTAAATTTTTTTCCAAAAATATTTTAGAGAATACTAAAAAACTCTTAACTATCGAGTTTCAAAAAAATCGATTATGTCATTTTCGAAATATTTGATTTCCAAAAAAAAATTTGAAACATTTTTTAAAAATCCAAAAAATATTTTTTTCAAAAATTTTGTAACACAAAACTATTTATAGTTTTTGGAAGCTTCCTTATAAAAAAATAATTGAAATCGGTCGTACCGTTTTGAAGAAAATCAAAAATTAAAAAAATGGTTCTCTGGTAAATGGTACCATTAATAACCATTTTTGAAAAATGATTTTCCACCCAAAGGAAGCCTTTACTAAAATAAATTTATTAAATTTTGTTTAAGAAAAGTTGTCGAGCCGTTTTTGAGAAAACTACGATTATGTAAAATTCCTAAGAAAAGTTGTATGGCAGGTACCGTTATTTTTGGTTCTAAGAAAAATATGAAAAAAATGTGTGGGCATAATCACCAAAAACCACTATGTACCAAGTTTGAAGAAAATCGATCGAGCCGTTTAGGCTGTACACGAACAGACAGACAGACACGCAGACAGACAGACAGAACTGTGCCACCCACTTTTTTGGTGTTCTCTATCATCGTAATATCATGTTTGATTGTTATCTCAATTTATCTCTATGCGGATTGGATACCATTTTTGAAAATGGTGTGCAAGAAACAGGATCATAACAATGACTCCTAAGCCAAGTTACATCCTTATCATGTCAAAAATAAACTATACAAATATAAAAATAAGGTCCCCTGCACAAAAAGTGCAGGGATTTTGATTTCCTAACTGGACAACAGATTGGGTGCCATTTTTCAGAACGGTGTCCAAGCGACAGGATTACAAAAATTACTTCGAAGCTAAATTTAATGGGAAAGATATGAATTCCAGTCATAAAAAAGGGTCCCCACCAAAAACCGCACGGATATCGGTTTCCTGACCGGACTAATACTATAGCTTTTTTGAAAGCCAAAATTAATTTCTCTTGTTCACTTCTTAAAAATACTTGTTTTTGGAAATATGTATTTATTGAAAGATTTTTTTCAAAATTGTTGGTTATTACAAAAAAAAAGCTGTTTTTTTATTCAAAACTCCTATTATACCTACTTATGTATAGCCTGAATACTGAATAGACCGGAAAATGAGGGGTATAAAGGAACAATTATGTGCAAGAGTTTTTATTATTGACTATGTTTGTTTGGCCCATAATCATGCTTAAAACCGAAAATGCTACTAAATTCACCAATGCGTTTCTGAGAGAATGATCACACTGGCCACTTTTCAATATTTTGGTATAATTCGAAATCTAAGCCGAATTTGACAATTTTACATACAAAACTTTTTGTTCAAAATTAAATTTTGTATTGGAATGGATAGTTTAAAAAATTTAATACAAAAATTTAAGTTAACAAAAACCAACCTAAAATAAATAAAAAAATCAAGGATTTCTAAATTTTTTAATAAATTGTGCATAACTTTTTTTGAAGCTAAGATAGGGTCAAGACATGCACAGACAAAAAAAAAGTAGAGACTAAAGGCTTTAATATGGCATGTCCCATTCCCGTTCAAACCTTATCATTTCTGAAAGTCCCTTTTT
Source organism: Dasysyrphus tricinctus (assembly GCA_963921185.1). Taxonomy (NCBI): domain Eukaryota; kingdom Metazoa; phylum Arthropoda; class Insecta; order Diptera; family Syrphidae; genus Dasysyrphus; species Dasysyrphus tricinctus. Next base: position 74,474,102 of record OY992533.1, read on the forward strand.
CGGTACAATATGGCAAATTTGACATTCGTAAAATTGTTCGATATAAAGATTTTGATATCATGACATTACAACTTAGGTAGTGAATTTTAAAAAAGTATGAAAGTTCGCAATTTTGTTTTTCCGCTGTTTTTAAATGCTTTCAGACCTACAGACTGAACGGCTGGTCCGATTAACATAAGATTTGGTACTAGGTGCAAGGAATGTTAAATTTGTAATAAAGTACCAAAAACTAGGCTTTCGGGAAAAAACTGGGAAAAATGATAAGAAATGGTAAAGTTTGAATGGCTATATCTCTGTCAATTTTCAAATAATATGGCTTTTTTAACATGTCATATTAAGGCATTAAGACTCTACTTTACTTTGTTTGTGCATGTCTTGAGCGTATCTTTGCTTCGAAAAAAGTTATACACAATTTTGAAAAAAATTTAAAAATCTTTGATTTTTGGATTTTTTTATGTTGGTTTTTGTTTACTTTTCCTGCTTAATTTTTTTATAATTTTTTTCCAATAAAAAATTTAGTTTTGAGCAAAAAGTTTTATATGTAAAATTGTCAAATTCGGCTTAGTTTTAGAGTTATATCAAACATATTGAAAAGTGACCATTCTCTCAGAAACGCATGGGTGAGTTTAGTAGCATTTTCGGTTTAAAGCATGCTTATGTGCCAAACAAACATATTCAATAATAAAAACTCTTGCGCGTAATTGTTAATTTTTAAAAGATCTATTCAATAGATCTATTAATCAAATATCAAAAAATGTATAGTTAGATGAATTTTAGTTTTAAAGAAAATCAAAAATAACAATTGCTTACTCCCTACTTATAAAAAGGAAATTTGTGGTGCACTTTCAAAAAACAAAGTCCCTGATAACAGGAACACTAGTTTTTGTTTTTTTTTACTCAAACAGAGGTGTGGAAGAAGGTATACCAAAAAAATTTAAATTTGAATGTTTAATATAACAACAAATAGCTTGTGTACAAAATTGTGAGTCTGCTTTATAATTAAGTGTTAAATAAAGAACAAACGACCACTGTGGAGTACAAAACTAGAGTGAGTGTTTATTGCATATAATAAAGTTCATTTGGTTAACAATTATGTAATAATATCAACAGCTTTCAGTAGCTTACAAAAGAGAGTGAGTAGGTATATAAGAAAATTAACAAAACGATCATCCATGTATGTATAATATGATTTCATCAAAGAGATGTTAATATTGCTGAATACTCTTAACATTAAGCTATCGAGAAATTACCGTTTTTATGTACATACAAAAGGGTGAAGAATTGGAGGATTTACTCAATCAAAATAATGAAAAAAAAAATTACTTGATATAGGAACACAATTTAACGACTATACTTTTTTTTGAGAAACGAAATAATTTAAACAAAAATATACTAATTATATATTCACTTTTAAGACCCAAATTGTAGCACCAGGAAAATTTTTTAAACAAATTACAATGTCTTCAAAAGGTGCAAGAAGGTGCAGCTAACATTTTTCATATGGTTTACCAAATTCTAGCGATTTGTTAAGATTTTTCAAACCTCAAAAACTGTTAAAAAAAGTTGTTTTTTTAATTAATTTACAAAAATATTTCCTAATTTTTTTAAATTTAAATTTATCTACGATAACATTAAAGAGAAATACAAATTTGTTTGAAATATTATGGCTTTCGATACCACCAGGCAGGGTGCCGTTTATTTAGCTATAAAATAATTGCATTAAAGCAATACTGTAACCACCGCGCCGACTCTAGAAAAGAACCGATTGTTTGGTGTGAAAACGTTTGTTTGTGAATACTTATTTTTGTTGCGCTAACTTTTTTTTAATATTCAAGTTTTTGCTAAGGTTTGCTCAAAGCCAAGCCTCTCAGAAATCTAAAAAATGAGGAAATAAAAAAAAAATGGGAATGGAAATAAATATTTTTGAAATTCAATTTTAAATACAAACAAAAATCAACAAAAGCACCAAAATTATTTTTCCGCAATAAATTAGCAGTCAAAAATCTACGATATCACGGTTTTCAAGATAGAAATAGTTAGAGAAAATTTCAAATTAGGCAAAAAAGTTGATTTGATATGGAGATTTTCGACGTGTTTTTTCATGAAATAAATAAAAGATATTATTTTGAATAACTTAAAAACACTTATTTTATTTATTTATTTACTTAAATGCATTTCGGAAGCAAATGTTTTAAGATAATTTTCGCTGGTGGAAAAAAAACCGTTGGAGCTACAAAATTGGGGCTTGCTTGCGCAAAAAGTAAAAATAAGCTTTCAACAAACTATAAATTCAGATATCAAAAATATTTGATTCCACCCGAAATTGCCTGCAAAAATAAGGAACGTGAATATCGTATGCAAAATATCAATAAGACAAAGTTGCAAATAACTTTAATAAAAAATAGAATACATTACCAATTTGTACACCAAGTATTACTCACGTTTGCACTATCTTATCATACCTTTCACATGCATTTTAGACGTAAGGGATTTTTATTCCTTATCTCGCATCTATTTTGCTGTTGAAAAAAATTCGCCTGGCTTAACGTTAATTCCAAGAATCTTATACACATAAAATACCTACATTGTCTGAAAATAGAATTCTGTTTTTGCTTTCAAACAAAATTTCCATCCCTTATAATATTTTATCAAAATCACAAAAGAAATCTTCCCCAAATTCCGCATTATTTATATACAGCCACACCATATTTGCCTCGTGTATAGTCCATTTTATAAAACACCAGGTCCTTTATCAGAAAACTAATGTTTAGTTACACAAAAAAAAGGGTAAAGATATTGTAATCCGTGTGCATGTAAAACTGTAGACACGACTGATATTGTAATCCCATTTATCTATCATATCATATCAAATCTCTTCGGAATAGTTTTCTAAGGAAAACAACATTCCTACCCAAAAGAAGTTCTTCAATGAAATAAGAGGGTTGAAAGGATAAGTTTGCCTTGATCTCGTATTTATTTAATGTTGTTTTTGTTTTTTGTTTAAATCCAAAACACAGATTTTTGTTCCTAGTGTAATGCTTTTTTTAAGTTTTTGTAAGAGGAGATAGGATTTATAGTTATAAAATAATATCTATAAAAAACGTGGATACCTGGAGTTTAATACGCATATCCTTTACGTCTACAAAATTTTATATTTTTAATAGTATTTTGGAATACATAGAATTATTTTTCTATTCACATTTCGAGCATTTACATAAAATATTCTTTACAAAATGAAATAAATGGAAAAACAAGCAACTATCCTAATATTGCATGTCTGGGCTTTGGGATAACTTGTGGAATATTTTTTATTGCTAAAGCCATGGCTTAGAGGATGGTAAGACATAACCACATAAAGGTCTAATGGAATTTTTGTGTATATGTAAGGATTAATATGGTCAATTAATGGATTCTGGTATGTCTATCACACCAATTCAAAAAATCTATATCATATTTATTGTCCACAGAGCAAAAGGTGTACATAAGTACACATTGTGAATTGTTCAACTGTATAAAGCAGCTCCCAGATCACTATTAGTATGTATAGAGGTTATGGTTATATGTGTGCAATTGATTAAATTATATTTTTGAAAATAGATCATATTTCACTATTTGTCCACACAAAAAAAATCATCTATAGAAAAGAGATCCATTTTGGGATGAATGAATTAGTGGATTTGGAACGATACCCGTTCACACGAAAAACCGCTAAATGCATCTCGCAAAAGTCATTGTTTGGTGCGGATAGTGCTTTGGTGGAATTAGGGCCGGACAAAGCTATACGTGCAAGTAAGTGGTACAAATGCAAAGGTCGCTGAAACCCAAATAGGCACCATACTACCTTGTAACCACTATCTAACCTCCTTTTTTAATTTTCATTACTTTTTAATAGCCCACACCAATACCAGCTTATTCTGAATTTAAAGACAATAATTATAAATTTATCCACTATTTCAAAAATAAACCGATGCCTACCTTCCTATCCACACCCACTCTAAAAAAAAACTACATCACAAAATCTTTGCAATAACTTTAATCTTTGTATAAATAATAACGAAATCTCGCAAATTAATAATCTTGTTTTTCATAATCTCGCAATTACAAAATCTCGCTTTTTACAATCTCGCATTTAAATCTTGAACCTAAAAATCTCGCAAATTTCAACCAAAATCTCGCAAATCAAAATCTCGCAACTTCAAATTTCAAAGCAACGAATCGCACACGGCTTTTAAAATTTTTTGTTTTTTTTTTGGGAATATACCTACCCAAGAGCACTTTGGATAATTTTTCTTTCCAACTAATAACTATAGCCGTCAATAAAAAAAATTTGTACATCCTTTATTTATTACTGTTAATAACCTCTATAATCATTTTGGTTGTCTTTTACGCGTTTATAATGGAACTAAAAGTATTTTCTAGTTCAAGGCCAAATACGAGTAATGCGATTTGCACATGACACTTTACAACTGGATATACCATCTCTATGTTCTCTCTCCTTCTTGTTCTTTTGAAAACAATAATATTGAAAAATCAAAAGCTCAAATTAATAAATAACAGTGTGGTCTAATAGTAGCCAGACACTGGATTATATATTTTGCAGTAGGTAGGATATCTCGCAAAATTGAATTGCATTGCAACAAATACATTTTTTTAATCAAAATCTCGCAAATTAAAATCTCGCGCGAGATTTTAATTTGCGAGATTTTGATTTAAAAAATGTATTTGTTGCAATGCAATTCAATTTTGCGAGATTTTGATATGCGAGATTTTAGTTTGCGGGATTTCGTTATTGCGAGATTATGAAAAGCGGGATTTTGTAATTGCGGGATTATGAAAAAGCGAGATTTTGTAATTGCGAGATTTCGTTATGCGAGATTTCGAATGCGAGATTTTGATTTGCGAGATTTCGTAGCCAACCCGTAATGCAGAGTTAGTTCAAAAATGTCATACAAGGCACCCCACGCTTTTAGAACAGTGACATTAATTTTCTCGTCAGTAATTTTATTCTCATGCTAAGAATTATTTTTTACTTTTTAGTTTGATTAAGTCTAAAAGCGTGTTTTTAGTTTTTTAAACTATAATTAATTTTTCACTTTTTAGTTCGAATTGCTACAAAGCAACAGTCTTTAACATGTACAGGTGTGTTAACAGTTGCATCTCGATTTACTCTACTCCGTTTTGGAAAGCCAAGTTCTGGAACCAAAGAGTAAGTCTGGAGCTGCACGCATGCGTTACCTTTCTTACTCTCATGCAAAGGATCCCGAAAGAAATTTATGAATCCTGGCGAACCTAATGAGGATAATCGGATATCTTGATCGAATTACTTTATTGTCATCGGACTTCGACAAGTATGCAAAGTTTGAATCAAATCTGACCGTTTGAAATGGGTCAACATCACTTCTAAAGATTCCGTTACATACATACATACATACATAGATACAGCATAGATACAGCCGAAACTAATAACAAAAAAAAAGCGTGTTAAAAAGGTAGTGAATACACTTTTTAAAGAATTATAAAAAAAGCAAATAAAGTGAAAATATCATAATTGCTTTAAAAATATACTGAAATTTATTTAGACTTTCAACACTTTTGATTTTGCTTCCTTTAAATTTGATACTTATTTCAATTAATAATATATGTAGCTTGGTTCTTACCTTCACAGATGAATGAACTAAGTTTTCGTTTTTAGATTAAAGGCTCTCCCAAACCAACGCGAAACATTCGCCGACGACAGTTTTTTGTTGTTGTTTAGCGTTGTGTATTTGTCATATTTTGTACTATTGTGAATGATTCGCTATGATTTCGCATTGGTTTAGGACAGCCTTAAAATAGCCAACATTTTTGAAAATTAATAGACATACAAAATAGCTGCATTTTATTATCCCCCAAATCAGTTCCGGATTGGATTTTATGATAATAAAACAAACAGGATCCCTGTGCGACGAGAGTGTTATATTCCTATCTCTGTTTATCCTTTTGCTTCTGTATTTTTTCTCTACTCCATTCTCTATTTTCTCCCTATCTTCAACACAAAGAAGCCATCATCACGTCAGAGTTGCAAGAAAATGCTAAAGGTGTGTGGTCAGAACGGAAGTGTAAATCGAAATCCAAAATCAAAGTTGGATTTTGTATTGTTTTTTTAATACATGTATTTTTTTATGCAAAACTAATCCAGATATGATCTGGGGGAAAATAAAATACAGGTAATTTTCCAGTGATTAAATTTAACACGTAGAATTATTTACTGACCCTAAATGTTTAGAATTATTAAAAACAAAATACAACTGACAAAACAATTATTAAATAGGTTTAGAATAACTTCAAACATTATTTTATTTTTTGATTTTGTTAAATGAAAAAATTCGTTATTGTTCTTAAACCTCATCTAATAATTACAGTTCCAAGGTCCTTCATTTTTTTGTTTATTTTTTTTTTTTGTTTATTTGTTAATTTCAACTGCAGACTGATGTCTAAGTTGTTAAGTATTACTTGTACAATATAATAGTAAATTTAAGTCTACTAACACATATTATGAAGCACTTTACAGGATAATAATATTTTTTTTTTAGCTATTTTTCGACATGTTAAAATCAATTAAGTTATATAAACGATTAAAATCATTGCACATAATGTTTAAAGCTGTGTTTAATCCATAATTTACTTTGGCAGAAGGTGTATACAAAAATGCAGGATTACGGGTTAACCTCGGACGGGAATTTATGTTCAGCATACTCAGAATTTTTGGAGAATGGATTGATCCCGATAAAAGTTGAAAAAGGAAAAGAACATTATTCACTTCCCTCCTCTTCTTTAGCGTAGAAAGGCTGAGCAGTTTCAAGCGATTTTCATATGGTGGAAGATGTTGATTAGGATCCCAAGAAAGATGATGGAGGACGAATAGCAAAAATTGCTTTTGAACACTTTCAAAATGAACCTCATAAGCAGGACACCAAACACAGCTGCAATACTCCAGGATGGGACGGACAAGTGAACAGTACAGGATCGTTGTAATATGAGGACATGCGCGGATACAGGGGGGGGGGCAATGGGTGCAATTGCCCCCCCCTGGGCAAGAATGAACGAAGTATAAAATATGAATTTAATAAAATGTAATCAAAAAAAAGTTATTTTGTTACACGGTTATAAAAAATTTTCTAGGCAGCGCAGCGTTGCAGCAATGAGTGGTTGTGCGTAGGCCATTGGCTGCCCAGGTTTAGTTAAGAAAAGTTCCGCTATGCACAAATAGCCTTGAAATCGACTGAGTGCAAAGCTTATAACTTCGGGCTTAGATGTCCTATCTTCAAAGTTGATGTCTTTAATTAAAAGATAAATGTCCGGCTACATTACTTTATAACATTTTATAAGAAAAGTCAATGTATTTCATACTAGGGAGCAGGTTGAACCCTAAATAGATTCGATTTTCACTTTTCAAAATGCTGTGAATGAAAAATTTCACAATTTGAAAAATAATGATTTAAAAGTTATTGCTCCACCTTCAACCCTCCTCTACAAATTGGTTAGTGGTTTTTATAGTTGAATATAACGGGAGAGGCGACAGGGGCACTTATCTAAATTTTCAACCTTGAAGTTGATTTTAATTAAAAAACAAATTAAGTCTTTAAAATACGTCGATTTACGAGTAATTATCTTCAAAAATTTCTAATTTTGCTTCCAATATTCGGATCTACAGGATAAAGATATATCTAATTAAAGTTAAAATAATAAACTACATTTTTGTATTAAAGTTATTGAGATATACCAAAAAATTTCATACTAAATGGGTGATAGAGTTCTTTTCGTAATAAATATTAAAATGTGCGTTTCCATTGAGGGAGTACTTTCACTAGAAAACTCTCGAGAGCGACTTTCGGATATCTGTCCTCCCCTCTGGTGAACTTATTTCATGACTGTGTCTGTGTTCACTTTCGAGTTTTACTCTCGAGAACTTCTTCAGAGTTGCTCGCCACCTTTTTACTCTGAAATGGATACGCACATGTGTTTCGAGTTCGGCACTGCGTGCAGACGTGCTGCTGTTTTAGCCATAAGATACATTTTTGATGTGAGAATTTTGTCACTTATATGGATGTTTTTTAGGAACTTCCATGTTCCATATTATAAAACTACCGAAGAGTGCGAATCCAACGAAGAAGATTGGAAAGAAACCAGTAAACGACTACAGCAGTCACTGCCGAAGAGAAGTTGCATGGAACTTTTATACCTAAGGAAAGGATAGTTGTTTCGTCAATTCGATTGTCAAATTATTGCCATTTTTCGACGCAAATATTGCTATTGTATCGAAATACATGAGTCTGGCATCTGGAGAATAGGGCTATAAGTATATTGTTAACTAAATGTACAACGAAAGTTAGTCACAATCGAGAATGTCAGACGGAAAGGTTTAATAAAGAGTGGTGCTTTCTTTGTATTTTCCAATATAATCATTGGGTTTTATTTCAATGTCGGAAAGTTTGGTTTTGTATCAATGGACTAAGGCATCTGATACGGTTCATCTCGGTTTCAGTCTATAATTTTAGTTTAGCAAAAATACAGATATTGTCAAATTAATGCAATGGTTTGCACAAAATCCTTTTAATCAATGTCCTTCAATTTTCTGGCAAACGCATTTGACGTTTATGAACAAACACGTTCTCCGGCTTCTCAATATTTTTGTTTCCAACTCGATTTTCGACTGCAGGATTGCACCACACATAATTTCTGAACATAATTATAGAGTTACGCGGATCCAGAGGGAACTCAAAAACGCTGTAAAGACACCATGCTTTAGCTACAAACCGCAAAAATTCATTTCACAAAGTTCAAAGTACCTACTCTCTATTCGAAAACTGTGGCAGTTATGAAAGAGTTTATTGCTTTCTTCAAATTATAGAGCGGTATGAATTGTACACAAATTTTCTGTAGACCTTATCAAGATTTTGGAAATTCACGAAAATTGCCCCCCCCTGAACGAAATCCTGGATCCGCGCCTGTATGAGGATCATTAAATTCTTTTGAAAATCTCTTGATTAATCCAAGGCGGCTCCTTGCTTTACTTGTTATCATATCAATATGAGGATTAAATGACAGTTTCGTGTCTAATAAAATTCCCAAGTCGTTAAAGGTGTCAATTCGATCAATTAAGCTATCTTCTATAAAATATGAAGAGAATATTGGTTCTCTCAATCTTGAATATGACATTACTTTGTATTTCTTTCTATTTAATTCCATTCCATTTGACGTGCACCATTCGAAAACAGTATCAATATCGTGTTGTAAGAACAAGTATCCACTTGGATTTGCAAAACCATTAAAAAGCTTAAAATCATCAGCGAGGATTAAGATATTTGAGTAAAGAATGCTCGTAGTAATGTCATTTATAAAGAGTATAAATAGCAGCGGCCCAATATGACTACCTTGAGGAACCCCGGATGTAACATTTATTAAATTGGATATACAGTTTTTGTATTTGACATATTGCGTACGATTTTTTAAATATGACTGGATCCAAAAAAGTATCCACTCTGGAAACCTATATCTTTCCAATTTCGCTAAAAGAATAGAGTGGCTCACTCGATCGAAGGCTTTACTTAAGTCAGCATAAAATACGTCGGTTTGTAGTCCATTTTGCATATTACTGTTAACTTGATTAGTGAATTCGAGAAGATTCGTTGTCGTTGACTTTTTGAGGCAAAATCCATGTTGCTCAGGTACAATTAGGGATTGGCAATAAAACTGAATGTGTTTGCAGATTATATTTTCAAAAAGCTTTCTCTCAGCCTTGTTTCTATTTCCACACTTATGAAGAGGTGTAATAAATGAAGACTTCCATAATTCAGGAAAAACACCATCAGATGACAGTGAACAGTTGAATATATAGGTGATTGCAGAACAAATATAGGACTTACAAGTTTTAACGAAAATAGAAGGAATATTTTTTAGGACCAGACGAACAAGTACTTTTTAAGCCGTCAATATATTGCACTACCTCCGCTTCAGTCAGTTTTACAAAACAAACTGTAAGTTGAGGCATTGGCTTTGTAATAACCTATTCTCATTGGCGCTGTTGCTCTGTTGTACTTTTGCTGACCTTGATTACTTTTTTTCAATAAATAAATAGTGAGAAAGTTTTGTAACCGCTTAGAATTGTTGTTTGAACTGAAGTATTTTCTTGTTTTTTGCAGCGAATAAGTGTCCGAAAACTGGCTCGCTTTGGAACGCTTGTACCGTGTGCAAAGCTAAAAAAAAATGTCTTCTTTGTAAAACAAGTTGGCGCACACCTAACTGAAATCACCACGGCACGTCCCTGCTTTTGGAGGTTTTACACCTACCGACAGAAAAAATAAAAAAAAAAAATAAAATTGAAAATAACGATAACGATAACCATTTGAGCTACAAAGCTCATTTTTGAATAAAAACCTTTAATTTACCAAGCAATTTTGAGCACTAAGAGAATCATAGTTTTCTATTTTGTTCGATAACTTCATTGTTGTTTAGCAGAAACTTAACTATTCAAAAACTTTGGAGCTGTAAGATCGGGGTGTGTGCTTACAAGTAAGCGTTTAATTTGCTTTAAATTCATATGACAACTATAAGATTATATTCGGTTTATATTTTTAGTTTTCACCGTGAACTTCAGACTTACTTAATTTACCTACCTTAGACCCGTTTGCCGATACGAAACTTAAGCATTTATGTTCTACTTAAAAATATATGTTCTACTTTTTCCTGTGCGTAAACTGTCACATAAGCGCTTATGTTCTACTTAAATATTTAAGTTTCGTATCAGCAAATGGGCCTTAATGTCTTTGGATGGCGATAATTCCTACACCAAGCGTCGTAAAAAAAAAATTATTTTGGATAGAAATTTTCCAGAACTTTCCAAAACTGAAAACCAGCACCTTCTATGATGTCTGGTTCTCAAAATATACGCTTCCAAGGTGATATTTTATTTCTTGCGTTTTTTGATTTATTAGCATTAAAACGCATTTGGACAGAGATATTTTCGCCATTAAGCCTTCCAAATGGTTTCGGTTTTCAATTTCTAAGCTCTCTATTCAAAACCTATCCGTTACTGGAAACCAAACGCTTTTGTAACGTTAAGTTCATTAGGATATTTGCGCTCAAAGTAATTTTATGCAGTTTCAACGCAATCCGTTATATGCGAATATCTAACAAACGGAGCTTTCAAAATTGTTGCGGTCTTCAGTGCTGAATAGGAAATGAACACACCACCAAAAATGTCTACACAAAATTTGTTCATGGGTTCCGAAAAAAAGCATGGACTACCCTCTTGCCGTTTTTTTTTTTTTAAATCACTTTTTTTAAAAAGTCAATGAAGCAAACCATGACGTACCTTTTTGGAAAGGTCTATTCAAACCCAACACCGAAAAAAAAAACCTTGGTTGATTCAAGTATGTTTCGTGTTTGACCAACAATTGGCTATATTGAGTATGTTTGTAGTTAAAACAACCAACGCCGCATGCTCAAATCAACTAACGAGCCGTTGTTGATATATTTTCTCTGAAGTATCACGAACATATTTGAATTGACTAATATTATTAGTTGATTTGAATAAGATTTTATTTTAAATCAATAATGACATTGTTGATTTGATTGTTAATCAATAATAAACGTGATAAACCGAAAAATTGGCAAAAAATTGTGAAATTGAGTATATTTGTAGTTAAAACAATAAACGTTTCGTATTCAAATCAACTAATCATGCGTAGTTGACTTTTTTTTCTCTTAAGGATCACAAAAATGTCTGATTTTATATGTTTGCAGATATTTTCAATATGAAATCATTTTGATTAACAATAAAAATGCTGCTTTTATAGTCAATCATAAGCGTGATTAACAAAAAACTATTTTTTTTTTTTTTTTTATTGTTTTCATCTTTGTACAATTGTATTATTAATTTTATAGTTAAACAACAGCAAACATGATAGAACGATAGGTTCGCAATGAACTAAAATTGATGATGTTGGTGGTTTAAGCTACAAACGATTCGTATTCAATTCAAATTACCATGCTTTTTTAATTTTTTTTTTCGAATAACGATCACAATAATGTTTGATCAAATATGTTTGCAGATATATTCATTATGAAATAATTTTTGAATAACAATTAAAATGCTATGTTTATTGCTAATCAGTCATGAACGTGATTAACAAAGAAGTATCTGTTTTTTTTTTATATTGTTTTCATCTTTTTACATTTCCATTGTTGATTTTATAGTTAATTAACAACAAATATGATAGAATGATAGGTTGGCAATAAACTAAAATTAATTATGTCTGTGGTTAAAACTACAAACGTTTCGTATTCAAATCAACTAACCATGCGTTGTTGAACTTTATTCCAATTAAGATAATAAAAATTTTTGATTAAATATGTTTTCAAATGTTTTCAACATGAAAGATCACAAATATGTTTGATTAAATATATTTGCAGATGTTTTCAATACGAAATAATTCGCTAGTAAGAATAAAAATGCTCTTTTAATTACCAATCAAACATTAACGCGTAACTAACCGAAAACTATCTTTTTTGCTATTGGTTTCATCTTTAAACAATTGCATTGTTGATTTTAAGTTGTATTTGTATAAAGAGTTAAAAGTTAATCCAGAGCAGATCGAAAATAATAAAACACAGCTATTATTGATCAAACACGCCAACGATCCACTGACTCAATTAAATCCTTTTGAGTTGCATAATAAAAAGGCCTCTAAGATAAAACCCCATTTAGGCAAATGGCATGTTGCTATTTAACTGTCAAATTTCGACAGATTATAGGCAAGCAGAATGAAACTGTTGATTCTTTTTGCCAGTCATTCTGTCAAATTTTGCGATACGAGGGCAGTGATTAAAATCTTCATACGTGCTTTCGTTACTTCGTTCCCCCTACATCAAATGTGTCAAAACGACGAAACACGAAACGAATCGTGAAATCAAGCTAGATTAAAAACTAAACCATCTCAGATTGATTTGATAGATAAAACGGATTTTTCGCAGCTAGCGCATGTTACAATTTGTGCAACAAATAGTTGAATTTAGTTCATCCTTAAGAATAAATGGAAGCCTTGAAAAATAAAAGCCAAATCTGCACTTTATAATACAAATTATTTTATAAAATCCGAAAGTGTAAAAAGAATAGAGATGGTCACGTTGTTTTAAAATATAATATTTTTCCTAAATTTACAGATAATTAGTTTTTTGGACCAAATTATTTATTTTAGGTAATTTGAAAAATAAAAATATTTTAACCCATTTTAGAAAGCTTCTGAACCAAAATAATTCATGAAACATAAAGAATTAATAAAATAATTGAAGAATAAATAAGAAAAAACCAAATCAGCACTTTACATCGCAAATTTCTTAAAAATCTGTATCTAAATCTGACAAATTTTCTACAAATTTTTAGAGAATTACGCAGCTTACAACATTAGATACCATGACATTACACCGTCACATGAGGTTACTCATGTATTTTATAAATTATTATATAGACACATTCCAGAAATTTTCTGAATTTACATAATTATTCATGTATAGGTACCTAAACATTTAGCAGAAAACAAATCATCGAAATTGGTGCTGAAATTTGAAAGTTTAAGTTTTGTTTTATTGTTGGCCTTATTGATTCGAATAACACTATTTCATACATATTAATTATTATTTTCAATTTTTTTTAACTGTCCGGTGTAAACAAAGCTTAATATGTATCTCTCTTTTTCCTTTCATAATGTTTGTTTTAATGAGAGACGTGAACGGAACAGAGCTCTTTGTCTCAGCAAGAACATCAAAATGTCGTAGTAAGCAGCTGCATTCTAAAAAAGCATCACACATACTTTGTAAAATGAATACAAACATTATGGCGTCATCAGAAATATCATAAAACTTACAAGTTTGTGTGCTTGAATAAAAATGTTCGTGATCAAAAATATAAGAAAACTCTTTTTTGTGGTAAAATAATCATGAACGTTATTATATTATCACAAATACTTTTTAAAATGATTGCAAACATTGTTGAGACATCTGAAACGTCGCAAAAGAGATGAGTTTATAATGCTTGAATAGTTGGATTACATAGTCAAGTAGTTTGTACAACATTTTCTGATGGAAAAAATAAATGTAAACGCAAATTTGCGTTCCCATGAAGACAAAAATGTTGTATAAAAATGTGGGACTATGTATAATAGTCGATAACTCACTGAAGTGGTCGGAAGTAAACAAGCTAATACAAGGAAATCACATGACGAGCCGATGATAGCCCTGTTTTTTAGTGCATTTTAATCTTCGCTTAAAAAAGGAGCATGTCAAATACAACAACATTTTAGTATAACTCCGTATTGTTGTTGTATTTAACATGCATGCTCATTTTTTGTAAGCGAATATAAAAATGCACTAAAAAACACGGCTAATATCAATTTATAGCTTTTTGTTGAGTTTCATTAACTTTTGCGTTCGGATGTGAAGAGCACTCCCGAACGCACCCTACGAAAGTGAAACTGCGATTTGGGGAGTTGGGAACGAAAAAAAGAGAGATGAGTCATTTACTTGCGTGGAATATGGCTCACTTTTCCTTTTCACTGTTTAGAAAGTTAATTTTTTAAAGTTTTTTGACATTAGCTTTAGACTATTATACGGTAAGTTCTACTTTATCTTTGTGACGAAGTCAGAACGGAACTTCCTAGTATTTGGAAAAAAGAACCTCATATTCTTTTATTTTTAATTCTTTTGTTTAAAATCAAAATCGGTGCAAAAATTTAAAATTCAAGAGTTATTTTATTTTATTTTTGGCTTTTTTAGTTCGAATAAATCTATTTCATACATATTGGGGGATATCGTGAGTAAAATTTCCCACAGAATTTTTCCCATCGTCGAAAACTGGGAACGTGAATTGTGGTCGCAGTTTCTCTCGGAATTTATTGGCATCGAAAATTAATATTCCATGGCCACTGGGCTACCATTTTGATCGACCAAATTTGAACAGTTAAATATTGTTGGCATTTCCAATTTTAGAAGATGGGAGAAATTCCGTGGGAAATTTTATCCATGATAGCCCCCATTAATTATTATTTTCAATTTTTTTAGCTGTTCAGTGTAAACAAAGCTTAATATCCGTCTCTCTTTTTCCTTCCATAATGTCTGTGTTGATGAGAGACGTGAAAAGAAATCTTGTCTCAACATGAACATCCAAGAGTCGTAGCAAGCAGCTGCATTCTATAAAAGCAGTAACACATAGTTTGAAAAATTAATACAAACAATGTTGAGTCATCAGAAATGTCATAAAACTGACAAGTTTGTGTGCTCGGATGAAAATGTTCGTGATCAAAAATATAGGAAAAATCTTTTTTTCATGGTTAAGTTATGAAAAATTAATACGAACATTGTTCAGTCATCAGAAACATTGTAAACTGGCACATTTATTTGCTTGTATACCAACGTTCGTGATCAAAAGGACGCGTTAAGTATTGTAACCGACTTGGATGCAATAATTTTCATTTCGTTTTATTCCATCAGAAGTTAAAGTGCCACCGAACGTAAAGGTCAATTTTATACGCGTGTTGTAAAAAAGTGAATCAAATAATAAAAAAACTAATACCTATTCACCAGCAATTATTACAAAATTATTGTAATAAGATAATAAAGGTAAGTCATTAAGATTATCCCCAAGTTTGAAACTATATTTGTCGGTAGCTTACTTCAGATATGTATGTATCAACAAATATTTCTTAGAATTTTCTTCTATCCAGACGCCATCTTAAAAAAGTATGATTTTGTAAAGAGTTTCGAATGTTTTTTCTCTCATGAATTCAGTAGTTCAATATAAAACTAATTTTTCGCGTTTGTTTTGTTTAAGGTTAGCACATAATGAGACACCTCACACGATCACACATGTGAGATAATAGTATGACCAGTTCGACATGACCTGAAGGGTCAACCAACAAATTGAAAAAAATAATATCTAACAAACATTCTTAAAAAAAGGATAACTATACTTATTATATTAAAGGTAAGTCGTAACGATTATCTCAAAACTTTTAACTTTTTTTTAGATAACAAAATACCTACCTATATATAATAGTTATTATATTTGAATAGATCATAGATTTTCAAATATAAATAAGTGATTCGTTTAAAAAAAAAACGTTTGCCGACGTAGAAAAACGAATAAATAAATAAATTTCTCTCAAAGCGAAACGAAAATCGAAAGATATCTAAACTTTTATTCCATTTATAATCCTCTTAAATGTTGTATTCATAGTTTTTTTAATTAAATTAATTTAAAAACAAAAAAGGCTCGCATTGTCAACGTAGGCCATTTTCATGAAAAATGCTTTGTGACTGGAAACATAATTTTATTTCTTAGCTAAACAGCAAGTGCTAGAGACATGATCTTAGCTTATTTTGATAACAGTATAATCTTCTAAAAAAATTAATCAAAGTTTTTGATGAAATTGCATTTAAAAACAATTCAGACTATAGATAGTTTCTATCAAATTGATTTTCAAGACATTTTTCATGAAAACCCCTATTTAAACAATGAGTGTGTTTATTGCAGTGAATTTGGTGTTTGATCATATAATAAAAAATAAAATAAATAAATATTTGGAAAGCTTAAATACTTCAGAGTATAAAATGGTGAATTAGTTCAATTTAATTCAGACCATTTTTGTACTCACAGCCTTGTGCAATCAAAATTTAGGCTGATTAGATTAGTTTAAAAAGCTTATATCTTAGATTAAAATTTTTAAGTTTCTTGCTGTGCTACTTTTTTCATATAAACTGATTTTATTTTAAAGTATAGATACGGTTCTTTATGCACTCTTCGGGCCACTTCGTCGGGGAATATTAATGGACAGTATAGCAACATTTCTCACAAAAAACAACACAGCTGTATCTCGTAAGGATTTCCAATACATTGCTTCAAGAATCCGTGATCGATTTCATGAAGATTCTGTAAGTATTTATTTTGTATTCCCATTCATTTTTTTTAAATTTGATTTAAGATTCGCATCACATTTTTTTTAATAGACTGATTTTATTATTTTAAACAGAAGTGTTTTTATGATAAAACTATTTTCTTTTGTATAAAGCTATAAAACATACAATTTTTTTTAAACCATTGTTGAATTTGAAAGTGCTAAGCTTCTTCTTGAAGTATCCTTTTTTAATATTTCCGGATTTTTTTCCTTATCGACCTAGTTTAAATATCCATGTCCCCTTATTCGTCAATAATTTTGCAGAGCATGATTCTTGGGCATATTCTAAGACAACAACTGTATGGAGGTAAAGTTGTATCTCCTCCTCTGAGGCAGGGAAGGCAATTTCTGAATTATAAACTTTAAATGCAAAAAAAAATATTAAAAAATTAATGAATAGACATGCAATAATGTGCTTTAAATTTTTTTGAAAGCTAGTTACCCATCCTTGTATTCGGTTTTTAAATCAGTTGTTTAAGCGAATAGTTTTTGAGAAATGAAATTTCAAAGTCAAAATTTTTTTATTTTTTTTAAGTTGATATTTTTCAAAATTATTCGTATTAAACGTAATTAAATACTGTTTCTGTATTCAATATTCAATGCCCATAATAAATTTTAGTCAAAAACCAATATCCAAATTTAAAAATCTTTCTTAGTTTTTGAGAAATAAAGAAAAAATAAAAGGTACTTTTCCCAACAAAAAAAAAAACCGAAAAAAGGGTTTAACTATGTACATATAATTGAAGGATAAATTATTTTTTCAATTAAAATATTACTGACGAATTAGGGGACACCCTGTAAAGGGAGTCCGGAAATCACCACCGCAGAAGAAAACCGTGAGTTCCTGAGGTCCATTCAAGTCGAAAAACTTACGAGCTAATTTTCTCATTTTCGCTCTCGTTTGCGACTTATAACGGTTTTCGTGCAATTTATTATCGAAAACATTTTTTTAGCATTTTGTTTTTTTGACTTGGATATCATTTGTTTTTATAAAAACAACACGTTACTAAGCATAATTGTTTCTTTTTTATTATGAAAGGCAAATGTGTTCTCTTTAACACTTTTTAACCAAAAAGTTCATTTAAAATTATTTAAAAAATAAAAAAGTAAGGAGATTCAAGAAATAATACTCGCTTCAATTCGTTTTAATTTAGTATTATTTCTTTTAATTTCCTTCTTTTTTTTAAGTATTTTTGTAAGCAAAAGTGCTTTCAAGAATTGCAAGAATACATCCTTTTCTCTTTTCAGAATGTTCAACATAGTTGACTAATTTCAAATGCAAAACGCATTTTAGTTAGCTTTTGAAAAGAACTTCAGAGTTAATAATAAGCCCGAACTTTTTGCCTACTAGATTTACTTGATACGGAAAAGTTTGGGTCTCAATAGTAGGTAGTAAATAACTACAGTTGAGATTTAATTATAAATTTCTTACAAAAAACGATTTTGAATCCACTAGAAGAAATACAACAATTTCAGTTTTTATTACGGTAACATTACCTTCTATTAAAATTCATTAATTACAGATCAATTATTATGCGGCACCTAAGAAAGGTTCAAAAGAAAATCCATCAGGAAGGTTATACAGCCGCTACTACAATTTAATGCACTGGCATCGAAAAATTGGCCTTTACAAGACAGGCGAAAATGAATTCAACTCAAGTCCAAGTACCAAATCAAAGTTATTTTAATCCAAATTTGACCGAAGAAGAAATGGAATTTGTGCATGGTAATTTTTTATCTTCAAACAATGAAAATTATTCTTAAAACTTTCTCATTTTTTGATATGATTTTTTTTTGATTCAGACTATACCTACCTTGGCAGATATAAAATGGCTTAAAGTTCACAATTAAAGAGCCTTGCGATGAGGTAAAATCTAAATGGAGAACAACTTTCAAGACAACAAGAAATTGAAACCCAGAATTTGTCCACAATTTAGAAGAACTGGCCCTTGATTAAACACTCTGCTGGAGTGACATTGGTAATTGGTTTAATATTTATATTGTCTTCAAATTGTCTGAATTGAATTGTTAGAGAGGATATCAATAACGTTAAAAACTTCATGACTCTCAGCTTATCTGTGCATCCAGCCCACTTAAATTTTCTTCAATTCTGTAGATAGAAATCAATGTTGTTAACACTAAATTCATTTAGTGACTGCAGTTAAGTCAAGACTCAGACTTATTTCAATAGTCTTTTGACTTCCAAAATAACTTTAACTTTTAAAATAAAAGTCGTAGGTCATTTTGAAAATCATGACTTGAAGTCAATTCGACAGCAGTCTCTATGACTTTTTAAAATCTTTAAAGTCATTTAAAAGTCAAAATTTCATTTGTTTGGCATGAGGGTGGTCCAAATAAAATTGTTTTGCAGTTTTTTTTAAATTAAGTTTCTCACATCTTGTGCACCTAGTGTCATTTAGCCACCGAGCCGTCTCGTTTTTAAAATTAAAAACTAAATTGCATTTTAAAGCATTTATTATGCTTTATGCTTGTAAGCTACCCAATAAAAATAAATAATAAAATATATTTGTTATTGAGGAATTAATTTATCTGGGTTCTTAGATTAAAAACTTTATACCTCGTGGCATGATGGTTAGTGCGTAGGACTGTCATGTCGATGGTGTGGGTTCAATTCCCAGCCGTGCCACCTAAAACCAGAAATGTTTTATCCGAGGTACTGCCTCTTGTGAGGAACTGACAAATCCTCCAAGAGTATACTTGTCATGAAAAAGTGCTTCTCACTTAGCCGTTCGGACTCGGCAAAAAACTGTAGGTCCCCTCCATTCCTGCCAACAACACGCACACAGGAATGGTGGAGAGTTGTAAGTCACTAGGCCCTGGTTCTGCACGAGCTGTTGCGCCACCCAATTTATTTATTATTTATTAATATTAAAAAAAATTCTTTTTTTGTAACATATATTTTGTATTCTTAAAACATTTTTTGATTTTTAACATTGAAAATGTTTATAGGGTCGTTTTGAGTAAATTATGGTGTTACTAAAATGAATAAAGTGAACAAGTGTGTATATGAGATGAACGCTGGCGTATAAGGGGGATAAGATCGAATTTTTGGTGGTGTTACTAAAATGAATAAATTGAACAATGGTAATATGAGATGAACGCTGGCGTATATGGGGGATAAGATCGAATTTTTGGTGGTGTTACCATTCATTTTGGAATGAACAAATATGTATAGAAGAAGATTGCAGGCGGATAGGGAGGGTACGGTTGAATTTTTGGTTGGTGTTTCTAAAATGAACAATATAAGTTTTAACTATACATATTACTATAATTATAAAATGCAAGAGCTAGTGCAGTCAGCACTCAGCAGTGCATTGTGCTTCTAAAACTAAATCTAAGCGTTGGAAATTTTTTGAAAATGTTTATGATAGGAAAATAATGTAGAGGTGCAATATGACGTTTTTTAAAATATGGTTTTATGTGAAATGGTCGAACAAAAAAAGAAAACAAATGAGAAGTGCCAGAGTAATATTTTTTTTTGTTTATCGATGGTTAAGTTTAATATAACAATTTTGTACATATATTTTGCAATTCCAAAAAATCTACAAAGTGAGATATTATTGGTTGTGAGTTCAAAGTTCTAAAAAAGATGGCTCACAAATGCTACACATCAGAGTTAAGGCTGTTTGTACTAAATTGTATAGTTTAAGAAAGATAATAAATAACAAATTGTTTCATTTCAGGAAATTTTGATACCTAGTATTTTTTTATATTTTATATATTTTATATATTTTATATATTTTATATAATTTTTGTTGATCGATTTTTCGCAGTTATTATTTTTTATCTTTTAAATGGTTGCATTTAAAAATCTAAAATTCATACCGGATATAGATTATATAGATTCACATATAACATGTAAAATTTGATTTTTTTAATCGTACCTAAGCCGAGATAATAACATATTTCTGTTCATTTACATATCACCTACTAACTCTTTAATCTGTGCACCTAGACAATTAGTTTTTGTTTTATTAGCAGCTTGAATAATTGACAATTATTTTGATATATCATACGTTGCTGTACGTTCTATATAAGCTTCACAAATCGAAAATACAATTAATTAAAAAGTGGTACTAAATCTTTAATCAATATTCCTAAAATTCATCGTCGTCGATTTGCAAGTTTTTGTGCGGACAAACAGCCCAAATAAACAGAGCACAAAAATATAGTCCCATAGTTCATTGAAGATTTCTTTCTATCTCTGCCAGGGTTGCAAAAGTCGATAAGATTGTACTTTTTTCGATACACTCCACTTTGCTAAAGTACTCCACTTTTGCATTCAACGAAAAAGATAAAGTAAATTAAAAAGAAAATCATCTGACCTCACAAAATGTATACTGTGAACCGAGGCTGACATCGATATAACAGAAGAAATAAAAATGATTAATACAGTTTGTTCGAGAAAATGGCATCTACAAAATACCGGTTTCAACAATCTCGCAATTAAAAATCGAAAACATTAAATTTATAAAATTTAAATTTCGCAAAATCGAAGGGTATTGCAACAAATTCCTACAGTTTTGTTATAAAAGTTTCGCATATGTAAGTATGTATGTACCTTATATGTTAATTAACATAAACCGCTAAGTTGTTTTTTAATTAATTGGATATAGAAATATTACATACGTTCATACAACAGCAAATGTGGACAAAATATTATCAAATCAAATCAAAAAGTACAATTCGATACACTTTCCTTTTATATTTTGATACATTGCTGAAACACGATTTCATCCCTGATATCTGTCTAGTAGTTTATTATAAGAGACTGTTCATTTCAGTGTTCAGTGTTCAGTCTGTCTTCAGTGTTCAGTTGCAAAGATGCCTTGGAGTTGGGAGGTTTGTTTGCGCTGCTTGCCGGTAAATATTTTTTTTATTAATAGTATAGAATGCGATGCGCGTGAAAGGTAAGTAGGATAGAATGCATGTGGGATGTTTAGTTTTCAGGTAGGCTCGTTAGGATATTTGTTGGGGGTTTTTTGTTTGTTTATTATTTTACTGTTGTGTTTTGTTTAGCTATGATTAGATGGATTAACGAAGAAAATGAAAAATATGAAATAAGAATACCTACAAGTGGGAATACAAATATAGGTCAATAAAATCACAAAACTAAAACATAAAAAAGTTATAATTTTTTAACTTCCCATTGGAAGTTATTGTAAATGGTCCGATTTGTCAAAATAAAAATTTTAACATATCTTCACGTTTCGCTCCCTAGAATCGGATTCCATTTTTGTAGAGAGATGTCTGTGTGTGTTCGTACGTTCCTTCGCTTTTTTTGTTCACCGTATCTCAAGGACGAATTAAGATATCGACTTCGGATGGATTTTATTGTATACACAGTAGTTTCATTACAAGCAGAAAGGACCTTTCAATAAATTCAAGAAGCAGTTCAAATTTCCTTAGTCTCAGATATCTCGAGAACAAATCGACTTCAGGTTAATTTTATTCTACGCAAATTGACGTAATAAGGAATTGATTAAAATATAGAAGTATATCAACTTATAGTTTTTTTTTTTTTAATAAAAAAATGTAGATGAAAATTGTTGAAAAAAGTTGTTTGGCTCGAATAACTTGACAACAAACAATGATATTGGCTTCGAGGTTATTTTATTTTATACGCTAGTTTATAGATACAAATTGATAAAATTTTAAAAAATATTGAATTAATAGTTTTTTTTAAGCGAAAAACTGCAAGCAATTCTACACACTAATTATTAAAAAATTGGTTTTTGCCTCAAAAATCTTGAGAACAGATAATGACATGACATCGGGTTAATTTAAGTCCACACACTAGCTTAGAATTGATAATTGATAGGATTTATAAAAAAATTCAACAAAAAGTTTTTTTTTAAGTGAATAAGAACTACAAGATAGGTACTTCACCAAAAATTGTGGAAAATATTTTTTCATCTCAAATATTTTGAGAACAAACAATGATATTGACTTCAGGCTAATTTTATTCTTTAAATGAGTATAATAAATGATTGATAAAATTTGTAAAAATATTCAACAAATAATTATTTTTATCGAAAAAACTACAAGAAACTTAACAAAATTGTAGAAAATTTTTGTTCGTCCCAAATATCTTGAGAACAAACAATGATATTAGCTTTTGGGTATTTTTTTTCTATAAATAAGGATTTGTAAAAATATCCCATAACCAGTTTTTTAAGCAAAAAAACTACAAAAAACCTTACCAAAAAATGTTGAATTGTTTTTAGTCTCGAATATGTTAGGAACAAATAATCATATTGGTTTCGGGCTTCTATATATGTATGTACTAGATTATAATTGACAATCGGTAGGTTTTGTATAATAATTCAACAAACTGTTTTTTTTTAATGCAAAAAAAAAAATACAAAAACTATACCAAAAATTGTTGAATACAAAAAAATAACATTGGACCTCTAGCTTCCGGGGCACCACAAATTGGAAGTTACTAGTGTGGGTCACAACCAGCCTCTTTTTGAAAATGCAATAAAGGACCGTATTGCAAGAGTCTCTTCAAAACAGACTGGTTGATTAGACTAAAAGTCGATTTATCGTTATTGCTAATTTGTATTAGTAAATATTTTCCTATTTGATAGAAATTTTAAGTCCATCAAGAATTTTTGGTTGACTTTTGTCTTGCCGAATTTTTTCGAAAAGACTCGTAATAAACCCCAAAATTAAAAAAAAAACTACAAAGGGCATAAAAAAATAGAATTTTTCTGACACGTACCAAACAGCAGCGTTGAAAATTCGTTTGTAGGCATATATTTGAGGGAAAATCAAATATAAGTTAGCGTTGCCTACCACAATTAAACAGTTACACGTGTTAGGAAAAATCTATTCAAATACAGACCGAAATAAACAAGCAATAGGTGTAGAAATTTTTAATTTTTGTTTGGTGCTACCACAAAGCTAAATCAAAAAGAAAAAAGTAAGGTACCGCACGAAGTAAATGAAAAATATAAGATTAGAAGACAAGCGGGAAAATAATTTATGTGGGTCAATAAAATAACAAAAAGAAAACACCTCTTTTGTATATTTGAAAATGAAACAAAATAAAAAAACTACAGTGGGAATAAGAGAAGACAAATTTTGGGGAGAGGTAACAACTACCAACATTAAATATTTGTTTTTTGGAAAATATAATTTTATTTAGTGTTACAAAAAACGTGATTTTGGAAAACGAAAAACGAATACAGGACGAAAAAGGAAAAAAAAGTAGTTATACATATGCTAACATCATTTTGCGCTTAGGGAAGAATCAAAATTTGGTTGAAGATAAAACGGAGGGAAAATTAAATGTATGTATTAAGCAATTAAGAGCTCCGATTTTTGTTGGATTAACGGCTTAAAAATTATCCTTCCTTAATTATTTTTAAAGCTGAAGAAAAAAAAAACAATTTGGTGTAACTAAGCGCAAGTAAAGATGGAAGTGCGAATAAAGTTTGTTTAACAAATTTTTAGTTTTCTTAGTTCAATATAATGTTTGGATTGGTCTTCATAAAAAAGATGAACTAAATTGATATGTATGTATAAATTGGTAAAGATAAAATTTAAAAGAGAAAAAAGATTGTATAAATTATAAAGATTAAGGATTTATCTAACATTAGCAAGTCATTTTCAATGTCCCCATCGTTACTCAAGGAGTGAAATCTGTAAATTTTTTTCTTATTTCTTTCTTAGGGTAAACATTGATTTTGTCATTCTTTATCCTGGGAAGCAGAACTGTCTCATTGAACTATGGGATGAACTTAAAGCCTCTATAATCCCCGTTTTCAACAAAAAATTAAAGACCAAAATAGTCAAGAGCTGCTTGGTTTCTTAAACAAGAAACATTTTGTAAATGGTATGTTGTTAACTAAATGTTTACGTTTTTTAGACCTTGAAGACGTTATAGTAAGGAATCTCCTACATTCTATCCTGCCACCTACCGCAAGACAAGCAAACATCGCATCTGGTAGTGAAACCAGAAAAAGAAGGTATTTCAAGCCAACCATTTTTTTTGTCTTAAATCTTAAATATCCAATAGGATGTAGTTCAGTATGGCTGTTTTTTCAAAAATATTTTTTAAAATTTAAACTTCGGAAAGAGTTCCACCAAATGTTTTTATTTTAGACAACATTTTGAAAAATTATAATAATGTTTAAGTGCCATTTATGTATGCCCAATAGGGTAGAGCGTTTTTAGCAAATTTTTCCAAATCACTGCGTGTAACTCATAGTTTATGTGAAATGGTTTCCTGAACGTATTCTCATAACAAGTCTTGAGTCGCTTTTGGGAAAAAAATTGGGAATCCACTGAAAAATACCCCTTTCTCAAAAAATTTACTTATTTTGAATATAGTGTAGAAAAGCTATATCCTAGAAACCATCAACACTTTTTATATTGAATTTAGCTGTATTAACAATAATATTTTTCTGAACACAACCTTATGATCAATTGTCAGTCTCTTTGGGAGAAAAAAAACGGGAAGCAACTGAAAAATAATCTTTTTTCAAAAAACTTTGCTTATTTTGAGTATATAAAAATAGCTGCGAGTAAGTACTAGTCAGTCACTTCCCATTTTCTTTCTCCCAAAGTCGGCTCAAAATTCATAATGAGGATGTGTTAAGAAAAATATTGTTGTTAAATTCAACTAAATTCAACATAAAAAGTATTGATGGTTTCTAGGACATAGCCATTCTATCCTATATTCAAAATAAGTAAATTTTTTGGAAAAGGGGTATTTTTCAGTGGCTTGCTGGTTCTTTTTTCCCAAGGGCGACTCAAAACTAATGATGAGGATACGTTCAGGAAACCATTACGTATAAACTATAAGTTGCACCCAGTGATTTGGAAAAATTCGATAAAATCGCTCCACCCCAATGCCCAACAACGTCCTTAGCTGATGAAAAATGTATTTTTTATTTGAAATCCTTCATACCTTCTAAATGTCTGTAATCTGTTTTTGCTGGAGAAACATTCTTTTACATCATCGGCTAATTTAAACCAACTTTTTTTCAAAAAATACTTTTACATTCTGCAAAATAGAAAATTATTATTTCAGTCGATCTTGAGATATTAATCGAATCAAAAAAAAAATATTTAGCTATGCAGTTAATGAAAATATATTGCATTTTCTTAAGTTAGCCATTGCACTTCAAATGAAATATTATATGGTACTTACATTATTAATTATAATATTTTCTTGAGACCTACAAAAATATTATTTTGTAAAAAAATTGTTTATTATTTTAGCTTTACAAGAACAACAGTTAAAAACTGTTTGAAATAAGTAAAATTAAGTAAAAGTCCGTTCAAATGGAAAGAATTATCCTTTTATCAATACCTTTTAAAATAAATACTTTTTTTAAACAAATATTTTTTGTGACTAGTAAGAGTATCATGTACGAGTATGTATGATAAAATGGAACTTTTTTTTTATAAAAGGTATATTCTAAACATGTAAAGCTATTGTTTAAGAAAAGAAAAGATTTAGTTTTGACTTTGATTTGTAAGAGTATCTATGGCACTTAGATCTTTTAAAAAACATTTTTCTGAAACATGTACAAATATTATTTAATTTTAAATTTTTTATTTTAAACTAGTATGATAATCTAAGTTAATATTATCTGTATACGTATATTACTTTTGTTTTAGAAAACATTTACGAAAATATTAATAAACTCAATTTGAATACATTCAAACATTTACCTGTTTTTCCTATTATTTTAAAAGTTCTTACAGCATACCAATTTAAAAGTAAGTAGAGAGAACACGTCATTATGATTCAATCACAAATGATAGTATATTAGCAAGGAAAATAGTAAGCGAAACACCAAGTATACTTATTTGAGCATGGACATTAATGTTGAAGCACAAATATTTCACCGGACTTTCCTGTTTAATTAGCAACAAAAATTATCAGCTGATCACGAATGTATATAAATTACTACAAGGTTATTTTTAGCTTAACAGAATTATGGTTATCTGAGCACGGACATTTAACTCTAAGCACAAATATTTTACAAATTTTATTTTAATAAGCTTCCATTTTCAATTCGTGTTATCCTTAACAAAAACGTTTTCATCAAACAAATTAAAGATTGGTTATTTACTTTTGATCATACAAATATTGAGTCAATATAGTCAGGATTTCAATGTAAAGGTGGCATAAGATGGATTTTTTTAAAAAAATGTTTTCACTTTACTCTTTTTCGTCATTCTTTTATATTGTTTGCTTTTTTCATATTTACTTAGTATTTACTTTTGAATTCCATTATTTAACTTTCTTCTCATTATGTTCAATTAAACACTTTTTTTCTCTTTTTTTAACCTTGTAACTGATGTCACCCCACATCAGATTCATTCATACGTATTTAAATTTATTGAAGTGTCGTTCAACACTAATTTAGAACTTTATGTTCCTTAAATTATAGAACGGCAACTTGTTTATTCATTCTTAATACTTTCGTTAAGTTATGCTTATTGTAATATCTTTTAATTTTAAGTTGTTGTGAATAAAATGAATTATCTAATCTAAATGTTCCTGCTTTGTTGACAACGAAAATGATAAACCAACAACGAATGTATATATATAACAACACTGTCAATTTAAGCCAAACACAAACATAGTTATCTAAGCACGGAAATTTAACTTCAAACACAAATACTTTAGAAGATTTTCCTGCTTGGTTAACAATGAAAATGATGAGCCAATCACAAACATATTCATTGAAACATATTAATTTTAGTTCAAGCACAACAAATATTTCCAAACTACCGTGTTCGATTAACAATGAAACTGATTATTCTATCACGTAAATTCATAAATTTCACACCAATGAATATTCAGCTTAATACAAAGCATTGTTCGTTAAAAATGTTTATAGTTGACATATAGTCCGGAAAAATATGTTCGTGATCACGAAAAATATTGGAGTACCTAGAAACGTGATCATTTTTTTTAACACGTTTACAGTCACTTTAAAATGCGAAGTGTTTGTTCAAACCCCAAATCGATCACGAACATCGTAAAGTTTTGATAAAAAGATTGACAACGCAAGCATAGTCAGATTGACCAAGATGCGTGGTTGACGCAAGATTAACCAAGGATATTGGTTGATTTTACCAACGTTTTTTTTTCGGTGAATCGATACATCCAAGCCAAATTTGGACAATATAAAGAACGATTTTTATCACGGCAAATTTTACCGTGACAAACTATTCCAGCTTCAGCTCCCGTTTACACCACTCTAGTCTGTTCAGGCAGTCAATCAGCAGTGTAGGTAATTTAATATCAAAATATTGGTTTCCTTATTTTGAGTATTTAATAATTTAGATTGAAAAACATAAAACAAATTCATTAATCTTTTAATGAGACTATTTTTTTTAGCTAAAAACAACTTGGTGTGGGTATCTTGTAGGCAGATAGCTAAAGACGGGCTGCCTGCAGAAGCATACGCATGTTAGTTGTGAAGCCGTGGTCCATCCTGAACTACATATATATAAATCTCCATACAAAGTAGGTTACTTATTTGTACAACTAAACATTTATAAAATTCAATTGTATATTTAACTTCATTTGAGCAACCAGTTTATTCGAGTTTTAATATTTAAACATAATATTTAATTTCAAAGACAATATAAAGTGAATAAATTTCGAGTCAACTTCATTTTATTCATTTATCAAATTTGCCACTTCAGTTGAAATTTCGTTACTTGAAGTACATATGTTGCTGTGTATGTAGGTACATATATGTATGTTCATGTCTATGAATTCATCATAGAATTATACATCTTACAATGTCTTACAACTTACAAGTCCACTAACATTTTTTTGAAAGAAGGATGAAAATTCTTCATGTTGGTATAATACCCTTCGACTTCAACTTAATTTATCTGCTTTTACTATATAACAACTTGACATTTAGATTTTCAATTACTTATCAATGCTCTAAGCCAAATATTCCACTTTATCTTCTTCCATCAAGTGGGATACATTTGCTTTTCTCATCCTCTTACATATGTACACTCAAAAAAAAAATCTATATTTGCAAACAGTACGATATAAGGAACGCTTAATCTAAGCGGAAAATTGTTGTCCTTAGCAGATATCCCTAACCATGAATGATTAGCTGATTGTTTGTATTTCTTTATCAATTTACACGAAATTCAGAAAAATATCGTTAAAAAATATTACTTTAAGCGATAAGCATTAACATCTACCAATGACGATAAGAGAAAAGTTAAATACCCAATAACTACATTCTCTAATATAGCAATGCTTAATATCAAGAATAGCTATCGATAAAACTGATTGATTTGCATGATAAAACTATTTGTATTCATAAAGAAAGACAATCAAGGGAATAACCCTTCAGAATTTTATGACCATCTCTAAAAACATTTGCTGTAAACGGTATTTCTAATAGCATTCTTAGTTTAAAGTCATATTGATTAGGGTAAAATGTACTTGACTGCCAACTCTCAAAGCGATTTTAAGGAATTGTTAGTGTTTGCTACAAAAGACAAAATCAATTAACTTAAAAGAAAATTCCTATCAGTGGAATAGCAAATGTACATTTAATGACTAACTCTTTAAACATTTACCTTAAACCATAAAATTGATTACTATTCTAGATTAAGGAATTTTAGATAAGCTTTGAAAGATATTTTATTTCGAAAGGGAAAAGCGTTTGCTACAAAAGACTTTACATATAAATTTAAAAGAGAAAACAAATTAATAGAATTGTGTATCATATAATTTATGAATATGGTTAAAAACGTTAACCCCAAACCATAAAATTGATAACTATTGTAGATTTAAGATTTTTAGATAAGCGTGAGAGATATTTTCTTTCGAGCGGGAAAATCATATTTTCTAAGCTAAAAGCCGTTTGGTATAAGGGCTTATAACAATTATTTTAAAAGCGAAGTCAAATAAGTTGAAAAGTGTTTCTAAAACGTATGTGTATCTCTTTGCGCATTTACCTCAAGCGATATTATTGATTATTATTGTAGATTTGAGAGTTTTGGGTAAGTGATAAAAGCATTTGATGCCTAGCGGTCAAAAGCGTCTCTTCTAAGCTACATGCCGTTTGCTACAAAAGACTTTAGCAATTATTTTGAATGTGAATTCAAATAAGGGGAAAAAAGTTTCTAAAACTAATATGTATCTGTTTGCGCATTTACCTCAAGCGATATTATTGATCATTATTGTAGATTTTCGAAATTAGGGTAAGCGATAGAAGCATTTGATGCCTACCCATCAAAGCGTCTCTTCTAAGCTACATGCCGTTTGCTACAAAAGACTTTAACAATTATTTTGAATGCGAATTCAAATAATTGGAAAAGTGTTTCTAAAACTTATGTGTACCTGTTTGCACATTAGCCTACATGCTACATGCCGTTTGCTACAAAAGATTTTAACAATTATTTTGAATGCGAATTCAAATAAGTGGAAAAAAGTTTCCTAAACTAATATGTATCTGTTTGCGCATTTACCTCAAGCGATATTATTGATCATTATTGTAGATTTTGGAAATTAGGGTAAGTGATAGAAGCATTTGATGCCTACCCATCAAAGCGTCTCTTCTAAGCTACATGCCGTTTGCTACAAAAGACTTTAACAATTATTTTGAATGCGAATTCAAATAATTAGAAAAGTGTTTCTAAAACTTATGTGTACCTGTTTGCACATTAACCTACATGCTACATGCCGTTTGCTACAAAAGATTTTAACAGTTATTTTGAATGCGAATTCAAATAAGTGGAAAAAAGTTTCCTAAACTAATATGTATCTGTTTGCGCATTTACCTCAAGCGATATTATTGATCATTATTGTAGATTTTGGAAATTAGGGTAAGTGATAGAAGCATTTGATGCCTACCCATCAAAGCGTCTCTTCTAAGCTACATGCCGTTTGCTACAAAAGACTTTAACAATTATTTTGAATGCGAATTCAAATAATTGGAAAAGTGTTTCTAAAACTTATGTGTACCTGTTTGCACATTAGCCTACATGCTACATGCCGTTTGCTACAAAAGATTTTAACAATTATTTTGAATGCGAATTCAAATAAGTGGAAAAAAGTTTCCTAAACTAATATGTATCTGTTTGCGCATTTACCTCAAGCGATATTATTGATCATTATTGTAGATTTTCGAAATTAGGGTAAGTGATAGAAGCATTTGATGCCTACCCATCAAAGCGTCTCTTCTAAGCTACATGCCGTTTGCTACAAAAGACTTTAACAATTATTTTGAATGCGAATTCAAATAATTAGAAAAGTGTTTCTAAAACTTATGTGTACCTGTTTGCACATTAACCTACATGCTACATGCCGTTTGCTACAAAAGATTTTAACAATTATTTTGAATGCGAATTCAAATAAGTGGAAAAAAGTTTCATAAACTAATATGTATCTGTTTGCGCATTTACCTCAAGCGATATTATTGATCATTATTGTAGATTTTGGAAATTAGGATTAGTGATAGAAGCATTTGATGCCTACCCATCAAAGTGTCTCTTCTAAGCTACATGCCGTTTGCTACAAAAGACCTTAACAATTATTTTGAATGCGAATTCAAATAATTAGAAAAGTGTTTCTAAAACTTATGTGTACCTGTTTGCACATTAACCTACATGCTACATGCCGTTTGCTACAAAAGATTTTAACAGTTATTTTGAATGCGAATTCAAATAAGTGGAAAAAAGTTTCCTAAACTAATATGTATCTGTTTGCGCATTTACCTCAAGCGATATTATTGATCATTATTGTAGATTTTCGAAATTAGGGTAAGTGATAGAAGCATTTGATGCCTACCCATCAAAGCGTCTCTTCTAAGCTACATGCCGTTTGCTACAAAAGACTTTAACAATTATTTTGAATGCGAATTCAAATAATTAGAAAAGTGTTTCTAAAACTTATGTGTACCTGTTTGCACATTAACCTACATGCTACATGCCGTTTCCTACAAAAGATTTTAACAATTATTTTGAATGCGAATTCAAATAAGTGGAAAAAAGTTTCCTACACTAATATGTATCTGTTTGCGCATTTACCTCAAGCGATATTATTGATCATTATTGTAGATTTTCGAAATTAGGGTAAGTGATAGAAGCATTTGATGCCTACCCATCAAAGCGTCTCTTCTAAGCTACATGCCGTTTGCTACAAAAGACTTTAATAATTATTTTGAATGCGAATTCAAATAATTGGAAAAGTGTTTCTAAAACTTATGTATACCTGTTTGCACATTAACCTACATGCTACATGCCGTTTGCTACAAAAGATTTTAACAGTTATTTTGAATGCGAATTCAAATAAGTGGAAAAAAGTTTCCTAAACTAATATGTATCTGTTTGCGCATTTACCTCAAGCGATATTATTGATCATTATTGTAGATTTTGGAAATTAGGGTAAGTGATAGAAGCATTTGATGCCTACCCATCAAAGCGTCTCTTCTAAGCTACATGCCGTTTGCTACAAAAGACTTTAACAATTATTTTGAATTCGAATTCAAATAATTGGAAAAGTGTTTCTAAAACTTATGTGTACCTGTTTGCACATTAACCTACATGCTACATGCCGTTTGCTACAAAAGATTTTAACAATTATTTTGAATGCGAATTCAAATAAGTGGAAAAAAGTTTCCTAAACTAATATGTATCTGTTTGCGCATTTACCTCAAGCGATATTATTGATCATTATTGTAGATTTTGGAAATTAGGATTAGTGATAGAAGCATTTGATGCCTACCCATCAAAGTGTCTCTTCTAAGCTACATGCCGTTTGCTACAAAAGACTTTAACAATTATTTTGAATGCGAATTCAAATAATTAGAAAAGTGTTTCTAAAACTTATGTGTACCTGTTTGCACATTAACCTACATGCTACATGCCGTTTGCTACAAAAGATTTTAACAGTTATCTTGAATGCGAATTCAAATAAGTGGAAAAAAGTTTCCTAAACTAATATGTATCTGTTTGCGCATTTACCTCAAGCGATATTATTGATCATTATTGTAGATTTTGGAAATTAGGGTAAGTGATAGAAGCATTTGATGCCTACCCATCAAAGCGTCTCTTCTAAGCTACATGCCGTTTGCTACAAAAGACTTTAACAATTATTTTGAATTCGAATTCAAATAATTGGAAAAGTGTTTCTAAAACTTATGTGT
The DNA here is from genome assembly GCA_963921185.1 of Dasysyrphus tricinctus. Classification (NCBI taxonomy): domain Eukaryota; kingdom Metazoa; phylum Arthropoda; class Insecta; order Diptera; family Syrphidae; genus Dasysyrphus; species Dasysyrphus tricinctus. The sequence goes on from OY992533.1 coordinate 74,507,271, forward strand.
ACCTGTTTGCACATTAACCTACATGCTACATGCCGTTTGCTACAAAAGATTTTAACAATTATTTTGAATGCGAATTCAAATAAGTGGAAAAAAGTTTCCTAAACTAATATGTATCTGTTTGCGCATTTACCTCAAGCGATATTATTGATCATTATTGTAGATTTTCGAAATTAGGGTAAGTGATAGAAGCATTTGATGCCTACCCATCAAAGCGTCTCTTCTAAGCTACATGCCGTTTGCTACAAAAGACTTTAACAATAATTTTGAATGCGAATTCAAATAATTAGAAAAGTGTTTCTAAAACTTATGTGTACCTGTTTGCACATTAACCTACATGCTACATGCCGTTTGCTACAAAAGATTTTAACAATTATTTTGAATGCGAATTCAAATAAGTGGAAAAAAGTTTCATAAACTAATATGTATCTGTTTGCGCATTTACCTCAAGCGATATTATTGATCATTATTGTAGATTTTGGAAATTAGGGTAAGTGATAGAAGCATTTGATGCCTACCCATCAAAGTGTCTCTTCTAAGCTACATGCCGTTTGCTACAAAAGACTTTAACAATTATTTTGAATGCGAATTCAAATAATTAGAAAAGTGTTTCTAAAACTTATGTGTACCTGTTTGCACATTAACCTACATGCTACATGCCGTTTGCTACAAAAGATTTTAACAGTTATTTTGAATGCGAATTCAAATAAGTGGAAAAAAGTTTCCTAAACTAATATGTATCTGTTTGCGCATTTACCTCAAGCGATATTATTGATCATTATTGTAGATTTTCGAAATTAGGGTAAGTGATAGAAGCATTTGATGCCTACCCATCAAAGCGTCTCTTCTAAGCTACATGCCGTTTGCTACAAAAGACTTTAACAATTATTTTGAATGCGAATTCAAATAATTGGAAAAGTGTTTCTAAAACTTATGCGTACCTGTTTGCACATTAGCCTACATGCTACATGCCGTTTGCTACAAAAGATTTTAACAATTATTTTGAATGCGAATTCAAATAAGTGGAAAAAAGTTTCCTAAACTAATATGTATCTGTTTGCGCATTTACCTCAAGCGATATTATTGATCATTATTGTAGATTTTGGAAATTAGGGTAAGTGATAGAAGCATTTGATGCCTACCCATCAAAGCGTCTCTTCTAAGCTACATGCCGTTTGCTAGAAAAGACTTTAACAATTATTTTGAATGCGAATTCAAATAATTAGAAAAGTGTTTCTAAAACTTATGTGTACCTGTTTGCACATTAACCTACATGCTACATGCCGTTTGCTACAAAAGATTTTAACAGTTATTTTGAATGCGAATTCAAATAAGTGGAAAAAAGTTTCCTAAACTAATATGTATCTGTTTGCGCATTTACCTCAAGCGATATTATTGATCATTATTGTAGATTTTCGAAATTAGGGTAAGTGATAGAAGCATTTGATGCCTACCCATCAAAGCGTCTCTTCTAAGCTACATGCCGTTTGCTACAAAAGACTTTAACAATTATTTTGAATGCGAATTCAAATAATTGGAAAAGTGTTTCTAAAACTTATGTGTACCTGTTTGCACATTAGCCTACATGCTACATGCCGTTTGCTACAAAAGATTTTAACAATTATTTTGAATGCGAATTCAAATAAGTGGAAAAAAGTTTCCTAAACTAATATGTATCTGTTTGCGCATTTACCTCAAGCGATATTATTGATCATTATTGTAGATTTTGGAAATTAGGGTAAGTGATAGAAGCATTTGATGCCTACCCATCAAAGCGTCTCTTCTAAGCTACATGCCGTTTGCTACAAAAGACTTTAACAATTATTTTGAATGCGAATTCAAATAATTGGAAAAGTGTTTCTAAAACTTATGTGTACCTGTTTGCACATTAACCTACATGCTACATGCCGTTTGCTACAAAAGATTTTAACAATTATTTTGAATGCGAATTCAAATAAGTGGAAAAAAGTTTCCTAAACTAATATGTATCTGTTTGCGCATTTACCTCAAGCGATATTATTGATCATTATTGTAGATTTTGGAAATAAGGGTAAGTGATAGAAGCATTTGATGCCTACCCATCAAAGCGTCTCTTCTAAGCTACATGCCGTTTGCTACAAAAGACTTTAACAATTATTTTGAATGCGAATTCAAATAATTGGAAAAGTGTTTCTAAAACTTATGTGTACCTGTTTGCACATTAACCTACATGCTACATGCCGTTTGCTACAAAAGATTTTAACAATTATTTTGAATGCGAATTCAAATAAGTGGAAAAAAGTTTCCTAAACTAATATGTATCTGTTTGCGCATTTACCTCAAGCGATATTATTGATCATTATTGTAGATTTTGGAAATTAGGGTAAGTGATAGAAGCATTTGATGCCTACCCATCAAAGCGTCTCTTCTAAGCTACATGCCGTTTGCTACAAAAGACTTTAACAATTATTTTGAATGCGAATTCAAATAATTAGAAAAGTGTTTCTAAAACTTATGTGTACCTGTTTGCACATTAACCTACATGCTACATGCCGTTTGCTACAAAAGATTTTAACAATTATTTTGAATGCGAATTCAAATAAGTGGAAAAAAGTTTCCTACACTAATATGTATCTGTTTGCGCATTTACCTCAAGCGATATTATTGATCATTATTGTAGATTTTGGAAATTAGGGTAAGTGATAGAAGCATTTGATGCCTACCCATCAAAGCGTCTCTTCTAAGCTACATGCCGTTTGCTACAAAAGACTTTAACAATTATTTTGAATGCGAATTCAAATAATTGGAAAAGTGTTTCTAAAACTTATGTGTACCTGTTTGCACATTAACCTACATGCTACATGCCGTTTGCTACAAAAGATTTTAACAATTATTTTGAATGCGAATTCAAATAAGTGGAAAAAAGTTTCCTAAACTAATATGTATCTGTTTGCGCATTTACCTCAAGCGATATTATTGATCATTATTGTAGATTTTGGAAATTAGGATTAGTGATAGAAGCATTTGATGCCTACCCATCAAAGCGTCTCTTCTAAGCTACATGCCGTTTGCTACAAAAGACTTTAACAATTATTTTGAATGCGAATTCAAATAATTGGAAAAGTGTTTCTAAAACTTATGTGTACCTGTTTGCACATTAACCTACATGCTACATGCCGTTTCCTACAAAAGATTTTAACAATTATTTTGAATGCGAATTCAAATAAGTGGAAAAAAGTTTCTAAAACTAATATGTATCTGTTTGCGCATTTATCTCAAGCGATATTATTGATTATTATTGTAGATTTGGGAATTTTTGGTAAGTTATAGAAGCATTTGATGCCTACCCATCAAAGCGTCTCTTCTAAGCTACATGCCGTTTGCTACAAAAGACTTTAACAATTATTTTGAATGCGAATTCAAATAATTGGAAAAGTGTTTCTAAAACTTATGTGTACCTGTTTGCACATTAACCTACATGCTACATGCCGTTTGCTACAAAAGATTTTAACAATTATTTTGAATTCGAATTCAACTAAGTGGAAAAAAGTTTCCTAAACTAATACGTATCTGTTTGCGCATTTTCCACTTTTTTCACTTTTTTCCACTTATTTGAATTCGCATTCAAAATAAGTGTTATGCCGGATTTACACGATTGGAAAACTGCCAGTATAATGACAAAAGCAACAACAAAAGAATGGACAAATTCATTCTTTTTGTCATTATACTGGCAGCTTTCCATTCGTGTAAATTCGGCATTAAAGTCTTTTGTAGCAAACGACTTTTTGTTGGAAAAGACACTTTGACCGCTAGGCATCAAAAGTGTTTCTACAATTAGCGAGTATCTGCCTACACATTTACCTCAATCAAACTTTATTATTGATAACTAATCGTGATTTAAGATTTGGTCGTAAAAGGTAAATCATTTCATTTTAGTATCAAAAAAGATTCTTCTAAGCTTGAAATAGTTTTCTTCAAAACATTCTAGCAATAAGTTTCATAGAGAATCCATATAAAGTGGAAAAATGGATCCTCCATTTCTGAATATGTCCTTAAACATTTGCCTTAAGCGATATTACAGATTATTTTGGTAGATACGGGACTTTTGGGCTAGTGAGAAAAGCATTTAATGTCTAGCGGCCTAAGCGTCTTTTCTAAGCTAAAAACCATTTGCTTCAAAAGACTTTAAAATTTATTTTCAAAGAGTATTTGAGATACACATATTATAGAAATGACTTTCCACTTATTTGTGTTCTTTTTGTAAGCTCAGATAAGACGCTTTAACCACTAGAGTTCAAATAATTTTCTCTTTTATCCAAAAATCCTGTATCTACAATCACAACAAATATTATTGTTTATGGTAAATATTATGACATAATTTAGAAATTGGAGAAATACTTTTCCTTTTAATTGAGCTCTCTGAAAATAATATGTAGTCTTTTGTAGCAAGTAGCTTTTAGGTTGGGAAAGACGCTCTGGCCGCTAGACATCAAATGATTTTATCATTCACCCGAAATTCCCTAATCTACAATAATTATCAGGAATATTAGTTGAGGTAAATGTTTGAAGACCTATCAGAATTTGAAAATTCACTTTTCCATTTATACGGCTTCTCTTTGAATCTAGTTGCTAGAATCTTTTGAGGGAAACTGTTCCAAGCTTAGATTAGGTCATTTTTTCCGCTAAAATGAAATAAATTTACTTTTTATAACAGAGTCCTTGATCTCGATTAGTTATCAATAATAACGTTTGAGGTAAATGTGTTATCGGATACTCACAAATTGTAGGAATTCTTTTCCACTTATTTGTGTTTATTTGAACAAAAATGCTTAATCTTTTGAAGCAAAACGGCTTTCAGGTAGGGAAAGACACTTTGCTTGATAGAAATCAAATACTTTTCTCACTTATACAAACGTCATTAATCTATAGAAATCTTTTTAATTTCTTGCTACCGAAATAACTTTTCTAAGCTTGAAACAGTTTCCTACAAAAGGCTTTAGCAATAAATTTCAAAGAAATCACGTATATGTATGTACATTAGTGGAAAAATGTATCGCATTTCTGAATGTTTTGAATTATTTACCTCAAGCGATATTATTTATTATTGCTGCAGATTAAGGACGTTTGGGTAAGTGAGGAAAATATTTTATTTCTAGCAGCCAAAACGTCTTTTTGAAGCTAAAAGCCATTTGTTACTAAAGACTTTTGTAAATTGAGAAAAAATCTCGACTCCTAGCGTCCAGAGTATTTTTTCTAAACTAAAACCCATTTGCTTCAAAAGATTTTAGCAATTAATGGAAAAGTGTTCTTCAATAATTAAAATGTCTTAAATCATTTAACCGCAAACCATATTAATGATTATTATTGTAAGTTTTGGACTTTTCGGTAATTACTTTTCATTTATTCAAAGAGGACGATGCCATACTTCTTATAACATTTTTTTTTGCCGGCCGTCGAGTTTTTCCTTTGAAATAAGTGTTTTTAGAAATTGGAAAAAAACCCACAAGAACAACACTTTTATATATGATTGTTTTTAATTATTTGCAATTCTTAATTTGTTTCTTCAATTAATTAATTAACACTTACTTTAGAAGAAAAACTCGACGACCGGCAAAAAAGAATGGTTTTCGTTTTTTCAATAAGAAAATGACATTGACATCTTCCTCCTTCGTGAATAGTCAAGTAGTGTCAAGTCACGCATAAGGAGAACGAAACGAAACGAAACGAGACATTTTATTTTAAGGTTGATGACACAATAGGTGTGTTTTTTTCCTAGCCCCAATGGACTTGGACGAAAAAAACGACGTCGGGGCTAAGCAGTTCACATGTTAAATGCAACAACAACTAAGCCCTTTCGGGCTTAGCTAAGCCCAGAGAATTTTCGGGACTTAACTTAGGCCCAGATAAAAACTTTGTTACCGGCACGAATTCCATACTTGTTATCTATAGTTTGTATGGAAACTCCATCTTTGTTTCTGGGATGGCGTTGCTAAGCCCCGATGTCGTTTTTTCGTCCAAGCCCATTGGGGAAAGGAAAGAAAACACCTAATATTACTGTTTTAGTGCCTGTCTGCACTTTCTTTTTACTGAAAGGTACATCCAGTGAGATAGGTAAGTAGATTTGATGTGCGAAAGAAGAAATCCACCGATGTGCAACTTTTGATAATATTTCTTGGCTGCAACTTGAAGGATTTTATTTGTGCAAGTCAGAGATGTATGTAGCTTAATAGTGTGAAAAGGATTTATTCAGCATAATGTAGACACGTTGTTCACTAAAATTACTTTCAGTGAGATGACAATGTAGACAGACACTTAGATTACACAATTTTATTGTTGTAAGGCTTAACTATAATCATTTTGTTGCAAAAAGTGTAAAGGTAAAAGCGCATACGCTAACGATACCTGGATGTGAAAAAAACGTACGAAAATTGAGTCTGGCGTGGTAAAGAAAAGACTAATTCAGTGATAGTTCTCGATATAAGAATCATCAACTTGTTTGTTTCTTAAATTATTTATTTAAGTTGATTTATGTTTTACTTTTATGCAAATGTTAAAGTTAAGACTGCCTTAACTTTTACTTTTTTAAAAGTTGAGAAAAAATATAGGATTGCGTAGTACGTTGATCAGGACAAAATATTTTGTTTACTTTGTACAAAAGTAAGTTGAATGTACATAGTTAAGGCTTTTCTTTCCTTCGGAAAATAAAGTAAGTAGGTACCTAATATTTTAAAGTACAAAGGCTCTCGCAACGATACAAAATACGACAGATACATTATGCTAAACAACAACAAAAAAAACCGCCGTCGGCGAATGTTTCGCGTTGGTCCTAGAGGGCCTTATGAATTATAGCTAGGCATTGCCAATAAAATTCTTTAGTGGTGTTTTTTTGAAACTTTATATAGAACTTCACTGTTGAACACAGTGTGTTTCAAAGGTGATACGTGTTAAATTCCAACTGAGCTTCCCTAAAAAGATTCGAAAACATGACTATTTTTGTTTTTGATAATTTTCTTACAAAATTTTCTATTCAGTGAACTGTTATTAGCTGTATCAACGCAAATTTTTTCAAACATAAAAAGTAATTGCGTTTTCAAAAAAATCATTCTTTACTTTCAACTTTGGAAAATATCCCAACTAACAAATTCACTCCTATAATCATCCATAGATGCTTTTCGTTTTCATTCATTCTATATGCATCAAAGAATTGGATAATATTCCATAGATTAAAAAAGGTGACCTTTTTCACTTCTATTGTACCTTTATGAAGATAAGTATTATAAGAGCATTTAAGAGGTATACATAAAATAAATATAAAAAAACATGTTGGTAGGTCCAGGAATCGAACCCGGGTCCTTTTGCACCAACTGCCTTGCCCGATAACCGCTCCGACAAACTCAGATATATAATTAATTGCATCAAATCGGAATCACTTTTATCTTGAACTGCAGTCTCCTATGAGGCAAAAAGCTATGGCTTACATTAGAAAGAAAATTTCATACAGTTAAGCCCGTATGACACTACATTTTTCTCTCATTTTTAAATGTAGTGTCATACAGGTTTTAATATTAAATCTCATTCTGGCTCACAAATGATGATATCTATTACTATAAACACTAAGTTTGTTTTTGGTGCAAAATATTTCTTATACTTCATAATAAGGGTATTCATGCAACAGCGTAAACTCGTCGTAAACATCGTAAAGTTGTAAACTTCGTAAATATGTCAAATTTTCCATACAAATTGTGACAGAATTACGAAGTTTAAAAGTTTACAACGTTTACGACGACTTTACGCTGTTGTATGAATACCCATAATAATACTAACTTTATTTTTCTGAGCGAGAGAAAAGCGTAACAATTTTGCAATATAAAATCATAATAGTGTGCTCTCAGCTTAAGGAATCAAATGTCTCGTTACCTATCATTCCCTTTATGCGTGGCTATTCACGAAAGAGGATGATGTCATACTTCTTAAATAATTTTTTTTTTGCCGGCCGTCGAGTATTTCCTTTTAAATAAGTGTTTCAGAAATTGGAAACAACCCACAAGAACAACACTTTTATATATGATTGTTTTTAATAATTTGCAACTCTTAATTTGTTTCTTCAATTAATTAATCAACACTTTTACATTAAAAGAAAACTCGACGACCGGCAAAAAAGAATGGTTTTCGTTTTTTCAATAAGAAAATGACATCATCCTACTTCGCGAATAGCCGCGCATAAGGAGAACGAAACGAAACGAGACACTTGATTCCTAAGGTGACGACACAATATTTTTATTTTAGATTATAAAATTTTATCTTTTTAAGGCTTAACTACATTCAAAACTTTTAGCAAAAAGCACAAAATCAAAAACATACGCGCATACGCTAACGATACCTGCGTTAAGAAATATCGTGCGAAAATTGAGTCAGGCGTGGTAAGGAAAAGACTAGTTCGGCGATAATTCTGGATATAATTGACATGTACTTGTTTGTTACTTAAATTATTTATTTACGTTGATCAATGATTTGCTTGTGTGCAAAAGTAAAAGTTGAGACCGCTTTAAATATTGTAAAATTTTAGGAAAAATATAAAATTGCTTATATACACCATGCCATTGAATATTAACACATGTAAAAAAAGTGTGAAGAAAGTCATGTATAAAGTATAATAGTGTGGAAGCAGAACATGAAATTTCATCACTCACAACTCGCCATCGCATCCCACACGATTTGTCAAAACCATCACACATTCTATCCCAATTGGGTGTTTAAGGTAATGGTGAAACTGATTTCTTTGTGGTTGCAGGTATGAAAGCAAAATATGAAATTCAGTTTCATCACACAAATATGGCAGTCGTATGAAACTCTATCCCACTTTATTCTGACATGTGTCAATACTCTGTGGGATAGTTTAGAACCACTTTTAAGACGTTGAGAAAGACATACAATTTTGCTCAATTTTGTATAAAAGAAAGCTGAATGTAGTAAAGGTCTTACTCTCGCTCAGAAAAATAAAGTTAGTGCATTTTAAAGTATAAAAATTATAATTTGCAAATTAGTAGCTAGGCCAATATTGTCCATACAGTTCATTAGTGTGTTTTTTTGAAACTTTATAAAGAACTTCAGTGGAATTGAACTTACTCCATTTGGCAAGATAAGAACGATGCAGTTTTACAATCTAGAATAATAATAGCTCTGTTTTTTTGGTAATTTTTATCTTCGCTTGAGAAAAAGTAGCACGTTAAATACAACAACTATTTCGTATAACTCCGTATTGTTGTTGTGTTTAACATGCAACTTTTTCTTAAGCGAAGATAAAAACGCACAAAAAAACAGGGCTAATGTTGTTTTCAACTTAGGAATCAAATGACTCATTTCCTATCGTTCCATTTTTGCGTGGCTATCCACAAAAAAAGAAGAGGATGATGTCATATTTCTTAAATCATTTTTTTTTGCCGGCCGTCGAGTTTTTCTTTTAAAACAAGTTGTTTTCAGTAATTGGAAACAACCCACAACAAAAACACTTTTATATATGATTGTTTTTAAAAATTTGCAACTCTTAATTTGTTTCTTCAATCAATTAATTGGCACTTTTATTGTGAAAGAAAAACTCGACGACCGGCAAAAAAGAATGGTTTTCGTTTTTTTCAATAAGAAAATGACATCATCCTACTTCGCGAATAGCCGCGCATAAGGAGAACGAAACGAAACGAGACACTTGATTCCTAAGGTGACGACACAATGTTATTATTTTAGATTATAAAATTTTATCTTTTTAAGGCTTAACTACATTCAAAACTTTTAGCAAAAAGCACAAAATCAAAAACATACGCGCATACGCTAACGATACCTGCGTTAAGAAATATCGTGCGAAAATTGAGTCAGGCGTGGTAAGGAAAAGACTAGTTCGGCGATAATTCTGGATATAATTGACATGTACTTGTTTGTTACTTAAATTATTTATTTACGTTGATCAATGATTTGCTTTTGTGCAAAAGTAAAAGTTAAGACCGCTTTAAATATTGTAAAATTTTAGGAAAAATATAAAATTGCTTATATACACCATGCCATTGAATATTAACACATGTAAAAAAAGTGTGAAGAAAGTCATGTATAAAGTATAATAGTGTGGAAGCAGAACATGAAATTTCATCACTCACAACTCGCCATCGCATCCCACACGATTTGTCAAGTGCTTATACCTGCACGAAAATATTTATGATCGGTTTTAAAACCATCACACATTCTATCCCAATTGGGTGTTTAAGGTAATGGTGAAACTGATTTCTTTGTGGTTGCAGGTATGAAAGCAAAATATGAAATTCAGTTTCATCACACAAATATGGCAGTCGTATGAAACTCTATCCCACTTTATTCTGACATGTGTCAATACTCTGTGGGATAGTTTAGAACCACTTTTAAGACGTTGAGAAAGACATACAATTTTGCTCAATTTTGTACAAAAGAAAGCTGAATGTAGTAAAGGTCTTACTCTCGCTCAGAAAAATAAAGTTCGTACATTTTAATGTATAAAAATTATAATTTGCAAATTAGTAGCTAGGCCAATATTGTCCATACAGTTCATTAGTGTGTTTTTTTGAAACTTTATAAAGAACTTCAGTGGAATTGAACTTACTCCATTTGTCAAGATAAGAACGATACAGTTTTACAATCTAGAATAATAATAGCTCTGTTTTTTTGGTCATTTTTATCTTCGCTTGAGAAAAAGTAGCACGTTAAATACAACAACTATTTCGTATAACTCCGTATTGTTGTTGTGTTTAACATGCAACTTTTTCTTAAGCGAAGATAAAAACGCACAAAAAAACAGGGCTAATGTTGTTTTCAACTTAGGAATCAAATGACTCATTTCCTATCGTTCCATTTTTGCGTGGCTATCCACAAAAAAAGAAGAGGATGATGTCATATTTCTTAAATCATTTTTTTTTGCCGGCCGTCGAGTTTTTCTTTTAAAATAAGTTGTTTTCAGTAATTGGAAACAACCCACAACAAAAACACTTTTATATATGATTGTTTTTAATAATTTGCAAATCTTAATTTGTTTCTTCAATCAATTAATTGACACTTAAACTTTCAAAGAAAAACTCGACGACCAGCAAAAAAGAATGGTTTTCGTTTTTTCAATAAGAAAATGACATCATCCTACTTCGCGAATAGCCGCGCACAAGGAGAACGAAACGAAACGAGACACTTGATTCCTAAGGTGACGACACAATATTATTATTTTAGATTATAAAATTTTATCTTTTTAAGGCTTAACTACATTCAAAACTTTTAGCAAAAAGCACAAAATCAAAAAAATAGGTGCATACGCTAACGATACCTGCGTTAAGAAATATCGTGCGAAAATTGAGTCAGGCGTGGTAAGGAAAAGACTAGTTCGGCGATAATTCTGGATATAATTGACATGTACTTGTTTGTTACTTAAATTATTTATTTACGTTAATCAATGATTTGTTTTTGTGCAAAAGTAAAAGTTAAGACCGCTTAAACTATTGTCAAATTTGAGGAACAATATAAAATTGCTTATATGCACTATGCCATTGAATATTAACACATGTCGAAAAAGTGTGAAGAAAGTCATGTATAAAGTATAATAGTGTGGAAACAGAACATGAAATTTCATCACTCACAACTTGACATCGCATCCTACACGATTTGACAAGTGTTTATACCTACCCGAAAATATTTATGATCGGTTTTAAGACCATCACACATTCCTTCCAACTTGTTTGTTTAAGGTAATGGTGAAACTGATTTCTTTGTGGTTGCAGGTATGAAAGCAAAATATGAAATTCAGTTTCATTACACAAATTTGGCAGGATGAAGTCATATTTTTTGAATAATTTTTTTTGCCGGCCGTGGAGTTTTTCCTTTATAATAAGTGTTTTCAGTAATCTGAAACAACCCACAAGAAAAACACTTTTACATATGATTGTTTTTAATTATTTGCAATTCTTAATTTGTTTCTTAAATTAATTAATTGACATTTTTACTTTAAAAGAAAAACTCGACGACCGGCAAAAAAGAATGCTTTTCGTTTTTTCAATAAGAAAAGGACATCATCTTCGTTCGTGAATAGTCACGCATAAGGAGAACGAAACGAAACAAGAAATTTTATTTTTAAGTTGATGAAACAATATTATTGTTTAAGTGCCTATCTGCACTTTCTTTTTGCTGAAAGGTACATCCAGTGAGATAGGTAAGTAGATTTGATGTGCGAAAGAAGAAATCCACCGATGCGCCACTTTTAATAATAATTCTTAGCTTCAACATGAATGATTTTTTTTTGTGCGAGTGAGAAATGTATGAAGCTTAATAGTGTGAAATTAAGATAGGTAGGTATATTGAACTGAAATGATTTTTCAGCATAATGTAAACACGGTGTTCACTAAAATTACTTTCAGTGAGAAGACAATGTAGACAGGCACTAAGATTACACAATTTTATAGTTGTAAGGCTTAACTATAATCAAAACTTTTAGCAAAAAGTACAAAAGTGAAAAAAATATGCGCAGCTTTATATAGAACTTAATTAGAATTTGTTGAACACAGTGTGTAATACGTGTTAAATTTCCACTGTCTTCGTTAATTTTCTTACAAGTTATTTATTCTGATAGTTCACAGCTGTATCATGGCAAATATTACCAAAAATAAAAAAAAGAATTTTCGTTTTATACTCTCAAATTTTGGAAAACACCAATAGGTACTGTCCTTTGAAGCTAGCTAATCGGAGCTGAATTGTGTCACAACATTTTATTCCTGGAATAATTAGCTGTTTTTTACTTGCGATGCTGTTTTTATATATGTAAGTTTAGCCCATATGACCTACAAGAAAACACAACTATTATTCTAAGCCCACTTTAGCTGAAAGATTGTGTTTAACCTTTCAGAAAAGGTTTTTTTGCTCTAGAGAGTTACTCCGAGTAACTTTTTTAATTTTTTTCGATTTTTTTTTTTTTTGGATTAACAGACAATTTTTCTATTAAAAATCCCATCTTCAAGTCTCTTTCCCTGAATTTTGTGTTTTTTCTCACGCTTTAGCACATCTTCATACAGTTAATATTAAATCTCATTCTCGCTCACAAATAAAAATATCCATTACAACTAACAATTGGTCTTCATATTTGGTGCAACAAATTCATTTATACTTTAAAATAATACTAGCTTAATGTTTCTGAGCGAGAAAAAAACGATAATCTTTTTCAATCCAAAATAATAACATTGTGCTTTCAGCTTAAGGAATCAAATGTCTCGTTTCCTATCGTTCCCCATAAGCGTCCTTTTTCAAAAGAAGATGATGCAATTTTACTCATTGGGAATCATACTTTCGTTTGTGCTGGGCGTCACCATAGAAGCTGTGCGAAAAAGTAAAATATTTAAAAAATAAATTCAAAGAAAAAAAAATTAAAAGTTGTAAAGAAAAACAATCAATTAAGTGAAAATAACAGGAAAACAATTTGGACCTAGAAGATAAAGTATTATTTTTGGGAAATTGAAAACCCTCATGTATGTAGGTAACCATTTTGATTTGCCTTTTATAATTTTTTACACATATATATATAATTTTTTGCGTTTTGCTGGAAAAAGTTCATTGTAAAAGAAATGTAGTTATATGTAAAGTGTAATGGTAGGAATATTTTACCATTTGTTAATTTGTGTGATATTTTGCATTTACACTTTCAGTAGGAAAGTTCTAGGCCACTTGTTGAATTCGTGGGACAATTTTGTTTGCCATGTGCTTTTTCGTTCAACACAGCATTTTAAATTGAATCGATCATTTCAAAAACCACATAAGTCGCACAGTTAGAATTTTTCAGGAAGTAATAAATATTGTGTCATTAAAAAATGAGCGAGTTGTTAGGAAGTTTTTTGGGCTCAGTATAGCATTGGAGTTAAAAAGATTGAAATAGGAATCGAAAAAATTCACAGTTCATCAATATTCATAAAGAAAAAGTCTGAAAACTGATCGTGACTTATGTTGTTTAAATAAAGTCATAGCTTTTATTTCTTTAGAGCATTGGAGTTTTAAGAGATTGAAAAATGCATCGAAAAAAATTCACAGTTCATCAATATTAATAATGAAAAATTCTTGACTTATGTTTTTTATTAAAACCATAGTTTTTATTGCTTATGATTGAAAATTACACTTAAACATTACCTTGTTAGTATGTCACAGGTTTTAATTTATCATATTTTAATATATTTAACCCTTAATTACGATGTTCAAAGGGTAGACACGGTGAGTACTGGCAAGCTAGCTGGGCACATATGTATGTACATATTCTTTTAGTGTAAAATCACTCGCCGCTTTACTCGCTTCCAAATAACTGGCTTCGAAAAGGCTTCATAAATAACTTGAGTTCTAATGGTCAAATTTAAATGATAAATGTTTTAGAATCACGTTAAATTATTAATTAACATTATACTGTGCCATAATGATACTATATTTAATATGTACGTTAGCGTAGCAATGGGCAAATCGGCTTGTCAAATCAGTAAATGAAATTGATTTATGCACGGATTCAAAACGATGTTCTGAATTTCACTTTCAGGGTAGCCAGTATGCTAATCTTTTTGTTTTTCTAAGCATTAAAAACCAGATTATAAACTTCCAATTTGATAAAAAAAAATAAAACATGAGTTATAGAAAATGCGTTTTCAAGAAAAAGGATGATGCACTTTTTCTTATTGGAAATCGTGTTTTTTTCTTCAACCTTTGAGTTTTTTAATAGTAAAATTGTTTAATTATTTAAATGAACAAATTGAGAGTTGCGGAGAATCAAAAACAATCATACCAAGGTATATAAAAAGAAAACAATTGAAAAAACAATTTGAACTGCCTGCAAAAATACAGGATTATTTTTGGGAAATTGGAAACAACCCCTCATGTGAGAAGGTAACCATCTTGATTTGTCTTTTATACATTTTTATATTTTTTCCTCTTGTGCGTTTTGCTAGGACATTTATTCATGTTAAAATAAATTTAAAAATATGAAGGGTCCAGGGAAAAAATGACTTTTTTGAAAAAAAAAACGTAACTAATGATGCCATCGTGTAGATTTTTATAGATTTCTGACGAAATATAGCTTTCTTCACATGGGATTTTTAAAACTCGCAAAATAGCGCACACTTCCTAAAAACTTTTTCCCAAAAGTTTTTTAGTTCCAAAAATTAAATAAAGCGATAATAAACGAAGAGAAACTTGTGTCTAGGTTTAGCGACAGGGCAAGGAAATAATTTAAAAAAATATCCGATATTCTTCATACTTCCGGTCAAAGTCCTGTCAAAACAGATTGAATTTCAAAACTGGTCCAATGGACACGTTTGTAGAAATAATTTCATTTTCAAACTATATTTTTAAAATCAAAAGAAGATGATGCAATTTTTCTCAATGGGAATCATACTTTCGTTTGTGTCAGACGTCATCATAGAAGCTGAGTGAAAAAGTAAAATATTTAAGTTAAAAAATTTAAAGAAACAAAGTAAAAGTAGCAAGAAAAATAAAAACTAAGTGAAAAGAAGAGGAAAATAATTTGGACTGGGAAGATAAAGTATTATTTTTGAGAAATTAGAAACAATCCCTCAGTATTTAACAAAATTTTGACTTCATCTAACACTTTCCTTATATATTTGAAAACACATGATGAACACTTGTTTTGACATAAGTCGGACTTTGTCAATGTTATTAAACTTTGACCCCGACCTTATAATTTTTTTTTTGGGTTTGAGTTACCTGGTTCTTCACGACCGCCACGGATATATCGTCGTCGGTCAATGAAAACTCCCTAAGTCCATTTTATTTTTTTAGTGTTGAGACATTTGTAATTTGTAGTTTTACTGACCAGAATTTGAAAAATGTTTGATTTTGAGAATTTTTTCCTATGGAAATAGACCAACATAAGATTTACAGAAGTTATACGAAACTATTTTTTCTGTTTTATTAAATATGTCTTCTTTACGAGAAATTTCTCGATTGCGAAAAAAATGGACTTAGGGACAATGGACAATGGACAAAAAACAAAGTGAAAAGAAGTGGAAAACAGTTTGGACTGGGAAGATAAAGGATTATTTTAGGGAAATTGAAAAAACACCTCATGTTTGTAGGTAACCATGTTGATTTGCCTTTTATAATTTTTTAAACAATTTTTTCCGTTTTGCTAGCAAAATTGTTTATAGTAAAAGAAATATTTTTATATATAAAGAGTAATGGTGTGAATATTTTACCATTTGTTAATTTGTGTGATATTTTGGTATTACGCTTTTGGAGGAATGTTCTAGGCCACTTGTTGAATTCGCAGGACAATTTTGTTTGCAATCTGCTCTTTCGTTTAACACAGCATTAAAAATTGAAACGGTCATTTCAAAAACCACATAAGTCAAACAATTAGAATTTTTCAGGAATCAATAAGAACTGTGTCATTAAAAAGTAAACGCAATCTTAGGAAGTTTTTTGGACTCCGCATAGCATTACTGAGCATTAAAGGTATAAAGCGATCATATTAGCTTTTGTTTTGCTTCTATGATAGTTCAATTGAATTGAAACGCATCTTTTTTTTTACTATATATTTCTAGGTCTTTATTGCGTCATCGTCATAGAAGCAAAACAAAAGGTTATATAATATAAACTATTAACCAAGTTTAGCATAACAAGAATCTAAAAAATAAAGCGATATTAAAAGAAGAGAAACTTGTGTCTAGGCTTAGCGACAGGGCAAGAATATAATTTTAAAATACTAAATGTAATTTTGGTTTTATTTAAATAATGCCAACAATTTTTTTTAAATAATTTTTTATAAGATATGCAAAAAAGGAGTTCAAAGGAGGCTTTGAACTCTAACATCCCTATTACAAATATCAATTATCAACTTGATACTTGACAAACCTTGAAAATTGGGTTTTAAGCTCAATGTATTAAAAAACTATTGAACTATTCTTCAATATTTTTATTTTCTTGTGTTTCGCAACGGTCTGTATCGTTCCCAATAATCAAAATTTTTACATCAGTTGCATTTTTAAACATCGACTTTAAAATTTCTCAACTATCAAGTTGATGATTGATAATCGTAATAGGGTGTAAGCAGATGATATATTAATGGTAAAGGTGCTAATATTTTAGCATTTGTTAATTTGGTAATAGTTTCTATAGGCCACTTGTTGAATATATTAGGACAAGGTTTTTCGTTTAAAACAGCACTTAGAATTGCATTTGATTGTATTTCTGTTACTTTTTAGAAGTTAATGTATTAACTGATAATTGGTACTTAATAAAATAAAACGTAAATTAAGGGTGAAGTAGTAAATACTTTTGGTAAAGAAAACAGCTTTTTACTGTAGGGGATTCATTTAGTATTACGGGTACATAGTAAGCTTGTAAATCTTCAAAAATAATGCTAGCCAGAGTTAGTGTAATGAAAACTCAATGTTGCAAACGAAACATCAATAAAGCGCCTCGCCGGGAGGTTAAGACTGTTAATACAGTTCAGCTTATTGAGTGCACCTAGGTAACCTCTTGAGATTTTCGATACCAACATTGGAAGTAGAGCTTTTATGGGAAAGAGTAGATTTTAAATATTATCTATATTTACAGGTTTTTGACGTTTTGAAACATCAATAATGCAAATGGTAGGCGGTAGCGTCGAGTTTTTCTTTTAAAGTAAAAGTTTAAATTGATTAATTAATTGAAGAAAAAAATTAAGAGTTGCAAATAATTAAAAGCAATCATATATAAAAGTGTTGTTCTTGTGGGTTGTTTTCAATTTCAGAAAACACTTATTTAAAAGGAAAAACTCGCCGGCAAAAAAAATTATTTAAGAAGTATGACATCACCCTCTTTGGTGAATTGCCTCGCATAAAGGGAAAGATAGGTAACGAGACATTTGATTCCTTAAGCTGAGAGTACATTATTATTATTTAACATTGCAAAATTGTTACGTTTTTGTCTAGCTCAGAAAAATAAAGTTAGTATTATTATGAAATAGAAACTGATACTACTAACTCTATTACCCTAACAAAGGCCCTAAGCATGCTAGTCAATTTTAATCAAATTTTAATTTTTAAATTTAACTTTTACTTTTACAATAATTTAACTTCTTTGACTTTTTAACTAGCGATCTGCTTTTGCATAATACTTTTTTCTAATATAAATTTTTCTTTTTAAACTTTTTTTTATTTTAACTTATTTCATTTTCATAACTGCCGATAACTTGCAATCGAAATTGCCGTCGTTCTCGGTGTAGATGGACCCCAGCGCGTGCGGTATCTGGGGGGGAAAGAGGCGTGGGATTTTTTATTTTATTTAAAGAAAGCGGCTTACTCCACATTTTTTTTATCATTAAAGACCACTTCGAAAATCTCTAACAAATACAAAAATCTATCAAATCTTTTCAATTTCACTGAATTTAGCATTAACGATTGTAAATAATGTCAACACTTTTTTTTAAATAATTTTTTATAAGATATGCAAAAAAGTAATTAGCTGCTTTGAACTCTAACATCCCTATTACAAATATCAATTATCAACTTGATACTTGACAAACCTTGAAAATTGGTTTTTAAACTTAATATATTAAAAAACTATTCAACTATTCTTCAATTTTTTTATTTTTATTAAAATTTTTACATCAGTTGCATTTCTAAACATCGACTTTAAAATTTCTCAACTATCAAGTTGATAATTGATAATCGTAATAGGGGTGTAAGCCGACGATATATTAATGGTAAAGGTGCTAATATTTTAGCATTTGTTAATTTGGTAATAGTTTCTATAGGCCACTTGTTGAATATATTAGGACAAGGTTTTTCGTTTAAAACAGCACTTAGAATTGCATTTGATTGTATTTCTGTTACTTTTTAGAAGTTAATGTATTAACTGATAAAGCCCGTATGACACTACATTTTTTTCTCATTTTAATTCACTGAAAATGAAATCAAAGCACGACGTACAATTTCTTATTTAAACTTTGATAGGTATGAGTGGGTACACACTATATCCATAGATGTAAAAATGTCACAAAAAATCTATAAAAAATGTGATTTTAAAATTAAATTTGTCAAGCTCTGGCAGCTTTTCTTGATATTTCAGAATTAAAAATGAAAAATTGTTTCAAGGTACACTCAGTTACAAAAGTAGATATACACTGGACGCTAGAGAGCACTAGATTATGGTGTATATTTTCTTTTGGGACACATTGTAAACGTGAAATTTAATTTAGAGAAATGCTATCCCTTTCTTAAAAACACTTTTTATCCCTTTTTTGCTCAGCTGACACTTTGATAGATTAAATGAGAAATACAATGAAGAAAAAATGTAGTGTCATACGGGCTTAGTTGGTACTTAATAAAATAAAACGTAAATTAAGGGTGAAGTAGTAAATACTTTTGGTAAAGAAAACAGCTTTTTACTGTAGGGGATTCATTTAGTATTACGGGTACATAGTAAACTTGTAAATCTACAAAAATAATGCTAGCCAGAGTTAGTGTAATGAAAACTCAATGTTGCAAACGAAACATCAATAAAGCGCCTCGTCGGGAGGTTAAGACTGTTCATACAGTTCAGCTGATAGGTAACCTCTGGAGAATTTTGATCCCAATAATGGGGTAGAGCTTTTATGGGAAAGAGTAGATTTTAAATATCATCTGTATTAAAGAGCTATTTCACTGACTTAATAGTTCTTCAATTATTTTGTTTTTTTTTAATATTTTAAACAAATTTACTTAATAATTTTTTGCTATTTTTTATAAAGGTCAAAATTTAATAATGGCGTCTTCAAGTTGCCCGTCTGTCGATTCAAATTTTTTATCATTTAGTTTGTCGACTGAAACCAAATTTTTTTTTACGAAAGAGGTTAGTTAGTTTATAGATTTTATTTGTATTACTAATTTTTTGTTACGTTCTTATGTGTACCTTACTTGTTTGTAGATTTTTTTTTTAATTCTGCTATGTATGACTGCTTTCAAACACAGATAATTTTGCGTGGGATTCGTTTGGTTCTCACCCCTTTATTCGGTTTTTTTGAGAAGGATACGTAGTTTGATTTAAATTGCTGATGTTAAAAAAATTCAAATAAACGAATTGCAAGCTATGGTTGTGGGTGTTTAAAAGCAGTCAATTTGTTTTCATAAATTTAGTAATATCATTAAATAAAATAAATATTGCTGACTTAGTTGCTAGGGAGTTGCCCTTGCGCTACAGCTGGCTGAAGAAGTTGATGTGAATGCATATGAAAATACGTTGTCATTAAGTCACTTAAAAAGGAAGATATAGAATAGAGTTTACGTATTAATATCGTCAGTTCAAAGGTAAAATTAACTAAGTGCAGGAAAAAATGCTCAAAAAAACTAGAATGAAATTAATTTCTTAAATCTAAAAAGTTTCATTTTGCACGGTTTTTATAAGTACATTCAAAGGTATGAAAATTTACTTCAAAATTTAAGGGACGTGACTTTTCAGCTTCAAAAAGTATGTTGCAATCTAATTTTTTTCAAAAGTTTAATTTGTAAGTTAGTGAATTTTACTTTTGAACCGACGATATGTAGATTAGTGGTCAAATACAAATAATCACTGTTATTATTTAAATGTTGAACTAATGGTGAGTTCGTCCTTAGATATTCTGAACACTTTATCATCCGAAGAAGCTGATAAGAACTTGCTTCTCAGTTCAGTTGAAGAAAAGAAATTTCTGGATTTGTGGGCTGCATCCTATTGTTGCCGAAGAAAATTTGTCTGCGAAAATGGAGTTAGTGCATATTTCGAACGTTACAAGTTTCTAAAGGGGGATATTACAATTCAATTGGTAATTTATAACTTCATGCTTACCTAATTAAGTTTAGTTAAAATAAAACTATTGAATGTAAATATACACCCTTGTACCTCGCTTATTTAACTTTATTTTTTCAGCTACTTTCTGACGCCGTTAATTATTTTTCGGAAAACAACAAAAACAAGACAAAGATTGACTTTACGATTTCATCAAAGAGGCTTGATATTTTAGCAGAAATTCTATTGAGGCTCGCCTCAAAAAGTAAAAGTTTGGATTTGAAAAAATGGTGGCTTCTCTCTGAAGAGATAAAGGGGAGTAAAGGTAAGATTTATACTACACTTTTAAAAATAATATGTAAAGAATACTTTATTTTATACTAGAACTGTGCACTTTATTTGGCCTCCGAGCACTGCCATATTTTTTCCCTGTCAAACCTTTAAAGGCTAAGAAAGGTGTGACAACACCGAAACGGTCAACAAAGGCAGTCGCAGCAGCTAATTTCTTACCTCTGTTTGCTACTGAGCAAGAGGCTCATGAATTTTATCAGCAAAATGAGATCACTACGCCAAGAATTCATTTGATTGGACAAGAAAAAGAGGTGAATAATTTAATTACAGTTGTTACCATTGAGGACAAGCAATTTGTGTTTAATGATTTCAAGAATGGTTTTCAGTTTTGTTTCGCAAGTTTTTTTGCATTAGATGTAGAATATCCTAATGTTTCTAGTAGCTTTTGGGTTTTAATACAACAGACCGCGTACCAACTCTATCTAACACAAGATAGACAGATTGAGGTTTCAAGAAATATTTCATTAAGAAAAGAAATTTTAAACGAATGGAAAAATAAAGACCCTCAAACAGGTAACGCTTTAGATGACGATTTTGGTTGTTTCTCTCCAAATGGCAGCTCTTTCAGTTTGTTGTTTTGAATGTGGAAATACATTTGAAAACCTTAATCTTTACCGAAAACACTTAAATACTCATACAAATCTCAAAAATTTTAAATGTGTTTTATGTCTTACATTTTTTTCCACATCTAAGGCCTTAATTAAGCATATAAAAACACATTTTAAGTCATGCTTAGAAAAAGAGTCAAATATTTCACAGATTCAAAACGAAAAAGAATTGAATGAAATTAATTGCAATGCAATAGGTTGTGATCTTAAAAATAATGTTAAGGATGTAATAAATCCTAATAGATTTTTATGTCACTACCGTGAACATTTTTTGAAGTTTATTCTTTCTATATATTCTGACGAAAATATAGCTCGAAAAAAATCCAAAGATCTACTGCTTCAAATCTGTAACCAAAATGAGTTAATTTTTGACTATCTCGAAACCACTGTCTCCAGGGAAGAAAACCAAGATTTTTTTGAAAGCTTACAAAAGATAAAAAACTTCAGTCATAAAGGCTTTACTTGTAGTGAATACAAATTTTTAAATCTCTTAGAAGATTTAAGTCTATACTTCCCTCCAGAAGAAAAGATAGTAGAAAAGCGATTAGATGTTCAAAGCAAAAATGAGTTACTTCAAACCAAGTTGATGAAGTTTTCATTGATGATATTTCCTTTGCGAAAAATATTTAAAGCTTTGTTGAATGACGTCAATTTCTTGGACACAGTACTTAAATACGTAGCCGAAATAAAAGAGCTAAAATCACGAGGTGTTGTTGTGAACGTTATGGGTTCTCAATTTTGGGAAAAGAAGTTACAAACCTTTGAAAAAAATCCTAGCGTTTTGTATCGTTTTGTGCGTTAGGTGCACATGCTGGAGCTTATAAAATAGGAGGTTTTTATGTGAAGATTGATTGTTTGCCCCCATGTTTGCAATCAAACCTAGATTTTATTCATTATTATTTTAGATTTGGTTCATTATTATTCTCTAATGATCGAACTAAATATGGTAACGAAACCATGTTCGAATTCATAATAAAAGAGCTGAATTATCTTCAAAATGAAGGTATTGAGATAGAACATGATACATATAAAAGAGTCAAATTTGTATTCGTAAGTTTGCTAGGTGATAACTTGGGTATACATGCAATTACAGGTTTTTCTGAATGCTTTATATGCAATTATCCATGTCGCATTTGTAAAATTGATAAATACTCTCTTAAATACTGTACAGATACTACGTTTCCTATTAGAAACAGATATAATTATGAAGAAGATCTTAATATGAATGATTTGTCCAAAACTGGCATTAAAGGAAAATGTGTGTGGAACAGTCTTCAATATTTTCACGTTACAGAAAATATAAGCGTTGATATAATGCATGATATTTTGGAAGGTGTTGCGCATGAAGATGCATGCAAAGTATTTGAAAAGTTAATTAAAAACAAAGTATTGTCTTTGGAAACCCTAAATTTTAGGATTAAAAAGTTTGACTTTGGTATTAAGAACAGACCGGACATTATTACTGAAACAATGTTAGAATGTAAAAAACTTAAGTTTACAGCAGCAGAAATGTTAAATTTTATTCTCAATCTACCTCTCATTATTGGTGATATAATACCCCCAAGCTCACAGGAGTGGCAACTAATACTTCAGTTAAAAAAATTTTAAGTCTTGTTATTCTAGAACAATATGTATATTACACACCATATTTGTTTAAAAACTTAGTAATGGAACATCACACATTATTCATAAAATTGTTTGGAGAAATTTTAAAGTTTAAGGCCCATATTCTTCTTCATTATCCTGCAATTATGTCAGACATTGGGCCTCTTAAAAATAAGTGGGCAATGAGATTTGAGTCAAAACATCAAACATTGAAAAATATTTCAAGATCCACAAAAAATCGTAGAAATTTAATCAAAACAATTTCTATCAAGATGCAACTCAAGACAGCATATTCCTTAATGCAAAGCAATGTTTATACAGGGTTGAAATATGAAAAGTTAAATGAAATAAGTAAGTCTCACTTACATAAAAAATTTGGATTATCTATTAAAAAAGAAATTGGAATAATGTATAAAATCAGGTCCTTAAAATCTAATGGAAGTATTTTAGAAGTTAATTGCGTAATAGAAATAAATTCATTTGATGAAGAAATAATTCAATTTGCAATCATAAAAACCATGCTTTGCACAGACTTAGAAGAATTTTATTTTGTGTGTCAATTGGTTGAAACATGTGGTTTCATTCAACATTATCAAGCCTTTAAAGTAAAAGTTTTAGATGCGTTTCGTGTATTTAATATTGATGAAATTTCTCTAGATTATACATCAAAAATCACAAAAATTTCAAACGGTGAGTTGTTTGTCAACTGGAAATTTATGAATCTTTAAAATCACTTACCTACACATACATGTGATTTATAAAAAAAATGCGTTATGTGCCATAAATATTAATTTTCAATTCAAAGCTATAAACATACATATAAATCTACAATAAAATATTTAAAAAAATATATTTAAGAAAAGATTTTAAAAACTGATGATTCATATTACTTTTATTCAAATTATTCATTTCTTTTAACATAAATGTTGATTAACCGATTTCCAAAAATTAATTATCACTATCAAATATATTTAAATTATTAATAATATTAAATATTACAAACAAAACGTTTTTCATTTTTGAATAAACTATATCGTTCATCTAAGTTTTGAATCATCGATAAACTGAGATTACTTTTAGTAAATATATTCATTTCCACATTTACATAACACACCACTGATGAACTTTCTTGGTCATTACTTGAAGCTTGTATTAAGCTTATGCTTAATACTTATTAAGCTTATGCAATACAGTTCTGATAGTGGACAAAATAAATGTAAATGTAGATAAAAAAACGTGGTTTTTAAAAGTTTTTCAAAAATTAATTATCAATTCTTTTTTAAATTGTAAGTCCTAAAAAGTATTTCCTGCAAAAATACGCTTTTTTTTTGTTTTAAATAAACTAAAGACCTAGTGTTGTCAACGATAATTTGAAATTACATTTATTTTCATTTTTTGGTTTTTATATTTATATAAATAAGGTCAAAAAGCGGCTTACTGTCATTTTCAATTATAATTACAATAAAATATTACAAAAACATAAACTACATGTAGTATGTATGTATCTCAGTTTTTAAGAATTTTCTGTGTTTACACCACTTGTATATCTATGTATATGTCCCTATAAATTTTACCCCTGTATATAGAAACTTGAATAGTTATTTTATGTTAAGGGGTTCTCAACGTCATCAATATTGGCCTTTTGGAAGCTCAAAGTTGCAAATGACACATCAATATAGCGCCTCGTCGGGAGGTTAAGACTGTTGGTACAGTTCAGCTAATTGGGTGCATCTAGGTGACTTCTTGAGATTTTCGATCCCACTAGTGACGGTAGATAAACAGACAGATTCTTCTGCATAAATGTTTAGAAACGCATATCATTTTAAGAGAGCTTCTCAGTTCGGTTGAATAAAAGAAATTTTGGGATTTGTGGGCTGATCCTATTGCTGCCAAACAAAATTTGTTTGCGGAAATGGAGATAGTGCATATATTTTGAACTTAACAAGTAATTAAAGGGGGATATTACAACTCAATTGGTATTTTATAAATACCAAACAAACAAAAACGAGACAAAAATTTACTTTACGATTTCATCAAAAAGACTTTGGCGGAAATTCTGGTGAAGCTCGCCTCAAAAAGCAAAAGATTTCTTACGCGTTACTTGTAGCTTGTATTAAGCTTATGCCACACTGTTCTTATAGTGGAAAAAATGTATACAAATGGAGATAAAATCGGTTTCTAAACGTTTTTCAAAACCAATTATCAACTCTGTTTTAACTATAAATCCTTAAAAATATTCCTAAAAAAACATGTTTTTTTCTTATATTAACTACTATCTATATGGTTTGTCTAAGTATTAAAACACCTGGTGAAACCATTGATGGTTTGAAATGACTTTAAGTAAATTTCTTTATTCCGGAATTTTGTCATTTATTGCAACTTTTATACGTTTTTCAAAACTCCATTACAATTATGGAACTAGAATTACTACAAAATACAATACCAACAGAAATCCTCACTCGTTTTTACTTAGTATCCAAAACCACTACCTTTTGGGCTTAAATACAACACACCGGGCTTAAACCCTTTCCACATTTGCATAACACAGCACTAGCACTTTCCACATTTACACAACACAACACAACACTGCATGATGAACTTTCTGGCTCGTTACTTGTAGCTTGTATTAAGCTTATGCGTCACTGTTCTGATAGTGGAAAGACTTTATACAAATGCAGATAAAAAGCGGGTTTTAAACGTTCTTAAAAATCCATTATCAATTCGTTTTTAATTAGAAATCCTAAAAAAATATAAAAAAAAAAAACATGTTTCTTTTATATAAACTACTGTCCATATGCTTTATCTAAGTTTTAATGACAGCACCAATTAATAGTTTGAGATAATTTTGAGTAAATTTCTTCATTTTTGAATTTTTACATTTATCACAGATTTTACACGTTTTTGAAAAATGCTTCCATTAGCTTTTGAATTTAAATACAGCACACCGCGTTTTAACCGTTTACACATTAATATAACACAGCACTAAATGATGAAATGTATATCTCGTTACTTGTAGCTTGTATTAAGCTTATGCGACACAGTTCTGATAGTGAATAAAATGTATGTAAATGTAGATAAAAGGCAGTTTTGAAATGTTTTTCAAAACTTAATATCAACTTTTTTTGAATTATGAGTCCTCAAAAATATTTCCTTAAAAAAACATGTTTTTTTCTTATATTAACTACTACCTTTATAGTTTATCGAAGTATTTAAAGACTTGATATTAGTATTGATAGTTTGAGATTACGTTTTAGTAAATTCCTTCATTTTTGAATTTTTACATCTTCGCAGTTTTAATACGTTTTCATTTTTATACGTTTTCATTGCTTTTGTGCATCCTCAGATATTTTGAACACTTTATCAGCCGATTCTTGGCTCATAAGGACTTACTTCTCAGTTTGGTTGAAGAAAATTTGTTTGTGAAAATGGAGATAGTGCATATATTTTGAACTTTACGAGTATTTAAAGGGGGATATTACAACTCAATTGGTATCTTATAAATACCAAACAAACAAAAACGAGAAAAAAATTCACTTTACGATTTCATCAAAAAGCCTTTGGCAGAAATTCTGTTGAAGCTCGTCTCAAAAAGCAAAAGATTTTTTGCGCGTTACTTCTAGCTTGTATTAAGCTAATGCCAAACAGTTCTGATAGTAGAAAAAATGTATTCAAACGGAGATAAAAACCGGTTTTAAACCATTGCCTTAATCAAGTATTAATTCTTTTTGAATAATTATAAATCCTAAACAATATTTCCTCCAAAAAAACATGTCTTTTTATATAAACTACATTCTATATTCATTCTATATTCGTTTATCAAGTTTTTATAGACCTGGTGTTGTTATTGATGGTTTGAGATTACGTTTAGTAAATTTCTTAATTTTTAATTTTTACTTTATCGCGGTTTATATACGTTTTTCAAAAATCCATTACAATTATGGTGTTATAGTTACTACAAAATATACAATACAAAAATCCTCACTCGTTTTTATTACGTCTCTTGCTTTCACTTGCTTTTGAATTTAAATACAACACTCCGCGTTTAAGCCCTTGCCACATTTACATAGCACAGCACTAGATGATGAACTTTCTTGCTCGTTACTTGTAGCTGTATTAAGCTTATGCGACACAGTTCTGATAGTGGACAACATATATGTAAATTTAGATAAAAAGCGGTTTTTAAACGTTTTTCAAAATCAATTTTCATCCATTTTTAACTTTAAATCCTAAAGAAATATTTCCTACAAAAAAAAACATTTTTTTTTCCTTATATTAACTACTACCTATATGGTTTATCCAAGTATTTAAAGACCTGGTGTAACCATTGATAGTTTGAGATTACGTTTTAGTAAATTTCTTCATTTTTGAATTCTTACATCTATCGCCATTTGTATACATTTTTCAAAAATCCATTATAATTATGGTATTATAATTACTACTACAAAATACAATACAAAAATCCTCACTCGTTTTTATTATGCTTTCACTTGCTTTTGCACTTAAATACAACACTCCGCGTTTAAGCCCTTGCCACATTTACATAACACAGCACTACATGATGAACTTTTTGGCTCGTTACTTGTAGCTTGTATTTAGCTTATGCGACACTGTTCTGATAGTGAACAAAATGTATGTAAATGTAGATAAAAGGCGGTTTTAAAACGTTTTTCAAAATCCATTATCAATTCTTTTTTAATTATAAATCCTAAAAAATATTTCTTACATTTTCTTATATTTCTTTTATATAACCTTCTGCCTATATGGTTTATCTAAGTTTTTAAGGACCTGGTGTTGTCATTGATAGTTTGAGATTACTTTTTTACATTTTTATTTTTTTACATTTATCGTGGTGATATACGTTTTTCAAAAAGGCTTCACTGTTTCCACGATATTCTTGTTCCTTTACTTCTTCTTCTTTGGCAAGAAGCCAAGAGGAAGAAATGTACATATGTACATATTTGGTGGAGGAAACTCCATTCGTGCGTCGGAGCTAGTTTTTTAAATTATAAATCCTAAAAAATATTTCCTAAAAAAAATTGTTTTGTTCTTATATGAACTACTACCTACATAAGTACATATATGGTTCATCAAGTTTTTGAAGACCTGATGGTGTTGTCATTGATAATTTAAGCATAGGCACCCGGAGGGGGGCAAGGGTGGGCACTTCCCCCTCCCCCTGGCTCTGGGCAATACCACACCACTAACATTTTTTTTTAATTTGTTATGATGAATTTTATAAAATATTTTCGCTTTTTTGTAGGAGTCCATGATTTGCCCCCACTGGCTCTCGACCAGGCCGAATATATCTGAAAATGTCCTCATTTTTTTCAATATTGTTTTCAAAATATGGCTTTTTTCTTGACAGCTTCTTTTCACTGTTTATGGTTTTCCCCCTCCTGGCAATTGCCAATAGAAAAGGAGGTTCTAGGTTATTTTGAGGAACATGCAAAAATGCATGAGAAGGATATTGCCTCTCAAGAAAATGGAGAGATAAATTGCGAATTGTTGCTTGCCTAAAATAATTCACAACTTTTTTGTGAGTGATTTTGGTTACGATTCTGATTTGTGACATCAAAGCAAGAGCCATTCCTTGTTTTCCAGTTCCTATCCGCTACGCTATCTAGCTACCTTTAAAAAATTCAGATATTTTGAGTTGCTTTTGTTTCAGCTATCATCAGGTGTTTTTTGCGCAAGGGATTACAACAACACAAACATTTCCAAAGAGCTTTGGATTATTTTTGAATAAGGAATTCAATTTTTTGTTTAGAATTTCTAAATGATTAAATATTTTTTTCAAAATCCAATTCAATTCTGACGTCCTACTTTCATCACCTTTTACGCATTTTACAATTTGTTTTGGCCTTGCCCCCCTAGACAAAATCCTGCGGGCGCCTATAAATTTGAGATTACGTTTAAGTTAATTTCTACATTTTTAATTTGATAATAGGCGCCCGGAGGGGGGCAAGGGAGGGCAATCTGCCCCCCTCCCGTGGCTCTGGGCAATACCACACCACTAACATATTTTTCTATTTGTTATGATGAATTTTATAAAATACTTTCGTTTTTTTGTCGGAGTCCATAATTTGCCCCCCTCTGGCTCTCGACAAGGCCGAATATATCTGAAAATATCCTTATTTTCGATATTATTTTCCAAATTTGGCTATTTTCTTGACAGATTCTGTTCGCTGTTCATGGTTTTCCCCCTCCTGGCAATTGCCAATAGAAAAGGAGGTTATAGGTTATTAATATTTTCAAATGTTTGAGGCACATGCAAAAATGCATGAGAAGGATATTGCTTCTCAAGAAAAGGGAGAGATAAATTGCGAATTGTTGCTTGCCTAAAATAATTCACAACTTTTTTGTGAGTGATTTTGGTTACGATTCTGATTTCTGACATCAAAGCAAGAGCCATTCCTTGTTTTCCAGTTCCTATCCGCTACGCTATCTAGCTACCTTTAAAAAAAATCAGATATTTTGAGTTGCTTTTGTATCAGCTATCATTAGGTGTTTTTTGCGCAAGGGATTACAACAACATAAAAATATCCAAAGAGCTTTGGATTATTTTTGAATAAGGAATTCAATTTTTTGTTTAGAATTTCCAAATGATTAAATATTTTTTTCACAATCCAATTCAATTTTACGATTTGTTTTGGCCTTGCCCCCCTGGACGAAATCCTGCGGGCGCCTATGAATTTGAGATTACGTTTTAGTAAATTTCTTCATTTTTAAGCTTTTGCGACAAAGTTCTATGAATAAATTTATGTAAATATTCTTTTTCTTATGATTTTCGATTACAACAGTGGCGGTAGAGATTTTATGGCATAGACTAAATTTTCATCTGCATAGAGATTTTCGACGTCTTCAATGTTGGCCTTTTACAACCTTTAAAACCTCAATGCTGCAGATTTTCGACGTCTTCAATGTTGCCATTTTACAACCTTTAAAACCTTAATGCT
The DNA here is from genome assembly GCA_963921185.1 of Dasysyrphus tricinctus. Lineage (NCBI taxonomy): Eukaryota > Metazoa > Arthropoda > Insecta > Diptera > Syrphidae > Dasysyrphus > Dasysyrphus tricinctus. Next base: position 74,537,530 of record OY992533.1, read on the forward strand.
GCAAATGAAGTAATTTTTTTTTAAGTAAAATTTATTGAAAAGAAAAACTGAAAGCTATGAAATATATTCCCATTAATATTTAAAAAATACCAATATAAATTATGTAAGATAACCAGAAATGTAAAATTTTAATTAATTGGCTGTCCTTTTATATAATTTTGTTTTATATATATTTTATGTTATGAAAGTCAATAATTTAATGTTAGTTTGTATTTTTTAATTACCTAATTATAAAATTACAGTTTTTTATAAAAATTATATTAGAAAATTATTATTTTAAAAGATTTTCACAAACCATTTCCATGGAAAGCCATTACAATATAAGTTAAAAAAAAACGTTGTGCACCTATATTTAAAAAAAATATTTTCTGTATTATTTCAAAAATTTGTTTTATTCTTTCCAAAAATTAGTTTTAGTACTAACTTTATATTTATAAATACATACAAAACTTAATTGTAATAAAATAATTTTTACTAAGCTACATCGCTTAAAACAAATGAAAAGTTTTTATTTCAGCATATAAACCCATTGGACCACATTGTTTTTGAATATTAGCGCTGATGATAAGGTACATTATTGATTTTTTACTTTATTTAGTCAGTTCACGTAAAACTTGGGCAATGAATTTCCTATATTTGAATGTAAAAATATTATAAATATCGTATTAGCTGTTATAAATAAAGCAGCTTCTGAGTAACGGATATTACGAGCTACTATAAGGTTACGTGCAACAACTACGGAGTTAAAGATCAATAAGATATTTTATCATGGCAAACAGGATTCACTGCTTTGTTTATTTAGCTAAACTTTTAATCTCATCTTCAAAACAGTTTGGAGTAAACGTTTATTAAGGGCAAGAAACAATATTGCTATTGAAATGGAGCTTCTTTAGAGTTTGTGTTGATTGAAGTAAGTATTTCTGTTAAATGATAAATCAGCTTCATAGCAAGGATTATAACTTTCATGGTAAAAGGAAATCACTGCAATGATCATGTAGTTAAACTATGAAAGCCATCTATAAAATCGTTTGGGATAAACGATATTGTCATTGCAGTGGAGCTTCTTTAGAGTTTGTGTTGATTGAAGTAAGTATTTCTGTTAAATAATAAATCTGCTTCCGAGCAAGGATTTTAACTTTTATGGCAAAAGGAAATCACTGCAATGATCATGTAGTTAAACCATGAATGCCATCTATAAAATCGTTTGGGATGAACGATATTGCCATTGCAGTGGAGCTTCTTTAGAGTTTGTGTTGATTGAAGTAAGTACTTCTGTTAAATAATAAATCTGCTTCTGAGCAAGGATTTTAACTTTTGTGGCAATAGGAAATCACTACAATGATCATGTAGTTAAACTATGAATGCCACCTATAAAATCGTTTGGGATAAACGATATTGCCATTGCAGTGGAGCATCTTTAGAGTTTGTGTTGATTGAAGTAAGTATTTCTGTTAAATAATAAATCTGCTTCTGAGCAAGGATTTTAACTTTTGTGGCAATAGGAAATCACTACAATGATCATGTAGTTAAACTATGAATGCCACCTATAAAATCGTTTGGGATAAACGATATTGCCATTGCAGTGGAGCTTCTTTAGAGTTTGTGTTGATTGAAGAAAGTATTTCTGTTAAATAATAAATCTCCTTCTGAGCAAGGATTTTAACTTTTGTGGCAATAGGAAATCACGTCAATGATCATGTAGTAAAACTATGAATGCCAGCTATAAAATCGTTTGGGATAAACGATATTGCCATTGCAGTGGAGCTTCTTTAGAGTTTGTGTTGATTGAAGTAAGTATTTCTGTTAAATAATAAATCTGCTTCTGAGCAAGGATTTTAACTTCTGTGGCAATAGGAAATCACCACAATGATCATGTAGTTAAATTATGAATGCCACCTATAAAATCGTTTGGGATAAACGCTATTGCCATTGAAGTGGAGCTTCTTTAGAGTTTGTGTTGATTGAAGAAAGTATTTCTGTTAAATAATAAATCTCCTTCTGAGCAAGGATTTTAACTTTTGTGGCAATAGGAAATCACGTCAATGATCATGTAGTAAAACTATGAATGCCAGCTATAAAATCGTTTGGGATAAACGATATTGCCATTGCAGTGGAGCTTCTTTAGAGTTTGTGTTGATTGAAGAAAGTATTTCTGTTAAATAATAAATCTCCTTCTGAGCACGGATTTTAACTTTTGTGGGAAAAGGAAATCACGTCAATGATCATGTAGTAAAACTATGAATGCCAGCTATAAAATCGTTTGGGATAAACGATATTGCCATTGCAGTGGAGCTTCTTTAGAGTTTGTGTTGATTGAAGTAAGTATTTCTGTTAAATAATAAATCTGCTTCCGAGCAAGGATTTTAACTTTTATGGCAAAAGGAAATCACTGCAATGATCATGTAGTTAAACCATGAATGCCATCTATAAAATCGTTTGGGATGAACGATATTGCCATTGCAGTGGAGCTTCTTTAGAGTTTGTGTTGATTGAAGAAAGTATTTCTGTTAAATAATAAATCTCCTTCTGAGCAAGGATTTTAACTTTTGTGGCAATAGGAAATCACGTCAATGATCATGTAGTAAAACTATGAATGCCAGCTATAAAATCGTTTGGGATAAACGATATTGCCATTGCAGTGGAGCTTCTTTAGAGTTTGTGTTGATTGAAGTAAGTATTTCTGTTAAATAATATATCTGCTTCCGAGCAAGGATTTTAACTTTTGTGGCAAAAGGAAGTCACTACAACGATCATGTAGTTAAACTATAAATGCCATCTATAAAATCGTTTGGGATAAACGCTATTATAATGTGTGATAATCGATATTGCCATTGAAGTGGACCTCCTTGTGAGTGTGTTGATTGAAGTAAGTATTTCTGTTAAATAATAAATCTGCTTCAGAGCAAGAATTTTAGTATTCATGACAAAAGGAGATCACTGCAATCATCATGTAGTTAAACTTTGAATCTCATCTATAAAGTCGTTTGTGGTAAACGCTTTATTTATCTTGTCATTGGACCCGATTTTCTTTAGAGTTTGTCACAAACGCTTTTGTAATTCCCCTGAATAAACATTAGAGTTTATGTTAACTGAGGTATGCACTTCTCTTTAAAAGTACATTCTTTTCGGACAAACTGTTTCTTTTTTTGTGACTAACTAGATACACTATAGCGTTTATTTTGTTAATCTTTGTGTCGTATCAACAAAATTGTTGGGAATCAACCCTTATATACTATATAAGGAGTTAGATTTAAGCGATTTTGTAGGTACGGCTTGGGGTTAAACACATTTGCATTAGGCAATATTCGAATTTGTGGGTATGAAGATTTATTTTTATCCGGATGTACATTCCTGTGTGTTGTAAAATACATTCCTTATTAAAATCGTCAGAAATGTATCTCACACCTAAAATATAAAGCTGCTGCCACAGTATCTCTAAATTAGATTATAATAAGCTCTTTTCGAGTTTGGTCCTTTTTCCGCTTGTGGCTATCGTTTTTCGCATGGTGAGAAAGGATTTTTTTTCTGGGTGTATATCTCTGCATATCCCATTTATCCATATTCTAGTTTAATAGGAAATAAAATATAAAATACAAAAAAAAATATACAAACAGACGTATGGAAAATCTTAAACTAAATCGAAAGACAAAGTTGTACATCTTATACGATACGAGTGTATACCAGCAGCTTTTCTACATTCCTATATTTAACTAAGAAAAATAAATCCTTAAAAGAATCACATCGTCATGTCATTTATATAGTAAACGAAGAATAAAAGGATTTATATGCGTATATAGCGTATGTAAAATATCTCATTCCTTTTTATTTCGCTCAAACCAACCAACCATCCAACGTTAAGTCTCTTCACAAGCTCAGTCTATGGAATTTGTATGAATTGAATTAACATTATTAAAATATTCTATCCAAGGATATTGCTGGTAATAAATAAGTGAAACATATGTACATGTATACTCCATAAAAATGTTAAATACGCGAAACCAACTACCAGACAGGACGAAAAGGACATCAGACTGAAATAATGTCGTTTCTATTTGTTCAATGTGAATAGTAAAAAAGCTATTTGAAAGGAATTGTAATAATTCTCACTTTATTTATAGAAACACATCCTCTCATTCCCTGGACATTAGTTCTATTCTTTTTTATAATAAGCTTTGTGATTCTTTTTTTAAGGAAGAACGTTAAACTATTTTTTCTCAAACTGCAAACTTAGCTTTTATTCGAATAATTACACTTAAGTCTTAATCCTCATCAATATTATTAAATTCCCTCATGATAATCCAAATGATTGGTTAAACCCCAAAAAAACTCTTGCTGTATCTAAACAAAACAACAATCGCATTCTACCCAATTTGTATTATATTTATTCTCTTTATTCCATCTGCAGATTGCATTGTATTTCGATGATGAACATTCTCGCTCGTTGCCCCGCCCTAACAATCCATTAGTTTCATTTTTAGAAAATACAAAACAAAACAAAAAAAAAGCTATAAGAGCTAGTATAACTGTATACAAAACCCAATGATCCATGTTATTCATAATTTTGCCTGCACAAATAGACCAACCATCATTCCCCCATTTTCCAAACACTTCCACTTAAATTTACAAAAGTGAACTTTACATTCAATCGCACAGGCCCAGGAGGACTACCCCAACTACTATACTCCTCTACTCTTGAGATGAGAAGCGTACTTTTACCAATACACTCTTGTGTTCTTGTTCACTTCACTTCATTTCACTTCACTCCACTCAGAGAAAAATATAAAAAAAAAATATATAAATAAAAAAAATCTTAAGCAGATACGCTACAGAGAGAGCTTGGTATCTTATAAGAATTGGATAGAAAATAAAAAGTGCAGATACACAATATTAAATATTTGTTAAGTAATATTGAAAACGATGAAAGATTGATGCTTTTGTGTTTTCTTTGCATTCCTCCTGTTTTTTTTTTTTAGATTTTTTTTTTCTTCTCAAACCACCCACCACCCTATACTACATCACTACAAACTCCATCACAGTCATCCATCCATCGATAGTATGTTTGAGTCAGGACCATCAGGAGTTCTAGGAGGAAGGAAAAAAAAGGATCATCACTGAACGAGGAAGAGTAACATGGTAACAAAGGAAATTTATTATCGCCAATCCATCCTTGGATAAAATAAAAAGATATGCCGCCGAAGGAGGATGAAGGAGTAAAAACTGGATTGAGAGCGAGGTGATGGCTGTTTGTGTGTGTTAAAGGCAAAAAGGAATACCAATGTAAACATCTTAGTCATTCGGTTTGCCATTTTTGTCTTCACCTCCGCCCCATTCTCTCTACTTGTCAAACAAAATTGGGCGGATAAAAGCCAAACAAAACCCAAATAACAAGGATGAAAATAGAAGACGAACGAACATTTTCTATTCGTAAATAAAAAAAAAAAACTAAATCCAAACATGCGAAACGAGTAAAAAGGAACATTTTTTTTATTGTCTTTCTGTATACTTTAATCCTTTATAGCCTTTTTTAGATCATTTTGAGGAGTATAATAACAACATATGAGTATGTGTGTACTTGCTATGGTGAAATCGTTTTTTTTTTTTTTTAAATCACAGCATTTGATAGCAGTTTTAAATGAAATTAGCTTGGCCAATGGGAGATGGAAGATAAAAAATGCAGTTTTTTTGTCATTTAAATATCTTTTTCTTGAAAATTTTCTGGTAACTGTTATTCAATCAAAGGACAGCTATTCGCCTCAAAGCTTCTTCACAGTGAGCTTCTTCATAATGAGATTGATCACTCCGCTATTCTGAATTCATTCGGATCATTTCCAAGTTAACACTGACAACACAATCCCACTGCGTATTATGAATTGCTCCTACGGCGCACAGCACACACGTTGCGCTGCCGTTGAGGAGGGTTTTTTGTAGGAAAATATCCAAATGTACACATAAACCCTACTCGATTCTTGCGCTGTGCTCGAGGAGGGTTTTTTGTGATAAACCATAAAAATCGTATTCATAAGCCCTCGATTTATGCGCTGAAACGGAGGATGTTATCAGTTGTCTTATTACTTATTTTCTTAATTTCATCTGCTCCAGGACTAGGTTGAAGAAATCACATAATAACGCATCTCCTGAACCCTGTACACGTCTGGAATAACTCGGATGAGCTGTTACCCATTTGCACGTTGCACCGCGTAATTTGTAACATCATGCGGCATAGCTGGATCACTTTTTTCGGGAATCCGTGTCCGACATCGTCAATAGAAGCTCTTGGCGACTTATGCTATTAAATGCGGATTTGAAGTTGATGCAAAGCTGGTGGGTCTCGACATGAAATTCGTTGGTCTTTTTCAGGATTTTCCTCAATGTGAAGATTTGGTCTATCGTTGATCTGCCTGGCCTGAAACCACACTGGTCTGAGCCGATCAGTTTTGCAGAAAAGTTTTAGACGCTCACACAGTACTTTGGATAGGATCTTGTAGGCAACATTAAGTAGGGATATGCCACGTTAGTGTTTGCGGAACATAGGATAGCCTTTCTTGTATATTGGGAATATGGTGTTATTTGACGAGTCGTCGGACATGCTTTCCTCCTCCCACTCTCAGTTGATGAGTAGATGCATGTACCCTACCAGGACATCTCCTGCATACTTGAAGAGTTCCGCAGGTAGGTCATCCAATCTAGCGGATTTGTTGTTCCTCACCTTGTGGATGGCTTTCTTAACTCCTTTAGTACTGGGCGCTGGGAGAGGATATTCATTGACTGTTCTCATGCTTTTTTGTTCTCCTGCTGTTTCCTCTACATGATGCCTACTAAGCAGTTGCTGGAAATCCTGCTTAATCCTGCTTAAATATGGGTAGAACTCACTGTGCTTCGATGACTAGGTTCCCTTCGCTGTTTCGAAGAGCTTGTGTCCCGGGTCTATAGCTAAATGCCATTTGCTTGGCTGTTTTGTACAACCGGTGCGGGTGTTGGTGGCGGTGCTAGACTCCTCGAGATACCTGAGGGGAGAGACTGTGGATGCTCTTTTTTTTCTTTCCTTCTCTGTTCATGGTACTTCTCTCTTGCTGCTCTTGTTGTCCGTTGCAGCATTTGCATTCGTGCATTTTCCGTCTCCTGCTTCAATACCGTGCATTCATCAACATTCCAGAGGTTTTTTTTTCCGGATGGTTGATAGCCTATGTAGGTCTCGGCTGTCTCCTGAATGATGTCTTGATACTGGTTCCACACCGGTTATTGACAATTGTGGCTGAGGGCACGGCAGAGAGTTTCCCGGCCAATTGCTCACTGTTGTCTCTGGCTTCCTCAGATGTGCTTGCTAAGGCATGCAATGTTGTATTTCTTCCTTTCGGCGGTCTTCGTTTTCTTTTCGTTGGACAGTCGGGCTCGAACTTTGTCATAACAAGAAAATGGTCAGAGTTCACGTATGCACCTCGGGGATTTCGCACGTCCAAGATGTTCGATGAGTGCCTTGCGCCAATTAGCACGTGTTAAATTTAGTTGGTGGTTTGACCATCTGGAAATCGCTAGTTTGCTGGGTGTATCCTTCGCCTGGGGAACCTAGTACTACTCATCACCGTATCACTGTACTACAAGCTGCAGCAAAGTATATTAGTCGTTATCTGATGTCGCTTCGCGGAGGCTGTGCCTTCCAACCAATCTACGAAATATATTTCCCTTCCCATCTTCAGTATTGAGGTCTCCCAGCATAACTTTGACATCGTACTCCGGACAGGCTCCCTCCAGGAGGTCTTAAAACTCCTCTTTGTTAGACCCCTCAGCTTTATCGGTTCCGCAACCAACAGATCGAAAATCCCCAAAATTCAAAATCCCAAAAGCTCAAAATCACGAAAACCAAAAATCTCGATAACACAAAAACCGAAATCCCCAAATATAAAAACCCAAAATTCTGATACCAACTGACCAAAAATCCTCAAAACCAAAAACCCTCAAAAGCTCAAAATAGCAAACATTTTCTGTAACGATAACCTTAAATCCCGATATTCTAAAATTCCGCTTAACTAAAAATCATTTAAGCCCTAAAAATGAAAAATCCAAAATCCCGAAAGCTCAATATCACGAAAATCCAATTCAAAATCTCAAAAGCTCAAAATCACGAAAATGCAAAATCCCGAAAAGACAAAAACTGAAATCCCCAATAAACCAAAACTCTGAAAACAATAATTGGTCTCCTGTTTTCCCAAAAATCCTCAAAAATACTTAAAATTGTAAGTTCATCATCATCATCGTGTCCTGTAACCCCGGCTGGGGCATAGGGCGTCAACAAAACGTCTCCATCCTTCACGGTCTGCTGCAAGGTACTTTAGCTGTGGCCACGTCTTTCTCTGGGATTCTGCTTCCGCTAAGACAGTTGATTTCCATGTTGTTCTTGGTCTTCCAACCCGCCGTGCACCCTGAGGATTCTATTCAAAGGACTGCTTTGCAATTTCATCGTTTGGTTTCCTCAGTGTGTGACCAATCCAACGCCATTTACGCTTTCTTATGTCGACGTCCAGCCGCTCTTGACTTGTCCTGCGCCACAATTCCTCATTTGATATTATTTGTGGCCAGCGAATCTTTAGGATGTGGCGAAGACAGCGATTCACAAAAGCCTGCAATTTCTTCGAAATGATAGACGTGACTTTCCAGGTTTCACAAGCATATAACAGCACAGATTTGACATTGGATTCGAAGAATCTCAACTTAGTGCGTAAGAAGATTTGACTTGATTTCCAGATTGGGGACAGAGTACCGAAGGCAGCACGAGCTTTATTTATTCTACTTTTAACGTCCAGATCCGTACCACCGTTTGCAGAGACAATACTGCCAAGGTAGTTGAACTGTTCCACTACTTCAACTGGCGTCTCCTGTAGAATAATACGCTGCTGTGTGGAGCGGCCTGTGAGCATTATTTTGTCTTTTTGCTGTTTATTCTTAGACCACTCGACTCTCCCTTCACTTGCAGTGCTTGGCACATCCCGTTCAGCCCACTGATGTTATTTGCCAGTAGACATATGTCATCGGCATAGTCTAAATGACTGAGCCTTTCGAACGGTCTCCATTGAATGCCCTGTTGCTCAGCTGTACCAACACCGGCCGTCAATACGTCGTCCATCGCCAGCAGGAAGAGAATTGGCGATAGAACATCCCCTTGTCTCACACCCTGATGCACTACGAAGGAGTCGGATAGCTGCCCATTGTGCAAAACAAAACACTTTGCGTTGTTATAGGACTCTCTTATAATTGCAACAATTTTTGGGGGAATTCCTCTACCAAGAAGTGATCTCCATATAATTCACGGTTGACTCGGTCAAAGACCTTCTCAAAATCCACGAACATGAGGTAAAGCGGTGATTGGAATTCCATCGACTGCTCGAGGACGATACGCAGGGTGTTGATATGGTCGACACACGATCGACCACTGTGGAAGCCAGCTTGATGCCTCTTGAGTGTAGACTCGATTCTATCCTTTATTCGCTCGAGAATGATGGTTGCCATTAGTTTTGGGAAAACGGACAAAACGGTGATACCACGCCAATTGTTGCAATTCTTTAAGTCACCTTTCTTTGGCAACTTAACAATCACACCATCCTTCCAATCCCTGGGATAGTTTTCGTTTTCCCAAATGCTTTGTATCAACGGATGTAAAATACTAGCCGCTGTTACGGGATCGGCTTTCAGGAATTCTGCTGGTATTGCGTCCAGTCCAGCTGCCTTGTTGTTTTTGAGGAGATTTATTGATGTAAGGATTTCCGATTCTGACGGGGGTTCGATGTCAATACCCCTATAGGACCTGCGCATCTCGTTTAGTTGGGGCACTTCAGCACTCTGCTCAACTGAATCCTCATTTAGCAGGGCACAAAAATGGTCCTTCCATCTACGAAGCTGATCCTCAATTGATACCAAAAGTGTGCCATCCACATCCATTACAGGATGATTGGTGTTGCTTTTTTGCCGATCACGTCTTTGGCTATTTGGTACAATTCCCGGATATCTCCTCTTCTGGCAGCGATTTCCGCATTATCTGCGAGTCCATCTAACCTCCCCTCTTGTCACGTCTCACACAACGATAGACCATCTTATGTGCAATGTGGTACTCTCTTCGCAAGTCAGCCTTTCGTTGTATATCTGCTTCAGCATTTATTAGGATTTTCAACGATTTGCGAAGTTCGATCTTATCCCAGGTGTCTTGGGATATCCAAGAGTCTCTACGTCTCGTTCGCTTGGGTACAGTTTCGGATCCAGCCTCCATAAAAACACTTTTAATTTCACCCCACATCTCATCAATTGTTGAATGCTGGATTCCGTTTAATGACGAGGCTCTGTCGTTAAGGGTGGTGACATAGTTTCGACATATGTTGGGGTCATTTAAAGCATTAGTATGGAATTTTGAGCTCCTTGCTGCAACCTGCGCTGGTTTTTGTACGGCAGCGATTCGTAGTTTGAGACTCATCACAACCAAGTGGCGGTCGCTTCCCACATCGGCATTTCTTATACTCCGGACATCACACATAGACTTCCTCCATCGCTGCTGAATCATGATATGATCAATTTGGTTTCGCTTATGCCCAGGATACTGATCTTTAGGCGAAGCATTTCACGCTCAACCTGCTCGTATCTACCATTGCTGTACAAGGATCGAACGTTCCATGCTCCGATTTTCGTACGTATGCGGTAGCCAAAAGTATCATTTGCTCTTCTTAAAAGACTTCTTCTATTTGTTAACGATTGATTTATTGTTATGGCGTCTTGATTGACGCTGGTCCACGAAAGATACCGCACCCCCAAATCCGATGTGCGGCTTACTGCAACCGAAGAAGCTGCAGAAGGATTTTCCAAAGATTACCTCTTGGGGACTCATTTCCATTTGTTGTCATAGTTCATGTATTTGCATATATCCTTCCACCATGGTGTTTTCCGAGATATGATTAATAACATACATAAGCTCAGATTTGACAAGCACACCCACCTTTTGTATGGTCAAACACATAACTGCTCGAGGCCGCCCACTATGGGAAAACAGACGCCTTTTGTAGCCGCCCAATATGGTTTACAGACGCTACCTGCTTCTGCCGTTGGCCTTTTACCAAAAAAAGCTCCTCCGCCACCAGACTATCATGCCGTTGACCGCTGCCTGCAGTTCATCCGTCTTAAGGGGGCTTTTAACCATCCCAAGGACAAGTTTGTGCCCTGACCAGCAAAGCTGGGTTGTCTGCTTATCCCGGCATCCATTTGGTCCCCCTGCACGTTAGCGTTACCCGCCCTCTACCACGCGGAGGTGTGCATAGGGATTTTCCTATCATTGAGCCTAGGGCCTAGCACTCTCAAGTACTTTTAGAGGGTCGTAAGTTACGATGACCTAAAATCCCGAGACTCTGAATATCCTCAAAACCAAAATCTTGTAAGCCCAAAAAACTAAAAACCCAAAATCTCACAAGCTCAAAATTTTGAAATCCCACAACACCAAAATTCTTAGAACTTAAAATTCCGAAATCCTTAAAGCCGAAATCCCCAAATATAAAAATTCTGTAACTAAAAGACCAAAAATCCCGACACCCCAAAATCCCCACAAACTCAAAATAGCACACCTTTTATGTCAAGAAAACCTAAAATCCTTAAATTTTAGAATCCCTCAAAACCAAAATCCAAAATCCGGAAACCTAAAACCAAATTTCTGAAATTCGCAAACATACACAATCCTGGAAACCCCAAAAAAACAGAAATCCCCAAATTCCCAAAAAATAAAAACAAAAATTTGGAAACTAAAATGCAGATGGGATATACATTATACATACGGTGCCGAACCTGCCTTAAGGCAAAACAGGCAGTTGCCTGGGGCGCCACTCAGCTAGGGTGGCAAAATTGGTGGAACAAATTTAAAACTGAAAAAAAGGTAACACAAATGTGTCTCCTTGAATCTAAAACAATATCAGCAACTAAAGCACTGTATTTTGTTCATTCTGCTTTGTTGTCCATTCAAGGTATACGAGGGCATACACACAAATTTATTTCTTATACCTCTCTGTAAAAGTATTTAACATTTGGGAAGCTTGTTGCCGTTCGCCGTTGCTTGCACGAACTGTGCAGCGTTTGTATAGCATCAAAATATAATCATTGAATTTGGCCATTTTAGAATTTTTGTACTTCTCCAGATCTGATTTTCTTTCTTTTCCATTGCCTTACGTTCTTCTTACTTTCATGAATAAAAAAATAATATACAAAACAACAAAACGCTTTTTTGCTATTGTAGCTTTTGTAAATCAGAAGAACGTAAGTCCCCTTTCACACGAAGAAACAAGTTGCTGGAGATATAATTGACGTTTTCTTTTAATCTCCTTAAAAATCTCTTGTGCCTTTCACAAGGGTAAACAAATCTCCAATTTTTTAAATTTCCTTTGAAAGTCTATTGGTTGAACACACCTTAGCCTAGATGTGAAAAGAAATGTCAACAAATCTCCTGAAATCGTCGACCGGGGAGATTCTGTTCGCCCCTCTTTCCTTCTGCCCTTATTACCAAGGAACTAAAAATTGCTGGCAACTCATGTTCTTTGTGTGAAAGAAAGGGCACTAATAGCCATTCCACACTATCCCACTGGGTATTAACACATGTCAAAAAAGTGTGAAGAAATTATGTATAATAGTGTGGAAACAAAATATGAAATTTCATCACACACAACTTGACAGCGCATCCGACACGATTTGACATGTTTTAATACATGAAAATATTTAGGATCGGTTCTAAAACCATCACACTTTCTATCCCACTTGGGCGTTTGAGGTTATGGTGAAACTGATTTTTGATGCAAGTATGGAAGGAAAATATGAAAGTCAGTTACATCACACAAATTTGGCAGTCGTATGAAATTTCTTCCCACTTTATTCTGACATGTGTTAATACTTTGTGGGATAGTGTAGAGGCACTTTAAGGCAATGGAAAAGAAACGAGATCAGATCTGGAGCAGCGTTACCTTTGAGAATTTTAAAAAAGAGTCAAAAAAAGGATTCCTGGGCGAAAAAAAGAGTCCCCCATAAAATTTTAATAAAACACCAATATATGTATTTTAAACGTTATAATTCAAACAGTTTTTTAAAACCAAAAAAGTTTGGGGCGCCAAAATTGAATTTGCCTGGGGCGGAAAAAGGTGCAGGGAATTAATTTCACGGGAACTATCTTCACATGGGAATTAACTTCACCACTAGTGGGAATTAATTGCACTTTTTTGAAGTGAAATTATTTCCCACTGAAAGTGAGTAATAATTTCACTTTTTTGTGGGAACTAATTTCACTTTAATGTGCGTTTCTTTAAATCCAGATTCTTTAAATACAAAAGAAACTTTGCATACACCCAGCCTCACACCTACCCCAAATCCTATAATGTGCCCAAGCAGGGGGGTTGCATACCTCACTGTTTATTCGCCGTAATGCTTTGCCTTACATAAAAACAGTGCTAGCAGCAAGCATTACAGCGAATAAACAGTGAGGTATGTATGGGGGGGGCATGCTGCCCCCCTGCAACCCCCCTGCTTGGGCTCATTATAGGATTTGGGGTAGGTGCGAGGCTGGGTGTATGTAAGTTTCTTTTGCATTTAAACAATCTGGATTTAAGGAAACACAATTTTACATTTTTGTAATTTCTATCATATCATAGGTGGGAAATAACTTCACACAATTTTGGGATGAAATTATATCCCACCTTCAGTGGGAAATTACTCCACAAAAAAAAGGTGAAATTAATTCCCACTAGTGGTGAAGTAAATTCCCATGTGAAGGTAGTTCCCGTGAAGTTAATTCCCTGCACCCGGAAAAAGTCCCAGGTTCGGCATCGTATAGGTACATATATTCCTTTCAGACCTGAACAAAATCTTATTTATAAGATTCAACCAGAAACCATCAATTTCAAAAAGTTCACAAACCAAATAATCTAAGATTGAGGTGAAATTAAAGTTCAAAAGACAAAAGTTAATGAGTGGAAAGCTATTTGTGATTTGTTTCCACAGATATAAATAGGTACCTATAATATCCGGCAATGATGCCCTCTTTGAACAAGTAGCTAGAGCCTTCTAATCCAATCACTTAAAATATATATTATTTCTCAATGATAATATCCTTTTACCAATTGCCTGTCATAACTTTTATAACTTCAATGTATAATAAAGGAGCCTTTATAGAGGCACTCACCGGGGTCATAAACACATTTTCATTTGGGTCATTAAAATATTTAGTGTTTCTTCGAGTTTTTTTTTTTTTTTTTTTTTTTGGGAGAAAATCCCATTTTACACCCACGTACAAAACACAGTGTCCGTTTCGCGTGTCCTGAAGTTTTATTATCCTCGTGAATGCGTATTATAAAGGATATGGCTATATAAGCCAAATACAATTTATTGATTGAAACATGAATTGGACTACAAAAAAGAAAGAATTATATAAAAATATAAACACACTAAATAATCAAACCTGTCATTCCGTGATTCTGGGCTGTCATTCATTTGATATGTGAATTTATTTTGTATACGAATACGAGTCGAGTACGATTTTATCCTGCAAGGCTATTTCACAACATTTTATAGGACCAACAAATGTGTGTGGTGGAATGCTGGAGCTTGAGAGACAAAACGAAGATAGAATGAACATTCAAGGAAACTACATGTATTAGTAGGAAAGTGGAAAGTGCTTCAAGGAATTTTTGAATGTTTATGGTAAAATAGGATGAAAAGGATGTCGGTACGAGCATTAAGGATAGGTATGTGTATATCTCCTTCAGCATGAATGTATGTGTTCAGGTAGGTAACAGAGTATAGTGAATATAGTTTATATGTAGTTTTGTTTCTATAAAGTTTGAGTTAGTGCTTTAGTTTTGACACTTAAGCACGTTTTTCAAGAACTATATACATATTAAATGCACTCATCCTATAATTCAAGTTATATTTGATGAGACTCAAGGATGTTTCGGTTAAGTGTGTCATCAGAATGTTTTCAATAAAGCCATCACCAAGGCAAGAAGGTATGTAATTTTATAGAAATTATGTAATCAAACCCGAGGTGGGTAAATTTAATTTGTTGAAAATTTTACTTCAAGTTTATAGAAGTTGATTTACATTTAAAACTTGATTTAAAAATTTATGTTTGAGAAGTTTATTGGAAGAGGATTATTAAATTTAATATTGATTGAATTTTATAATAAATGTAGTCAATGGCTTATACATTTGACAATATTTTGGCTTTAATATTTTATTAGTTTTTCTCTTTGTTTCGTCTGATGTGAGGAGGTACCAAAGTGTTAAATATTTATAGATGGCATGTGCACGTAATGGTGACAATAGTATGGGCTTCCTACTCATTCTAAATCATCTGTCTTCTTTATGAAGGATTACGAGTGAGAATGTAAGCAATCGTATTTTGAGTACAGTTAGTTATACTTACTAACTTAAGATGGCGCTAGAGTCCAGGGAAGACTATGACCTCAACCAACAAGCTTCTTCCAGCTGGCTCGGTCTCTAGCTATCTCTTTGCAGTTTCGTACGCCAAAATGGTTGAGGTCCTCTTCCACTTCCGTGTGCCACCTGTTACGTAGTCCTTCTCTACTCCACCTTATCTACTCCTTCTTCTCATTGGGTTGGATTGAAAGACTTTCTTGGTGGGAGCATTGATGTCCATTCGCTCTAGGAGAACCAGCCACATCAGTCGTTGGCTTTTTACACTTGTGGCTAGGTTGGTGTCGCGTTACAGCTCACACAATTCGTTGTTGTAGTTTCTTCTTTCCTTATATATACAGACGAGACGGGAGGATTTCCCTCTCAAAACAGCCCAAGGTGTTCTCATCAATCAATGCCTCTGCACCATACATCACGACCAGGATGATTAGTGTCTTATACAGGGTCTCCTTAATTGCTTGAGAGATACTTTGCTCCCCAATGCCTTCTTTGCCCAAAGAAGCAGCTATTGGCAAGAGTAATTTTTCGTTTTATCTCAACACTGGTATCGTTCGCTGAGTTGATAGCGGAGCATAGGTAGACAAAGAGTCTCTGACCACCTTCAAATTACACATGTCTATTGTGACGTTCTGTCCAAGACGTTGTTTATGGTGTTGGGTGTCCTTTCTTGTTGACTGCATATATTTGGTCTTGCTTAATATGCCGTGAAACCACACTCTAATCTTCAAGCCTTCGTCCTCGATACTCACGACACGAAAGCACCACTGCCATCACGCTTCGTTCGTCCGATAATGCAAACATTGTCGGTGAAAGCAAGTGATTGGACGGACTTTTGATAGACTATCTCCCTAATGTGAGAATTTTGCAATATTCCTTCAAGAACGATGACAGCACATCGCCTTGCCTAAAACCTTTTTTTACTTCAAAGGTATCGGTGGGGTCTTTGCCGCCCTTGATGGAACAGCATGAATTCTCCATCGTCATCTAGCATAAACGGACAAGCTTGAGAGGGATGTCAAAACTAGACATTGCTCTACATATCTCGTATCTATAGATGCTGTGCCTGAGTGGGAGTATTTGGTCGATGGTGGACTCTCCTGGCCATAAGCCAGGTATCAGGTCTTAGACGAATGGCTTCAGGCGTTCACAAAGTACGGCACACAAGATCTTACATGCGATGTTAAGGAGACTAATGCCTCTATAGTTGTCGCAGTCCACATGATCGCTTTTCTTAAGGATGGGGAAACAATGCTGAGGTTTCATTAATTGGACATGCGCTTTCGTCCGAAATTTCGCATATGAGCTGGTGCATACTCCTACTCAACTCATCACCGGCCATCAGCTCCGGCAGCTTTATTAGACTTAAGCTTAGATAAAGCTATCTTCACTTCCATCGAGATAGAGTGGACGGAATTTATTTCCTATTTTGTCGAGGTTGAATAGTGCATTCAGCATGGCAGCGGAATTGGATTCTTTATTGCCCCGCTTACAATTTGCAGAAATGATTTTTCCATATCCTCAGCACGGACTGCGATTCCACCACGATGTTCCCCTGATCTTGCAACCCTGGGAAGTTCTTTTCACTTTTTGGTAAATCTTCCGAATTTCATTCCTGCAATGGCATCCCTATATTTCCTTGACCGCGTGTTCCTCATGCTCCTTCTTTTTCCATAAACCAGTCTTCCTCTCTTTTCTTTTACTCATAGGGCTCGTGAACAGCTCTTGTCCGTCTGTGCAGTGCCACTTTTGAATGCCTATTGTTTGGCTGCATGTTTTTGCGGCATTCTTTGTCGAACACCAGGGGCTTCGCTGTGGTGGTTGTGCGAGGCACAGCACGTCAGAGGTGGCATCTCTGACAGCGTTCTGGCAATTTTTCCACTGGTTCTTGATGCTTAAAGTTGGTAACATAGGAGGGTGCGAGAAACTCGATCGAAAAAGGCTCGGTGATTTCTTGTGATTGCAGCTGTCTGACGTAGAATTTCCTAGCAGCATTTCCTTGTTTTGTCTTTGGTATGGATATTCGGGGTACTTTGGCTTCAATGAGGTAGTGGTCTGAATCAACTTTGGCTCCTTGGATCATTTGGACATTCTTCATATTGGATGGAGGAGTGCCTTACGTCGCGTCGATCACAATGTGGTCAATCTGGTTGGGATCTGGACCGCCTATTATAAATCCCGAACAATTGATCTGATATGTATGTAGACCCAGGGTCATAGCACCCTGAACTAAATACTGGCCAGTACGAGAACATGCGATGAGGCTGACATCGATTGCTTTTGTATCATGTTCCCCTCCAGACTCAAAGACAGTGAGCAATTGGAATCTGGGTTTCTGCAGGGTTTCATGATGCTTATACTGACAAAGACGATCATACGGTTGGATTGATCACGCTTCGGTACTATTCTGAGCTTTGCATAATGTAGCTGACTCGGGCGAGATGCGGTCCAATCGAGTGAGTGTCTAATGACCCATCTCCTAACGACGTTTGTGCTGGCTCACAATTAACCACAACACTTATCCACTTTCATGGGAAGATGCTGATCTTCACTGGAAACCACTTGTCACGCGAAGTGAGAAGACAGAAGCCAAGGAGGAAATCTCACATCC
This sequence comes from Dasysyrphus tricinctus, assembly GCA_963921185.1. Lineage (NCBI taxonomy): Eukaryota > Metazoa > Arthropoda > Insecta > Diptera > Syrphidae > Dasysyrphus > Dasysyrphus tricinctus. Next base: position 74,555,573 of record OY992533.1, read on the forward strand.
AATTATGTTACGGGACAACTCCTTGAGGGAAGATGATCCTCAGAGAAAATGCCCAAAATCTCTCATTTTAATCGGCTTTCATCTACAGGTCAAACGAGTCATGGTATCAAAACGGTGATATCCAGCAATAATTGGGTATCGAGCGAGTGTTACGCTCATGCCATCATTTCTAACTACCTAACCTACCTATATATCACTATGTACCCTTGTGTAAATAGAGATGTGGGACCTGCGTACTAGCTACCACAACTTTTTGCCCTGCATTAAAGTCAATTAATATTAGTCCCTTATTGGAGGTAGTGTAATGCGGGCTAGATCTTCATGTTGTGCCACCAAAAATGTCTTCTCCTTCTAGTTATGAATGCCCACATATGCTGCTGAATTTAGCCTTGATGCGAATTGTCATGAGGTGCTTGTTCACATATAGTTAAAATCTCAAGACTTTTTTTCTGCCTGCTGCCTCTAACAACGAATCCACATACAAAAAGACGTTGCCCTTGCGGTCAGTAACAGTCGCCGTAGAAGATATCGCAGTCTCTCAGCTTCCTCCGCTTAATGTTTGACTGTACGTGGTCTATAGAGACAGAACATTCCTCGTGCAGATCCGAAGTACGTTGGTCCTTATTACGTTTGATAAGTTCAGCAACAGCAAATCCGTTGGTATCCGACTACGGTTGTTGTTTCTTCGCAACTTAATAAATTTACTCCCAACTTGGAGGATCAGACCCTTATAATATAACCCCGGAGATGGATTAAACGCTCCTTATAGCCCTGAAGTATATTTTATATAGCAGCCCATGTTAGGTGTTTACTAAGTGGCTCAGCCTGACCGTAGACACCGCGCGCCGTTGCTTCTATCTAGGAAATTCTTCCACTGCAACCTTGATGAAAGGAAAAGTGACTTAATGGGAACGATCCTCTTGGTTTCTTTCTTCAAGACATTTTGGTTGCATCGTGAACTCTGCATGTTGAATTTATCCGCTGCATGCCATCCTTCCGATAGGCTCGTCCAAGCTTTCAGCCGAATTGTGCAACTAGTCATTTCCAACAGTAGATTATAGCGTTGCTATATTTTTTTTTTGTTCGACACTCGGGCTTATTAGATTAGCAAGTCAAGTCCGGTTGGACCAGTTGTCACTGGTTTCAGGTTTTGGAATTAAATCCTTCTGCTTCGTCTCAGGTAATCTGGCTTGCAATGCTGCGGTTCAAAAAACTGGTCCTTATATTTTGACTCAAAACAGCAGGTTTAAACGCTCTCCAGCAGGCTTTAGCACTCTCGTACATCAGCAGGTACTATGGCCCTGGTAGCACTAAAAACAGCAAGTTAAAACGCTCTGGCTCATCAGCTTCAGCAGGTACTGAAGCGCATGGTGGGCGAACTTAAAACAACAGGCTAGAACGCTCTGGTAGATCAGCAGATACCGAAGCCCCTGGTGGCAGTCAACTTAGTAGTTGGAAAAACGCTCCACCACTTCGGCAGGTACAACACCCCTGGTGGCACTCAAAACAGCAGACAAAAGTGCTCTGGTAGATCAACAGGTATTAAAGTCCGTGATGGCTACGTTTGACTTCAAACAAAGGCCCCTTACCTCTAGTGGCAGGAAGCCTTCATAAGAAAAGTTGGGGCATTTCTACTAACCTAACTTTGCCTTTCAAAGAAACCCCTTACCACTGGTGAGTGGAAGCTCCGAGAAAGCAAATAAATCTATACGACCGGATCGTATCGGCTTGACTGCGATCGGAGTTAGAATGATCAATATATTCAAATTAACTTTATTTGTCCTCTGGCTTTGCGAATGACCGAAAGGGTGATTTTCGTTCATCCAAGCCAAAAATTGAATGCGAATTGTATAAGTGATGAACGAGACACGACTCGCCCAGAGCATGCATAAAAATAAGAAATAATATAAATTGTATATGTCTTTCAGAATTTATGACGCGGGATCTGGTACCACTTCAGGCCCAAATTTACGTTGACGGCAGCCCCCGCACGATGGTTGTAGCAGCCGCATACTTTGCTGGTGATGACACCAATATACCGACAACAGAAGTTAGGAAACTTGAGGACTACTGCAACAGCAAAAGAATGCCCCTTATGGTCGGGTGTGATGCAAACGCCCACCATACAACATGGGGAAGTACCGATATAAACCAAAGGGGTGAGTACCTTTCAGACTTTATTATCGAAAAAAATCTAGATATATTTAACGTAGGGAATACCCCTACTTTTGTAACTAGAACCAGAAAAGAAGTTTTAGACTTAATTTTCGGAACTCCGAACTTAAACTGCTTGGTCAGGGATTGGCGAGTTTCTAACGAACCATCAATGTCTGACCACAGAATTATAGTGTTTACTTTGGAAAACCTTCTCACAGAGAATACCTCTGGAAGGAATCCCAAGAAAACAAACTGGGATCTTATAGTTAGATATAGATAGATCTACTAGTTAGGACCAGTAGAAACGACAAACAGTTACCTGGAATTAGAACATACAGTAAATGAGTTAAGTGGGGCTATAAATGAGGCATATGAACTTATCTGTCCCCTTAGGCCCATAAAAAGGCAGACAGATGCTCCATGGTGGAACAAAAATCTGTCTAAACTAAGATCCAAGGTAAGAAAACTTTTTAATAAGGCAAAGAGCACTGGGGAGTGAAATATCTACTCTGCAGAGATGACTAAATACAATGGGGAAATAAGGAAAGCCAAAAGAAGTAGTTTTGTGAGTTTCTGTGAAGGGATTTCTACCACCCCAGCAGCAGCAAGACTACATAAAGCTCTATCGAAAGAGAAAACCTTAACATCGCTAGCACTTAGAAACCCAGACAGTAGCTACACAGAAAATGAGGAGCAAAGGTCAAACCTATTGCTAAATACTCACTTTCCGGGCAGTATACCAATTGTAGAAAACACAATAGAGAGAATACCTCTCAGACCAAGCCGGGAAGACTGGAAGATAGCCAAAACTATCAGGATTGATTGGGCGATAAGCTCCTTTCAACCTTACAAGTCACCGGGTGTAGATGGTATTTTTCCAGCCCTTTTACAAAAATACGAAAGAGGAACTAATGCCTTATCTTATTAACACACTTCGAAGTAATATCGCACTTGGGTATACACCAAGTCTATGGAGAAGAGCTAAGGTAATCTTCATTCCCAAAATGGGGAAGAAAGATACAACACATCCAAAGTCTTTCAGGCCAATTAGTTTGACATCCTTTTTACTGAAGACTTTGGAAAAGGTGATTGATAACTTTATCAGATCAGAAGTATTAATAAATATGCCTTTGAACCATCGCCAGCATGCTTACAGAGCGGGTAGATCTACAGAAACCGCTCTGTATGAACTCACAAAAACATTACAAATAGCTATAGACTCTAAGAAAACGGCCTTATGTGCGTTCCTGGACATCGAGGGTGCATTCGACAATACCTCACATGAAGCCGTTAACAGAGCTCTGGTAAGGAAGTGTGTACCCATCACTATAACCAGATGGATAAGTGGGATGCTAGGCACAAGAACTGCGGAAGCATATGCAGGGCAATGTGTCCAGAAAGTTATCACAACTATGTACTGTGGAGTCTCGTGGTAGATGAACTACTGGAAAGTCTTTCCTCTCAAAGCATACGATGCATCGGCTTCGCCGATGACATTGTTATAACAGCCGTGGGAAAATTCGAAGAAACTCTTTTTGATATCATCCAGAGAGGACTGTCCATTACAAAGGAATGGTGTCTATCTGTGGGACTGAACATTAACCCCACAAAGACAACGATAGTCCCTTTTACTAAGAAGAGGCTTCTACCACGCATGAAACCTATCCGGTTGGCTGGTGAAGAAATCGGCATTCAGAAGGAGGTTAAATATCTAGGTATTACACTAGACAGCAAACTCCTCTGGAACAAACATGTCGAGATAACTGTCGGGAAAGCCACAAAGGCTCTCATGATATGCAAAAGACTTGCAGGTATATCATGGGGCTGTAAACCAAACATCCTCAGATGGATGTACACCATGATGGTAAGACCCATCATTACCTATGGGGCGGTTACATGGCACAAAAGAACCGAACTAGGAAATCACTAGAAAGGGTACAAAGGCTCGCATGCATTTGCATTACTGGAGCAATGAGAACTTACCCTACAGCAGCAATGGAAGTCATTCTTCACTTGACACCTCTACACGTGGCCATAGACAGTGCTGCTAAGGGAGCCATCCTGCGATTTGCAAAGGAGGGAACTGGGACGGGGAAAATCATTGGTCTCAGGCAAATCGATTTACAGATCCACAGAATCGAACCTTCTTGACATCCCAAGAGATGGTATGATTAAAAAGTATAGCTTCGTAAGAAACTTTCGAACGAAGCTAAGTAGCAAAAAAGAGTGGGTAGACGAAACAGTAAACTACACTCTTAAGGCAAACACCATCAAGTTGTACACTGATGGATCGAGAACGTCTGAAGGGACTGGTGCTGGAATTTTTGGGCCTCGAACCAAACTTTTGGTACCTATGGGACAGTCTACAAGCATTTTTCAAGCAGAAGTTGATGCCATAGGGAAATGTGCAGACAGAAATCTCGAAAGGAAGTACAAAAACCAAAATATTGCTATCATGTCGGATAGCTAGGCCGCACTCAAAGCACTAAGCTCATACAGCATCAGTTCTAAACTGGTATGGGAGTGTGTAGATAGGCTAAACGAACTGGGCAAACACAATCATGTCACACTCCATTGGGTACCTGGCCACGTCGGCATACAGGGCAATGAAGAGGCAGAATCCTTAGCGAAAATAGGGGCAATGACACCCCTAACGGGACCAGAGCCTTATTGCGGAATAGGAGAAAACGTGATAAAACATAAATCAAAATAGAAGAGGAGGCAAAAAGATCAAGGATCTGGAACGAACTCCCTAAGTTGAGGCAGGCCAAACTCCTACTTGGAAATTACAACCAAGAACGATTCCAGTCCTGCATCAGCTTAAATAGAAACAAGCTTAGAATAATAACCGGGGTCCTCACTGGTCACTGCAAACTAAGGAGACACCTCCACATCCTTGGCCTGGAAAACAGCGCCACGTGTAGATTCTGCAGTGCTCATGAGGAGACACCCGATCACATACTAGGTAAATGTGATGCACTCATGCATCAAAGACATAGGTATCTGGGAAATCACCAGATAAAAGAGAGCGAACTATCCTCTCTAAATGTACTCCAAATAATCAAATTCCTTAAGGAAATAAATTTGGAGGATGTGCTGTAGAATGAGTAACCTCATCCAGCTCCGGGGCACAATAGATCTTAATGGTCGCAGTGAACTTATACCCCGAACTCTTTCATTCATTCATTCAACGGAAAATAATAATGTTATAGATTTTGCTGTGATGAAGTCATGTGTCCAGGGTGTGTGAGAATTGTATGTGGTGAAGTACAATTCTCACAACAAGATAATACTCACTCAAGATAATACCAAAGGAAAAGAAGTGGAGTAGCATGGAACGCTTTGTTACACAATGGACGTCACCATGTTGACACCATTTAGTGACTTTCCACTTTCTACAACGCCTTACCATCGATTAGAAGTAGTAAAAGTTACTATAGTGTGAGGATATTCAAATGTTGATATTTTTGTTTAAGAAAGGTGAGAAAAACCAGACGATTTTATATCATATTGAGTGCTTTTTTTTTTCTTATCTGCTTTTTTACGAGGTTGAAATAACCCATAGGTAATTATTTTGCATCTTTTCACCATGGTGTAGCTCTCTATTTTCGTTTTAAAAATCTCAATCTTTATTTTTATCTTTTCCATCAAGGAAACACCAATCTAGATTCTTTTTTTTTTTACGTCAACAAATCTCATTCTCATTATCTTTTCCAAGAACAGCGAGTGTTCCCAAAACTCATAAATAAAACGCCAAAAAATATACACCCCCCTAGATTTGGTAAGACGAAAAAAAAAAAAAACAAGAAGAGTACAAAGTATCTGACACAAACAGCGAAATGGTAGATTACATTACTGTATATCATTCGTGTGTAGGTATATACCTATACTTGCAATTTAATTACAAAATATTCACAGAGCGTTCTACAAAATCCAAATGACTGACCATTTTTTGTTTACAATCCCCGGGGAAATAAGAGAAATCTGTGTAATATATCAGGAGCAGCGTTTATCAGATAGATGAGCAAAAATGGGAGCAATCTTGGTTTGGAGTGGTATATATCTACGCTTAATGGGGGCAGTACAACAGCAGAGCACACTTGTACTCTAGCTGAATTCACCATCCCCCTCTACCAGACCAACCGCCCCCATAACCAACATATCAACCCCTTCCAGCAAACACTTGAAAAAGAGGATGTTTTCATTTTGATGAACTATTACCCTTTTTTTCGTTGCCCCGTTATACTGATGAGGGTGGGGGGGTTGAACTGGGAGTTCTCCTTGTCGTTCTTGGTGTATGTGTGTGTGGTGTTTTTTTTTGGAGAAATGAATTAAACAGAAGGAACGACTTCATTTTTTCATTCCGGTTGTGACTTTGGTAATATGTCCGGCGCGCGTCGAGTAATGTATTTCAATAAATTATATTGGTGAACCCAAGGATACAATTTATGAGGATGGAACATTGAACAATCTGATGTAGGTACACTCTCGGTGGTTCCTAGTCTAATTTTTTTGAACTCATTTATTTCTTTTTTCGAGCAGCTATGTTCCTTTTATGTCAGCGGAGATGTTCAAGTTAATTACACTATGATTTGTTGAATCGTGGAAATAGTGTAGATTTTAAAGGAGCTGAATGTTTTGAATATGAATTTGGTGGTGCGACAGCTCGGTGAAACCTGAAGAGTAGTGATTAACAACTCTCAACCATTTCTGTGTGTACGTGTTATTGGTTAGGATGGAAGGAACCTACAATTATTCTTTGCCGAGTTCCAACGGTTTAGATGAGAAGTATTGGCACATTTCGATAGGTACTTTTGAAGGATTTGTCACATCTTCGCAACGGGCTGTATGAAGTATCTTTTTCTTATGTCCAGCAGTATTACCCTTTCTTCTCTGTAAAGATCCTCGTTCCTGTAATGTTTTCTTTGCTGCCAACCCAAGTGGAGTCCGGTTGTCCGGTGCAGATTCTTAGCATCTTCTTCTGGAAGATTTGGAGTTCCTTCATCTCTGGTTTTTGTAATAGTGAACCAGACTGGAAAACAGTAGGTGATGACTGGCCGCAGGAGTTGCTTGTACATAAGCATCTTCGTCTGTTGGCTTCGTCCTGATCTTCTTCTCATCAAAGGGTGTAGTCGGTGGAGTTCCCAGTTGGCTTTTCCGAGTACACTTTTTGAGTGCGGGTTGAACCTTAGCAGTTCGTTGAAAGTCCCAGGTATTTGGCGTTCCTTTTGGCAGCAATGGTGGATCCATCTGGTAGCTTCAGAACTAAGTTTCTGCAAGCGGCTGCTGAGTGACTTCTGCCATTACGGGGTATCTTGAAGCAGACATGCTCCGATTTTGCTGAGTTGATTTTGATGCCCCATTTCTTATAGAAATCGAACAGTCTGTTGATGTGACATATGAGACTCTACTATCCGGACTGCGACTTGTAATGACATTGAGGTTTTGTACGTAAGAGAATCATCGGCAGACAGCAGGTTTTCACAACCAGTTGGACCTGGTTGGTCTGATGCCATCAGGCTATAGAGGAAGAGACCTACTTTCGAACCTTGTGCGACTCTGGCTTTGATGTTCTTCACTGTTGATGAGCAGCTTCCCAATTGCACAAGGAAGTTTCTGGAAGAAAGAAAAAAAATAAATTTTTTTAGTGGCGGGGATAAATGTTGCAGATGTAGTTTCTCATAAAAGCATCTATTCAGATGCTATGGAATGTTTTCTCAACATCCAGAAAGCATTCGACGGTGACACGATTACTGTTGAGGGCTATGGTGAAGCTGGAACTTCTGGAGTGGATGTAGTGTTGAGTGCTTTTCCCTAAGGCCAAACTTATTAAGTTTCCTTAGTATCAGCTCTTCCAAGAGCTTGCTTAGGTTGCTGAGGATATCATGTTCCTGACACCTTTCTTCAGGATCACCACTATCTTCACTGTTCTCCATTTTTGATGGAAGTAGTTGTTGTTGACACAGTTGTTCAGGATGATGGTAAGAAGGATCAAAACTGTCTCTGGTAGCCTCTTTATGATGAAGTTGGATATTCCATCTGGTCCTGTTGACATCTTTGGCCTGCAGCTGCTGATTATTTCAACTATTTCTTCTTGGTTGCTCAGGTTTGGGCTGTCAACTGGGTCACTCGCTGGATTGGCTTCACTGAATATTGCTATGTCGGTGTTAGGTGCCAGGGTTAGTTGGATGGAATCCTTCACTTCATCAAGAAAGACTGGATCAGTGGATAGGTTGGGGGTGAAATTTTCATTCAAAATATTCAGCGAATCCCTCTGTCCCTTTGTCCTGTATCGTTGTAATTTCTCCATTGTTGGTGATAATGGTTTCAGACATCGATGGTGTTTTTCCAATCAGTTTGTCGATGTTTTTGAAGGCATCAGTTCTAGGTTGGATGGCTTGCAGTCTCTTGTTAAATTGGTTATTGTTATAGTGTTGGATAGAGTTCCGCAACATAATGTTGACAGACTTTAGTTCGCTCTATACTGTCTGGTAGTTGCTGTTTCTTTTGCTTAGTTCGCACTGGTGTATCCTTTGAAGAAGTTTTCGTAACTGTTTCCGATGAGTGTAGAGATTCTGGATTCACTCAGGAAGGTGCTGGCATCTATCCTTTGATGTCTTAGGCTGTTTTTGGATATCCAGTTCACTAGAAATAGCCTTCTTTTTGAGATCTCGAGTTCCAACATCGCCAATAGAAGCTCTTGGTGACTTATGCTATCATATGGGGCTTTAAAGCCGATGAAAAGATGGTGGGTCTCTACTTAAAATTTCTTGGTCTTTTCCAGGATTTGCCTGTTCAATGTCAAGACTTGGTCTATCATTGATCTTCCTGACCTGAAGCCACATTGGTACGTATCCATCATAGTGTTGCAAAAAGGCTTTATACGCTCACGTAGTACGTTGGTACGCAGGTACATATACATATGCCTCTGTAGTTATTGCAGGACATATGATCGCCTTTTTTGTAGATTGGGCGTATGGATATTTTGACCAGTCATCGAGCATATTTTCCTCCTTTTGGTTAATAATCTTGTGCATACACCCTACCAGGATATCTCCTGCATACTTGAAGAGTTCCGCAGGTAGGTAATCCGAGCCGGAGGATTTGTTGTTCTTTAGCTTGTGGATGGTTTCCTTAACCTCTTCAGTACTGGGCGCTGTGGGACTGGATCATCATTGATTGGTCTCATTCTTCTTTGTTCTCCTGTCGCTTCCTGTACATAATGTGCACTGATCAGTTGCTGGAAATGCTGCTTAAACACGTCTTCAATTCCCTGTTCTTCGGTGGCTAGGTTCCCTTCGCTGTTTTGAAGAACTTGCGTGATGGTCCCTGATCCTATAACCACATGCAAGTTGCTTGGCTGTTCCGTAGAATCAACGGGTGTTGGTTGCGGTGCTAGATTCCTCGAGATACCTGAACTGGAAGGGGTTTTTTTCTACTCTTTTCACGGTACTCCTCTCTTTCTGCTCCTGTTTTCCGTTTCAGTATTTGCATTCATGCATTCTCCTGCTTCAATACCGCGCATTCCCGGGTTCTTTTTTTTGGGTGGTTGATAGCCTGTGGTGGTCTTGGTAGTCTCCTTAATGATGTCGTGATACTGGTCCCACTGGTTGTTGATGCTTGTTCCTGGGGGTACGGCAGAGAGTTTCCCAGTCAATTGCTCACTGTAGTCTCTGGCTTTCTCAGATGTGCTAAGGCATGCAATGTTCAATCTCTTCCTTTGGGCGGTCTTCGTTTTCTTGTCGTTGGACAGCTGGGCTCTGAACTTTATTACAGCAAAAAAGAGGTCAGAGTCCACGTTAAGATGTTTGATGAGTGCATTGCGCCAGTTAGCAAGTGGTCGATTTGGTAAGTGGTTCGACCATATGGAGGTCACCAGGTTGCTGTGTGTATCCTTCGCCTGGGGAACCTAGAGCTACTTATCACCGTATAACGATTTGCAGCAAAGTTGATTAGTCGGAAGCCATTATCTATTGTCGTTTCGTGGAGGCGATCGCTAATCGGCTTAAAATCGATTACTTTCGATCTGAGTCGATTTGAATTGACATTGGGTGTCGTATTAATCTCAATGAAAAATTTCTTACACCCCATCTGGTCCTCTGTAACTCAGCGGCCCTTTTATCACAGGGGCCCCGTATCACCGATACGTCTGATACTGCCATAGCTACGCCCCTGTACAAATCTGTCCTTAGCTACAGAATTTTTACGACTTAATAAATTCCTGCTATTTAATTGATCCCCAACTCATACCTATAGATAAACTCCCACCACCAGGTACCTCATATCTTCCATCATCAGATGTTCCTTCGAACAAACAAACAAAACATCATAAAAATCTAAGCCAGGACTCCTTATGTCCTTATGTTAAGCTCACAGCTCCTTCCACCTTTTTCTGGGTTCTGATGGCCTACATATATGTTAAAAGAAAAATTACCATAAAACTTGAGTTTGCATAAATATATATGCAATTTGTATTTTTTCTTATAAAACGAAAATTCGTTTACAGTCCCTTTGAAAATTTTATCATAAATGTTTTGTGACATATTCGAACGTGTGCGCCTGCACATATATAAGGACTTTATCATAATAAATACAACTCCCTCCAAATATTCTTGTCCCGGTGGCGAGGTGGTGGGGGCGCTTCCTCATCCGATTGAAATGCAATCTGAAACCATCATCGAGATCTTGAAAAGTAAAAATATCGAGATGAAAACAAAAATTTAGCATTTATTTAACCAACCCTGTTTTGGGGGAGGGGAAAATCCACGTTGTTCATCACATTCTTATGACTTCATTCGAGTTTACATTTACAACCCCAGTGCCAACGTAGAAAGGCTTTATTTCGTCGAAAAAGTAGGCTTTAAAACGAATGCCATCCCATATTCATATTCAAACGAATATAAATAACTCATTGCAATATATAATGTGGATTGCGAAATACGAGACCCAAGCCCCCCTCTCCCAATTCGTGTTGGATTTTTGTTCGGGAACGAGTATCTGCCAAATGGTCCCCAGAAAAATCTCAAAATAAAGAAAACAACTTGAAAAAACCTTTCTAGAGAGTTCTTGCCTCCAAAACTCCAAACGCATAGTGCTGGTGGTTGTGGTGGTGGCAATGAAGTATCCCGGTAAAGTACGTGAGGATTTTTTTTAAATTTCTTTTCAATTTTTTTTTTTTTTTGGCTTTGTATTTTTAACCCCCAAAGTACCGGTGAAGCTGTTTTGAGATGAACACACTGAGCACACATACATACATACACACATTCGCATTCATTGTTTACGATACATTTCGGTAAACGAACCATGGAATGCCAAAGAAAAGGGGTGTTAGTGTAATTCACAGGAAATATTATGATTACATCCGGAATTGCAATCTGTATAGTCCTTACCCAGCTCCACCGTGCGTCGTCGTCGTCTACGTGGAACGTGGAAAGCTATTTAAAATTTGTCGAAAGCATCCCCGGCAAAGGAAAGGGGTTTTTGAATTATAGATTGAGGTGGCCATAGAAAAGTAAAGATAGGTGAATTATGTGTGTTGTTTTTGTTTTCTGTTTGGATTTCAGCATAATGGAACGTTATATTTTTGAGAATAAAGTAGTAGATGATAATGTTTATGGGAAGTTAGGTTACCTACTTTTAAAGTTAAACTTTTCGAATAGATTGAAAATCTGATAAATAAATTGAAAAAGGTAAATTTTGTGGAGTTCCTCTAGAAGGACTCAGTATGGAGAGACTCTATACAGTTTTTGTAAGGATGTAAAATTGGTATGTCACCTCCATGTTATGTACTACTACTTCAATATTTTCACCAACATTTTCCAAATCCAAATGCTATCCAACTATCTAATGTTTGTACCAAAATTAAGTTCAAAAGAAGACAAATTGAATAATGTCCTCAGTGGGGTTGGCTTTGTACCTTCGGAAACTTACTTCTCTCACCCGGATAACCTCTTTACAGCTCAAATCGAACCACAAATTCTCTTTCGGTTTGATAGATTTTATTTCCTTCTCGGAATAAAATTTCTCATACCGTGAAGAATTAATTTTTCTATTTTGTTATTGTCACCACCGATGAAGCATAGTGACCAATTAAAGTTCCTGAATATATTATTGAAACCGTCCCAGTTATCTTTCTCGTATTGCCAAACGGTTCTCATAGGCGGTTAGTGCCCAGCCAAGTTTGCGGCACTACTCCCTTTTTACAGGAACAAACTCAGGCGATTTTCAACCCCACTCTAACTTCAGTACCATTAAAGTCAGAAACATCAAATTCACTGTATTTGCTGAGCTGATCAACACAGGAGGCTCACCACATTTCAACTCTTTAGCATTAGCGATTCCGGAGACATTGGACTTCAAAAATCGCAAAAACCGTAACTGACTGACTGATTCACTGACTCACTGACTAACTGACAGATCATCAAAATTATGGAGCACTTCCTGACATCGTAGAAACTTGAAATTTCACACAACGGTAGGCCTTTTAGTGCATAGAAAGGAAAAATCGAAAATCTGCAATTTTCTATTCAGGGGGCGTGGCATCCACCCACTTTCTTAAAATTTCTTATAAACTACACTACTCAACAATATTAAAGGAACAAATTTTTTTTCAATTTTTGTTAGCGTTTTTTGAAGAGCTGTATCTTTGTGACGAGTGGTCGTATTGAGTTGAAATAAAAAGCATTTTTCAGCTTTATGTTTTTTGTTTCGAGATTTGTTTGCAAACAAATTTTTTTGAAGTACCGTTATTGCGTTATTGCAAAAAATGAGACGAGACAACTAAATTATTTTTTTTTTATTTTTTTTTAATGTCCTCATTTCTATGGATAATTTTTTTTGAGTCAATTAAATGTCATGATCAGATACCTTGTTTATTCAGCTTCAATTCAGTTTTTTTGTTGTTGTCGTACGATTTTTTTTGACATGGTTTATCTGACTTTGAATGAAAAAAGATACTTTTAGCCTTGATTACCAATATCTCAGCAAATAATGACGTTATAAAAATTTCAAAGACAGTTTTGGAAATTTGAAAAAGCGTTTTACAAGATTTTTTTATGATTTTGTAGAAATTATTTTTTTTTACCGTTCACCGTTAGTTTAAAAAAAGTACTAAAAACTGACGTTTTGTGGTCTTTTCGTAAATCTTTTTTTTTCGTTGCAAATATTGATTGCATGGCTTGCGTTGGTATGCAAATTTATAGACTTTTAAATCATCAATATTCTTGTAAATTTTCAAATTGATTCATCGAACAGTTTTTCCTCACCAAAACTTCAAAGTCTTACAAACCAGGTAAAGGAACAAATTGTGTTATTCCTAAACAGTGCGTAGTCGTCATCAAAATGACAAGAAAACTGTAATTCCAGTGGATTTTTTTCACAGTTTTGCATTAGTTAGATATTTTTTTGAATTGAAATGAAATAAAAAGTACATTTTTCCAAAAAAAAAAAAAAATAATTTCAAAAATTTTTCAAACAAAAAAACTTGATTTTTTTTTAAAATTTTTTTTTTGGAAAAATGTACTTTTTATTTCATTTCAATTCAAAAAAATATCTAACTAATGCAAAACTGTGAAAAAATCCACTGGAATTACAGTTTTCTTGTCATTTTGATGACGACTACGCACTGTTTAGGAATAACACAATTTGTTCCTTTACCTGGTTTGTAAGACTTTGAAGTTTTGGTGAGGAAAAACTGTTCGATGAATCAATTTGAAAATTTACAAGAATATTGATGATTTAAAAGTCTATAAATTTGCATACCAACGCAAGCCATGCAATCAATATTTGCAACGAAAAAAAAAGATTTACGAAAAGACCACAAAACGTCAGTTTTTAGTACTTTTTTTAAACTAACGGTGAACGGTAAAAAAAAATAATTTCTACAAAATCATAAAAAAATCTTGTAAAACGCTTTTTCAAATTTCCAAAACTGTCTTTGAAATTTTTATAACGTCATTATTTGCTGAGATATTGGTAATCAAGGCTAAAAGTATCTTTTTTCATTCAAAGTCAGATAAACCATGTCAAAAAAAATCGTACGACAACAACAAAAAAACTGAATTGAAGCTGAATAAACAAGGTATCTGATCATGACATTTAATTGACTCAAAAAAATTATCCATAGAAATGAGGACATTAAAAAAAAATTAAAAAAAAATAATTTAGTTGTCTCGTCTCATTTTTTGCAATAACGCAATAACGGTACTTCAAAAAAATTTGTTTGCAAACAAATCTCGAAACAAAAAACATAAAGCTGGAAAATGCTTTTTATTTCAACTCAATACGACCACTCGTCACAAAGATACAGCTCTTCAAAAAACGCTAACAAAAATTGAAAAAAAATTTGTTCCTTTAATATTGTTGAGTAGTGTATTTGGAGCACTTTCGATTGTTGTAGTACGATGAAAATTGTAGGTCGGTAGGGCTTGAAGTACTTTGAAAGAAAAAAAAAATGAAAAATTGAAAGTTTCAGTTCAGGGGCGTGGCATCCACCCACTTTTTCAAAAATTCTTATAAGCTATGTATATGAAACAGTTCCGATTGGTGTAGAACGATGAAAATTGATGGAGCGGAAGGGTTTGACGTGCAAACGAAGATAAAAGTAAGAAATGTATGATTTTCAGCTCAAGGGGCGTGGCATCTACCCACTTTTTGAAAATTGTTATCAATTATATAATGTACTTCCAATTGTTGTATAACGATGAATATTTTAGATCTCATTACTTTTTTTGGCTGACTTTTTACGCACAGGTTTCTTGTACATTTAAGAACTTGGCTCTTTTTTTAACATTTATGTTTTTGTTGTGATTTCTCTTACTGGATTGTTTTGGCAAGAGAAATTAGCCGATATGACACAATTGTACGATGTGCATATAGAAGCGATAATACACTAATAGTGTATTTATCAGGGTCCAGAGGTAAGAACAGGATCAGATACAGTGGAGAGGCAATGGGTGCAGCGTTGCAGCAATAAGTGGTTGTTCGTTAGCCACTGACCAGTTTCAGTAAGGAAAAGTTTCGCTATGCACAAATAGCCTTCAAACTGATCGATTGGAAAGCTTAGTTCCCTTTCATAATAGGAAACTGAGTTACCAACAACTTTCAGTTCCATGATGAGAAGGGTAAGTGGAAGGATTTGAAGAGACTATTTTGACGTTTCCTTTCACATCTAGGTTTAGCTAGATTCAACTCAACCAATAGACTTTTAAAGGAAATTTCCAAATTTGCCTGGAGATTTGGATTCCTCAGGCATCCAGCAACTTGTTTCTTCGTATAAAAGGGGATTTATACCTTCGGTTCTAGCTGTCCTATCTTCAAAGTTAATGTCTTTAATTAAAAGATAAATGTCAGGCTACATTATTATATAAAATTTTATGAGAATAGACAAATAATTTCATACTAGAGAGCAGATTGAGTCCCAACTTGATTTGATTTTCACTTTTCAAAACGTAAATGTGAATGAAAATTTCACAATGTAGAAAAATAATGTTTTAAAAAGTTAAGTTAAATGTTACGGGACAGGTGGCAGGGGTACTTACCAAAATTTTCCCCCTTAAAATTTGATTCAATAAAACAAAAAAAAAATAACAAAAAAATAAAAAAGTCGATAGTTGGGTCCAAAAAACTCTAACTTTTCTTTAAGCTTGAGGTATTTAGTTATTAATCGTGTATAAAAATTATTAAAAATATCATACTAATAGGGTGATTGAGTAATTTGTATGATAAACATTTTAGTGTGCGTTTACAGCTGAGGGAGTAGGTACTTTCACCAGAAAACTCTCCAGAGTGACTCTGGCTCCCGAATATCTGTGTTCTGCTCTGGTAAGTTAAATTTCAAGACTGTGTCCACTTGCGAGTTTTACTCTCGAAAGCTTCTTCCGTCTTTTTACTCTCAAATGGATAAGCACATGTGTTTCAAGTATGACGCTATATGCAGCGATGCGTGCAGACGTGCTGCACATCTCTTTTAGCTATAAAATACATACGTTTTGCCACTTTAAAAGATGTGTCTTAGAAAAAACCATGTTCCGTATTATTTAACTGGCGAAGAGGAGGAATCCGATGAAGAAGATTGGAGAGAAACCAAGAAACGACTACAGAAGTCACTGCCGAAGAGAAGTTGGATGGAACTTCTTCTTTTGCCCGCGCAGTATATAGTAAAACTTGTATTTTCCTTTTCAAACAGAAGACATTTGCAGTTTGCGATTGAGAACATTCTGCAAATGCATTTTTGAAGCAGATAAAATTTTAGAAAAAGGTCTTTAACTGGCAAGGCCGTTGGCCAAATTGTCTTGTCACAGCTAAAGCACATGCTTAAACTTTAACTCGAACTCGAATGCCAAGTGTGGGAATAGAAACACACTGATGTGCCATTATGCTTCCGAAGTTCGAGGTGGTGTTATCCAGATCCAGAGGGTACCAGAAGTTCCAAAATATCCGCTGTTCCAGGCAGTTATGAAAGAGGCAATTACTTTCTTCAAATCTCAAACTCACCCACTCACATTGCTTTGTGTGAGCAGGTGTTTAAAGCGGTATAAAGTGTACTCCTATTTTCTGTAGACCTCATCAAGGTATATTGGAAAGACACGAACATTAACCCCCCTGAACGAAATCCTGGATCCGCGCCTGGGTAAACAACAAGTCTAAAGTGTTGGCGGATTGACCTGCACCGCCAGGGATACGAGTTGGCTCGTCAACAAGCTAAGTTAGTTGGTTTAACACAGCAAAGACATCAACATATCTTCCTTCGGGTGTTATCTGGCCAGAAAAGCGAAACCACAAAGAATTATGTACATTGAAATTGCCTACAATGACGATTTCAGTGTGAGAATAATGGGCAAAAATTCTTTGTATTGAGTCGGATGTCGGACAGAGCATCAAATTCGTTAAAAATTGAATTCCTGTCCAAATTAGGGCTCCATAAATGAGGCAGGTATGAATGATAGCTTTTTGACCGAGAATTTTAACCACACTGAGTTGAAATTTGTGATTGAGGACAAACCATATTGTGGTTGGAGATGGAACGCAACATCATTTCTTATGTAGAAGGCGAGACCATGATGGAAAAAGAATAATGGCACTGAGCTGTACCCATATAGATTTCTGAGTTATCAGAATTTTCCCCTATCTCAGTATCACTTAGTGCCAAAACAGCTGGCCTGTTTTGTATAATATAAACATACATCATCATCATCGTGTCCTGTAACCCCGGCTGGGGCATAGGGCGTCAACAAAACGTCTCCATCCTTCGTGGTCTGCTGCAAGGTATTTTAACTGTGGCCACGTCTCTCCCTGGGATACTGCTTCCGCTATAATATTTGATTTCCATGTTGTTCTTGTTCTCCGTGCACCTTGAGGACTCCATTCAAGGGATTGCTTTCATCGTTTGGTTTCCTCAGTGTGTGACCAAACCATTGCCATTTATGCTTTCTTATGTCGACGTCCAGCCGCTCTTTGACTTTTCCTGCGCCAGAATTCCTCGTTTTATATTAATTGTGACCAGCGAATCTTTAGGATGTGGCGATGACAGGGATTCACAAAAGACTGCAATTTCCTCGAAATGGTAGACGTGACTTTCCAGGCTTCACAAGCATATAACAGCACGGATTTGACATTGGATTCGAAGAATCTCAACCTTGTGCGTAAGGAGATTTGATTGGATTTCCAAATTAGGGACAGAATACCGAAAGCAGCACGAGCTTTATTTATTCTACTTTTAACATCCAGATCCGTACCACCGTTTGCAGAAACAATACTGAAGGTAGTTAGTTGAACTGTTCGACTTCTTCAACTGGCGTCTCCTGTAGAATAATACGCAGCTGTGTGGAGCGGCCTATGAGCATTATTTGTGTCTTTTTGCTGTTTATTCTTAGACCACTCGATTCTCCCTTCACTTGCAGTGTTTGATGGCACAGCCCGTTCAGCCCACTGATGTTATTTGCCAGTAGACATATATCATCGGCATAGTCTAAATGACTGAGCCTTTCGAACGGTCTCCATTGAATGCCCTGTCGCTCAGCTGACCAACACTGGCCGTCAATATGTCATCCATCGCCAGCAGGAAGAGAATTGGCGATAGAACATCCCCTTGTTGTACACCCTGTTGCACTACGAAAGAGCCGGATAGTTGCCTATTGTGTAAAACAAAACACCTTGCGTTGTTGTAGGACTCTTTAATAATGGCAACAATTTTTGGCGGAATTCCTCTACCAAGCAACGATTCCCAATATACATTCTCGGTTATTTCGGTCAAAGGCTTTCTCAAAATCCACGAACATGAGGTAAAGCGGTGATTGAAATTCCATCGACTGCTCGAGGATGATACGCAGGGTGTTGATATGGTCGACACACGATCGACCACTGCGGAAGCCAGCTTGATGCCTCTTGAGTGTAGACTCGATTCTATCCTTTATTCGCTCGAGAATGATGGTTGCCATTAGTTTTGGGAAAATGGACAAAACGGTGATACCACGCCAATTGTTGCAATTCTTTAAGTCACCTTTCTTTGGCAACTTCACAATCACACCATCCTTCCAGTCCTTGGAATAGCTTTCGTTTTCCCAAATGATTTGTATCAACGGATGTAAAATACTAGCCGCTGTTACGGGATCGGCTTTCAGGAATTCTGCTGGTATTCCGTCAAGTCCAGCTGCCTTGTTGTTTTTGAGGAGAGTTATTGATGTTTAGAAACAATATTACAAATATGTACTAATATACATAGTTCATCATCTATGCCAAATTTTGTCATTTTTCAGTAACGGAGAAGACGTGAAATGTTCAGTCATTTCGACGCGTATATCTATTTCGGCAGCATTCCTTTCAAGAAAGAAATCCCGGATTTAAGTAGAGTATTGAAAGTACTTATAAATGTATCTCACTTCACATCACGATGTGCATCATAATTTAAATAGAACTGATACGAGCAAAAATACGAACAAATGCGTATTTTCCGAAGATTACGTATGAGTTTTTTTTCATCACTTTCCTATTTTACAACAACAAGTAGAATTTCCATTTCAAGCTTTTTCGTTAACTCCAAAATATATTCTTAATATTGGTTTACCATTTACCTTAATTTTTATTTTCCTTAATTCGAAATTGAGTTGCTTGGTTTCTATTTTTTTGGAATGGCTGAAATGAAAACAAAAACTTGAAGCTTTACTTACTCAGCAAAAACATTTGAATGTTTTTTGTGACCATGCTTTCGCATTTTAAATATTTTTGAAGAGTTGTTTTTTTTTTAATATTTTTTAGCCTGTCAAACCTCTATTAATTAAACAAAATTACTAGCGCGAAAATCAGAATTTTTTAACATAATAATAATAATTTCCATTAAGAATCTTAAATTTTCAAATTGATATCAATTAAAGAATATTTCACTTTAGTTTTTTTTGTTTTGTGATTGAATTAAGTTTTATTCAACGATAATAACAATTAATTGCTTTTATTTAAGTGCATTAATAGCTATTTTTTTATTTTTGCAATATGAACATCATAATATTGTTGAAGAACGTTGTATACATTTTAAAATAAAGTCAATAGTAATTTTAATTTTAATAATGTGCATAATTTCCTGACTGATGATGCGCATAAATTTAATTACAAAAATAGTCTCTTAAAAAATCGTGCTGTAAAAAAATATATAATTTCCGTAAATGTTAAAATACTGCATCCCAAAAAAAATCCAGCCAATCCACCAATGTAAACTGCAATGACGATACGTTAAAAAAAAAAATAAAAAAAATATTGAAAATAATGTCAATCACTTAAAATATTCTTTTTTTATGAATAAAACCTACCAAGCACATCGGCAAATGAAAAAAGCACATCCCTTCGCAATTGCATTTTCGGATAATCAATGATTCCCCATTGTAAATTTGCGCCAAGGAACCAAACTCTGGATCTCTGGAATTATCAGATAAAAAAAAATAAAAGAGAGATATCAATTCACTTTGCACATTTAACAGATTTCATAATATATTTCCAACCCCATTTTCTTCCTTCCTTCTTTTTATATTGTTTTTTTTTTTGCCAAAAAACATAAAAGTCAAGTGTGCATCACCTAAAAATCATCCCAAGTCCCACATACTATATCCTGGAAGAAGAAGAAGAAGTATCTTCGACATTATATATCGGGTTTAATGCCAGAACATAAAAACTATAGCGATTGTTGCAGACAGTTGTAGAAGATAGTTGAAGAAAAAGTGAAGTAGAGCGCACAAAAAACTATATAGAAATGCAGAAATCAAACTGCTTCCATTGACAGTTTTGCTTGGGAAAATAATCAACGTAACTGCATCCACATCCTTAGAACTGAGATACTTAAACTTTACACCAAGTTTTCTTAGGGTAAATTGTTCTATTTTTTTTTTTTTTTTTTTTTTTGAGAGACTGTTCCAATTGTGATAGCAGAATTGTACGACACACGCTAACAAATCCATATCCTGGATGAAATAATAATATTGCTGATGTTCAAATTCGAGTCACAGTTGATGTAATAACTTATCGACATACATAGAAAGATATGTACATTACAGAGGAGCAAAATATTGTTTGTAATAATTCAGAGAGTAATAAAAAAGATTGTTTTTCTTTTGTTTGCTATACAAGTTTGTGAAATTGTTTCGGGATATGATAGAAATATTGGATTGATACGCTGCTTCCCTTATCGACTCAATACAGAAAAAGTTATATTTATTTTTTGTCAATATGTAAGTTTGCTATCTCCCATGATAGAAATAAAGAGAAATAGGTAATGGATTTTACTTCACATTTGTATCGGATATTCTGATAGTTTTTTTTTTACTTATCTTGTAACAAATTACTAATATGACCTAGTTTTCTTAGGCTTGAAACTCTTAAGGACATTTCGTTAACTTGTGTGTATTAGACGAATTTGGTTCTGGTCAGCCATCCCCATGGAACAAACAAAATGGCTTCAAAATGATATTTGGCGCTCCTCAAATGGTCGATACGCCAACCAAATCGACCATGTGCTAATCGACGCAAGATACGCCTGTAACATCTTAGACGAGCGTTATTTTCAAGGGGTGAACGCCGAATCTCACCATTTCCTTTTTGCGACCAGGTTAAGAGCTTTACTATCAAACGAATAGAAGCCGAAAACTAAATTAAAGAAGAAATTTGACGTTGGCCGCCTTAGCATACCAAGATTCTCCACAGCCTACAAAGAGAACCTGAGAAAGAAACTCTCCACTATGCATTCAACTGCAACAGACGCTTACAATATAGCGATATAATTAAAGACGCAGCCGAAGTCACAATAGGCTACCAAACCAACCCCGAAACAAAACCCGTGGTATAAAAAAGAACGCGTACCTACAGCTAAAAAAGATGACAGAAAATGCACATGCGAGTATACTGCAGTGGAAAACAAGAGCAGCAAGAGAAAACCTACGTAAAGAGAATAGGGCGTACGCATCCTCTCAACTCACAGCTCCGTATGTCCCATCCTCAAAAAAGGCGATCCTATATGTCCTGCAAGAATTATTGAGTCATATCCCACATGATCCTATCCAAGGTACTGCTCGTGTGTCTTAATCCGTTCTGCAGTGTGGCTTCCGGCCCGACAGATCGACCATAGACCAAATATTCACTCTAGACAAATCCTGGAAAAGATCAACGAATTTCAAGTCGAGACACACGATCTATTTATTCATCGACTTTAAAGCTGCATGATAGCATTAATTGTGAGGAGCTCTATATGGCGATGGCTGAACTTGGGACCCTGGGAAAACTAATCCAGATATCTGTGTCACATGACATTGGAAAATAAGTCATCGCCTTGCCTCAAACCTTTCTTGACATCAAACGGTTTGGTGGTGTTCTTGCCGACTTTGACGGAGCAGCGAGATTTCTCCATCGTCATCGTGCACAAGTGGACGAGTTTAGCAGGGATGCCGAGATGCGACATGGCTCTATATAGCTCGTCTCTGTCTACGCTGTCTACGGTGTGTATCGATTTGAAACTCCTGGGTTTTTTCCAGAATCTGTCGGTGTGTGAACATTTGATCGACGGCTGACTTGCCGGCCTAAGACCACAGTGATAAGGGCTGATCAGAGCGTTGACAAACGGTTTTAAGCGATCACACAGTACAGATGACAGGATTTTGTATGCAACGTTGACGAGACTTATGCCTCTGTAGTTAGCACAAGTCAGAGCATCTCCTTTCTTGTGGATGGGGCATACCATACCGAGGTTTCATTCATCGGGCATACTTTCATCCGACCAAAATTTGGAGGTAAGTTGGTGTATACTCCCTACCAAGTCATCTCTGCTTGCTTTGAATAGCTCGGCTGGAAGGCCATCTGCACCAGCAGCCTTGTACGCTTTAAGTTGACTATCGCTAACCGCACTTCATTTAGGTCGGGTGGACGGAAATTTTGATCATCATCGTCCATAGGTTGAATGAATTATTCTGTCTAACATCGGAATTTTGGTCATTTTCGCCGTTTAGCAGTCTAGAAAAGTGTTGTTTCCAGATCCTCAGCACCAGTTGTGTGTCTACTACCATATTCCCACTCTCGTCTCGGCAGGCTTCCGTTTTGGCCTTTTAGCCCTGGGTAGATTCCCTCACCCTTCGGTAGAACTTTCGAACATCCCCCCCCCCCCACCGCAACAGTCCTCAATAGACGCGACCGCCCGCTTCGCATGCTCTCTCTTTTTCCTCCTGAGAAGTCGGCAATCCTCCTTTCGTTTTTGCCCGTAGAGCTCCCGGGCTGTTCTCTCAGCAGCTTTGGTTCTAGTTTGCAGCATTGATTGGTAGGCCTCGTTCTTGGCTGCATGCGCCAACCGGCATTCTTCATCGAACCAGGGGCTTCGTTGTGGTCGCCTAGTGAAACCAAGCACATCAGTGGCGGCACCACTTCTGATGGCTTGTTGGCAGTACTTTTACTGGTCTTCTGCAGTTGGTGCTGGTGGCGAAGTTGCTGAAAGGTTAACAGAGACTTGGTCAGCAAAGGTTCTGGCGATCTCTTGCGATTTTAACTTCTCGACATCAAATATTTTCACAACATCCGCTCAGCGTTGTGGCATCATATCCGCATAAGTACTTGTACTACAACCAAGTAATGGTCCGAGTCAATGTTGGCCCCTCGGAACGTTCGGACATCCAGGATACTGGAAGCTAGTCTGGCGTCTATTGCAACATGATAAATCTGGTTGACGATTCGTTGATCAGGAGACTGCCAGGTCCCTTTGAGTGTATTGAGGTGTGGGAATGTGAGAATCGAGTGCTATGATGTTTTTACCCCTCCCCCCCCCCCCCCTCCCAAAATCAATCAGGCTGAGTCCATTACCGGAAATGTTCTCGTGCAGGCTGTGTCCGCAGACTATCGAACCAAAGATGCCCCCCTTTCCGATTTTGGCGCGTTGAGGTCGCCAAGAATTATCTTGACGTCATACTTGGGGCACCTATCATACATACTCTCGAGGAGATCGTAGAAGTCTTCGGCTGGTCTCAGTCACAATAAATATAAAATGCACGTTTTGGTTCTTAAAGAATGAGTTTCGTAAAAATGTTACAAAAATCGTTGGAACCGTATCAAGAAAACGGAAATATGTGAAAAAATATGCGGGTAGCTGGTGGATTTCACTTTGTTTACTTCTAAAAAAGCAGAACCAGGTCTAAAAAATTCATTCAAATGGTCGGTTTCAGAGAAACCAAGCAAAAAACAAATACGCGTGGAAGTGTCCGATTCAGTTAAAATCATTGCTTAAATCTTCTGAAAATGTTAAAATCTGTGAAAATGTTATTCAAACTGTTGGAGTCGTTTCCACGGAACCAATTACGAGAATTGTGTATTTTTAATAAATTAACTATAGTATTCATATTGAAATCAAAAATCAATTTTTTCTGCCGATACCAAACGATACTACCAAGAGTATCGGTGAATTTCGGTCAAAAAAGTACGATATCGGCTCGATATCGTTTCGGATGTTATGAAGCTGGTATCGCTTCGGTTATTAAACGAAACCGAGACTTTTCTGGTATCGTGGCCTTAAATTGTTTTTGCACTGCTGCTACTGAGAGTAAAGTTCTGTCAAGCAGGCCTGACAGGTAAAGATACGGAGCTAATTGATGCCAGAATTTTGAAATATGGTCCTTCCACCGCTAGAGTTATGGTTTTTGTTGAGTAGGTTTGTCCTATTTCATATAAACTTTCATGTTTAACTGGTTTTCGAAAGTTTTGCCTCGTTCAGGAGAGGACAAGAAATATTCAGAATTTAAAGTTTGACATTTTGTGCTTACACACTGTTTTCCCCATACAATATGAACTGAAAGAAATCGATTTAGGAATATAGGTGCCAAAATAAGGGTTGGAAACATGCAGCTTCTGTATTTCCTTAAAAAAATACGAAACTATAAAAAACTTACATTTGATTGCACAAAAAAGTTAGAATCATCACAATTCGCCAAGCACTTGCAGTCGATATTTAAAATGTCAGATTTCAGAGAGATTATCTCCTCTGTGATGTGATGATTGTGTGTGTTCCGGACCCAATGATATATCATAGTTCGCCCAAGAGTTTTGGATATACAATTGTCGCCATATCGTCGTCGTAGTCGTTATCATCATCGTTTCACAGCAGTTGTCAACATCGTGCCATTATTAAGAAATATGATATTCCGTTCCGCATAGCCATTGCCGGAAGCAAAGCATCATCCCGATCCCAGATGATGATGATGAAAATGAAAAGTATCCCCGAGTGAGCCAAGCATCATCGCAGAAAAAAAAATGATAAAAAAAGATACTTTTTTGTTAACACTGATGGCTACAGAGAGATATAGATGGATAGATATTACACACTCGAGATGATGAAATTAGGAGGAAAGCTGCGAACAGGTGTGCGCGAAATACCTATATTTGATATGTGACATGCTATGCGATGTGTGTGTGCAGCAAGTGAAAAACGCTCCTCCGGCTCCGTCTCTATATAAAGCCAGGTGTATAGGTACTAAGTGAGGTGAACAAGCTGAAATCCGTGCGATTATTATGAAACTGATATTTATGGATGCAATTGGAGTAAAAGTCGTATGGCAGTGGATGGGTGGATTTCAGGTGGTCCAGTGTGCTGGGTAAGTGCAGAACGAAAAATGGCATCATCCAGGAAGGAAGGAAGGATACCGGATGATGATGCTATATATGTCCATATTGCTACATGAAGAAGACTTTTCACATATTGCCATGGAAGGTGTGCAAAAAAAAAAGTGTTTATATGCGGGAGTTCGAGGAGGGCAGGTAGTTCTGATGTGGAATCATTGTTCTTGACACGGGTAACAGAGCAGCAAATACATGAAAACTCTACTGCAGCAGAGTTTTTGGATAGATGCCATGTGCAGCAGGTGTGCAATTCCTATATTCGCCTGTCCGATATCACCATCATCGCATCGTTTCTATTGAAAAAGATATCCCACACATGAAATAATATTTCTCATTTCGCACCATATGGGCCAACAAAAAAGGATCACCTTGGCGGCTGCTTGTGCTTGCAAATGCTTTAAGTAACCTTGCTCTATCCCTATACCCTATACAGAGTGGATCTAAGGGAATTGCAAGCAGAACAATAGAATGGTCGTCATAGTGTTGGATATTATACGGAACTCGTTGATAAATGATTCTTCCTGCTTTATATGTCTGGTTGGGTTTTCAAGCGGAATGCCAATTGAAGGTGAAAAGGAAAAGAGTACAAGTGAAAAGTACAGTGTATCACACAAGTATGGGTGGTGGAAATTATTTTTAATTTTAAGGCACACAGAAAATGACTATTTTTGATTGATAGAATTGACATCATACCCCAGGAAGAGTTAAAAGTGTTATCAAAGTTTAAAAAAGTGGCTGTTACAGTCAACACAGTCCTGTTATTTTATGTAAACTTTATCTTAGCTTAAAACTTGAGTTCTAAGGCAAACTTGCTAAAACAAAACTTTAGTCCTTGAATTCAACATAAGAGTCCACGACGACGGTGGACCTTGAAACGACGGTGGGGCTTACGGCGACTAATACGATTAATCCTAGAGCTATACCTACCATCGTTTCTGCAGAAAGGCCTACCATGGTCAACAGGTCAAAGTGGAGTAGGCTGTTGCTACTAACTACCCCCCAACGAAAGAGTGTCCCCACCAAAGCACGGCATTGATTGGACGTTAAAGCGGATGAATGCTCGAGATGAAATCAATGATGGCCTCTACAGCTCCAGTAAGGCTAAACTACTTGGTGAACACATTATATATGGGCTACTCGGACTATCCGAAGCTCAAAGTTATAAGGAGTGGTTTTATACGGATTTACAGTCTTGGAGTTATTTAACAGTCTGGTTCTCCAGAATGGCGATTATACATCGGGGTAACTTTCCTACAAATATAAAAATGTCTGGTGACAACAATATGCTTCGGTTGCGGATAATTTAAGAGTTGACGACCATAGCAAATGAAAAAGGACAATGAGTTTTGGATATTCCTTATGGTATGGAAAGGGCATACGAAGGTTGAAATCGTGTGAAATCTACTAATGGAAGCTCAATAAGGAGCAGGGTCAGTATGGCTATTTGGTTGTTGGTTTGTGATAAGAGGAGGACTTAGACAAGAAAAGTCTTGGGCTTTAAAAGTGTAAGCGAGTGCCGGGCCACAATCAGCATCAAAAACAAATTCCAGAAAATCACTCTGAGCTGCATCCATGCCCTTATAGAAAAGGGGGAAGAATTAACCAAAAAAGCATTCTGCAATCTCTTGCAGAACACGTAGGTTCAATATGTTCCCGAAGTACGACGTCGAGATTATTCTGAGAGACTAAAACACCAGATTCGGAAAGAAGGGCATCTTTGGGTTGACGGTTGGAGGTCACAGCCTGAAAGTCAAACCTTCCGTTTACGAACATAGGATGGTGATGAACTTCGTGACGGGGAAAATTATTACCAAAGCTAGTACTAGTTTCCCATACCTTGATATACAAAAAGGGACTTGGCGGTCTTGTGATCAAAAAATCGTCAGCCAAATTGAACACATCAAAAATGTTTTTTGCAAATTGTGCAATTGAGGAATATTTGGTTCAAATTGCGATTTGTTGTTCGCAATTTATGTTTTCTCTCGGTAGAATAATTGATACTCAAAGAAGGTTGATTTACGATTTTTGAGTATCAATATCTTCATTTCGCTCAGTTTTGCAAATTGCAAACAAATAGTCGTAAATTACGATATCCCGAGCCAAGGTATAAATCGGGATTCATTTTTCGTAATTTGCAGTTCGTTTTTCGTGATCTGATCCAAGAATTCCTTCCGTGCAAAGGACCAGCGGAGACATTGTCTACAAGCCTTCAGATGTGCCGCCAATGATGTGCTGGATTTCCTTAGACAACTACAACGAAGCTCATGGTGGATTAAAAGTGCCGGCTGGCACAACATGAAACTAAGAATGACGCCTACCAAGCAATGCTGCAGATGAGAACTAAAGCTGTTGAGAGAGCAGCCCAGGAGTTTTATGGGAGAAGTGCCCAATTTCTGTGGAAGAAAAAGGGAGAGCACGAGAAGCAAGAGGTCGAGTCTATTGATAATTGTACCAGCAAGGAAAATTTTCATAAGTTCTGCCAATGAGTGAAGTGATCTAACCAAACCACAAGGCGATAACGGATACCTATTTAGAAACGCAGTCAGTGCTTAGGATCTGGAACGAACACTTTCCAAGATTTCTAATCTGTAAAACTAGTCAGCATACTGCTCCAAGGCAAAGCAATCCATTCAACTTGGGCAATGAAGGTCATTAGTTCCATCCACCCAAACTTGATGAAGTGCGGTTAGCTATTTCCAAGCTTAAATGGTATAAGGCTGCTGGTTTGAATGGACTCCATACCAAGCTATTCATAGAGGAGAAGGAAATGACTTTGTAAATGAGCATACACCAACCCTATTCCAACTACAGAGGAATAAGTCTCCTAAACGTCACGTACAAAATCTTGTAGAGCATACAGGGTGATCGCCCTAAGCCTTTAATCAATGATCTAATCCCAACTAACATTTCAGCTTTAGTTCGGCCTAACTGAATAGGCTTTCTGATTCTGATTTCCTTAAGACATTTGTAAAATTTCGTTAAGCATAAAAAGAAAAATATTATAGAACTTCTAAAATGATTTCGGAAAATCTTCTTGGAGTTCACGTACGCAGATCTTTTAAAAGCTTCAAATTCTATAATAGTCCTTGTACGATCTATAAGAAGTTTTAACGAGCTCTATTCGAAATCTTAGTGAAATTATGGTTTTGACAGATACATAGCTTCAGAAATGTTTCTATAAAAGTAAACACGCAAGTGTAATCGAAATATTATAATACCTATTAGAAGCTGATAATACAACTCTTACAGAGGTTGTAGAAAAAAGAATAATTCTTTTTGTTTTAAATTATTTGAAGTGATTTTTACCCCATTTAATCTTTGTGAAACTTGAAACTATTATTTGTTTTCAATTATTTGTTAATTAATGAATTAATGAATTGGAAATAATTATAAAACAGAAAGATTTTTCTTACCTGTCTAGGAATCGAACATGGTACTCCTGTGTAATAGTCCATCACTCTACCCACTCAGCTTCAATCAAGATGCAAAAACTTAATCAGTATTTTCCTGTCTTCACTAGACATGAACGATGTTCAACATCCAAACCACAATCCAATCAGCAAACTGATTTGTATGTCACTGCACGGACATGGATTTTTGAGACTCCATATTTTTTTTTTACATGTTCATAGTCCGTCCATGGCTCATGCCCAGTGGAGCCACCATGTTAATAACAAATTTGATTCCCATTCACACGAAGAAACAAGATGTACAAAATTTTTTCTTTTTTGCAAATCGCATATTACACAAACAATTTATTCAATAATCGTATAGTTATAAATGGCTGCATTAAAATGACTTTGAAAGATTTGAGTCTCTTTAGCATAGACTAACATTTTCTATTATGGTTCGTTAATAAAATCTGAGAAATCTCTGCGAAGTATTCGATAAGGCTTCCGGCAAATTGTGACCGAAACTTTTTTGAAGACCAAGTGACAGGAATTTCACTTAAATTACTCTATACAAGCCTTATACAGTCACAGCTTCCTGTTTCTTCGTAAATGTTATTTAAAGAGGTCTATCCGAAACAAAGACGCTAGTCTCGTTTAATTTTCTATATCAAGCTTTCAGACGATTTTAAAGAAGCAGTTATTGAAATCATGGCTTCTCTTAGAAACTTATTTTTGATGAAAGCTTTATAGAAGCTTATACATATCCAGACTTGCAGCATATCAATATTTCTAAGCTAATAGAAACTGAAATTTTAGTTGAGATAAACCCCTCCCATGTAATAATTCACTCCCCTAATCATCTGCAGATGCTTTTTTTTTTTTCATTTATCCCACTCATTAAAGCATTTCATATTACTCCAGAGAGTAAAAAAGGCGACACCTTTTCACTCCTATTGCACTTTAATGGATTAAAGTATATCAGAGATTTCAGACAGATCTATGAATCAAACCTGGGTCCCTTTACAACAATAGTCTTGCCCACTAACTACTCCGGCAATACAAAAAATATATACATATATATATAGAACGCATAAATTTACATAGCGATTGTATAACAATTTTAAAAAATGACTATTGAAGTGAAAGCTCCTTGGTCATAAGAGAAATATAGAGAGATTAAGGAAACATTGGTACATCGCTTCTATCACGCTGATATAATTAGCACCAGAAAATATTTATAGAATCAGTTATACCCCTAAAACGTATTTCCTTCCCGTCAGAATGGTTACAGGAGAGCTATAGCAACAAATAGCACTTTAATATCTGAAGTGCAAAACATTTTTTATAGTTGAAGCTACTGCTAGGGAAAGCATTCCATTCAAATTGGACGATGATGGCCAACATTTACGTCCACGCGACCTTGGTGAAGAGTGATTAGCGATTTCCAAACTTAAATCCTACAAGGTTAATGGTGCGAATGGATTTCCAGTAAAAATTTTCAAAGCAGGGGAGATGACTTTGTAAACTACTGTTACCTCTCAAAATGACATCAGTGCAGATATCAAACAGAGAAATACTCTTGACAACCACTGTTTCTTTGAGCTTAGAAGACATTAAAGTAGTAAGGCCCTCTCTCATAAAATCAAGGATATTTTATTTGAGACCCTGTTTAGCTGTACGGGGCTGAAAAATATTGTACAAATATTTGATTCTGGACCCTGGCACCCCAAAAATGGGATATTTGCAAATAAAGTATGCCATCTAATTGGTTAGTAATTGGTCAAAAAAGGTCAACTTGTCCTAAAAATTGGTAGCTCCTAGAAAATTTGTAATCAAAGCAAGTTTTTCAAAGTCACACAAGGTCACGCATGATTTTTGGCATTTCATTTGTGGGATATTTGCATAAAATGTTTACCATCAGAAAGATCTCTAGATTGTGATAAATGGCCAACTGTTTTCAGTAATTGATCAGCCATAGATAATTATTTTGAATTTTTAAAGTTCGTCTTAAGGTGACAAAAAAACTTTTGGCCATTGAATGGCCACTTAACCGTCATAAAAGAAAGGAGATCTGACCTGTGCCAACTACAGAGGTTTAAGTCTCCTCAACGTCGCATACAAAATCTTGTCATCTACTGTGTGATCGCTTAAAACCATTTGTCAACAATATGATCAGACCCCGGAAAATCAACCGTCAATCAAGTTCACACTCCGACAGAATTTGGAAAGACCCGGGAGTTTCAAATTGACACACACCACCTCTTTATCGATCTTAAAGTCGCATATGATAGCTTAGATAGAGAAGCACTATATAGAGAGCCACTTCGCATCTTGGCATCCCTGCCAGAACTCGTCCGCTTGTGCAGGTTGACGATGGAGAATTGTCGCTGCTCCGTCAAGGGTGGTAAGAACACCACCGAACACTTTGATGTCGAGAAAAGTTTGAGGCAAGCGTCGCGTTATCATGCAATCTGTTTAACATCGTTTTTGAAGCATAATTGTACGCAACTTGCAAGTCAACAACAGAGGTACAATTTTTCAAAAGTCCGTTCAACTACTTGCTTATGAAGATTATATTGACATCATTGGGAGAATAAAGCGAGCTGTTTGGGGTTTGGCTGTTAATGAGGACAAGACAAAGTATATGCTACCATTGAGAAAGTTATCTCAACATCGTCGACTCGGGCAAAAAGTCACGATGGATAGGTACAACTTTGAAGTCGTCAAGGACTTTTTCTACCTGGGCTCCACTATTACTATTACATCACAAAATGACATCAGTGCAGATATCAATCGAAGAATTACTCTTGACAACCGTAGTTTCTTCGGGATAAGAAGGCATTTCAGCCCCCTCTTAAAAAACAAAGGACACCTTATATAAGACCCTAATCATCCCGGTCCTGCTGTATGGGGCAGAAGCATGGCCCGTGTCAAAATGGGGATGAGAGTCTGCTTGGGTGCTTTGAAAGGAAAATTCTTTGGGTGATCTTCGGTCCAGTTTGCATCGATGGAGTATGGAAGAAAAGATTTAACAACGAGCTTTACGGTTTTTACAGCGACATCGACCTGGTCAAGAAGCTAAAAATACAGTGGCTGAGATGGATGCGATACGTGAAGCGTATGGATACCAACGCACCAGCCCCACGAGTCTTCGAATCTTCCCCTGATGGTCTGGCGTACTCAAGTGGAGAATGTTTAATGTTTTAGACTTTATTACTGGGTCGTTTGCACTTTTGTTAACAAATTTCTGGCCTTTCAAAATGGAACATGTCTAGTTATTATATTAAAATCAAATAAATGTCGAATAGTTATAAATTTTCATTTAGGGATCAGTATTACAAAATCTATTCATCAGACTGTGATAATTATATAGAACTGATTTTGTCCACTGTGCTGATAAAAATAAATTTATCTCATCATCAATATTGCTTTGAATTTTTTCCTCCAATAATGATACAATAATGTTTCTCTATGTTTGAAGAATTTCTATTGCAACCAACTTAAAAAAAATTTCTTAGAAAAATAGAGAGGGAAAAAGTAGATTTATAACTAAGATGATTAAATTCTTTTATGTACATTCATATGTATATATGTGCGTGCAATAGTGTTGAAAATGAAATTCGTGGAAACAGTAATAAAATAAAACACATTAAATAGACACAAGGAATATTATAAAAGATAAAAATTGAAAAAGATGATACTTACTTTTTATTCGAGCCAAACATGAAAGCCCCATGAAATCACAAACAGGAAAAATCCTTCCGCTCTTGACTATGTATGTGTGTATTGTATAGTACGTACATTGGCCATTTAAAGATTTGTTTTATATTATTTTTATTATTATTTTTCTCCCGTTCATATTTGTTTTTGTTTGCCAATAAAATCACCAGCAGGATTGTAAAGTACATTGGAAAATCCATTGAAGAGAGCATTGCATGCCTCAGCAGCACAAGTAATGTGTGTATGTGTGTGCATAGAAAGTTTCCGGAGAACAAAACGAAATACAATTATGAAACGAGAATAAGAAAAGAAAAAAAAAGAAGAAGGGAATGGTATTATTACTTAGCTTGTGAAAATTGGATTATCCCAAGTCCTGAGTATCCTCTTCCTTCCCAACTGTACAACTCTCAACTCATCTGACCGAAGAGAAAAGAAAAACGCGCATAATGATGGCTAACAAAAACTAACAACATCGTCGTCGTTAGCAAGAAAATAGCATGCAATTGTTCGCTGGAGCATCAGCACTAGCAAATGGGATGTATGTATATGTAAGGACTAAGGATATAGTTGAATGAAATCAAAGATTATGGTAGTTTAGATGGAAAATTTGCAACGAAATGTCTTTTTCTCTGATTAAAATATATTCAACTTCAAAGAGAATAATATCAACGATGATTTTCATGCATATTTCAATGCAACTCTTTTTTATTTTATTCATCAATTCAGATCAAAGAAGATAATAATGTGAAGTAAATTTAAGAAATTGTATGGATTAAATTAACACATTTGAAGTTTTAAATTTGAATTGAGGTCATTGCTACGACATGGCATATGGAAAAAAAGAAAGAAAAAAGTTCTTGCATCAGCTCTTTTGTTTTCTTGTTCGCTTATAATCTCGAATGTAATGTAACAAAGTGTTATATTTCCTTTATCTTTTGTAACCACCAAACAACACATTCAGCTCTCTGAACTATACAAATGAGTCCAAAGAAACAAGATTATCAAGCTATGGCTCTTCATTAACTATACATAGCTGTGGAGTATTTCAAAATGTGTACCAGTAACGATTTTAACAAAACACACTTAATTAAAAACAAATCCATAAAAAAAGGACTTGTAATCTCTGTTCATGGTAAAATTGTCAATGTTAAGTTGTTAACAGTTCATTTGATGAATCCTGTTTGCAGTAGTTTAATATTTTGTTCAATCCCCCATAATCAGTCACACTCAAAATTAAAAAAAATTAAAAGGCATTAAGCCTGTTTAAACATTTATTTAATTATTTATAAAACTCTTCTATATTATGCTCTTCATTCCTCCATACATTTAATTTGTACAGAAATTTGCATCTCCTCATTAAGTAGGCACTGTTCTGTTTTCATGAATCCTTTTTTAAAATATAAACTGTTACGTGCAAAGGCAAACGATAAAATGAATAATAAATTATTATCAGCTTATTTTTATAAGAATTATACACCTCTACAGGGTGATTCTTATTTTAACGCCAGGAGGCTATAATTTCCTCACCAATATCTCTTAAATAATACAAATAAGTAGGATCGATACAGTTCTGCCACAAAGGCATAACACTAGTGATAAATTGTTATCGAAAAGTTCAATTTGGGACTCAAATTAGAGATTTAATTTAGAGAATTGTCTGAATTGGTTTTGATCTAGTTTTGCATTTCTGAATGGCTGGTAAGTTTAGAGTTGATTTTTCCAACATTCGTGGGTTGAGAAAAAGTTAATGTGACGTGTATGTTTTATACTGTGCAAAACAGGCCAGCTGTTTTAGCACTAAGTGAGACTCAGATAGGGGAAAATTCTGATTATTCAGAATTTAATCTACATGGGTATAGCAAAATTTATTAAAAATTGAACACTATGGCGTATGCGTACTTTTTATATGTTTCATTATCTCACAAAATTTAAAGGCTTTAGATCTATTTTTTTTGTTGATAAAAAGCACTCCTATATGTTGTGTTATTTCTTCGCAAGGCCGCAAAAGTTAGTAACTACCCAAAATAAAACACTTGTCCTCAGGTGGCAGAGGTTGGGAATTGTTCGCCAGATCTTCGATGAGGTAGAGTGCCTCATCGCAGTAAATATTTATTGCTTCACTTAAATTTGGAAAAGAATCTTTTTTTAGGTATTTGAAAAAAAAAAATGATATACATTTTCGTTCATTTGAATAGGTACAAAATTTTCGAGTGGAGTGCGATTATCCGTTATAACTCCGAACTGAGCGTACTAAATGAATTTTTGAAAATGGCATTTGAGAAAGCATCCGATTGAGGAGAAAATAAGAAAACATTCAATCTTAAACTTATCGCCATTACAAGTTTTATTGCCATTTCTTCAAACCCATGTGAAAATCATAGCCCTTTTTTTTCTCGTTCATTTGAATAGGTACACTGCCTTTATCTTCACGTTTGCTTTGAGCAAGTTGAAGATCAGACCTTTTAAATCTACTTTTGGGTTTTAAGTCATGATTTCTTCGAGATAACACAAAAAAAAATTAAGAAAAGTGGAGAATGGGTGGAGGAAAAGCTCTTGGCGTGGTTGAGTACGCGCAAATTTATTGTTTTCACGATCAAGGACTAACGGGATCTCCAATTTCGGAAAAAATTAACAGAATCGCTTTTTTAATCTATAATTTTCTGAAAAATAAACAAATAGATGGTTTCGATATGAAAGGATGCAAAAAACCTGCTGCTGGGTACTACAAAACAAATTTCACATTTTTTAAAATATTCGAACTCAAGGTTTTGACCAAATATAACATTTCGATTATAGCGAGTGGTTGTTTAGTCCGCGACTTTTTTTGCTGATGTTAAAATTCTTCCAGACTTTCAAACTGAAAGTTTCAAACTGAAAGGCCGATTAATATTATAGACTTGTAACTAGGTGCAAGGAATGTTAAATTTGTCATGTTTGTAATACCAAAATATAGATTTTCGGGCAAAAACTGCGAAATATGATAAGGAATGGTAAAGTTTGATTGGCTACATACATATATGTCAGTTTTGAATACAAATAACTTTTCAAGCATAAAATATTAAGGCTTTTACTTTTATTTTGTCCGATTTTTTCCTTTATACATACACTTCTAGACCTTAAGTTGTGCGATTTTTCAACGTTCTACGGTGGTGATGGGAAGTACTCCATTATTTCAATGATCTGTCAGTGAGTCAGTGATAGAGTGAGCCAGTCCATCAGTTACGGTTTTAGTGATTTTTGAAGTCCTATAAGTCAGGAATTAAAAATTCTAAAGGAGATGAAATTTATTGAGCTGACTGTGTTTCAGCAAATACTGCAAATTTGAAGTTTCTGTCCTTATTGGTACTGAACGAAGAGAGAGTTGAAAATCAGCTAATCCTGTAAAATGGGTGCAGTGTAGCGGACTCGGCTGGGCATAATCGCGCCCTTTGATATTTAATTTCAAAAATGTAAACTACGGCTTCCAACTATAACACATGAATTCAGAAAATCAGAAAATATTGCTTCTTGAAAAAAAAAATAAATCAGCCTAAAAACGAGCTTTGAAAAACGCCTTCCGTTTTTGAATTTTGTTAAAATTCTATTGAAGTGAAGTGAAGCTTTGTTTTGTCTAATAAATACCAAAATTCCATTCAAATCTATGCCTAATAAAAACGGATCCCTTTTTCGTTTCCCACGGAACCACCCCCAAAATTTCAAAAACTTGAAACTTTAAGATGATTCTTCTGTCTAGTATTAAAGCTTCTTTAAAATATATTTTTAATGTTTAAATTTCCAAAAAAAACACCCACATGTTCCTCTTTTTAAAAAATCTTAAATACAAACATATATTCTGTGCCCCCCTTTTCGATTAAAAAAGTTTTAAAAATTGAAAAATTGAACCAGAATAAAATTCTTCCCGAAAAGTCAAATATTAAACTTACAAAAAAAAATGTTTCAAAGAAATATTTTTATAAAACGTTTACCATGCCCCCTCCCCTGGTTTTTTTTTTTCAAAAAAAAAATTCAGACTATGTAGTGCATGAGATAAATACAAGCAAAGTCGTTGTTTAAAAATTTCATAACCAATTAAAGAAACTATTTAATTTAAACCCTCAAACAATTTTTACGATCCTTTGTAGAATAAAACTACTTTTCTGATCAATTTTAATGAAAACCTTGTTAATATTATTTGTTTTAGGGCTCTTCTAAATTTTTTTGAGCTTAAGTTTATTTAAATTTAT
Organism: Dasysyrphus tricinctus; assembly: GCA_963921185.1. Lineage (NCBI taxonomy): Eukaryota > Metazoa > Arthropoda > Insecta > Diptera > Syrphidae > Dasysyrphus > Dasysyrphus tricinctus. Next base: position 74,592,189 of record OY992533.1, read on the forward strand.
TTTTGTATTAAAAGGTTTAAAAAATGCTTCCCTGCCACATTTTATCCCAAATCAAAAATCTAAGGCATGTTTCAAGTGCAAAATGGCCTTAGTAAAATTAATTGTTCCAAGGATTCATTCAAAACTATTGAAAAATTATTGATTTTAAACCGAAAAAATAGTTAGTATCCTCGGTCTGGTCAAATTCAAAAACTTTGTCTGGGTTGTTGAGCCTGTCTTAATTGTTCCAAGCATTCGATTCTTAAAATTAGTTTTTGTGTTAAGTTTTCAAAAAAAAAAAATGATTTAACTTCAGACTTTTAAAATAGGGTTTGGAGGAAATAAATATGGATGGAAAAGTATAGCAAGATCCTTGTGTGCTCAGACAGTAGAACGGTTAGATCGTTAGCACTAGGACCACATTTAATACTTAAGAAACTAAAATGCAGTGCTTTTTAGGAAACTATAAAACAAAAATTCATTTTTGAAAAATTTGGTCACAATTAGTTTGTAGAGAACTTTTGAAATTTTTATTTTTAGAGAAATAGATTTTATATTTTTTTTTTCTAAGATTTTTTTTGTTGATAAGACTTTAGTTTCTAAGATAAGCACGCAAATCATGTGTCGGTCTTTACTGACGATGACGGTTCAAATGCCGCCAAGGGGAATGGGTCAGGCGTCTACTCCAGATAGCCCAACTATAAACAGATCTATAAAGCTTCAACATTTTAGCAGCGTATTTATTCCAAGCGGAAGAGCTTGCAATTTTGCGAAGCCACTTAACATCTTGCCTCATTTGCAGTATTTAACAAAAGTATTGACATCTTCCAAGACAATGGCACGTCTCTTATCTTGACGGACACTTTTTGGCGGAATCAAATAGTTTTGATATCTGAATTTGTAGCTAATAAAATGCTAATTTGTTGCTCAAACCAAAAATTTGTAGCTCGAGTACTTTTCGAGTTATTCAATTTTCCGCTAAAATAAGTCTGAAGTTAGCGGTAAAAATTTAAAATAATACTGATTTTACTTTTTATTTGTAACCTGAATTTGTAGCTAATTAAATGCTAATTTGTTGCTCAAACCCCGATTTTGTAGCTCTAACGGTTTTTCAAATATTCAAAATTCCGCTAAAATAAGACTAAAGTTAGCGGACGAAAATTTGAAAATCATAATTGTGTTAATGCCCAAAATTGTAGCTTTTTGATTGCTAATTTGTTCCGCAAAAATAAATTTTGTATCTCTTATGGATAATTTTGTATTTACAGTTAAGGTTTAAAAAAGTGCATTTCCGGTTTCACTAACATAGGCTCGGAAAAATTCCAGCCGAATCTTAAAAAAATAGATTTTCAATTTTTTTTTTGCAAAAATGTGTAGCATATCCTATGCTAATTTGTTGCTCTAACTAAAAATTTGTAGCTCTAACAGTTTTTTTGGTACTCAATTTCCCGCTGGCTAAAAAGTAAGCTAAAAATTAAGCCCTTAAAAAAAAGAAAATGACAAAATCCAAAATTTTTTTTGCCAAAATTTGAGGACTCCTCTAACTAGATAAGTCACCAAACCGAGATTTTGTAGCTCGCTTGGTTTTCTTTGTATCCAGTTTCCCGCTAAAGTAAGACATTACCCCCTGTGTAACAGAAAAAATAAAAAAAAAAAATAATTAAAAATTTTTTTTTATGTCAGAATTTGTAGCTTTTTAAATAAAAATTTTTTGCTCAAAAATTTATTTTGAACCTTGAATAGTTCGTTTTTTATTTGAAATTCAAACTCAAATCCTCTACCTTGATAAAACGAAATTTAAATTCACTATATTTTATCATGTGCGTTCTCAAATTCTACCCTTTAATTGAAAATCGATAAAGAAGCCATTCAAAATCAAGGGGAACCCCATTTTGCTTCAATTTATTGCCTCAACCATGGAAATCAATTATTGCCTCTCTTCTTCTAGGCAATATTGCCATGGACAAAGCGTCTCCATTTGCATTATTGAAGGCAATAGCATCAATGATTGAGGCAATTTACTGCCTCAAATATTGCCAATGGAGCCGCTGGGTTACTATAAATTATAAAAATACACTTCAAAATTTATTAAAAAAAATATTTTTATTTATTTAAACAAAACGTCTTAACTGGTTGATAGATAACTTAGAACTAAACTTTTAACATAAAATATTTTATTAGCATGAAAATGTAAAAAAGCAAGATTGCATTTCCCACTGTTTTGCTCGTTGAATTCGCGTATGTATCCGGTGTCCACTGTGAGAACTCATGAACCCGGAAAGTTGCTGATGCAATGGGACGAATCGTGGGAAGTTGCGGGATATTTGATATTATTAATTTTGGAATGTTGCTGTTGTTAACTTATATAAAGGGTATTCATACAACAGCGTAAGGCCATCGTAGGCGTTGTTAACTTTTAAACTTCGTAATTCTGTCAGATTTTGTATAGAAAATTTGACAGGTTTACGAAGTTTACAACTTTACTACGTTAACGACGACTTTACGCTGTTCAATTAAAACCCTCATTATATGTACTTGAGGCATGGTATGATGCAAGAATCGTTAAGCTATGATTAGACGTTCAACGCAAATGGTCAACGCGTTGATTCTCTGATGTCAAAATGACGTACAATTCTGTCCCAAAGTTGGCTTGTCGTGTGATCGCCAACGCAGAACACTGCCCATGAGTTGACGCTCTAGTTGACATGAATTTAAGGGTCAATGCGTTGATTTTTTTGGTCGCTGTGTAATCACCCTGTCAATGCAGTTAGGACATTTTTACAGACTGGTCATAATTACATTGACACAGCGGATTTTTCTGCCATATCAACGTACTCTGCGGTGACCTCCATCTCAATCTCGAAAATTTTGTATTTTTTGAGGCTTTTTAATAGATCAACAGTTGATGGCTTGACAAATGAGATGGACAAACAATATTTTGACATCTGCAATATATTTCAATCCAAATGTCACCCAATTGCCCTAAACACTTTTTTCCAGATCAGTAAAATACTTTCAAAAATTCGGACTACTTAGATGCTTTTTAGTCCATCGACATCGTAGCCATCCTTCAATGGAATTTGATAGTTGTCTAAATGTCACCCAACTGCCCTAAAATCACCTTTAAAAAAACTTCACAGATTTCTGATTTCTTAAAGGTTTTTTTTTAATCCATCCACATTGTATTGTTCGATAACACCACAGTCAATCGTGATCGTCAACACAAATATTATTCAATTCTGCCCTTGTCAACTCCGCGTCAACGTTCATAATGTCTAGATGTGGTCAAATAGTGTAATCGTCAACATTTCACGTGTCAAAATGTTAACAAAAGAGGGTACCAATTGTGTTGACACCGATAACACATCAACGCATTCAAGGACAACATTGACCGAGTGCCGTCATTCGTGTGACCGTCAACGTTTCATTTGTTGAGACATTCTACAATGACCATGTTTTTGATAACGTCAAGGAATCAATGCGTTTACTTTGACCGTCTAATCTAAACCTTATACACTATTCGTAAATGCCTAGGTGGAATCGCAGCATTAATAGCCCTATTCTCCCCATCATCACTGATACCAAAGAATATAAAGTTAACAAGAAGTATTATCTGGATCTAAAAATAAAATCCGATTCCGATAGCTCTTTTCGAAATAATAATAAAAAGAACAAAAAAAAATAATTAGGAGAAAAGCTCTTTCTCATACAATCTTGGCAAACACCATGGCATACCGTAATATTCAATATTCGTATTATAAGGATAGTAAAAAGGAGGATACTTTTGATGGGTTCCAACATTGGAACCCGTCAAAATTTGTATGAGATGCGACTTCTTGGTAACTTTATATTCTTTGCTGATACCTCACAAGTCACAAGAAGTGGTGAAACTGATTTTGTGACTTTTTCGTATTCTCCCCCTAAAGTCACAACTTGTGATAGTCATAAAAACAACCAAAACTGTGATCTCCTCCAGAGCAGGTCACAACTCACAATTAACTTGAGTTTCTACAAATCATTGAATTATATTTTTTCTAAGGAGCCGTTATGTTCTCTGTGCGAAAGAGAACAAATTGTATGTTGTATTCTTTCATTTCTTAAGCAAAAGAATAGGACAAAGGCGCGATATTCTTTTGCTTTGTATTTATGAGGCAGATAAACTGAATACATATTGTGGGTGTGTTGGTTGAGTTCGTTGCGAAGTTACCAACAAAATGCTGTGGTGAATTTCGGTGTGAGTTTTCTTGTGACTACTAGGGGGAGAATACAAAAATGTTATCGAGTCACAACAATCCTCACAAGGAGTAGTCACAAGAGCTTGTGACTTGTGATTCCTCACAAGGGGGAGAATCGGGCTATAAGTCTCTCTGTTGAAGGTAGGCCCTCTATGATTGATGGGCATCTGGAGAACAATGACATCTAGATTTGAAAGTCGGAAAAACTAGCTGACAGAAAAACGAACTAGTGGCGAGGATTTGGAAATTGATTTTGCTCTGGAACCGGAAATGCTAATTTTTGAATAAGAGTTCCAAACAAAAACAATATTATGCAAGTTAAAAAATTTATTTTTGGGCAACAAATTTTCTTTCAAAATGCTACAAAATAAAAAAAAATTAAATTAATTTTATTTTCAAATTTTGTCCGTTACACAGGGGGTAATGTCTTATTTTAGCGGGAAACTGAATGCAACGAAAACCAAGCGAGCTACAAAATCGCGGTTTGGTGACTTACCTATCTAGTTAGAGGAGTCTTCAAATTTTGGCAAACAAAAATTTTGGATTTTGTCATTTTCCTTTATTTTAAGGGCTTGATTTTTAGCTAACTTTTTAACTAGCGGGAAATTGAGTACCAAAAAAACCGTTAGAGCTACAAATTTTTAGTTAGATCAACAAATTAGCATAGGATATGCTACACATTTTTGCAAAAAAAAATTGAAAATCTATTTTTTAAGATTCCGCTGGAATTTTTCCGAGCCTATGTTAGTGAAACCGGAAATGCACTTTTTTAATCCTTAACTGTGAATAAAAAATTATCCATAAAAGATACAAAATTTATTTTTGCGCAACAAATTAGCATTCAAAAAGCTACAATTTTGGGCATTAACCAAATTATGGTTTTCAAATTTTCGTCCGCTAACTTCAGTCTTATTTTAGCGGAATTTTGAATATTTGAAAAACCGTTAGAGCTACAAAATCGGGGTTTGAGCAACAAATTAGCATTTAATTAGCTACAAATTCATAGGTATCAAAATTATATGATTCCGCCAAGATAAGGGACGTGACAATGGCCCACAAGTCAATGGGAACACACATGAGCAGAATGGGCATCAGCTCATCGGACTTATGTAGAGGGTGTTTAGATGAAAAGCAGAGGAGGGCTGAATTCCCTAGCCAAGTCAGAGCCAGAAAAGCAGCCCTAGGAGAATATTTTGTCAACGAACTAGGCAGCATCTCTGTCTTAAATTAATTTAGAATTTCCTCTTAATCCCCTTCCTTCCTCTCCTCTTACCTACAAACCCACTCACTGGAGAGAGCAATGGATCCACGGAGATTCGAGTGAGATGGTGCAGCTTAACGTATTATCATCCCTTCTAACTTTACCTAACCTAACCTAAGATAAACACGAAAAAGCGACAAATAAAGATCTAAAGGAAATAAAATGTGGCAGTCATCTAAATAAAAAGTCTTATCACCGCAAAACTACACATCTGACTCCAGGAAATTAAACAAATTTAGCCATCGCCACGCTACTAAAACGAACAAGTTTTTCATTATCTTTTCTTCACTAGAACCACCCTGTGAAATAAGAAATCATGAAAAATTAAAATAATGTTCTGAAGCGAGCAAAAAAAAAATTAATTAACAATTTCAAGCATTTTAATCCCTCGGGTGTAAAAAAAAAAACGAATTTTTATGTAATAATTCCGCATATTTTTTCGATGTATATGTAGGAGTCAGTTGATGGTCCTGGTTTAAAGAGGCATCCATAAACATACTATTATATGAGTATGATGCAGCCATACCAACCCATCATCAACCATCCATTTTCCGTACTATCAATTACAGTAGTATGGCCAGCATAAGGCCAGGTTTCAAAAAATGCTCATTGTTATGGGCGGCTTTTATATAGGCCTCTCTGTGTCTGTGCCAGTATAACAGAGGGAGCTTGAAGGTATATCTTTATTGTTGATATGAAGTTCCTCGTAAAAGCCCTATACTCTCGACGAAAGAGTGCGGTGTTAATGTTTAAAAGGACTCTTGATGGTTTATAATTGGTAAATTCCGCTTTTTGGTTAAAATAATGGAGTAAGAGTAATTTTACTTCATTTGAATAATTTTTATTGTAATTTTCATATTAATTGTGGATCGTGCCATGCCCCAACGCCAATTCCACCACCATCATAGTGCACTTGAGGGTCAATTTACTGTTCAACTCAGTTCAATGGGAAGTAATTGAAAAGTTCACCAAGCGCCACACCATCAGCCATCGCCATCCAGTGAAAAATTACTTTGGAATATTAATTTAAGTTCGATGCATGTTTGGTGTGAGGTCCGGCATCACAAGTTGTGCTTATGGGTTACCTACATGTAGGTTATGTACATATAAAATTGTTGTAACATTGAAGAGGATGAATGCACACGTCATCCCAAGGGCTCTCCTGCAACAATATAAAATGTTTTGTAGAGAGTGAAGTGTTTTTGTTTTTGTTGTTGTTGATATTGTTTTTGAGCGCAGATGAAAGTTTTGTTGGCAACACACATGAGTCTGCTTTGAGGTTGTCAGAATGGGATTGAATTATATTTGTATATGTATGTGGTCCACCAAACAGAGTTGTAATAAATCAAAATTAAGAGGTCAAAGTTTATTGGTCGATATTTTGGCCCATAACAATTTGTTTCGACACGGTGCGATAGAGAACCACACAATAGGTCATACCAAGTTAAACGTAAAAAATAGACTTTTATTCAAAGGCTAAATAAATCAACTGAAAAATAAAATGCGATATTATTTTGCTTTTGTTTTGTTTTAATTAAATTTGCAAGTAAATTAAAAATTAATAAAAATACATGATTTTCATTTTTGATTTTAAATGTAAAATGCAAGGTTTGGTTTGTTTGGAGGTACGGGGTTTTTGTGGATATAAAAAATAATACGTGAAATCGATTTAAATTAACTTTTCAACAATAGAAATTTTGATTTAATCGTATAAAATTAATTAAATTATGCATAAGGGTATGTATGTCCCTTTGTTAAGTCAGTAATGATTATAAATTGATTGCGAAAATTGTTTTTCAATTCCGAAAATAAATTGTTTGCTTGCTGGTATTAATCATAAGCACTACATCAGGGATGGTGATGGTTTTTTGAGCCGTGTGCCCTTTTGAAAAAATAAAAATTTAAGTGTCTTTGGCATGCCAACTCGATGCGAAGTAGTTTGTTCCTCGTCACTTCAAGCTAAATTCAGAGTGAACTGAAGTCATTTGAGAAACCGTGAAAATATTAAATAACGTTTGCTCCATCGCATATCTAGTCAAAATGTCAAAAAACTAACGAACTTTTGCTGTCGAAAGCTGCGGGTGGTCAAGTAAAGATAAAGGGTGGTCAAAAGTGATCATTAAATGTTCTTTTTTTTACAAAACACAGAGATTCGACATTGTTGCTGTCGGTGTTTAGTTAGAGTTAAGGTTAAATTTGAGTTTAAGTTTGTGTTCAAAGTCCACACTCATGTAAGTGTTTCCTTCTACAGTCCCTTGATGTTGTTTTACAGCTTCTTTGCTCAACAAATACATAGGTGGCGTGAGAGTCTTCAGCTCATCCCCTGGCTCAGCACGAAAAACTATTTGTAGAAAAATAATGGTTTATCATCCTCCTCGAGCTACTATCCAGCCCCGCAACGAACTCAAAAGTGTGGGTCAAACAATGGGATTGGTTGGGTGTAGGGGAATACCGATAAAGAGAGTTAGACTAGACAGAAGAAGGTTTTAAGAACCGAACGAAAAGAGTTTTTGTTTACAACAATACAATTTTTATCTGAATATTAACAAAAACCTACAATTTTCATATTAAATTTAAAACAAAGAATTTAATTCAAAATTTGTTTATTAAAAAAACCGCTAGGGTAGAGTCACTAGTGGCCGTCCCCTTGAGGATTTTTCTCATAAAGTAAAGCAGAGTAACAACAAATATTAACATTTTTGAATTATTCTTGAAATAAATTATTATTTATCAATTTCTTCATCGGTTAGATAAAAAAAAAATATTTTTTTTCCGAAAAATTATTTATTTAGATTTTTGTAAAATAAGGAATTTTTTCCTGTTATTGTTATTGTTATTGTTATTGTTATTGTTATTGTTATTGTTATTGTTATTGTTATTGTTATTGTTATTGTTATTGTTATTGTTATTGTTATTGTTATTGTTATTGTTATTGTTATTGTTATTGTTATTGTTATTGTTATTGTTATTGTTATTGTTATTGTTATTGTTATTGTTATTGTTATTGTTATTGTTATTGTTATTGTTATTGTTATTGTTATTGTTATTGTTATTGTTATTGTTATTGTTATTGTTATTGTTATTGTTATTGTTATTGTTATTGTTATTGTTATTGTTATTGTTATTGTTATTGTTATTGTTATTGTTATTGTTATTGTTATTGTTATTGTTATTGTTATTGTTATTGTTATTGTTATTGTTATTGTTATTGTTATTGTTATTGTTATTGTTATTGTTATTGTTATTGTTATTGTTATTGTTTCCTGTTTCCTATTTCCTATTTCCAACCAGCTAGTGTCCCATCTTTGGCCAACCAGTAAATAAAGGTCCTTAATTGTTTGATATATTTTATTTAAACGTTTTTTTTATAGAAACGTTAGTAAAAAGTTATTTATATTATTAAAAATAAATAAAATAAAAATAAAAATTTAGTTATTTTGTTTCATTTTTGAGGCTTAAACAATAAAAAAGTAAACAATTTCAAATTGAATTCAGTTAGGAACATTTCTTAATAAAGTAATATTTTTGTATGTTGTTTTTTGTAAACTTTTCCTGGGGCTGGGGTCAAAATTCTACGTGTGCAAAAATTTATTTACCAACAAAATCATAAGCCCAAAAAGACTGCGGGTATGAGAAAGCAAATATAAAAGAGGACGCTGTTTCTCAAACAAAATCGCTTTTTTATTCAGATCCGCAATAGTGTCCAACTGTCTTTCTGAACCTCAATCTGTATCTTAAACCACTGATGCGACTTCTTCTTGGGTCTTAAGGTTTGGCTAGAAGGACCATTGTTTCTTTTAACTCCAAAAATGACGGTTTCTTCCATAAACTGTTAAGAAAATCTTAAATAAATACATTTGGTGACGCAACAACTCGTAGAGAACTAGAGCCTAGTGGCTTACAACTCTTTACAACTGTGCGCATGTTGTTGGCAAGAATAGTGTTAAGAAAAGCTTATTTATCTCAAAAATGGCTCTTAAGGTTTTGATAAATTCTTTCCTGCGTATTATTGGCTCAACAGAGTATTTTGATAATAAATGGTTACATTAAAGAAAAAAACAGTACTAACAGAATTTTCTGCTTCTTAAAACAAATTGACAGAATTTTGAAAAACATAATTTTGGAAAGCAGAATTACGTCAGACAGAATTTAAAAAAAAAAACAGAATTTTGAAAAGCAGGATTTTTTTGAAGAAAACAGAATTTTAAAAAGCAGAATTTTGAAACCAGAATTTTGACCTGTTCCCCTTTTCCTGCCTAAATTTTTTATGAAATTTTCTTAAGTATCAATTTCGGTAGAAAATGGAATGTTGAACAAAAAGTTGTGATGCTTTTTTGTCGAGGCTGAGGTAGGCTCGTCGGTGTCCAGGGTTTATCCCAAAGAAAGCAAAAAACTTGGGTAGAAGTTATCAAAGCCTTGTCCACGCTACACTTAGAAGAAGTGGAACGCAAAAAGAAACAGGTACTATAACCTTCTTGCTCCTAGCGGCAAACTAGAAGAAAAATCGGTGCTTTGTTCGCGGTAACAAGCTTGTCTGTGTTACTCTTTGAAGACGGGTAGGCACAGAAATAATCGGTGGGACACGGCCCTGCTCCTAGCGAAAGACTAGAAGAAAAATCGGTAGATGTTAGTTCTTTGTCCACGATACACTAAGAAGAAGTGGAGCGTAGAAATAAACGGGGGGAAATGATAGATACAGGAAGAGGCAGAAGTTAAAAAGCAAAAAGTTTTTCGAAACTCCAATCTGGTACACTTCGTACCCAGCAGTGTGTTTCCTTGCTAATTTAAATTTGGTTCCCAAATTTAATTAAATCAGCGTGGTTTTCTTCCTTACCGTACACTTAATTGGTACTTAACAACAGGTGAAGGCAGAAGACAAATTAGTGTAGTGAAATCCAACCTCCCCATGTTGACTTTTCAGATTATAAGGGAGTGTGAACCGAGAGAATTAAAAAAATCAACAATGTCATGCGTGCTCAGTTCATATATCATAATGATTGCCGGTATTCCTTATATGGGTGGAGGAAGTTAACTGGTATCAGGGTTCGGTGTATTGTGTGATGAGAATAACAACCCAGGGTTCGGTGTCAGGATGCAAATAAGTACTGACAATAATAAAATTCACCCAGGGTTCGGTAAATAATTATTAATTTTGAAAGTGAAAAAGTGTAACGCTTCGTTACAAAGTTTTAAAATTCAGCTTAGTTTCCGAGTTATATTAAAATTATGGAAAAGTGGCCAGTGTAACCATTTTCTCAGAAACGCATGGATGAATTTAGTAGCATTTTTAGTTTTAAGCATTCTTATGGGCCGAAAAATTCCATTCCTGGCAACAACAGGTACACAGGAATGGTTGAGAGTTGTAAGTCACTAGACCCTGGTTCTCCACGGGCTGTTGCGCCACCTAATTTAAATTTTTTTTATCGGCCAAACAAACATATTCAATAATAAAAACCCTTGCACGTAATTGTTCCTTTTTGAAAGGTTATTGCACGACTATGTTGCACTTACTTGCTCTTTATACTCAAGAGGCTTAGAGTTTATGAAAACTTTTTGTAAAGACATGGAAATAATTACAGAAAAATGTTTAGAAGCATGAAATACGATATTTAAATTAGCAACAAAAAGCTCCTATGCTATGATAGTTTGAAGTAAGAAAAACACCTCATCTTAAATCAGGTAGAGGGTGTCCTGCTAATAATGGATAACCTTGCAACTGGTTATAACAGGCCTTATGTCCTTTCAAAAAAAGAAAAATATAAAAATTTCCCGGTGGCTATTATGTTACGATATTTTTTTCAAAAATTTTTAATAAGTACTACTTTCCTCAAAAACAGGAACACTGCGTTCATGGATATGTGTGTCTTCCTTTTCTTATTCAAAAACCTAAAGCCTAACACTAAACCTAACATTTATTTTAATATTAAAACACATACAAAGCTGAGCCTAAAGCATACAATTACCACATACTGAGTTGCATACGGTATTTTTTCTAAACTCTTTGAAGGGATTTTGTTTGGTTTGTCTTAGCAAATTTATAACAGAGTTTTTCACGATTGGACCACGTTTTTATTTAGTTTTGGAAATTGAAAAGTTAACTCTTCTATATTTTAAAATAACCTTAGCCAATGGATATAAACACAAACACAAAAATAGCTTTTTAGTTTCTCTCCCATTTTTCCATTGAATGTTACTTCAAAAACAAAATTCATTTATTTTTTCATCCTTAACTGCAAAGTTTATCTTCTATAGAAATTCTTTTCACAAGGTAACTCCTCCCGACTTTGTTCGTATATTAGTCGAAGGACAAAGGATACTTTTGAAATAAAATTTGTTTTTTTTTTGTTTTTGGATTTGATATAATTGACTCACCTCTTCTACGATAGAAATGTGGAACACACTTGCATGCTCTCAAAGCTAGTTGCATTCTGCACTCGGTTAGACACAATCCATAGCTATAAACTGGTACAGTCATCATCTCCTCAGCTTCATTGGGGAACCGACATTTCCTTTGATTTACCTTTAATCTATATTTCAAAAGCCATAAAGCAACAAAAATTTCAAATGCAAAAACACCAAAAAACACAATCTTCTCAGTACTAATTGCCATATTATTGCTTACTCCTTTGCTCGGGGCGTTGTGAAAGTTTCCAAAGCAATCAGTTCCACAGTTGAATAATCCGTCTCGGGGAATGTATACTTCTGTTTCGAGATGTTTGGGATATCTCCGGCACTGTGAAAATACACATCGTATCCTGTTGATAAGTTTATAATCTGGGCATAGATCTCCCCATCCAATGGATGCACTGTCACTCTTTCGCTATGGTCCAGTAATCCCCAATCATTGCTCGTCCAGTATCTTTGGGGCAACAAAATTCAAATTAAAATACTCTTCATTTTCTCTGCCCCCACTATAGGAGGATGACATACTCATAAGAATTATACTGGCCAACAAGGGTGTTCACTGAATGGCAGATGCCCAACTCAGTTATCGTCTGGTATATGTTCATCTTGACAGTGGTTCCACTGCTCAGTTCAGGCTCAAAGTTCCACTTCAGCTCGAACAGGGTGTCCAGATATTTATCACTGGCAATGCCAAAAGTTTTATTCATCGGCAAACTTTCAATATTATCATACGAAAGACTGGCAAGCTTATCGATAAAAACACGGAAATCCTCTTTGTCCTCTGCGTTGGCAAAGTTTTCCTTATTATTTCTGTATTTAAAACAAGTTAGAAATAAAGATAAATAAAGTGGTTACTATATATTTATTCAAGAAGACGCAGACAAGATGGTTGGAGAGGGGGCTACTGTATAGAAATAAAAACACTGTTGCCCTGGGAGTTAAGCAAAAGGATTTTAAACGGAGAAGTTGTGATGGGCAAGTTTGAGTTCGTAGACTTTATTCTTTGAGATGTAGATTATGCAGAAGCATTTAAAATGCAAAATAGTTGATTCCTTACAGGTTTTATATTTTTAAAAGATTTAATAAGTAAAGTTTAACTTTGAAGGTACCGGAAACGAGGTAACAATAACACTGGGTCAAGTGTTTTTCTTTTTTCTATTGACGAATCCAGGTTCATACTTTTTAGAAGGTTATTGGTGGACATTGTTAAGCTACCAAAACTTACTAAATACATAGAAACAGATTCTTTGTTTACTCCCCTCTCCATCTCAATTGCGAGAAAGAGTGTTAATAAATAAATTTGGTGGCTCAACTTCTTGTGGAGAACCAGGGCCAAGTGGCTTACAACTCTCAACCATTCATTTGTGCGTGTTGTTGGCATTGGCAGGAATGGAGGGGACCTACAATTTTTTTTCCGAGTCCGAACGGCTAGATGAGATGAGCTTATTTATATGACAAGTATACTCTTGGAGGATTTGTCATTTCCTCACAAGAGACAGAACTTCGGGAAAAACATTTCTGTTTTTAGGTGGCAGCGCCTGGGAATCGAACCCAGACCTTCAGTATGACAGTCCAACGCACTAACCATTATGCCACGAGGAACTACTAGGAAGGGTGCTATGCTAGTACGTTTATATCCATTTCCCACACGTTATAGCTAACCATCGATAGGGGTATGGATGGATGCATTTAAGTTAACCCCCGCCCTCCTCTTTTCACCCTACCTTCTAAATTGGGGATGGAACTGAAACGAACAGAAAATATCAATCTGACGGATTGATAGTAGGGGTTAGGGTTTCCAAATGAGATAGGGGGGGGGGAGAAGTGTTCTCACTTAGGCACTTTTCCATTCGCATCAGGTTCAGGGCGGTAGTGGAAGAATTCTCTATGTGGAATCAACGGTGGCATCTGCTGTTCCAGTCAGGTTGAACTACTTAGTGAACACCTTATACGGGCTACTATGACATATTCAGAGCTCAGGCCTATAAGAAGCGGTTAATCCGGCTCCTGTCCTTAGGGTCAAACTATGAATCTAGTCCTCCAGGTTGGGGGTCATACCATCTGGGTTACTTCCCGGCCATATACAGCTATTAAGTTGCGAAGCAAAAACAATCATTGGAAACGGACGGATTTACTCGTGATGAACCCAGCAAACGAAATAATGACAACGAGCTTCGGATTTGCACGTGGAATGTTCTTTCTTCTGTTCGAACATTTAGTGGAAGCCCTAGAGTGCTACAAAGCAGACATCACCCATCCAAAAAATTCGATGGGATGGGCCGGGCAGTAAAAAACTGAAAGACTGCGACATCTGCTAAAATGACTGTTACGACCACAAGGGCAGCGTCTCTTTGGACGTGGATTCACTGTTAGATGCAGACTTCGGCAAGAAGTCTTGAGTTTCAACTATGTGAACGAGCGCCCTACGATTTTGCCAAAATAAGCCTCATATGCACGCATGCCCCCTATTAGAAGAAATCCAAGGACGATTTCTACGAGCTCCTGGGCAAGAGATATGAGCAATTACCTAGCTATGACGTTAAATTTGTCTTCGGTGATTTTAATGCCAAACCAGAAAGAGAAGACGCCTCTCCGATACCAGGCTCAGGTTAATCCCAACCAGATATGGCAATCGACGCAAGGCACTCCTCTAGTATCACCTATCATGGATGTCCAAACGTTCCGAGGTGCCAACGTTGACTCGGACCACTACCTTGTTTTAGCCAAGGTTCGACGTCGGACGGCAACAGTCGGAAGAAAGCGCTAGGTGGTTTTCCGATCGAGACTTTCGCACCCTCTTTAATAGTCTAATGCCACCAACTGCAAGTATCGAGAACCAGTGGAAGAATTGCCAGGGAGCCATCAGAGAAAACCCTGGTTCGATGAAGAATGCCAGCCAGTACATGCAGCCAAACAACAGGAATACAAATCGGCGGCGTTGCATAGAAGAACCAGAGCTGCTTGCGAGTCCTACGTACAGAAGTGGATAGAGGAACACAAGCTTCTAAGAAGGAAAAATAAAGAGCATGAGAAGCGCGTGATCAAGGAAATAGAACGATGCCATTGCAGGAATTAAGTTCGGAAGTTTTACTAAAACGTAAAAAGAACCTTCCAGGGTTGCAAGGCCCGAACCGAAGCCTGCAAGGATGATCAGGGGAACATCGTGGTAAAATCGCAGTAGGTGGTGGGGATATGGAAAAATCATTTTTTCATCATCTTTCAAATTGTATAACAGCGATGATGAACCACATCCCATTACCATGCAGATTGCACCATTCAACCTGGACGGCGTAGTTCAACAATTACTTCCACCCGATCTCGACGAAATAAGGATAGCTATATCCAAACTTAAGTTCAATAAAGCTGCTGGAGCTGATGGCCTTGCGGCTGGGGTATTCAAAGCAGCTGGCAATGAATTGGCTAAGAGTATGCACCAGCTCATCTGCAAAATATGGTCGCAGAAAAGCGTGCCCGATGGATGGAACCTCAGCATTGTTTGTCCGATCCTCAGGAAAGGCGATCCTCTGGACTGCACCAGCTACAGTATGCCTCTGTCTTCTTTATATCGTCTAAAAGATCTTCTCTGCTGTACTTTGTGAATGCCTGAAACCATTTGTCAACAACCTAATAGTCCATATCATCAGTGTAGCTTTAGGCCAGGGAAGTCCATCTTGGAAAAAACCCAGGAGTTTCAAATCAATATCCACCACCTTTTCATCGATTGCAAGGCTGCGTATGACAGCATCTCTAGGGACGAGCTTAATTGAGCAATGTCTAGTTCTTTCATCTCTCCAAAACTCTTCCGCTTATGCAGGATGACGATGGAGAATGCACGCTGGCGCTGCTGCATCAAGGTCGGCAAAGACCTCACCGATACCTTTGATGTCAAAAAAGGTTTTAGTCAAGGCGACGCACGCGATTTCATGCGACTTTTTCAACATCGTTCTTAAAAGAATAGTGCAAAACTCTCACGTCAACACTAGAGGCACAATCTTTCAAAAGTCCGTCCAATTACTCGCTTACGCTGACGACATTGACATAATCGGACGAACAATGGGTGATGTCAGTGGTGCTTTTGTGAGTATTGAGAAGGAAGCTAAGAAGATGGGTTTAATGGTGAATGAAAACAACACCAAATATATGCTGTCACCAAAAAGGGACACTCAACAAAAACGTCTCGGACAGAAAGTCACTATAGACAGCTATAATTTTAAGGTTGTCAGAGACTTGGTCTACCTAGGCCCCGCTATCAACTCAGCGAACGATACCAGTGCTGAGATCAAATCAAGTAATATTCTTGCCAATCGGTGCCGCCTTGGGCTAAGAAGGCAATTGAGAAAACAAAGCCCTACCTCGAGCAACTCAACTGTCCCTGTATAAGATGCATATCATCCAAGTCCTATTGTATGGTGCAGAGGCATGCGGACCTATTAATAGTGGATGAGAATGCGTTAGGCTGTATTGAGAGGAAAATTCTCCGAGTGATATTTGGTTCCGTCTGTATAGATGTGGGAGAGGATAAGCCACGCAGTACAATACCCAAGGACTTAGGACTGTGACAAACCACCAAGAGGACAGCATAACAGGTGACGCACGCAAGTGGATGAGGGCCTCAACCAAATTGGCGTGTGAAACTGGAAACAGCTAGCTAGAAACCAAGCCGGCTGGAAGAAGCTTGTTGGTTGAGGCTTTGATCCACCCCAGACTATAACGCCACCTTAAGTAAGAAGTATGGTAGCAAATTTCATGGGAGAAGGTATAACCAAAATTCACGGACGTGTAATTTGAGGTATACTAGACAGTCTTGATTTCAAATTCAGTCGTCTGTCAGGATTTTTTGGTACTAAGGCTATAAAGAAGGGAGGTTGAAAACGGTGATGAAACCATACCTAAGAGAACTAAGCTTTTATTATGAGTTTTGTGGTCCCAGACGTTTTAAGTGCCAAAGCAACTAGCCAGACTGCCCAAAAGCTCAAAAAGGGCATACATTAATTTTTGATGTCATGGGTATAACCAGTCCTGGTGCCAAGAAAAATCCTGCCAGACGACTGGATTTAAAATCAAGACTCTAGCACCTCACGTACGTTGGTAAATTTTGGTTTTACCTTCAACCACAAAATATTTTCTCAACTCTTAGACTAAGAGCTTATAGGAAGTATCGTCGAATTTATTCAGGACAAAACTATCATTTTCGCAGGATGTAATAAAATGACAGACTTGACAAGAATTTATGCGTCCATGAACAATTTCCACTCGAGTGTTATTTGTTTAACACATAAATGACACAAACTCAAATTGGATTGTTGAAATAATCTTCATAAAGTTTTGTTATGATGTTAATGGAGCCCAAATACAATAACGCACCAATACCACCCTTCTCATTTCTCCCAAGGCATTATTTATAATATTCCTTAAGCCTCTCTTAATACAATCATATTTTATACTCACTCTATATACTCATCAATCTTATTTTCATCGAGCCTCTTATGTGGACATACAGTTAGACTGGGAAAGCTTGTATTCCATACAAGCTTATTGCGATCCATTGACATAACCATTGGTGATGTCTGAAAACGTTCCCATGTCCTGTGGCTAAGCGATATGACTCCGAAAAACGCAATGCAGATGAATACCAGCCATAAAATTCTGTTGGAATGAGACCAAGAACAAAACAACCAAAGAAAAAAAAAATGATATTAGAAAAGGAAGTTGGTACAGAAATTTCGACAAAAGAAAAAGAAACACTTTAACGAAATTGGAGACAAGCTGGGGCAATTTTTCTTCCCGGCTTAGATGCACAAAAAATAAGACCCTTAAACCCCATTCCCATATAACTACCAATCAGCATACTCTTCTTATGGCCCAGGATCCTAGAAGGAATGACAATTGCACACACACACACACTCCTCGTCCTCTGTCCTCGCATTGCTCGATTAAATGGCTTCAGAATAATTCCACAAAAAACGGTTGCACACTTTATGAGCCATTATGGCGGCAACCTAAATTTACTTTTGGATAGTTCTCTGTGCCCGTCCCAATTCAAATGTCACACACAACCATTCCAGGGCATATGGCAGCAGGACGGGATATGAAACAGCCCTGTTATGTCGGCTCCAAATGTAACGACGGCTAACGGGTAAGCCTTATCTCAAACTGCAAACTGTGTGTTTGCAGCAGTGTCCGGCGCGTTTGTCTATATATGCAATCACTTTAAGGTGGCTGAACGGCAGCGGGCTTAGTCAGGCTTTTATCCCACGTATATATGTCGCCGCATGGTCCTGCCAGAGGATTCGCAATTCGCACTAAATCGATTGTGTGGATGGTGACATAGTTTTTCCGTTTGCATTTTTGTCTCTTATTTTTTTCATTCTTGATGACAAAATAAAAACACAACATGCGAAAAGTGCCAAATTGTGTGTTTGGCCCTAAAGTGGTGCGATGGTGCCTCGCATGTCGCCTAGGCTAGTATATCTTTTGTCTACTGTAAGCCGACTATCTATAGAATTTTTTCTTAACAGCCCGAAAAGCCAATTGAATTTCGTTTGCTTTTTCGTCCTTTTTTTGCCGGATCATTGCCCACATCTTCATGGTTATTGCCATCATCATGTTTGAAGCTGTCACCGACTTTTCGTCCTCTCGTGCCTCTTCTACTCCTCTTCGATGGCAAAAAGGCTGTTCAAATTGTAACCTAAATTCAACGAGAAGAGAAAAGCTATATGGCCGCTCTCTGTGCTTGGCTGATGTTAAGTGTAATTCGTATTTATACTGTAATTTAAGCCAAGTCAACAACTTGGGTTTATATTGGATCACTGTCGTTTATATGGCTCTTAATGAATGTATCCTGTTACAGGACGAGGTTATTATTGGCAATGAATTGTGACAATTTGGTTGTTATTGATGTGATACGATATATGAGTGCTGCTTGATGTGAATGTATCGTTATAATATTTCAAATAACCAATTTGGTTAATTGAATTCTTGACGGACGACGACGATGCGATGTGATGCGATATAGCTTTCTTGAGCGATTTTGTGTTGCGGAGATGATTCTTTTCAGAGGTTTCATGGATGATGTTTGATGGTTATGGGATCAAGAAGACATTCGATTTAAGGTAAGTAACAATTATTTATCGAAATATTATCTATATTGCTCAGAATGGCGACAAGTGTCTGAGGGAATAAAACATAATTTTGATTTAATTTAATATTATTTATGGTGAGGATTCCATTCCTTAAAGAAGTGCTTACTCATCCAATTTCCTTAGCATAAATCTTTCGAAGGACAAGAACACCAAACCATTCGGAAGGCTTGGTCGCGAAAATATATATATCCAAGGAAATTTTCAAGCTAATAAAGCAAATAACGCAAATAATAAAATATAACTTTGGAAGCATACATTTCGAGAACCAGGTATCATAGAAGGTTCTTGTTTTCAGTTTTGGAAAGCTCTTAGAAGTTTCTATCCAAATTTTTATATTTTTACCTTCTGTAACGCTTGCCTTACGAAATATCGCCTTCGTAGTTGGGGGCCGAAGCTCAGTGAAATCACTTTAGATGCGAATATTTCCTGAACCAGACCACGAGCAAGAATTTGGCTTGGATGTAGTGATAGGGTTTGAATAGACCTTTCCGAAAACGTACGTCACGATTTTCTTTTACTCATTTACTTAAGGTGGCGCTAGAGTCGGGTGTGAACCAGGGCCTCAACCAACAAGCTTTTTCCAGCCGGGTCGGTTTCTAGCTAGCTGTCTCCAGTTTCAAACGTCAAGTTGGTTGAGGTGCTCTGCCATTTGTGTGTGCCACCTCTTACTCTGTCAACCTCTGCTGCACCGTCCACTGGGGTGGATCAAAGACTATTCAGGCTAAAGCATCGATATCTATTCAATATAGGTGATCCAGCCGTTGGCTTTTCTGTTTTGTGACTAAGTCCGTTTCGCTGTACAGCCCGTCCTGGTCGTATTTTCTACTCCATTCCCCAGACGGGACCAGTAATCACCCGGAATTTTCCTCTCAAATCATAGCCTAACGCGTTCTCTTCCACCGTTAAGAGTGTCCATGCCTCTGCACCAAACCACAGGACCGGGATGATAAGCGTTTCAAACAGGGACAATTTTGTTGCTCGAGAGAGGGCTTTGCTTCTCAATTGCCTTCTTAGCCCAAGGAAACTGCGATTAGCAAGAGTAATCTTTCGTTTGATATCAGTACTGATGGTATTGTTCGCTAAGCTTATGGGTCTCTGAGCACCTCAAAATTATAGCTGTCTATAGTAACGTTCTGTCCTAGACGTCGGTGTTGGGTGTACTTTCTTGTTGACAGCATTTATTTCGTTTTGCTTTCATTCACCGTTAAACCCATCTTCTTGGCTTCCTTCTCAATACTCACAAAAAGCACCACTGACATCACGCTTTGTTCGTCCGATTATGTCAATGTCGTCAGCGTAAGCGAGTAATTGGACGGACTTTTGAAAGATTGTGCCTCTAGTGTTGACATGAGAGTTTTGCACTATTCTTTCTAGAACGATGTTGAAGAAGTCGCATGACAGCGCATCGCTGTGCCCAAAACCTTTTTTGACATCAAAAGTGTCGGTTAGGTCTTTGCCGACCTTGATGGAGCAGCGTGCATTCTCATTCGTCATCTTGCACAAACGGACGAGTTTTG